>OX375866.1:94248969-94954645 GCA_947359475.1 Heligmosomoides polygyrus bakeri
GTCGCGCTCAGAACACGCCCGCGCGTGCAATTTAGCACAACAACAGTCGATGTTCTCCTCGCTCTTAATTGCCCGCATTAAAGTTTTTCCTACTCTCAATAACACCGTTCAATTCACCATGAAAAGTTCTATCGAATGGTATCAAGCATCGCCCAACTCGAAGATATCGATTTTCAATGACGTCATGTCCTTCCGCCGCGGCCTCGTCCTCGATGCGAAACACTCAAAAAATTGATGTTTCCAAAATCGGTCGAAATTGATGCCGTTCGATAGCGCTTTCCATGCTGAACGGAACGGTGCCATTGCGAGTGTCGAAGACTCAAATCTGAGCGAGTAGGAGCGCAAGAAACTCTAACCGCTAGGTTTCGCCGCTCTAAAACGGCAGCTGAGGCTAGGCAGTTTGGGCAGCTGAGGAGCTACGAGCACGTCGTCGTAAAGTACCTCAAGTGCTCTGTTCGCGTACGCATATTAAGGCCGTTAGCTTGTGGCGTCTTCTCGCAGTGGTCCACGGAAATCGGAAAAAATGCTTCACACAAACTTCACCTGCATCTTCGCACCCCTATAACATTGCCCCCTCCTGTGCTAAACCATTCTGCTTTGGCGTGCTAGCATACCGTTCGACTGCCTACAAGACCTACAAGCTGCAACCTGAGAGGTTCCATCATGACAGAGCTATTGTGCTCCGAAGACGCCCGCGCGTGTAATTTGCGAGCGGTCGCCCCCCCCCCCTCGATTGAAAGGTTTGATTCTGTATGCATTGTTCATGGCGCACTCCAAAGGCTCGCTGGACAGCCTTGGAGCAACTACTGAGTAGGGCGGCAAGAAATTTCTGATAAAACTGCCCAAACGATCATTCTACAAGACTGTCCCCCTCCCCCTCGATTGAAAGGTTCGATTCTCTATGCATTGTTCACGGCGCACACCAAAGTTTCGCTGGGACAGATTGGAGCTAATCCTGAGTGGGGTGGCGGGGAATTTCTGATAACATTCTCCAAACGGCTCGAAATAGTCTTGAAAACGTCGCGGTTCCCAGTGAGAGAAGATAGAAGCGCAGGGGACATGCGCTCGCCCACTCGATTGATAGGTTAGGTTTTGTGTACATTGTGCACGGCGCACTCTCGGGGCATTCCTGGCATGACAGAGCACTGGCGACGCACGCCATCTTCGAGATACTCCGAAAGCACGCATATCCTGGGAAATAAGCTGCTCTGATCGCCCGTCCAGCCAATTTTGGAACACCCACGGCGAAAATACGGGTGTTCCGGCAAAGTTTTGCACAAGCTTGTGTAGATCTTGAAAAGGCGAATCGAATGGTACCAACCTTTATTCAAAAAACCTAAAACTGAAGGAGTTATGAGCGGGCGACGCTTTGCGACGCTATGTTGGCGTTTTTTCGCCCACTTTTGACCGTGCGGCGCGAGCGGTATTGTATCAAGATGGGGGGTCGATAGGAAGAACGATGAATCAGGCCAGGAGATAGCACCAAGAAGGGTTTAGGCAATAAAGAGGGACCAGTAGGGAGTTACCAATAAGGCCAATAAGGGGGGCAGCAAGGAGGCTCAGCAAGGGGATCCATTACCAGTAAGGGAGACCGGATGTAGAAGATGTGACACCGATGTCGCGCCATGGGCGTTCGCTCGCCGTCATCGTGTCGTGAGCGTGGGGGGGCTACTTAATTGGGGTAGAGTAGTAAGGAGGATTCCGAGGGGGGAAGGAGTCTACTTGGAAGAAGGGACCTGGAGGCGGGACCAGGATGAGGAGCCAACAAGAAGGGAGCCGTGAGTGAACTCACACGGAGAACAAGGAATCTGCTATATGCATAACCTCTTCATGCTCGACACAGCGGTGACTGCGCGCGGCTCTGAGCTTCTGGATCGGAAGACGAGCCCCATACGTCGCGCAACAAGCATCTGATTCTGAATACGTGTCATCGACCTTGCCATGAGCATGGGAGGACTACTAAGGGGGTGGTGGAGAAGGGTGTAAGGAAACCTCCAGGGTGGACCAGGAGAGCGACCAGGAAGGAAAGGAACAACCTGAAGGATGAGCCAAGACGGGGAAACCAGCAAGAAGATACCAGTAGGCAGCGGTGGAAACAAAGAAGTGGGCCAGAACTTGGGGGACTAAAGAGGAGGAGGGAAGACCAGTAAAGGCGGAGTAGCAATTAGATCCAGTAAGTAGAAACGAGTGAGACCTGGGTTCGAAAGACATGCCAACGATATCTGGAAACGCTAGCTGTTGAGCATGAGAACGATTGCGGTGGAGCAACCTGAGGGGCAGAAGTACTGTGCAGCACAAACCAGTGACGATAATGGCCGGTCCGGAGAGAATATCTATGATGAAGGTACCGAAGTGATGAACGGCTTGATGCCGATTAAGTACACACCAGGTCCTAGATGTTAGCGAATTTTATGTTTTACAAAAACTACTTTCCATAAGTCAGGGATGCTGCAAAGTGGCGCGAAGAGCGCAAGTGCGAGACACGCCGTTCGGCGTGTCGGAGCACTTGTGATTACACAATCGAGTAATTTTGCTTCCAGCTATTTAAAACTAGACGTTCGGCGGCCTAACGCCCGGCAAACGTCTGGCTGGGGGCTTCACCCACAAACCTGACAATAGAACACCCCTTCTAGGCCTTCTTACTCGCGTTACAGTGGAAATCTGGTTCTAGAGGAAAGCGGGACAGTAGGGCACAATCCATGGGCAGCCAGAGGCAGAAAGAAAAATGTAGTGAGCATCAGTCAGTAGTGAGAGAGGCATGTACACGCACACGGTCGCTGCCTTTCAAAGGTCATCTGAAAATCCAACGCATGCTTCGCAATGTTCGATCTGTGGCACATCTCTTGATCTAGACAACGTTTACGACGTTCTTGTCACATACACGTTGGATAATAGTGAGAAAAAGTACTGGTCCACTCTTACAGGTTCCTTCCATCCCCTCCCTACTACTGCTACATCATCACTGGTTCTCCCTTTACCGGTCCCCCTTCACAGGGATCTCCTCACTTCAATGGTTCCCATTCACTGTCCCTCCTTTTTACCCCCTCTTACTGCCTTCCCCCACCTAAGTGGTACCCTTTATTGGTCCTCTTTCACTGATCCCATTAATGGCCCTCAATTTACTGCCCCACCCCCTTCACAGCTCCCCCATTACTGGTCCTACCTTCACTGGTCCCCTCTTCACTGGTCCTCCTTTAATGGTTCCCCTTTACCGGTTCCCCCTTCGCAGAACTTTCCCACTTCACTGGTTCCCGTTCACTTCCCCCTCCTTACTACCCCCAACCCTCATCTTAGTGGAATTCTTTATTGGCCGCTTTCACTGGACCCCCGCTTACTGGTCTCCTCTTTAGTGGTCTCCCATTACACGTGTTCGGAATCCGGACACCCCTTGCGCGACATAGCTGACACCTTTTCTGAACATAGACACCACTTGCATGACATAGGTGACACCCCTTCTAAGGCTAGACACTCCTTGCATGAAATCCGTAGTACCTCTTCTGAGCCCAGCCACCCCTTGCACGACATCCGTGACATGTCTTCTTACCCCAGACACCCATTACACGACATCGTTGACATGCCTTTTTGAATCCGAGCGTCTGTTACACGACGTCTGTGACACATCTTCTAAATCCGAACGCCTGTTGAGCAACGTCACTGGCTGTCTTTTAAACTCGAGCGCCCTTGGCGCGACATCGCTGACACTTCTTTTGACGGTCTTGATACGGCGAGGGTGACATCGTCTGAACACGGACGCGTGCTACTCGACTTCTAGGAAAGGCCAGACGGATGAGCAGACGGACGGACGGACGGATAACCGCTAACTCCTTTATATATATAGTAGGATAGGATAGGATAACGGGAATTTTTGACCTATTCGCATTTCGAAAACCCATATAATTCAATTTTCCGCTTACTTGAATTTTGAGAAATCTAGTAATCGTGTATTTCCGGAATACTCGGAGATTGTATAATCGAGCTCTAGAGTAAATTTCATGATAAGATCGGGTACGTTGTCGCCTTAAGGGACGCTCAGAGCTGCACTACGTAATGATGAACACTCAAGCGAACTCGCTTCGTGCCCTCACATGATGTTCATACGCGTTGTGCAGCGAAGATAGCCATTGGACCTAACCAGGCGCTGACGTGGCAAAGTGCCAGTGCTCGCTCACGCCATCCGAGCCGTTGTCATTGTAGCACGTTTTCGTCGCCCGATGATAGTCGGCAGCTGGGTTCTGCGCTCGTCCAAGAGATTCGTGACTTTTTCGCTTTTTGATCCACACCGATGTCATTTCCAGAAATGACAGCGGATGGAGGATAGCTTCGCTGTTCGCTAGATGGTATGAGGAGACAGTGTCAACATGAGACATGCAGAAAGTGATGCGCAGTCGCAGCCGGTGAGGCCAGCGTACAGAATCCTAAATTCTGAAAAAAGCTTGGTCGATCGATGGATCGAGCTTTTCCACCGCCATCGCGCACTTGGCAGCCATCCAAAGGCGAGAGCTGCAGACATCAAAAGAGCAGCTCCCATGCAGCACTGCGTCTCACCGCGATGCTGCTGCAACAAGCATCGAACTCCTTCCCTTTTTCGTTGCTCGTTGCTGCAGCAGCAACAACGGCAGTGTGAAACCCGCTTAAGGGCGCCCACTAGTGAGGTACTGTTTTATGAGCGCTATGAACCTATCTTAAGCGCCTTGGTAATCATGGCTATCATGATACCGATTAGTCAAAAGCGCACCGACAGGAAGCTCATTGCCAGCTCATATCACGTAGCAATTTAACCCACCTCTGGTAAAGTTCATTTATAAATGCTTGACTTACGAGAAGGTCTGTAATGCGTTGTAAGCAATAACTATTTCCTCATCGATGATCTGTTATATTTCAGAATATGAGCAAACGTTCAAAAAGTATTCCTCCAGTTTATTTCATCCTTGCTCTGTTTGTAGCAAACTGCGGCGGAGAAGATTATGTGCCTGAATATATCGAAACATATAAACCCATTGTTCCTGCAGTTCCGGACAGATTTCGTATGCTGCTTTGTTTTCGTCTTGTACCTGAAGAAAAAATAGTTTCTGCAGTATAAAACGCATAATATTTTAATATTTGCAACGCATAATATCGGCTGGTTTTAATACCTCAAGAGCATCTTGGGATCTATCCTAGTTGGAAGCGAATAACGCTAGAGCGGCATGGTATGGTCCCCTCTCTGATGCTACATTTTCCCTACCCAGACATACAATATCAGGAGAGGTTGAGGCGAGACAAAACAATATAGGTAATACGCTTTATTAGATAAAGCGCAATAAGGTTTCAGCTCTAGATAAGAGGGGACAACTGGAGGGGAGCGGCAGCGAGCACTCTAGAACGTGAGTATGTCATAACCAGACATTCGGCAGCCAAAAGCACGATTCTGGCTAAGACACCCCCGAATGGTTACCGTATCATATAGGCGTGCGTTGGCGGTGGCGCGCGAAATCCTTCATGCCTAGCATTACACATGCGAACCTTTCGTGACTCAGGGAATGCGGATCTGGGTTCACTCCATTCACTCCAGGGTGGGTGCCATCCAAGATGTTCATGAAACTGCTTTCGTCGCTCAGGGGACTCCGCAGCTGGACTCTGCGCTCTTCGAGTGCAGAATCAGGCTAGGTAAGGGACTCCAGGGTGAGTGCCATCCAAGATGCTCGTGTGGAAACTGCTTTCGTTGCTCAGGGGGACTCCGCAGCTGGATACTGCGCTCTTCGAGCAGCGAAGCGCATACGGCTGAAACAATGCGCAAAAAAGCTCCTCAGATCTTAGATAATCAGCTGAAATGCAAGAGTTCCACGACGCATGGGAACCGAACCCCCCCCCCCCTTCCCTCCCACATCCCTCCCATGAAGTGAACCCGTCACCCACTGCACCGCGACCCACTTGCCAGCGGTGCCATCGCGGGCGCACAAGACATCGATCGATCAATCAGCAACGTGGACGCCGACGCGCGATCTCTAAGCAGGAGGGTGCAGACAGCCGGTATACGGTAACCATTCGGGGGTGTCTTCGCCGGAATCGTTTCTCATCGGCAGCCTATCCGCCACCACACATCAGGTTGGGCGCTTCGCCCGTGCTCTGAAAACGATACGCCTTAGTCACAACCATATGTTGGCCGGCCAATACTCTTTACTGTCAGACGACTGTAGCATTGAAGTGATTCATGTGGAATCGTGGGAGTTTCTCTCTATACTATGTATTGGGCTATGTAAACCAAACGGAAGAAAGAATACATGTTCGAGCGCGAACTCGGATTAAAGCATGACTCCCCTCAGATAAGCGCTTAATGTGGAGAGCACGCATAAACCAATTTGACGATTCTGGACGCACTACGATTTTGTGATGGTGGCCGCCTTTGGAACGATAACTTTACCGTGTTTTACTACCAGTTTTCAATATTAATTCAGACCAAGTGCAGAAATGCGCTACCTCTAGGAAAGCGGTCCATCGAAGCTACTCGTGTCTAAACTGGGTCTAGTGCTCTACGAGTGCAGGATCAGGCACTCGTGTCTAAGCTACTCGTGTCTAAACTGGGTCTAGTGCTCTACGAGTGCAGGATCAGGCAAGGGTAGGAACTCAGAGTTCACATACTGGCCTAAGAAAGCAGTTTTATTTGCAATTGCCTAAAGGTCTCACTGTTTTGGCTTTTCTAGCGATCCCCCCTTCCGACTAGGATTAATCACTGTTCGGCACTGTGTTCTTTACCTCAACAAACCAGAGCTACTTCTACAGTCGGAATGAACGTGAGACAACCAAAGCCAATTTGCTACTATCGATCGAATTTCTAATGAAATTTGACGTAAGCTGCGGATGCGTCGATTCCGCTGTGTGCTCCAGCAACCAGCGTCGCGCTCTAATCCTACCGTCTAGTTCCTCTACATTATAATTGTCTAAGCATTTCACCTACCCATTTCTGCTGCACTTGTAGTAAAAATCAAGATAGTAAAATGTAAGGAGTTTCAACGTTTTCCACATTGCCGTTTATCATCTTGCTTCGGCTGATTATTGAACTTTACATTTTCTCCCAAAGCTAGATTTGTGATCTGCACTCTTGTAAGGGATGCAAGACCTAGGTGAGACATAGGTTATTGTAGATTCTAGATTGAGAGACGGATGACCATAGGACAATGGGACTTGATCTAATCTGCTCCGCGCGGTTCTTTCAACCCTCCGTAAGACAGCTGGCCACTGTTGTTCAAATATCGCCTAGTCCAGCGAGTTGATGAACCTGGCTTACATCTAACTGTTAGATTAGGGCCCGCCTTCGGATCGAGAATCAGATTTTTTGTTGTGTTGGTCCGGCTCGGAAGACGGTGACTGTTTTTCCGTCTACGAGCCTTTTGGTATGCATATATTTCGACAAAATCATATGAGAGATCTCGGACTTTTGTTATGTGTTTGTCAGCTAATCGCACAATCATAATTAATGTCTTTACATGTCGCATAGGTGAGCAGCATTGGTAGGTGGTAGCCGCCAGTCAATAATAACCAAACAGAGCACAGCCCGAACACATGCTAGCCCATCAGGGTATCGAGGGATACCTTCTCTCTGAACGGCATGCCCATTCAATGCGGTCTGATTGGTTTAGGCGTCCACACCTACCAATGCTGCTCACCTACGCGACATATACCATGCTATGCTGTCATCAATGCCCAAAAATTGTCAATGATTAGCAATTATGGATTTTGAGACACTGGTTTGGTTCGTCAACTGTCGTGATCAAGGGGCAGCTGGAACTGGAGGTCTACTTGCCTGAGAAAGGAGTCAGGCACTGATACAGTGCGATGTCGCATTTGTGCCGTGTTCGTGGTCGCTCTCGTTGCCTCGCTCTCGTCGTTTCCCTTGCGTACGTCATTCCGCGACCTTCGCCATTCGCGCGTGTTGGAATGCGGAGTGGCATTCTTCCCTCCGCCCTTTAAGCAGAGGCGCTGCAAATGTCTGCGTCTCCACTATCTCTTGAGATAGCCGCTGGACTCTTCAGCAAGGCAAGGGGGTTGGGGATAGAACACTCGTCTCCCGTGTTGGAGGAACGTCCTGGCCAATATGTCGGTGTGGTAGCGTTCGCGCACATACCCACAGACGATGCTTTTATAGTATGAGATTTGGTAACTACCGTCAGCATCTCTGCAACATCTGTTGTCCGACGTTTCGTAAAAGAGTCATCTCTATAAGCAGCGTTCTTGATTTCTTTCCCTTAGCAGTGCTTTTCAGGGATCCATTTTCGAAACGGGTCCATCGTTGATGACACTTTCAACACAGTTGCTCACATGATGAGCGGTTTCGACAAATATGATAATGCAGCGGCGATATTTTTAATGAATGGTGATACTCTGGACTTGAAGAGATATCGATTGATGACCGTGGATAACTTACTGTCATTTAACGTGATGATGTATATGTGTGTCTCTCTGACAAATGATCCTGACAGAATCTTCTTCTCAGTAACTGTCCAAGGCCTCTCGGGAAACTGCAAAGGTCAGTTTTTATAGCATAATCGAATGTCCTTTAACCTTTCTCAATACCGTTATTTCAAATTATTTTCTAATTTAATTTCTATTTCTATTATACAGGGTGCGGCGATTAAATCGGGACATATCCAAATTTCCCGACATACCGCAATTCCGCCATAGTTCGTGATTTGCACGGCCGAAAGATTTAGGCGAAGGGCGGCTGTTGGCAACATGCCCAGTGACGTACGCGACGCAGCCGCTTGCACTCCACTTTGGCGACGGAGCGCGGAAGCCGTGCGATTTCTGCCTCTTATAGGCCCGCGATGACACCTTCGCCAAGCAGCTCGTGGTGCAGTGGGTAGAGCGCCTCGCGGTGGTGACGGAGGTCGGGGTTCGGTTCCTCCGCATGCCGGTGTTTTTGCATTTCAACTGACTGGACGAGATCTCAGGAGTTTTAACGTCTACTCAATTTTCAGACGTTTTCTGCCCATTTTTCCAGCTGTAGCGGTTTTGCAGAACCCAGCTGCGGACTCCCCCTGAGCGACGAGAGCAGTTTCCACACGAGCAGCTTGGATGGCACCCACCCCGGAGTCCCTTCCCTAGCCTGGTCCTGCGCTCGAAGAGCGCAGAACACAGCTGCGCACTCCCCCCTGAGCGACGAAAGCAGTTTCCACACGAGCAGCTTGGATGGCACCCACTCCGGAGTCCCTTCCCTAGCCTGGTCCTGCGCTCGAAGAGCGCAGAATCCAGCTGCGGACTCCCCCTGAGCGACGAAAGCAGTTTCCACACGAGCAGCTTGGATGGTACCCACCCCGGAGTCCCTTCCCTAGCCTGGTCCTGCGCTCGAAGAGCGCAGAACACAGCTGCGCACTCCCCCCTGAGCGACGAAAGCAGTTTCCACACGAGCAGCTTGGATGGCACTCACCCCGGAGTCCCTTCGCTAGCTTGGTCCTGCAGAACACAGCTGCGCACTCCCCCCTGAGCGACGAAAGAACCCAACAGCAATGGATTTCGCGCTCCATCGCGAACGCATGCGGAGCCGCCGCGCTGCTGGCAATTTGCCAACAGCCGCCCTTCGCCCAACTAATGCGGCCGATTTGCACACTTGAAAGCCAGAAGCACACGTTATTGTGCTTGGAGCGTAGTCGAATGGTTTCTACCAAGACGAGTCACCGGCTCCTACGTTAGGTGTCTCCAACAGTTACGGTAGCGTGCCACCGTCGCCCATCACCGCCCGCGATCACGGTAGCGCGGCGGGCTGTTCAGCCCGCCTGGAACAGTCTATAACGGAGGAAGACTATGCGCCGCGCATTCTGTCGTAGGGTGGTGTTTGAGGACTATTCGTTTTTTGCCTTTCCTTATTCTCATGATTGCGGGCTGATTTTTAGTGTGGGGGGGGGGGTTCGCCTTACAGTACACCTTATCGAAGGCAATACAGATCGAATTAGCCACATCCATATGCTAGTAAGGACAGCATTCAAATAACAAACTATAAAACAAGCAGAAGAGAACACAGGAAAGAAAATTTGAAAAGAGAACATGAGTAGAGCGAAATCTATGAAGCTGTCGTAGGCTAAGGAAGTGTAGAAAAGGAAGAACTTGTTGCTCCTTTTATTATTTCGTATTTGTAGTTTCAGAAGCGGTATGTGGTCATCATTTGTTCTCTTTTTTCGAACCTATCCTAGACGGAGGGGGCAACTGTAAAGTATCAATAGCGGACGTCATCTCATGCCATACAAATGTCTCCTAAATTTAAGGAAAGCCATCACATTAGGAACAGCAGCTGAAGCTCTCGTTAAAACCTAAGGATTTGAGATGCAAATCACTATGCCTCTCCGATTATAATATATCCTGTTTTCTCTTCAAAGCATGCAGAGAAGAAGAATACGGAGCCAAGAAATAGATAAATAAAGAATCAGATCTCACCTTCTTCCGCTGAGAATCTGCTCTACGGCAGCAATGCGTGCTCTGTTCATCTCACCTCTTCTTGTAGTGAAACCTTTTCCAAGGCGGGCGCGGCACCCGGTCAACCTACAGTAGCCGAGCCACTTAATTTGACCGGATATGAACGCCACACTCTGTACATAAAATTAGTTCAGTGAATCCTTGTGTCACATTGTCGGTAAGGATGAGGGGACCAAAGCCAATGGATGCCTTCGACCCGGCACTGTATGCCAGCCTTCTCTTTTTTTGTTGAGATCATCCATGGGCGATAGTCAGGAATTTATAGACCTGCCAGCTGAGTCACCTACTTCATAATATACAGTATCGGACGCGTCTTTTGAATAGACGCCGCAAAACCGCGGTTTTGCGGCTTTTGCGCCTTTTTTATATAACCCAAAATTGAATCATTTCAAAAGTTAAGGATATATTTGAGCTCAGGAGCTTGAGGTCTATCTACCAGCACGAGACTGAAAGCACTTTACGACGACGCGAGCACGTCGTCGTAAAGTGCTTTCAGTCTCGTGCTGGTCCACGCATCTGCATCCATTGCCTCTTCTTATCCTCCCGTAGTAGTCGACTGAACTCGGAAAAATCGTGTCACACAAGGCCAAACCGCATTTTCGCCCCGCTGGAGTTTTGTTCACTCATAAGCGAGTCGCTGTTTTTCAGCGCACTTCTTGCACATTCTACTGCTTACAAAATCCACAAGTTGCAGCCTCAAAGATTCAAACGTGACAGAGTTATTGCGCTCAGAACACGCCCGCGGTGCAATTTGCGAGCTGTCGCGTCCAGTCGATTGATAGGTTCGATCTTATATACGTTGTGCACAGCACACTCCAAAGTTTAGCCAGGACAGATTACAGCAATTCCTGAGCAGGGCGGGTGGGAAATTCTGTAAAATTACCCAAACGCTCACTCTACAAGCTGTCGTGCCGCCCACTTGATTGGCAGGTTCAATCCCATACGCATTGTGCACGGCGCACTCTCAGAGAATTAATAGCATGACAGAACACTTTAGTCATGCTTGAAATTCTCCGAAAACATGCAAGTCCTGGAATATAATCTTCTCCAATCGCAAAAAGTCTGCTCCAATCATTTTTGACCACCTACTGCGAAAACGCGGTGACGAAGTTGTTAACATGTTTGTGTAGATCTCGAAAAGACGAATCGGACGGTACCAACCGTTTCTCAAAACACCTAAAGGGTTGGGCACACTCGGCAGCGGCTTTAGTGCGTCAAAAATGGGGCGGAGCGTCGCTCTCAGGCTCTGGACATGTTTGCGGTGAGGGGCGGTCTCTTTCTCTGGTGTCGGTATTGGAGTACCGCCAACCATCGCTCAGCTGACCGGTTGGCTGCTTTGGTTGAAGAAAGGGCTTTCGTATCTTTCTTATCTTATCTCTTGCTCAGGAGTGATAGCGTTAGCTTCACGGAATGACCGAGCTCATTCCGTGAAGCTGACTCTTGCAGCGCTGACGCTGGGCGTCAACGCTGAAGCGAAGTGTGCCATAAGCGCGCCGCCGCCCCTGACGCAGAGACACGTACTCTGCGTCTCTGCCCTATTCTTCATCATTGGCGCTGCGTCAAGCAGCGGGAGTGTGCCAGCCCTTTAGATTAGACGAATTGTGAGCACGCAACCGTTCTAAACGGTTTGCGACCGACAACTCGTCCGCGACCGCCATTCGCAATGGAGCGCAAGTTTTCAATTTCGAAAATTTTCATGGCTCCATATGAACAATGCATACCATAGATAGAGTTCGAGCTCCTGAGCTCAAATATTTCCTTAGTTTTTGAAATGATTCAATTTTAGGCGAGTTATATCAAAAAACGCAAAAGACGCAAAATCGCGGTTTTTGCGGCGTCTATTCAAAAGACGCGTCCGGTACTGTAATAAATAAAAGAATAAATAAATGTCAAAGACGCTGCGAAAGGTGCGTACAGATTCAGAAAACATGCCAGAAACGCAATGCGGCATGTAAAGGACGCGTATCATAGGCGTCGTGCCATGAGCGCACGGATTCAGAGGACGTGTGCTAGACGTCATGCCGCTTGTGTCGGAATGCAGGAGACATGTCATAGGTGTCATGGCCATGTCGTGATACATGCATCGGTACTCATCGTGCCACAGGCTTATGTAGTATGCCTACATGTTTGGAATACGTGACACGGACATCGTACACGTGCGTTCAGATCAAGCGTCGTTTAACATGCTTTCGGTTTTTAGAAGGCCAGATGCTGCTTCATGTAGCGAGTGCGTCTGATTGACTTTCACTTACGTTTCCGCAGATCGGGTTGGAAATCTGTCGGCACGTAGAGAACGACTACTTTGGAGTATAAACCACACATAAGCAATAGATGGAAGACAGGCTTTATGGCAACTGTTTTGAAGATCTTGCCCCACTATACACCGCTGTCGTGCTCCATGTAGTAAAATCAGTTCTTTATTGTAATGGAGACAAGATGGCCGAGAGAACTAAAGAATGTTGTTCTATTATGTTGCTCTATTCTCGGGGATTGGTGAGAGGACCCAAGCAGATGTTCGGCGGCCGCTAGGCCACTGAACGTCTGGTAATACTATAATTTTCACCTTGTACACCTTATACATTCTGATGTTCTGTTGACCAGTGGTGTTTTCACTCGCTTCCCTTAATCTATTTTCGTAAAGAAGAACTTATAACGAACTTCCTTGGAACCCATTTTAAACTGTCAACATTTTGTTTATGATGCAAGCAAGGTTGCCTCTCATAACAAGCTTTGAATTAAGGGAATGACGGACTCCATGCGAGTGGGTGCATTCAAAGACCAAAGTAGATGGCTTTAATATCTCAGGCGAGCATAGAAACAAAATCACAATTAGGGCAGCGAAACTGCTTGCTCTGCAATAAGAGAAATGATTTCGCCATACGGCCACAATTTCTACACCGTAATCCTTTGCTGTCTACGCCCTCCAAGCTTAGAGATCGGCGTCAGCGTTGAAACTCGATCGATGTCTTGTGTGCGCGCGATGTTCGATGCATGCAAGCGGGTCGTGGTGGAGTGGGTAAGGCGGTCGCTTCATGCGAGGGAGGTCGGGGGTTCGGTTCTACTGCGCTGTGGCATGATTGTATTTCAGGTGACTACTGGTATTTGACGGTTTTGACGCGTATCTGATCTTGGTGCTTCTTTCGCGCATTTTCCAGCCGTATGCGTTTCGCCGCTCGAAGAGCGTAGAACTCAGCCGCTGACTCCTCCTGAGCGACGAAAGCAGTCTCCACATCGGTAGCTTGGATGGCACACGCCCTGGAGTACCTCCCTGGCCCGGTTCTGCGATTGCACAAAGCACACCCCACCCTACGCCTAAAGTTACGATGTAGATTTTGTGGCCGTATGGTGGAATCGTGCTTGTCTCTGCAATATATGTCTCACGAGGGAGGTCAGTGAACTCGGTCCGGAGATTCTGAACGAGACCTATATGGTCTTGTAGGGCATCGGATGGGGATCACAAAACTGTGTTCCGTTTTTGCTAAATGCCCCTGGGTGGTCCAAAAATAGCAAAAAATTATATCACTTCAGGGTGGGCTGATTAGGCAAAATGACATCCAAAATGGCCATGTCGTGCTCAGAGCTTAACCCACAAAGGTTTGGAGCTCAAATTAAAGTTAAGTTATAGTAATATCATTGCTACCTCATCGCGGTGAAGAGGTGAACATCACTTTGTAATGGCTAACGGCACAAACGGTCACGCAGTACGCGACGCTTTGTCGTGTATAGGCGGCTCTCCTGTATCCCTGGCCAGGAACATGTGAGTAGCCAGACCACCGCTATGGCTCAAACAACTAAACCCGTACCCCAGTCCTCCGCGCGCCGGAGGTGGACTTCTACGACGTCGGTTGCATCCACTTCTGGCGAGGGGCCATCTAATCTCGGAGGTAAACTATCAAGACGTCATTGGAATCGGACTACCGGAAACTCCCTCCCACCACGACACGGAAGCTGCCTATTCGTCTGCAATTATAACTGTCGTTCGATCGCATCTGAGCAGGATCTTCGGACACTGCTTTACAGAAGCCGCAACATCAAATACGACGTTATCGCCCTGCAGGAAACGAAAGGCAGAACGGAAACCATAAGAAGGACCGACCACAACGAGCTTCTCATTATCGGAGCAAAGGTGGACAGAAAGAATATTGGCGGAGTTGGATTTCTCGTCAATTCGACAGTGCACCACCTAGTAGACTCTTACAAGATCATCAGTCCGCGAGTAGCTGTTCTTCGTCTGCAAACCAAAGATCGAGGAACCATCTCCATCATAAATGGTTATGCTCTAACATCTGCGGCCACAGATGAAGAAAAGGAGGAATTCTACAAGCTGTTTGAAAGGACTGTCAACGACGAGAAGAGCTACTGCAAAGTTGTCGTTCTTGACTTTAACGCTATCGTCGGTACGAAT
The DNA here is from genome assembly GCA_947359475.1 of Heligmosomoides polygyrus bakeri. NCBI lineage: Eukaryota > Metazoa > Nematoda > Chromadorea > Rhabditida > Heligmosomidae > Heligmosomoides > Heligmosomoides polygyrus. Next base: position 94,263,818 of record OX375866.1, read on the forward strand.
GATCACGATGAATGGAGGCTAGGACCACATGGAACTTCCTCAAGGAACGAAAACGGAGAGCGCCTGATAGACTTCCTATCCGCGTGCCGTCTCTGCCATGGAAATTCTATGCTTAAGAAGCATTCAAACCGAAGATGGACCTGGGAAAGCCCAAATGGATAAACACATTCGGAGATCGACCATGTTCTTACAAACAGAAGCTGGAGTCTGTTCGACGTCTCCGTGCTGCCTTCATTTGACACCGGCTCGGATCACCGTCTTGTCCGTGCGAAGCTGACTCTCAAAAATAGGATGTTCAAGCGTGACACTCATAAACCGGCACCGGTGAGAATCCCCACATTCAAGTCTGAGGAGTTGGAATATGCAATAAAGTCGTATGATTGGAATCTTCTTGAAGATCCATCGGAAGACTACGACCTTCTCTCCAAAGGACTGTTGAAATGTGCTAGCAGCTCTTGCGGAGCCATATCACCGTCTGCTTCAAGAAGAACGCACATGCGATTGAACTCTTGGAGCAAAGAAGAGCTGTTAAACTGGATCCTAATGCTTCCCATCTGGAAAAAGTCACCATCTCGAAGGCCTGTCGAATTGCAGTGAAGGAGTACATTCAAGCCTACAGAAGATTGAAGCTGTTAGAAACCGCTGGGAAAGGTTCAAGCATAAAGCGCTGCAAACGAGATCTCTGCGATCAGAAGGCAATAATGTCAGCCTTTGTGGATAAGGATGGAACAACGCAAACGTCTCGAAGAGCGATGGAGTCCATCGTTCAAGAATTCTACACAGATCTGTTCCGTTCTTCCATCACTGTCACGAAATGCTTGATGCCACCAGCTGAGGAAGTACCTCCCATTCTGGAATCAGAAGTTGCTCATGCCACAGAAGGATGAAGCCGGGCACTGCTCCCGGACCGGACGGCGCTACCTTGTCGACGGTAAACGGATCCCCAACCTTCGCTCCGCCGACAATATTGTTCTCATCTCTACCAGCACGGAAGAAGTCGAGGAAATGCTGAACGAGCTCAATGTGGCAGGTATGAAGATTGGATTGGACATGAACATGTCCAAAACCCAGTATATGGTCAACCAGTGGTGTGATACGGGACTCGTAAGGTTAAATGGAGTCCCCCTACAACAGGTCGGCTCCTACGTCTATCTGGGAGGAGAGCTGAACATGTGCAACGACCTTGCTCCTGAAACCGCTCGCTGGAGACGCGCAGCATGGGCAGCCTTAAGTTCGATTCGCGAACTCACCGATCAGGTCAAGGATTCCGGCCTCAGGGCCTCGATATTCAACGCCTCTGTACTGCGTGCGATGTGTTACGCGACGGAAACCTGGCCCGACAACAACACAATCGCCAAAGCGATGCAAACTACGCATCGTGCACTGGAGAGATGTCTTCTAAGGACAAGCCTTCGTCAGCAATGGCAAGAAGGCCTACGAAGCTCAGAGCTAGGGAGAAGTCGTAATTAGCAGACCCGCTGCAGTACATGAAGTTCAAATATCGCTGGGCCGGACACCTGCTTCGATGAAAGGACGATAAAAGGAGTCTCCGTGTCACAGAACGGCTCCCGAGAGACCGTAAGAGACCACTGGGACGACCGCCAACGCGATGGGCAGACTCATTCTCAAGATCTTTCAGAGAGCGGAGTCTGCCTCACTGGATGCAAGCAGCCAGAGATCGAGCGGTCTGGAAGAGTTGTGGTCCCCGCTGAGAAGACCTCCACCCGACAAAAGGACCATCAAAGTATCAAAGTAAGTAAGTAGTATAGTAATATGATAAATTACGTTTCCTAGACGAAGCTGCAGTGTATTAATTTGCAACGGTGGTGGCAGCGACTGGATGACCGAGTGGATAGCGCGGGGTTATTTACGGGACAGGGTCGAGTATTCGATTCCGGGGTGTCTAAGTGATTTGCTCTGTGGAGTGCTCCCTTTTTGACGAATAAAGAGTACATTTTGGCATCGGTAGAATACTTTCTTCGCTTCCTAGCCCCGCTTTCAACCTGTTGTCAGATGTAAAGAAGCTAGTTTTGTCGTCTGGGGTGATGTCGAGCGTCCATTAAATCACGCTTGTCTCGCTGAGGAAGCTTTCGTTAGATACTACCCCATATGACCTCTTTGGAATGTTCTCAATTAAATTTGGAAGTGTTGCTCGGTGTCACCTTATTTGTGGACACCATCGACAAGTATTGAGTTGACCCATCATCAAGGCACGCTCATCGTTCTTCGGATTTCTTTACAGACTGCTTTTTTTCTACACAGTCTTCACAGTTTAAGCTCACTGTTACCAAGTACAGCGTATTTTATCCACCTCATGGTATTCATCTGGCTGGGTATTTTTCCTGACTATACTTCTATACACTTACAGTAAACGGGTCGACGCATTGCAGCTATGATCACTTGCACTCACTCCATCAACTCTGGAGATCGAAAAAGTTTTTTCGTCCGAATTCATCTAAAGGATCACCTGGGATACAGATCACCAATCTGGCAACCATTTTTGTTGAAATAATGAACGGCAGAAGGTTACGATGGGTATGTGTAAGAAACGCGGTGTACGCAAGAAAACTGGCACCGTTGCCTTTTCTCGACTTCAGAGGTCGATGAGACGAAAAAAAACTTCGCCCAAACATCGCCCTCGGGAGTTATTTGGGATGCTGATCACGGATATGATACCTGTTTTTAAAATTTCGGTATATTACGGCAGGTTACGGTAAATATGTGTGTGCAAAGCTATCTAGTTAGTAGGATCGCTTTCTTCTCCAATGTGGTCACACTTATTTTCCAACCTTCGACTTCAACCTTCGATGGAAAGTAGTGAAAGAAAAATGATGAAATAATAATAGTGATATTAGAAAAAGAGTGACAGATTCCTGGTCAGCAGCTTAAATAATTCCCATAGGCGAAGTCTGGGCGAAATCACTAGTCATGACGTTGTCACCCTTATTCACCACTAGCCAATAGCACGGTAACGTATCGTAGCCAAAATGTACTCTTTGCTAGCAAAAAAGGGAGCACTCCACAGAGCAGATCGCATGCACACCCCGGAATCGAACCCTCGACCCCCTCCCGTAAGTCCGCCGCGCTATCCACTCGGTCATGTGCCACCACCGTGGGAAATGAATCACTTGAATATGCACTGCAGCTTCGTCTACGAAAAAAAGCTATCATATCACTGTAAACAAACTTTAATTTGAGCTCCAAACCTCTTCTAAGTTAAGTTCTGAGTACTATATGGTCATTCCAGGTGTCACTTTTGCCTTATCAACCCGCACTAACGTGATACAATTTTTGCCATTTTTGGACACCTCAGGGGCATTTAGCAAAAACGAAACACAGTCCTGTGATCCTCGTCCGATGACCTACAAGACCATATAGGTCTCGTTCAGAATCTCCGGACTGAGTTCACTGACCTCCCTCGTCAGCAGTGATCAGCGCCTACTTTAAACGCATTTGCACTAGCTCAAAGACAATCTCATGTTAGAACCACAGAACCCATATGGTTTGAGTTCGCCTATGGTTTTAAAATACTTCCATAGAGTTTCGTACTTTTCGTTTTCGTATCCTGCAATTCTTCCAAAACGTTCATTCAATATCGCTTTTTCTTCAAATCTCAATATAGCTTTAGAAGGCCGCCCAAACGTGCTTTTTTGTGCACGTAAGGACACCTTCCCTCTATGCTGAGATGAATGCGCTCCAATTAAATTCACGTGGTTTTGGCTCTTAATGGTCCAATGGAGTGGTTGAAACTTTCGTTGTGATTGTGTGATGTGTGATTCAAGATTATGAAATTAGGACTGCATGATATGGGATCATAACTGAATGTCCATGTGATAAAGGCAAGATGAACTCATTTGTGTATGTTCAGGTCCACAATTGAATGTTGAGAATAATCCTAAACTGCGCTGGATAGAGTTTGGTGATACTCTTCTACGGAGTTTCCATGATAAGGACCAGCCCATACGTGTTCGCGCAAATAGATTCTTACTGGAGTCAGTTCAAAAAAACTTTTCCAACCATTACTCAAAACTCATTGATATGCAGCCCATTCACGGTGAGTCTTTGTGATACGTAGCACACCTATCACACCGTGGCAATAAAATAAAAATGTGTAAAAGAGAAAGGGAAAGGCCTATATTATTTTGGCGTTCTCGGTGTAATGTGCGCCGAATAACTCCTGCGTTTGATCCATTTTTTGTTTCAGAGTGTCCGCTACCTTCTCCTTTGTGGGGATTGGACGAAATTATGAAAGACAACTGTGAACGTTACTACGGAACACTAAAAATTGCTCCAAGGAAACAGTTAATACTAATGCCTCCAGAAATGAAATCTAAATATATTTGGGAAGGCTGCATCAGTATTATAAACACCTCCTTGAGAGATATAGGGTTTTTGGAAATGTTCAAGAAATTCACCGCTGCGAAGTACTGCAGAAATGGTAAGCAAGTTTTAAGCATCTTTTTTTGCGAAGTTTCACCATGGGATGCTCTTCACCCGGAACTCGGTAATTCTTCTTGCATTTAGCTCAACAAGTGTTTTTGTTTTTGTTTATTTCAATCTGCTCAATTCTAGCACAAATAAGATCTTTGAAATAATGTCGCTGCTGTGACACCAAAGTTTTATACTGTTGCTGGCACATTATAATTAGAGTGCAAAATGGTGTTTTCTAAACTGGGAAGCAGCTTTTGATGCCGTGGTGTGTCAGCATGTAGCAGTTCTGCAAGTCGATTTTTGTATCAGTGGCACTACATCGCTTAGAAGATGGCTTTCCCAGAAAACTGAAAAACGGTGGTACCTGAATCTTTTCATACTGTTAATCTTGTACTAACACTAACAAAACAACTAGTGGTGCTTATTGGTTTTTTTGCAAGTCAGTACGAAATCTGTGTTGAAATACAGCCAGAAATCCTCGTGTTGAGTCTATTGCCCATAAACTAGTTTTGTGGCCTTGAACTTTTAAAGTAACCATATATCATCTAAGATTTTTGATGGATCAAGCAAATTGAACATGAAAGGTGTAGACATCCGCTTTTCGCAGCGGCTGTACAAGCAAGTAGTCATCCTCCAGAAAAAAACTATATCCGTGCATAAGGTTCCGCTATCTGAAGTACTATGAGAAAAGCATATATGTCTTCAAACTGACATTTGCTTTGCAGAGATCCGAGGCAACAAAAGATTATGCCTTGGAAAAAGTGCTAAAATTATTGCCAAGCTCGTCGATCAGATAGACTTTTTAGATAATAAGCACCCTTGTAACGGTGAGGAAATATTTTTCTAACAATCACTTTTATTCCTGAGATACAGCAAGCATCTATCACAGAAAATGAATGTCTTGGAGGCGTTGTAAATAACGAATACCTAGTGAGGTTAGGAAAGTGTTCCATCGTCTATGGAGATCTGATAATATCCGGCTGGACAGGTAGATATTAATTGCTATTTGAAAGAGTTCAACGCTCAGGGTTTGTTCATTTCCATGACTGCATTGTCGCTCCTTCAAGCTTTACAGAAACATGCTAACCATAAGATTACCTGCAATAGGAACTTTTATGCCATGATGTGTAACCAAGACATCAATTGAATTGAAATCATAGGCAGTGAGACGTCAAGGTCTCATAAAGGGTGGATTCTGTGACTGCTGTCAGTTCGGCGCTAACAGTTAGTGGAGGGCTGTGCTGCAGGGCATCATGAAGGTTGATGAACAACCCGACGGGCGAAGACAAGACTCACACTAACAACGATATCTCTGAACCCTTTGGAGATGCCAATTTAGAACGTAGTAGTGAAGGAGTCTGGATAGCTTCATAGCGCAAAAGTACTAACCTGACCTTAAGGAAAGTAGAGCAAGGGCGAGACACACGGACAGGCGTGTCGTAGCACTTGTTCTGTATAAGTGGCATCCACAATTTACCTGGTAAATGTCAACAAGTAGATGTTATTGTAAAATGTTCAGTAGTTGCTGTACACTAAATAAATTGAAGGAAAATTTTGAAAAAATTGCAGAAAACATTTCGAACAACCTAATTCCAGCTGTGGTAGCGCGACGCTAATATATTCAATGATTTCTAGAAAGCTAGTGACATTCAGCTGATGACAGTAGCCGGTGCGGGTGAGCTGCTTAGTCAATCAATGCCCATCTGTAACCAATTCGGGAATCGATGACGGGTACCCTAGGACACAGCTAGAGAACCGTCACTAACACTCCAATCCAACCTATACTTCGAAAGGCTGCTAAACACCATGAGTCACCATCGTCTTTATTTTCTACTTCTTCCTACTACAGTTCTCATACTCCTTCAAGGTTAAATATTTTACATAGAAAATACATAATCCTAAGATTTTCTTCGGGATGTCATTGACTACGCTTAAGAAAGGCAACTCAGACGCTATATTCTTGGTATAGGTAAATTGCTCAATTTTTTGCCCAAATTTAGCCAAATTTCTTTACCTGTAGAAAGCCTAGATAGCTCCGCAAGTCGAGAAGGTGTGCATTTGCTATGTCACTCTGTTGAAACTTTCGTAGTTTTGTAGTATTCCACTCTTGACATATCTGTTCTAGAGGCGTAAAATGGTTTCTTGGTTATTACGTTCTAGCTCTTTGCTGATTTTTCTTTTGGTGATGTGTTCTGTTTTGCCGTGTTCGTGTCTGTTCATGTTCCATTTCTGACTCGTGGGTGTGGTATTTTTCATGTTAATAAATAAGTAGGTGCTCCGCCTATTGGGTTCATAGGTGAATTCCTGCTATCCGTTAACTTGCATCCATAACGTATTTTAAGAAAATCCCCATGCAATACAAAACTTGAATATTTGGCAGGAAAACGGTAGCTTGTCCTATTATTTTCATATCATCTTAGGAAAAGTGGTACAAGAACCACCGCAGTGTTGTGACTGTGTCCCCTGACGGAAGTAAGTCCAATTCTGACCGAGTGAATGGCATTGCGAAACATGGTGTCGATAGCGTCACTACAAAAATGCAAAAGTCCTCCATCGGTTTAACAAAAAGAGGGGCAAACAACACGATGGTAAAACTATAAGTCGCAGCAGCTTGAGAACATTACCTTTTGAGGACTTCCGATTCACGATAGCTTACTAAGGAGCTCAACGTATCCGTTTTTTTTGCAGACAAACCTATATTCGTTGAGATGTTGCGAAGCATCAAACATATTGTAGGGAGGCTTATAGTCACAGGCAATACAAATATGGGACTATTCAACCACTTGGCGAACCTCCAGACAGTTAAGCGTCTAAAAGGTTGGTGCTTCCTGTACAGTTCCGAAATTTGTTTGATGATCTTCAAAAAATTCAACATAATGATAATCCTTTCTTAGCAGAAGGCGAAAGTGTAGAATCGTTCTAGGAGCCATTTATAGTTCCACCTCTGCGCGATTGCAGTATAATGGTGAAGGGCGAACGTCAGGCACGCATGGCCACGGGCTTTTGTGTGCTACGGACTATAGCGATGACGACGGATACGGTACGGAAGAGAGGAGCGCTGTTGAGTCAGCGAAGAATTATACAGTACCAACGACATGATGCGCTGCTGTATACACAGACGAACCGAAGATCGGCCAGAAGACAGTGAGAGAACTCGCTTCAAAACCAGTGCACTGGGAGAAAACTTAAAACCAAACAGCTTATTCTTAAGGTAGCGAGGGATCATAACACACCCTTTGAGACCATGAGCGTCACTGCCACTTCCAGGAAGCAAAATTAGAGAACACGTCTTTGGCGAACTGGTTAATATATATCGAAACGATTAACGTTTTGTAAACAATCCTAGGGCTTCCCCCAAAGAATGTCTTCCGAAAAATCAGAAACGTTCTCGCTTTTTTCATCTAAACAAACCACCTACCTAGTGCAGCATTCTTGGAGAACCGAAACAACAAGTTCATTCGGCAAAATAGCACAATGATTCACCCGCGATGATGAGATGTCTGATCCATGTCTGATACACTGAGTCTGCCGCTGTTGATGGCGCCGCGTTTTCTCCACGAGCAGGGCGATTCGCGAATACAGTGCACCAAAATTCCATCAAATGTGGTGTTTTGAGGCGGCGCAGTACGATCGAGTGGCGCGAAATATCGATTGCTGTGCATATCATAATGCCGCTTCGCGCGACGGAGCAGGGATTGGATTTACTAACTGTGCATCACTTTGGCTGCCTATGGAAGCTGTGCGGAAGTAAATCGCAATGGTTAACCCTGACTGACTAGTGGTATGAACCAAGCAGTTGGAAGAAGGGTACTGCGGACCTTTTGAAGTTTCGCTACTTTTGTTTCTTTGATCGGAAGCAATGTCTATCCTGTTATTGTAGATATGCGAGCCACTTTTCCCTTGTCGTTTCGCTTAGAACGCTCAGTGCCAGCTAGAGTGAAAGTGACGTATTCGATGGGCAAATAATTGCAATGGGTGTCAGCATCTATAATATTTGCCGCCAACATGCCATTCCGTTATTTGCTCACAGAAAAGGTACTCAAGAAATTGCTTCGCCGTAAACCGTGCATTTCAGTCTTGATTGAGTGTGCATGGGCTGAATGAGTTTTCCAAGTTTGTTTCCAAGTGGGTTGTGCGTGGAGAAGTACTCGCTGAATACAACACTTCAACGATATTTTCGAACTTCCAGTAGCACATCATGATAAAGTTCTTTTTCTTGAAAGAAAGCCTATATCAGGGCATGACTTGTTGTGGCCTCAGATGTGTACAGTGCGTTATAAAGCGATAGCGAGAGCGATAATTGTGGAATCAACAAACTCATATATCACGTGTCTTTCACGTGATTGTCAAGTTCTAAACGTTAAAAGAAACACAGCTCAGGTTAATGCGGCCAAGTAGTAACAAGACTGTAATAATTCAGCCCACAATCAATCGGGTCTGAAATGCAAGGTTTCAGGCGACTGCCAGGCGCAATCTTGTCTTTTTACATGGGACAGAAATCTCGTTACCCTGTGTTTTCATATAAGTCTCAAGCACCTATAAAAGCTTCATTAGCAGTAATATTGGAAAGTTTCGAGTAGTACCTCTGTTTCTTAGAGAACCGTGTATGTTTCGCAAGCCGAGTGTGTTTTTAAGCTTTAGGCATTAAACAAGCACAAATAAATCGGCATGTCCACATTGTAGAGAAATTATAACAACGTTTTGAAACAAAAAACAATCCAATCAACAGAATGTAAAGTGCAAGATTTCAGACGAGTTCATGGCGCAATTAACACCGCTCGCATGTGAAGATTTCTATTTTCTTAAGCTTTCATAAGAGCCCTTAACTTCTTCATCACTTTCAGTGTAAGCAATGTTATCACCTTTCGATGGCGATGTCCGTTCCCCCGCGTGGTGCCACGGGAAACTTTTCGCTTCTGCGAGTTGAGCTAAACATGGACATCCGACCGTCGACAAGCAGCTGTGACAGGTCGGCCTATGGAAATTCCATGTCACATCGCATGGTTGATGACGTTATATGAGTATCGAAATACTGCTACACGCACTCGCAAAGCCCGGCCTCTGCGATGTATGGGAGGTTCGCTGATGCGAGGAAAGCATCGGGGCAATTGAGCTGACCGAAAGTGTCGTAACGTAGGTAAGACCCGCGTAGCTTCGCTGAATGTGGGTAAGTTCCCGCGAGTTGGCAGAAGATCTGGGGCCGGATTCATCAACGACTAACCCGCGGGTATAGGGGGTAGGGATACCCACGATGAAGCCTGCGTCTCTGACTCTTACCTTATCTCTATCTGACTCTTATCTTATCTCCACCCCTTATACCCCGCATACCCACGGGTTTAACTGTTGATGAATCCGGCCCCTGGACGAGTCGACTTATGTGCGCCACAGGAGACGAGGTGGTCCTGTTGCAAGTCGAAGGAGATAGGCCGAAGCTTCAAGGCCTTTCTGTGCGGCGGTCCCAGGACCACCAGCGATTGCAAGCGTGTAACGTTATTATGACCGCTTGATGAAGACCTCTGCTTGCCTCTGCTGAACAGCGAATATATAATCTCTTCTCTGTGTACGCTTCTTGGCTCTCTCTCTGAGAGAGCCAAGAATGAGTTTTGAGCCCTGCACGATTTGCACACGGCACAGGTACCGTCAGAAGACGCTGCTGTTGTCGCAGGTGATCTCAACGCCCATATGTTGGGACTGCAAAAGATGGTTATAACTGTCAATGCGGCTTTGGATATGGAGATGGTGAGTGAATCCTATGCGGGCTCGCATATACTGACCATTGGGAGCACTGTATTTCGAAGGCACACCGTCTCCTGTCTTTTATAGCGGGAATACCAAGAAGCTGATCGATTTCATCCTTATTAGGCATCGCGATCGAAGACTGATCACAGATGCTAATGTTGTGCCGTACGAAACTGTCGCCACTTAGCGCCGCCCGCTAATATGCACTCTTAAGTTCGTCCCTGAAGCAGTACGAGGGTGCGGTCCACCGGGAATCAAGTGGTGACGGTTGAAGAAAAATGCAGCAGCTTTTATTTCTCGTATTCGGGTACCAACCGTGACAACCGTCGACGTGTGAAGACATGTGAAGATGCCACCGATACGATATTACAAGCTGCTTGTTCTGAATAAGGCATGACAAAGTATGAACGCTGCAAGATCGAGGAGAAGGCGTGGTTTTGGACAAACGACGTTATAGAAATGTCCGAGAGAAGAAAAACTATATCACGCATTCCATCTCGACAAGACTGTGGGTACTTAGTGTATGAACCAATGGGCGAAAAAATCGGCTAAGCTGGCCGTATCCGCTGCAGAAGCCGCTCATTATGATGATCTCAACGAGACACTTGAGTCGCGCAATGGTGAACGACAACTTTATCGGCTTATCAAAGCACGCCATCGACAGAACGAGGACATCGAGAAATTCTTGGGCATCTACTGACGGCCATCTACTGACGAAGTAAAGAGGGCTACGAAACAATGGCATCACTATTTCGGAAGAATTTTCCCATCCGCCTATCCCGTGGTCCCTTATTCGCACGGTCCTGTGCAGAAAATCAGTGTGGAGGAGACAATAACGGCTTTGAAGACGATGAAGCTAGGCAAAGCAGCGGGCCCGACGATGTAGCTGCCGACCTATGGAAGTTGAAGTGCTGGAATCCTGCTGAGTGGCTAACGAAGCTTTTCATCCAGGTTGTGGCGGAAAAGAAGGTACCTGGATCTGGCGGGAAAGCACGACGATCCCGATTTGGAAGAAAGAAGACAGTCATGAAGATTGTACGAATTACCGTCCAGTTCGCTTGCTCGCGCATATCGTGAAAATCTTCGAGCGAATTGTAGATGGACGTATTCGTGGTGTCGTTCAGCTTTCCACAAACCAATGTGGCTAATGGGCTGTCGCACCATTGATGCCATATATGTTGCTCGTGTTTTGGTAGAGAAACATCGCGAAAAGGAGAAACTGCTACACCTAGCTTTTCACGACTTAGAGAATGACTCGATCGTGTACTTCGTGAGGTCATACGTTACGACAGCATGGTGTTCCCGAAGAGCTTGTCGAGTGGGTGGGCATACTTTACTTTTGCCCAAACAACAGGCGGCACACCGGAGGAGTTTCCCCTATCTCAGTCCGTGTTCACCAAGGCTCCGCCCTCTTCCCACTCCTTTTCATTGTCATAATGGATGCCATTTCAAAAGATCTTCAGAAGCGTACCTCCCTGACTCTTATGTATGCAGATGACGAATGCCTGCCAGTGAATACAATGCCGATCTCGAGCGACAAGCGCAAGCTTGGTACGACCGCTTGACGATGTTCGGGCTCAAGTTAGAAGTCAGAAAATCCGAATACTTGATGACGATCGTAGACGAGTTCGGGCACAATGAGATCAATGGCATTGCGCCCGTACGGACGGCAAGCTTCAAGTACTTGGTTCTGCGCTCGCGTCTGACTGTAGTCTGACGTTCGAAGTTAACTCAAGCGTGAGCGCAGCGTGGTCCAAATGGCGCTCGAGGACAAACGTTTTATGCGACAGGAAGATACCGGAACTCCTTATATGGAAGAACTGTAGAACGACTAGTAGCGGTCTACGGTGCTGAGCGTAATGGAAACGAAATTGTTGCGCTTGAGGGCTGGTGTTACGCGTCTAGACCATGTTCGCAACTATGCAGTACGTCAAAGATTTTGGTGTCGCTCCAATTGCTGACATAAATTACGTGAAGGTCGCCTTCGATTGTATGGCTACGTTCTTCGCGCTAGTGGTGAAACTGTTCGGAAGATTGGTCTTACCAGGGAAGGGTCTCAGGCGTAGGTCTGAATGGGGAAATGGATAGTACTGCAAGAATCTCCACCTTCATGTAGTAGAAAAACATGTTTCGTTAATGCTGATTCCTTGAACCCAAAGAGCTCCGGGCCCTCGAAATTGGTGGTGCAGTATTGCACCGTCACCACATGCCCCGTGCATGCGTGCGCGCGCTGATATATGGGACGTGGCGAATGGCTCTGCAGCAAGCGAATCGGTGGCTCGCAGGGTTCGACACTGCAGAAAGTTATCACCTTTCAAACAGTGTATACATTTTCTTTAGACACCCTTAACAGTTGGCATGGAAAAATGGGCACTTAGCGGGTTGGTGCTCGCTCCGAAATTGCACATGTTCGTGGAACACTCACATAGAAACGGTTTCTGTGCTCTCACTCCGGGGTCTGGTTAATCTACTTACTTTAAGATACTTTGCTGGTGTGCAATGGGCACCACCCCGCTTAGTACCGAAAAATGTGTTTTTTGTATTTCACTCTACTATTTCTGTTTTTTCAGGTGCCGGTCCGCTAATCATCATTCGAGATAATCCTGACCTGACCGATTTCTACGTACCTGCACTTAAAGGAATCCGAATAAGCAAAGATGACTCACGCGTCCAGCTCCACAACAATCCGATGTTGATTGGTAGATATACAACTACGACCTCTACCACCATCAGAACTACAACAGTCACTACGGCAACATCAAAACAAGAAGCGATAAGCGCTTCCTCTACAACGTTTTCACGTACAACAAGTACTACAAGCATTGTCGAGGAGGATTCAACAACGCAACAGTATATACCAATATCAAGCGAAGTCCTAACTACACTAATTAAGTGCTTCGCATAGCTTTTAAAAACACAGTATTACTAACACAGAGTTTTTGGAAGTGTGAATGTGCAGATTGCGTCACTATCAATAAAGAACGTATAAACACTCATTTTGCAGGCGATCTGAATGAAGAGAAAAGAAAGCGTCTTCAGATGGGTGTGGGATCGGGAGATTTGACTAGCAAGGAAGATATTGTTTCTCCAGTTATTAAAGTCGCTTTGTTTGCGGTAGCAATCTTGATTATGATAGCGATAGTGCTGTGCCTCATCTGTGTCATATTTCTGCGAAGGCAACGAGTGAAACTTTCTCCTGCACCCTACAAGCTATCACGAAATTCGAGAAGGACGCTTACTTTAATGTCTGAGGTTGGTGATACTTTCTCAGTTTTCGCAGGTTTTCACATGAAGCAATCGGAGTTTGGAAATTTTATATACCGGTTGTTTTTGTAGCAAATATCCTCTAAAGACCCAATTTCGTGGTGTTCCTCGGACAACGATCTATTGTGGATGCAAGGTGAGCGGGAGCTCTAATGTGGTCGGAAAGTCAAGATTTCGTTGATTCAGGGAGGAGCGCTGGAGGAGCAGATCCCAAAATCCGAACGAAAGCGGCAAAGCCTCCAAAACATTCAGGCAAATTCTCACTTGATGCCAGAGCGCAGCGATTAGATGAGTCCCATGAAAAGTCAGCAGGGAATTTAATCGTTGAATCGACACATCAGAAAATGAGCCTCAGTCGCTCATCATATACACCGAAACCCACAAAATCGACTTCAAAGGACTCTAAATTCAAATCCAACGACCAATCGAAAGGACATAAACGTTCGATGAAATCCCTGAAACCTCCAAGACGGTCATCTGTGCAGTATAATAAAGGCACCTCATGGTCGAGATCAGACTCGAAGTCGTCCAATTTTTCCAAATCAAATTCTAAACAACCGAAGCTGGAAAGGACCACATCAGAATCAAAATCAAAGTTTGCGAAGACATCTCCTAAGTCTACCTTGTCCTCGCTCCATTCTCTCAAAAAGAGCAAGATTGTTCCACTTCCATATATGAGAAAAACGGAAGAACAATTCAAAACGCTGCTGATCCCTTTAGGCTTGGTAAGTTACAATAATTGCTTGGGAGACGTTAACAAATATTCGTGAATGGATGCAACAACAAAAACATCTGGCGAGAAAATGTCTCCAAAGAATAGTGCGTTTAGCCCCAATTTGCTGGCTGCCCTTTTGCTTCTAGGATGTGGTGTATCTATAGAAATGTTAATGTTGCGATACATCTAACGACGCCACTCTGCGGTGCCCTTGTGTTGCTTAAAGTTTAATATTCGACGTTCACACTGGAATATAGTAGGGTACCGTATATTGCTTCGAAAGCTTGAACTGAACTTCTCTATGCTCTCTTTTGTCGTGCAGCTGTGAAATTCTACATACTTGTCTCCCAGTGTTTAGCAGAAGTGCTCGCACTTGCGCTCTCCGCTCGATCTCGCAGTATTACTAACCAGGGAAGTCTGTCAGGCGTATGTTTGAGCTGCGAAAACGAATAGCACTGTGAGATGCTCCACCCTTAAAATAGTAGGAAGAGATGTTCCATTTTTGCAAAGTCCTTAAACCCAAGGAGCTAGGGAGCCTCAAATTTTACTATGGGATCGCTTGAACACGAGCAAAACTACCGTAATCGGCCGAAATTTCAAAAATGAATATCATATTCGTGGTCAGCGCCCCAGATAACCCTTAGGTAAAGTTTGGGTGAGAATTTTTTCTACCCCTTCTCGACCTCGACCAAGGGGATAAGGGTCGCGAAAGCTCAATAGTGCCGTTTCAGATTTACCCTTGGCAATCAAATATTCAAGGAAGCGTACACTCATGTCACAGCGAACCATCGTGATCAACTTTTTGGAAGATATCTCTGCACCCCTATCTACAATAATAAATCTCAGATTCATTCCCCATATAGCCAACGGTCTTATCAAAAATCAGCAGAAAATACGAAGTGTTGCAAATAGAGGGAGCAGCTGATGAAAATCTCTCACTGAACACGTACTTTTCATCCTATAGTAGAATATATGCACAGGAAAAGTTGGGAAGGTAAATGATACCAAAAAAAGGAATGAACACTAAAAATGCAAAATTACTTCAAGGTCAATGAATCGAACATCCGACCCTGTGCCTACGATGCGCCGGCATTATCACTGAGCCGCCGAGTTGCTTGCCTCGACGACGGAGCCAGACGTATCTCACCATTTCTCTTATCTCCACGGGCAACACGCACCTACGTTTTAG
Organism: Heligmosomoides polygyrus bakeri; assembly: GCA_947359475.1. NCBI lineage: Eukaryota > Metazoa > Nematoda > Chromadorea > Rhabditida > Heligmosomidae > Heligmosomoides > Heligmosomoides polygyrus. Next base: position 94,279,156 of record OX375866.1, read on the forward strand.
ATCCTGACAGTGCAACACATTCCTGGGTGTTCAGGTGCCCCCATTTCCCTGGGGTTCAAGGATTTTGCAGAAATGGAGCATCCCTTCCTACTAATTGAAGGGTGGAGAATCTACATGTGGTATTCGTTTTGTCGTTCAAATCTACGTGCGAGTAGGAGCGATCCCATAGTAAACTGCGAGGGTCCCTAGCTCTTTGGGTTCAAGGACTTTGCAAAATGGGGCATCCCTTCCTTCTATTTGAAGGCTGGAGACTCTCTGTGGTATTCGTTTTCGTGGTCCAGGCATACGCGTCTCCTTGGTAAGCTACATAACCGAAGCCCTCAAAGATCAATATCCAGAAATATGATGTGTATGGCTGTCCGATAAAAACTTTCCCACCTGAGGCCAGATTTGTCGACAACCTACATCAAGCTAACAGTGAAAATACAGCCGAAATCCCTGATAGCGCAGCTTATCAAACGATATGGTGAAACATTTCATCATATCGCTTGTTGATAAGCCACGCTATCAGGAACTTCGGCTGTATTTTCACCGTTAAATTGCTGTAGGTTGCGTTGATGAATTCACGCCTGCAGTGAATACTTCCCACAGCTATCACAATAAAGCAACTCCCATCCCGGTCGATTACGTGTGGGTATTTCCCGTATTTTTTCCAAACAAACTTCCTGGATTTCCACCTCATTTTCCCTATGATATTAATAATATGTGCTACGCCGCGGCTCCAGGACGTAACTCCAACGCGACATCTCACGCTAGCCGCATGCGACGTCTCGGTGCTGAAACGCGGGCGTGTGCCAGTTGACGCGTGGTTAGCCGCGGAGCACGAAATTTTGCCAATGTCTACTCCATTAGGCACATTGGTTAGCCCCGCATGTTAAACCACCTCCTAGTACCACTAAAGAGAGCCCCAAATGGAATAAAATAGACTATCTCCCTGGAGGCGATTGTAAGAAAAAGAAGCAGTGAAATGCCGCTGCTTATGCTTGTAGAATGGAGAAAGACGAAGGCTCTTAGTGATTGCTAAGAAGGGTGCTTGGCACTGTCATTACACGAGAACTATGGCAAGTGAGTTGGAGAAAGGTGACGGTCAAGTGCGGAACAAAGTTAGAGTTAAGGGAAAAACTATCACGTCTCAGCAATCCCTGAAAACTCCAAACGCTTGATAACAAGGCCAACTGTTCAAAACAAAGATTTTAAAAAGTTCAGGAACTTACAGGCTTCCGAAACTTTTACTTAATAATTCCGGTCCAGTTTTTTTTTTTGGGGGGGGGAGGAGAAAGAAGGCCTATTACTCGTAAGTTTACGTGAAGTAGACATGTATGGAGATATAATAGCTCACTTCGCTAAGATTCTATGCACTCTCATTTGCGGTTAACAATACACGAGTGCGAGCGAGGTACGCATAGAATTGGGCATGGAATTTCCTACCAAGAGACAACAGACGTGTCTCACCCAACTGCTTTCCTTCTTCTACCCGAAAAATGTGGTCGATGGTCGTTAAGCGGCTTACCGGCCGCCAAACCTCTGCTTGGGACTTTACCCCCAAACTCCTAAAACAGAACGACTTGGTTAATTGGCCTAAAAGCTCGCCTATTAAAGTAAGGTTCTCAAAGCGATTCACGTGAGTCTTGTCCACCCTCGATAGGTTTTGATCGGCCCGTCGTTACAGTTGAGTGGCTGCAAATCATGTTTGAAACCATCATATTGGAATAAATCCAGCGAGCGAGAATAATCCGTTCGAAGAAGCGGTCGCATGACCCCAACCCCATTGGATCAAACCGGAGCGAAAACCGGCAACTGTGCCGAAACATCGATATAATCGATCGATATTGGTTGCCCGATTGAACTCTTCACAACCTTCTGTGAAGTCTATGAATCAGCCATCACAATCGGGTGACGCCACTCCAATCTAACAAATCTGGTCGAAAACCGATAGCTCCGGCGGAAATTTGATAATATCGATCTTTGTTGTTCGTCCGATCGAATCCCTCCACCCTCTTTTCTCACAATTTTCGTCTATTTTCATCTATTGCACGGAAGGGTAACCTCACCAGATTTTACGTTTACGTACAGTCGGTTACCTTTACACGTTCGACCGTCTCACACACTTACACAGTTTGTGACACACACACACACAGACGGACTAACGCTTTTATTTTAGTAGGATACCTCGAAACAGATTAATTTTGCTGCAGCCTAATAAATAGTATGTCTTGTGACACTTGCACACAACGTACAGCTGTAATACTAGAAACTTACCCGCTAGCTGACCACAAATATGCATATGGGGTGGATAACTCAGGACTTGGAGGCGAAGAACCTCGTCGTAAACTTTCAAAACTTTGTACTGCATTCAGAACGCTCTTCTTCCATCGAGTAAGTCGGCTTCTTGCAAGGTTCTTTCGCAACGTGTACAGGAGCTTCTGAAGTTCGAGTTTACTATAATGATTGGCAGCGGAGGTGGAGTGTCCAGAATCGTGCCACGCTTGCCAAATATCGTTAAAGGAACATCTTCTTTTGTTGGCAAGTTTTAGTGATACAATACAAAAGCACTAAGAAAGCAACTACAGTCCGTCTTACTTGTATCTCTATTGATTTCGTTTTGCAGCGGGCACTGGAGCCACGTTCTCCTTCAAGCTTGTGGAGCTAAACCATCTCTCTGCTCGAACGGCCTACTACAAGTACGAGGCTAGAAATATAAGCACGCGCAAAACTAATTTTGTGCACATCTTATATTACGAATGGTTAGTCTCTTGAAATAAATTAGGAATAGCAAGGTGACCGAAAACTTCCTTCAAGGAAGTACTATTTTATTACATTATTGCCGGCACAACCTTTAAGGTTTCTACAGCATTTGAATAAACATTGGGAGTTTTTGTAATTTAAGGAGCGAAATGCGACTACCAACGCAATTTGAAGAACTGCTTCAGATTCTGCAGTTCTGTTCCTCTAGGAAAGTGGTGAGTCTAAATTTTGATGCTATCGTTAGTGACTTTTGCTATGTTTGTAATTTTGTTTTCATTAATGTGAAGCGCATACTTTAGCAAATTGGCCAACTTCTGAGGGAATAACTGCAGAGGAAGCAGAGCAGCGGTTTTCCTAGTAACAAGCCTACTGTGCACATATCAGTGCAATGGTAACGGTTGTTGCAGGGTGGTTCAAATGTAAGCGGCGTGAAACGGTTCATGATACCCAATTATGTAGCGCTGCGCGAATATAGTGGTCAATGAATGTGCTGTTCAACAGGTGAAAAATGTATCGCCATCAGTAACTTCTCACAGTGTTCTGAGGCGAAACTACAGGGGCGTTCAATCTTCAAATTAATGGCGAGAGGTAGTAGGAAACAAGGGCTACTTCGGTTAGGGTGGCACTCACAGGCATGGATTTCTTCATGGTACATCTCACCGAAGGACAGTAGCGCTTTAATTGGCGCAGTACACCGCACCTCTAGGATTCCGTTGGAATGTGCCCCTATACATAGAAAAATAGAAAAAACTGTCCTCACAACAGGCATAGCGCAACGCGCTTCTACTCGAAACGAGAATTGTGCAGCTTATTTATTAGGCTAAGAGCGGGCAGTTACTGAAGCATCCCAGGGAAAATAGCATTAAGTCACGGAAGGTCTGAGTTGTTATACAAGGATGAAATGACTTTGCCTTAGAAATAATAAAAAAGGTAAGCCGATTAAAGCTGTCTCACAGCAGGCTTCGGCAGCTAACTCATCTGACACTTAAGCCATAGAGCGTTTGGTCCAATGGATACAGTGGCGGGCTGCTAAGCAGGATCGTGTTTGAATTCGCTCGTTTTACTTTCCCATAAAGGCCCATAGGTGGTGACGTCTATAAAATCGTTGCACGCTACTCTGGACGAGAAAGCTCCTACCTACCAAGGAATAAGAAGGATGTGGAGGAACATATATTTCAGCAGAGTCTTCCATACAGACAGATGTTCAGAAAATTCGAATTCAAACTGCATGAAGCGGTTCTTCAAATTTATTTCTGTTTTACAACTTGGGAGCGTTCGAAAGTTGTAAATGAGGAGACAAGACAGCCAAGGCCAAGCTTTTACCTTCTGCATACTTGTGCGAGTGGGATGAAGTCATTCACACGTTGACCTGCATATTTTTTGTTATCTCGCCATTCGCATCAACAATGACGGTTTCGGAAGCCAATCTTTTAAGCGTCTGTATGTGATTATGCAAAATAGTTCAGTAAAAAAAGTCAATGTCTTCTATCGATTGAAGGAGATGTGGTCTGTCGAAGGAGATGTAGCTAGCAGTATTCCATGCGACGTTATGACAGTAGTCCTATTATTGTTGTGATATTCTGATAATTATGCTGCTTATTCTATGCTACTTGTGCTTAATATATAATATGGTTTTTAACCCTTGCGTAACAATTATCTTTGCGCGAGGTATAGAGGTGGAATGAAGAGGAGGGATTACTGAATACGTCCTCCACTATAATGGATGGGAGTTAAGAATAATATACAACATTCTTATCAAAAACGCACTTCTATGACAGCTCAAGACCTATCAGCTTGCCCAATCCATCGCTACAGTCACTGTCACAAGATCATCCGGCAGCGCGGCGGGATGTACGGCCGAGCTGGCGAGGGGGCGGGGTCGAGTTTCTATCCTAGCGTACCGAGGGGCCGAGAAAATTTGTTTTGTGTCTCTAAAGTTTTGTAAGGCAGCCGTTAGACTCTCGAGGAAGCCTAGGGGTTAGGGTGAGTGAGCCAGGGGGACGAGGGAAAGATCGATTGCCCCCTCCCCCGTGCAAGGGGCCTTATTTCGTACATCCTGACCGTCTACCGAGCATCCAATCCGTGTCTCAGGCGATCCTGGGGCTTGTCCAAATCCGCCGTCGCTCTAGAACCTCGCCCGCCATCCGACAGCCGCCCTAACGTGTTGGACCATCGTATGCTGTTATTTTTTACTGCTGATCTGACGTAATGAGCCACGCGTAACTGTGCTTGTGCTTGACGTCAGACTTACTGAAATAGACCTCGAAAACTTTCTGATATACAGTTTACTTTTAGATCTGCATAAGCAATAGAAGAAAAGAAGTGTTCTCCTTACTGGTGTTGTTCTTCAAAATTGTTATGGCTGGAATAGTTGTGAAAGTTGAAGATGTGTTCAAATTTCATCTACGTGAGAAATTTAATTTTACGCCGTAAAATATTTGGAGGCTTTTAGTACGTTTGTTTATGATGAGAGGTTTTCACTAGCTTCTTTCACATCCACCGCAATCCTTTAGGCCTATGTCATACCACAGCTCATCCCGAGCGAAGCCTAATAATAGGCTACCATATCGACTCATCGCTTCGCGCGATCGATATGGGAGCTTACCATTAGGCTTCGCTCGGGGTGAGCTGTGATATGACATAGGCCTTACCTTCGCAAGCGCATTCTCAACTTGTATACTAGATGAAGATTATTCGGCTACGGAAGCGGTGGTTTTGTGTGTTTGCAAAGATGCCAATTTTGTAGAAACATAAGCAAGAATCTAAGAACCGAACGCAACAGCATTAACAACCACAATAAAAACTAGCCACGCAGAAGTTTGAGAAGGAACACATGAGAGCTGTTCTACTCATAAGTGTCGGCACAGCTCTGGGGACCTGACCAAGCAACTACCTGAATGTAGGTCTGAACCGGCGATGCGATGCATATGGGCAGAGGCGAAGTAAGAAGTAAGAAGTAGCATATGCAATTTTCTTGACTCGAATACAACTTTGAGCAATGTTACGACCCGTGAAAGCTGCACAATTGAAGCGGAGTGGTGAAGCAAGCAAAAGGGCTAGTATCTTATCACTCTCGAGTTCATTGTTCCCCCGGAGGCGTGTATCGACTAGACGGCCGAGTGGATGGTGTAGCAGACTCACGTGCGAATGGTCGGGGGTTTAGAACCTGCGCGGTGCATGTTTTTGCATGTCTGCAAACTTCATGTTCATGCGACGGGTGCATGTACTGACAGTAGAGCAGGCAAGCAACGAGTTTACGTGTCACTCAATCTTGACCTATACCGCCTTCGTCCGTTGATCATCGTGTTGCTCGAAAGGTGCCAACTGTCAGTTCGTTCCTGTCTTGTATCAGGATCCTCCAACGAGTCAATCTCGCTGTAGGAACACGATCGTACGTTTGAGTGAGTTGAGTGAGTTAAGTGAGTTTGAACGTGGGTTTTTCGGGGAACGGAAACAATCCATACTCAGGCGGCCTACTCTTGATGTTGTTCGAATATTGTTCGATTTCAAACAATGTTCAAACAATATCCGTACAATACTTTTTCGCAGTATTCAAATACGAACAATATTCGAACAATTTTCTTCGCCATCTTCGATTTCGAACGATGTTCGAACAACGTCTTCCTATTTTCGATATCGAACAATGTTAGAATAATGGTTTTTCGCGAAGTTCGATTTCGAGTGATGTTCGAACAACAACGATTTACAATTTTCGAGTAATCGAGCGATTAGTTGTTCGAAATCGCTCGAACAATTATTCGGCCCGATTAATCAAGCTCAAGTCTAGGTGGCAGTAGGGCGCGATGAACTTCGCGCTCACGTTTTCATACGCCTTTTCTCGACCACAGAAGAACATTCCGAAAAAATTGACCACACGGGACCCTACACCTGTAAAAATTGCATCGCAAAAGCCCACCACAAGTTTGGAAGCTCACCTTGTTAGGGCATGCTGGATCTTAGGCGAGAAGGGAGGAGGGAATGGGGTCCAAACAGCGGCGTTTTCGACACGAATATTAAACAGAAGAGTTTCAGGCAACTGCAATGGAGCCCCTCTTGATCGCGACGAAATGATTTTCATTTTTCGGCTAATATTAGAATGGGCACAAAAAGCGTCATGCCTTTTCGCCGATAAAAAGGTTTCGCCATTTTCTAATAGAATACATAGCATAACTACAGTAAGGCGTTCGATAATGTTCTGTTTAAAGAAAATCGTGAACTGGTGTAGTGTCTACTATCGAATGTCTTCCTTCGCGAGAGCACATCCAAACATGTAGGTTCTTTATATTGTTGCAATATTTATTGAAAATCACATTTTGCTGTAGCAGTGCATCCACGAAACTGTAGAATTTCATAGTTCTAATTTTTGCTTTAAATAAAAACAAGAAAGGATATGTTCACACGTTGACGTTTCTACATCTTTCTTCTTCTTCAGCGTTTGTCCCGCTTCATGGCGGGATCCGCTATTCTGATGTCATGACGCCACCTTTCCCGATCCAGCGCTAGATCGGGGTGGACACCAGCTACTTTAAAGTCCATATGTAACGTATCAGCCCATCGCTTCTTCGGGCGCCCTCTAGGCCGCTTTCCTATTACCTCGAAGTTAAGGCCTATCTTGCGGACGCTGTCTTCCTTTCCACGTAGAACGTGGCCGTGCCATCGCAAGCGAGCTTCGCGCATCTTGTCAGCTATCGGCGCGACACCGAACTTCTGCCGAATGACATTTCGGATGCGATCCAGGCGCGTGACTCCAGCCATCCAGCGAAGCATCTTGGTTTCCATTACGCTGAGGCGACTTTCCGTTTCCTTTGTCGCAGGCCAACACTCAGCTCCGTACATCGTTACCGGCCGGACGACAGTTTTATAGATCTTTGACTTTAAGCGCTCTGGCATCTTCTTGTCGCAGAGTACTCCAGTCAACGAGCGCCACTTGGACCAAGCTGCACTCACGCGTGAGTTCACTTCAACCATCAGACTGCCATCAGAGGCTATTGCTGATCCCAAGTATTTAAACACCGAAGTGCGTGCGAGCTCAGTACCGTTAATCTTAATGGAGCCGGACTCATTTACGTCAGTCGTCAAATACTCGGTCTTCTTGACGTTCAATTTGAGTTCGAACATCGCCAGGCGGTCGCACCAAGCTTGCACCTCTCGCTCGAGTTCATCTTTATCTTCACAGGTGAGCATCACGCCATCATCATATAGCAACGTCCAAGGGACGGACTTCTGAAGATCTCGCGTAATGGCATCCATTACGACAACAAATAGCAGTGGGGAAAGCGCAGATCCTTGGTGGACCCCAACAGAGATAGAAAACTCCGTCGAGGTTCCTGCTGCAGCTTGCACACGACTCTTTGGAGAAGAGTATGGCATTCGCACCCACTCTACAAGTTTTTCGGGAACACCGTGCTGTCGTAGGGCGTACCATATAACCTCACGCGGCACGCGATCGAAGGCCTTCTCCAAGTCGAGAAAGGCAAGATGCACCGGCTTCTGTTTTTCGCGATGCTTCTCTACCAGAAGACGGGCGGCATGTACGGCATCGATAGTGCCACAACCGGCCACGAAGCCGCACTGATTGCTGGAAAGCTTGACAATTTCGCGAATTCGGCTATCGAGGATTCGCTCGAAGATCTTCATGCTGTGCGAAAGCAACCGAATCGGACGGTAATTTGAGCAGTCTGCAGGGCTGCCCTTCTTCTTCCAAATCGGGATCGTCGCACTTTCCTGCCAAACATCAGGCACCTTCTTCTCCGCTACAACCTGGTTGAAAAACTTGGCCAACCACTCTGCAGAGTACCAGAATTTCGACTTCCATAAATCAGCTGGCAAGTCATCTGGACCAGTCGCCTTGCCCGGTCTCATCATTCTCAGAGCCGCGTCAGTTTCCTCCACAGTGATTTTGTGGACGGGACCGTGGACAGGAGCCACAGAAGGGAGGCCGGATGAGGGAGCTCTTCAGTCGAATTTCCCTCAAAATGATCGCACCCTCGCTTCAATGCCTTCTTGCGGTCCATAAGAAGATGGCCGTTCTCATCATTGATGCCAAAGAACTTCTCTATATCCTCGTATTGGCGATGACGATTTTTCGCAAGTCGGTACAAATACCGCTCACCATCGCGCGACTCGAGATTTTCGTAGACATCATTGTAATGAATGGCTTTTGCATAGGCCACAGCCTTCTTGGCAGCTTTTTTAGCTTCGTGGTACTTTTGCCAGTTATTGGCGGTTTTGTCGCCGAGAAACACATGATAAAGCGCCTTCTTCTCTCGAACCTTTTCTTTCACATCGTTCGTCCACAGCCATGCCTGCATGTTGACTTTTCGTCGTCCAGGCTTCGTAGTGCCAAGTTCTGACCTCGCAGACAGAAGTATCGCGTCGGTCGCTTTCTTCCAAGTTTCGTCTACAGTCGTGACTGTCGGTAACCGTACGCGAGAAATCACAGCTGCTTCCTTCTCTCTCATTCGCCACCACTTGATTCTTGCAGCACCGAATCGCTCAACCTGCTGCAGCCTCGGAGGGGCGATCTTCAAAGTACAGACCAGCGGACGATGCTGTGGGGCGACCGTTTCATACGGCACGATCTTCGCGTCTGTGATGAGATTTCGGTCACGATCTCTCACAAGGACGAAGTCTATCTGCGTCTTGGTGTTCCCACTATAGAAGGTGAGAGTTGCGTTTACGAAACACGGTCTTCATCATGGTGAGGTTATGCGAATTCGCATATTCAAGGATATGCTCACCACCTGCGTTACGCAACCCATAGCCGAATCCACCATGACAGCTGTACCCGTCTTTCGTAGCGCCTACGTGCCCACTAAGGTCACCAGCGACAATGATGACGTCCTTCGACGGTACCTCTGCTGTCTTCTCATCAAGCAGGCTCCAAAACTCATCCTTGCTTGATCGGAAGAGCCTGTCTGCGGAGCATACGCAGAGAAGAAATAGAAGATTCGCTCCTTAGCGGCGACAACGATCTTCATCAATCGATCGTCAAAGCGCTCGACGCTTACAATCGAGTCTCGGAAACGCTCGGAAACGATTATACCAACACCGCTGGTGGTCCTGGGACTACCGCATAGAACGGCCTTGAAGCAACGTCCTATGTCCCTTGACTTGCGGCAGGACCACCTCGTCTCCTGCACCGCACAGAGATCAACTCTTCTACGCTCCAGTGCTTCTCCCAACTCGCACGAGCGGCCCGTCAATGTACCCACATTCAGCGTTGCTACGCGGGTCCTGCTTACGTTACGGGACTTTCGGACTAGCTCAGTTGCCCCCGATGCCGTCCTCGAATCAGGGATCCTCGCATACTTCTCACACTCGCCGGACTTTGCGAGTGCGCGTGGGCTCCCGCGGACGCCGTAGCACTATCTCGAAAAACATGGACTGACATACACCCATACGATGTGACCCTGGGTTGTTTGTAAGCCGGACTGTCACCTGGGCCTGTCGCTTGCATTCGAATGTCCGTGTTTGGCTTAGCTCGCAGAAGCGAGCAGTTTCCAGTGGCACCGCGTGGAGGAACGGACATCGCCACCTTGACGTTTCTACATATAACCCATAAAACGGTGGGAGAAACAGTATAAAGGAGGGGAAAAGCAAGAGCTACCTCCCCGCGGTTCAGTAAATGCTATGAAAAAACCACTTATACTAATTGTTTCAAAGGTTCCTCATGTAATACAGATAACCTCATCACCAAGTGTTCACAGCTGAGCTTACTAGATAATTTTATATGACCCAAAACAAGGTTGCAGAGACTAAATCCTTGAAATTTTCAAAAATAATTTAGACTGCTTTCATTCAATAACTCAATAACTTGTCTGCTTCCTTCTTGCATGTATTTTCGAGCGTGACCTTAAGCCGTTCTTAGTCAGTGCTGTTTTATTCCAATTCCACTGCATAAACTGAAGCTGCGTTCACGTTATCCCTTTGTTCATTTTCTAGCGCTCACTCGTTATGTCTTAATTGATTGCTTTACTTCAGCTGCAATAACATAGAATCAGATGCAAATCTACACGTAATAAATATTCAACATCTCATAGTTCTTCAACAGCGTAAAACTCTAACACAACAATCGTCACCAAAGGAAAATAGCAAACAAAACAGAAAATTAGTTGCCTCTTCAGTAATTAACTTAGTTGTTAGTACATTACAAGGTAATATATTAATGTGCTTTCAATTATGTACTAACAAATAAGTTTTACAAATGAAATTAAATAAAAACACTTTGTTCCATTAAAATTGTGTCAACAGAACAACTAATTGTCTAATGAGTTTTCTTAAACACCAGCCTCGTGTTATTGAGCACCATGACATCTTAAACAATCTTAAAAGGTGTTTTCTTTCAGAAAAAATATTCGCTCAGCATATCTAATCGGCGGCAATCAAGACACTCCTATCGACAAAGATCGCTCCTATGAGAGAGTGATGAAAGCTGAACGACCACGAGCTAACATGCTCACTGAAGAAAAATTCAGAACGAAGGAACAGGCTGAGGTAGTTTTTTTACTTAATATTGGCATCCCTGTCTTGAATATGTATCACAAAAGAATTGTTCTATGTACGATCATCCTACATTACCACTTCTATTGCAGAAGAATTTTAGCGTAAGTCAGCTTCAGCCACGTAATTATGTTACGTCATTGAAATGTGCTTTAAAGAAATCTCCTATATCATTAAATAAGTAAAAGACGTACACAATACCAGTTGCAAATCGTAGCCACTGTCTGGTTTCTGTTGCGATTATCAAAATGTAGATCTAGACGCACACAAAACAAAACGTGTCACCGATGTGTAATGTAGAAGAAAATCGTCCGCGGTCAATCGCGTTTGATATTTTAACATACGATGCGCTGTTTTAGAACTTAAGCAATCATCCATAACGTTAAAGGGGAACATGCATAACTTGCTTCCTCGTCCATTGTGTACTCGACGTCTTGGATTATGTCTCGTCGTCTTTTTATTTTAACACAAATGCTCTGGCATGCATAGCAGCGTGTATCGCATTTCCCCTCCTCCCAGCTTCTTACAGATTTCGTGGTTAGCTGTCTGTAATGAAATTACGGCGTTGTTAACACGGCAGTTACCACAACCCATGTTTTTAATCATCTTTAGAACCATAACCATTGCTCGTGTTTTGTAGGGACGACCCGACTTGGTGGCACAAGTACGCCCAGCAAAACAATTCCGTTTAGAATTTAAGCGTTCCCTGCTGCTCAAAGTTTGTTTCATATTTTCGTTTCATATCACTTCACCGCATCCGAGTGTCATACCGCTTCTTCAATTTAAAGCGAAAGCATTCTAACTCGTAAGTTCTGCCGATGAAACAGATCTATCCTAGTAGACGGCGGTTCGCTCGGTCGGCCCGACAAACGCAGCAAAATTGGAAGTGGAAAGACAATATCGTCTTCCATCGAGGCTCTAGGACGGGCTGAACATGGGAAGCACAAGAACAAAAGGGAACAATGGGAAGACAGAAAACCTCCATCAACCACTCCACACCCTTCACCGATGCGATTGTAAATCGTAGGCGCGCCGAAATTCAAAAGCCACTGTAATGCGTTTGTGTAACTGCACACGCCACATACCACATAATCGACCGCCGAAAAACTCGCAGCTGAAGTGCGCGATGGGGCTATTCGGTATCACCGACTGCGACGCGGTCGCGCCGCGGCAGAGCTCCGCTGACCTGGTCTGGAGTTGGAGGAAGCGGAAAAGAGCTGCCTTCGTCAATAAACGATTATGTTACTTGTTAATTCGAATTCGACAAGTGAACTTTTGCTGTGCTCCTTATAGTGAGAACGTTTTGGTTGGCTCCAGCACAAGGAAGTACTGTGAAAGATCATGAAAATCTTACCATAAACGCTTTTCAGCGTGGAGTCACTATATTAACCGAACAAATGCGTGTGGATTTATAGTCTGTGGGGTCATTTTTTTTCTGAGTAGTAATTAATGTCTCTAGAATAGCAGCCTCTATTCATCATCCTTTCTAACTTGCCCCACTCGACGTAGTTAATGTGTTCTTCTTGCAGCTAGAATTGATTATAAGTATTAGTACGGCGAGCCCGCTTTGACGGCTGGTCCAGAAGAAAATCCAAAACATACCAAATGTGCGGAACTTTCAAAAACGGACATCGGATTCGTAATCAGCGCACATAATAATCCCAGATAATTTTGGAAGAAGAAATTTGGCCAATTTCGAAAATATCGATTTTCGATTACGTCATCGTTCGCGCTGGTTCGGCTTAGAGCGCCTACTTCCTCGATCGGAAATTGTCAAAAAATCGATTTTTCCGAGATTGGCCTAGAGTGAAACCATTCGATAGAGCTTTCAGAGTTGAACAGAGCGGTACCATTACGAGTGTTGAAAGCTCAAATGTTGGCGACTAAGGGCGGAAGAAACTTAACCGCTGCCCTCCGCCGCTCTAACATGGCGGCTGGTACTAAGGCAGGTTAGGCAGCTGGAAAGTTGTGAGCATTTCACCGCAAGTTATCTTAAGTGATCTGCCTGCGTGTGCATTTGTAGGCCGTCAGCTCACTTCCCACAGTGGTCGACTGAATTTGGAAAAAATCGTGTCACACAAGGCTAACCTGCACCTTGGCACGCCCACTCAATTAGTTCTGTGGGGCCTATATGCATTGTTCAACTCTGTTGAGATTTATATGCCAGAAGATAAAGCTCGAGCTGCTGAGCTCAAATATATGTTTATTTTCACAAGTACTTAATTTCTAAAGAAGTTATTCAAAAAGGCCTTTGGAACGCTCCAAAGCGCCCCATGTTGAACGGCGCGGCTTTTTCGTCCAATGACTGAAAGACATGTTCGGTGCTTTAGTAGGGCGAGACAAATGAACTGAACATACGCAGTATGGCGCCTCTCTAACGAAAAAAATTCTTCTTCTCTTATTGTACAGCTTATTGTGTCGTCTTTGTGTACTTGTTCTCTTTCAATTTGGTCGCCTTCCCCAACAGACAGGGTGCACCTCCTTTTCTGTAACCCCGTCCCTTTTGGATAGATCCGGAAAGGTATCTGATAAACAGGGATGTGTTTAGATTTTGTCTATAATATTTTCTGTTGAAAAAAGAGTAAATAAAAGTTTGAGAAATTGCGTTTTATCTATTTATAAATTGGTAGTGCCTGAACAAAGGAAAGAATCTGCGAACCGCAAGCGTAGATTATTATATTAGAGATTCGCGCAATCTTATCTGTTGCAGTGCTGCTTAATTTTTCAATTTTTAAGCTGCTGGTCGTTGCTGATGACGATGTCAAGAAACCTCAATTGAGGTCGAAGAAGTCGTGGTTATCGTTTCGGCGGAATCGATCGGAAAAAGGAGCATCTAGTCCTTTTGGTAGAGAATCTTCTACTCCTTTATCTGTAAGTACCTTAGAATATTACTAATCCTTAAACTTTGTACACTACGTAAGAAAATAGACAGATTGGATTCTAACGAGTGTGCACCATTTTCGCGTCAAAATTGGCACGCTTTAACTTAATTTGGCCACTCTTCTGAACAAACTTGATGCTTCGAAAATCTAGGTGAATTTCTTGCACGTAAAATCGCACTCTTGGAGATGAATGAAATAGTTTTTTGTTCAAGAAAATTTGGTATAGTTTTATTTGAAATTTTTAAACTCTACACAAATAGACATATTGCCACCAATCAAATAAAAATCGCGACTTCTTTGGCAGGACATGGCGCAAGGAGGCTTACTTCTGCATAAAAGCTCCTGAATCTTTTCACACTCTTCGTGCCTTATAACAAAAATTAATGCTCATGGTTCGAGCTCATAGTGAATTTCTATTTACGCTAGTTGGGCAATAATTGTGGCCCAACATCAGGGATGTGCGGAATTTCCGTTTCCATTTTCCGAATTCCGGTTTCCATCCATTTTGGACTCTTCCGTTCCGTTCCGTGGTCCGTCGTTTTTGCGTCGGAAGGTGGAAACGGAAGTAGGCACTGTTCCACACTAGTTTTCTACTGAACACAATCAGCGTATCAGTTAAAAAGATTTCTTCTTCATATAATTATAAGAGAAATACTGTTTGATAACTCTAGTCTTAATATTCTCGAAATTGATTAGACTTCCGAAAAAAGCACTCAAAAATGACAACAGCTGGGGGCGGGGCAAAATTAGTGTGCCACAGAGGCTATGTATGCACTGTATGTTAAGAAAATGCACTCAACATTTGAATGATCATAAAATTCATGATCCATTAGTTACAAATAAGAAGCTACAAAAAGTGGTACTAAGCGGGCTGGTGCCTGCTGTGCACCGGCAACGTACCCTAAAACGCGGTTCCGCGTCAGCGGAGGAGAGCTGAGAAACCGCGTTTATTGGAGAGTTCCAAGACCAAGGTCTCATAATAGAGCGGGTACCAGTCCGCTTAGTACCCAAAAACTTAGTAAGCATATAGCGCAGTATCATGAAACAAAGAGTTCAGTGAAGGTTGTGGCATCCGATTTGTGCTCCAAGATTTGTGCTCCAAGGAAGGTGCAAATTCCAATTTTTAATTTCGTTTGGTGTGATATTCATCCATATGTAGTTGTGCGATTCATTTTTAATGGAACATCACGAATATCTAGCATGAGCTGTTGTTTTGATTGACTATGGTGAATTATTGAATTCTGTCACAAAAGTATTGCTTCGAGAACCGTAGTGGAACTACCTAACTATGTCACCTTGAGCGTACGGATTTTAGGCTGGCACAGACTGAATATTCCTGTGGAAATTTGGATCCATCATGACTAATCAGTCATCCAGTTATCGTTTTAGATCCCAGAATCAATTCTGAGTAGTAGTTTTGGTGATTACAATGTAACTGATAATGTTGAATATGCAGATATCTGTGCAGTCACTACGTCATCCATTATGCCACTGAGGTGGCTAATCCAGTTTTAGACTTCACCCGAGTCAGTTTTTCAAACGCGGGGCTGCAAGTAACCTCAAGTGATCAAGTGTACCGTTCAAAAAACATCAGCATTAAAAAAGTCAGCGAAAACCCGCAGCAGAAACTATTAGGTTGTAACGAAATAAATGGCACTAAATTACTGTAAATTTTAACAATTAATATCTAGGCTTGTAGGCAAGTTTTTTAATCGAAATAAAAACCTTCTGATTCCACACATCTTTGCCAACGTGACCCAAGCTTTTTTATCCCAGTAGCATAAAAATCAGAAGTTCTGGAATTGACGAAATCTTCGAAGGCACTTTCGGCATCCTGTTGGTATTTGAATATTTTCCCTACCCAGAAGTCGCCAAGATGCTTGAAGAAATGGTAGTCTGTTGGGGAGAGGTCGGGAGAAAACGGAGGATGTGGTAGAGTTTCAATGCTCAGCTCATTCAATTTCTGCAACGTTATTCGGTCTACATGGGGGCGAGCTTTGTCGTGCAGAAGGAGAACTCGCCTTCGGTTTACCAAGGCCGGCCGGATATCCTTCAACTTTTTCATCATTTCTTCAATTTCAATGCAGCACTTCTCTGCCGTGATGGATTCACAGGGAGGGAGGAAGCTGTGGTGAATAATTCCCAGCGAACACCACCATACTGTCACCATTACTTTCTTTTGGTGGAATTCCGGCTTCGCAAAAACCTTGGGGCTCTCATCGCTGTCCACCCACTGTGCCGATCGTCGCCTGTTGTCGTACATTATCCATTTCTCGTTACAGGTTACGATGCGATCAAAGAATGGGTCCGTTTCGTTCCGTAGAAGCAGTGCGGACGAGATCTCATATCGTCGGTTTCTTTGCTCCTCAGACAGCTCGTGAGGCACCCATCTTTCCAGCTTTTTGGTCTTTCCAATTTCCTTCAGATGCCGGGCAGCTGTGTTGTGACAGACGCCAAGAACCTTCGCTATCTCCCTGGTACCTTTGTGTGGATCCTCCTCTAGCACATCTCTCAGCTTGTCCTCATCAACATCACTATGCCTCCCACGACCTTCATGTTCTTCCAAGCTCTCATCTCCAATCCGGAACTTCTGATACCAACGACACGCCGTCCGAATTGTGGAACATCCTTGACCGAATGCGGCGTTGATCTTCTCGGCCGCCTCCTTAGCTGTAGTGCCCAGCTTGAATTCATACAAGTAAATGCCTCGGATTACCCTTTTGTCCATCTGCAAAAATTCAATAAAATTCTAAAGTTTTCCCACTTTTACATAGAAAATTTGATACTCTCCGGTAGAGCAAAGTTTGCGCTTCTAAATGATATGCCACATGTTACGGTTTGTTCTTGATCAAACGCGTAAAGACGCGCCAAAAAATGGCGCGAGCCAGTGCCATTTAATTCGTTACAACCTAATGCATATGGAAGGACTGCTTGCTGAAATAGTGAGAAATAGTGAAATAAGCCCTCGAATTTGTTTTCGTTTATTGCTCAGCGGACGCTTGTGGCGCAGTCGGAGGCGCCGACTGTCGCGTGCACCCAATACCAGGTTCCTGGATTTCCCGCCCAGGCCAACCAAACCTTCCATCCCTCCGGGGTCGGTTAATTGGTAACAGACTTGTCTGGGAAGGATAGAGCGCTGACTTGTTCATAGGCTGGCCACTGCAAGTCATTGGCCAAATGCGAATTCAAATCGCCTGAACGAAGTAGAATGCGTGGAGCATTCCAAAAGGGATTGAGTAACGCCGTCCTTTATCCTTTATTGCTCAGCCATAGCTAGAAGGTTATCATAATAATATTATGAATTCATGCTTCGTTATGTTATGTTATGTTATGTTATGATGATGAACATTAATCTGTGGAAGATTCTGTTGCTCGCAAAGTTCTGAGCCAGAAATGGTGCAATAGAAGCCGCTTCTGACGCCGCTTCAGATGCAATTTTTGAAAAATGACGAACATGTGTCATTTCTGTTTCCGGGTTTCGTATTCCGGTTTCCGGCCAGTTTTGAGCGTTTCCGTTCCGTCTTTCGTCTTCCGCTTTTTCCGCACATCCCTTCGATGTGGCATAATTCGCTTCGGAACGTGAAAGTGCCCTTTTTCGCTAGCTCGGAAGAAGGATTGCGTTACTGGAAGTTTTTGATCCATTTCCTATTATTTCCACCCAAAACAATGGATACCGTTGCGAAGTTCATCTGATTACTAATGATGGCACCACATTGGTACTGGACCCATAGGCAACCACTTTATAGCGAGAGCAAGGGGATTGAACCACAGAAATTGAACAAGGTGAGGAGAATGGCGGTATTATAAAGCATATCGGTTGACAATACTTATACGGACAGTATGCTGGAGCATAGCATAACAGCTGATGTATGCTGTACAATGTAAGGAAAGTTACGAACTGCAAGCATCTTAGGGTCCCAGCTCGGGATGTTGTTATGCTGTTCTAATACTTGCGTTTGATAAGATGTGTTAGTTTAATGACTTATTAACAGATTGAAATACACACTAGTATATTGGTCATAATCTAACAGTACTCTAACAACAGAATTATTTCAGGTTTCTGAAAAGTGGAACGTAAAGGTTTGTAAAGCAGGACTGCTCATTCAAGTTCAAATTAGAAACAGAATTCTCCTAGCAAGCGAGAATTTCAGGCCACACAAATAACGTCGGAGGAGTATGAGGAGGTTCTAGGAGCGCAGCCTATATTGAATCCGAAAAACCAACAGAAGGAGGTTCTAGAAGCTGAACCTCAACTGAATCCGAACAGCGATCCGAAGGAGATTCTAGCAGATGAACCACAACCGAACCCGATCAGCCATCTGAAAGACGTGGAAAAACAAGAAGAAGAAGAGGCCATCAAATCTGTTGAGCTATTTTAATATTCGTAATCAGGAGATACAGTAATTTGTCAAATCTTTGAGAATAACAAGCGATTGTAGTTAGCTTTGACTAACTGCAGTTGCTTACAATAATTGCTGTTAAAATAAAAATTTATTGTCAGATTTGTTGGAAGTAGGAAAAGCAGCATAATACATAATTGTCCTAAGCAGCTCTTATTATGTGAATTCACATCCTCATTTTTCGTTTCTCATATTACTTAACAAACAATACTCTGCTGGCGAGATGTGGAAGTGTGGTCGTTCCCTCAGATATCTTGTGCAAAGATTTAGCTGCGTTAGGCCTGCCCCGCGAACAGTTAGATTTGGGTAAACGTCGCATTAGATGAAGCTGTGGAATTGGCAGCAGAGAAGACAACTCGAATGCTGTCGGTAGGATAGTAGGAGACGATAAGTTATTCATGTTGTGGGTGCGGAATCCCGGTTGTTGTGTTACGATATTGACCGGTGGGGGCAGTTATGACAGTAATGATGATGTGGCTCCAACCGCCGATCTTCATGCGACATCGGATGGCTGCGCGACTACCGGGGATGGTGCGACCACAAACGGCGGGGCAACGGCGGAGGTTGAACGGACCAACGACCATTGTGGGCGCGACTACGAGCGAAGGTGCGACCACCGGCGGCTGGGCAGCGATATGCTGCAGCGCAGCTACGAGTCGCTGCAGATGACGGGTGACAAGGTCCATTGTGAGCGATTCAATAGCTTCTTTCAGTCGCTTTGCCCTTTTTAGCGGTCGCTTAGTTGGATGCTGCGATCTTACGGTTGGCGCCTCAATGGAGGGTTGTTTCCTCGAGCCATTGGAGAATGGGCTTCCTAACTGTTGTACTCATTGTTTTGCTGGAGTATGTTAAAATGTACCTTCATCTTTTGATTTCCTCTTTGAGAGTGTAGACTTACTTGACTCAGCATCCGAACTGCGATGTGAACGAACTCCGTAGTTCTGCACAGTTCGAATGGTACCTCCATTTGCTACTGTCGTTCTTTCTGGACGAGGTATTTAGTTCGATTCAGTTGGGCAGCTTTTTAACTTCTGCTACAGCTTCGAAGGTAAGCTGCCCTTCCAGTTCTCTGTGGTCAACAATTACCACTATGCTCAGTTCGGGCTCGGGAGGGTCGTTGCCATCGTTCACGTCTGTAAATCGTTACATGGGTTGATCTTTTTGATTGCATGCGGAATAGTCCTGCAACGTTGAGCGAAGAGTTCTGTGTGGCGACATGTTATTACTACTGGAGAAACAGTAGGAAAATAAAATTCGAAGTCAAAGAAGTTGAGCGAGGCGAAATGTTGCCCGTAAGGAGAGCGTGAGGAGCAGTCGAAAGGCTGCGCGAAATATTGAGAAGGCTTAAAGAGCTATTCTGATTGGGAGCGGAATGCAGAATGTTTTGTAATGTTTTGGAGTCAGCTCGCTTGTCTTCTACGGCCAATACTAACCCAAAATAAGCTCATCGATTGCAGCGATGCACAGTACTATGGTGACCAGGACTACTAAGCAAATACAAATCGTGAAAATCGTGTATTGTTTATTGACTGTCCAGAAATTAGTGGAGTCTGGAAAGTCCGGAAATTCAAGGTAGAATGCGTTTTTTGAATTCGACTTACTTGCATGCATAGCTATAAGCTTGTGATTGGGCAGGTTTCGTGAATGAAGTGGAGAATTCAGATGGTGAAAATTTGGTGTGTTTCACATCTAGCAGCTTGACACACTTCGTGGAATTGGGCAGTATTGGAGTAGAAATGGATTTCATTTCTGTTCTCTGTTTCAGTGTAGAAAATTGTGGACGACTGAGAATTGCATACCATATTCACCATTGCATTCTCAATGTTGGGTAGTCAGTCTACGTGAGTAACTGCTCCCTTCATGCATTTGTAACATCCATGGGTAGGGGTAGTTTCGATTTCGCATTTGTCGATGTTGAGTTTGATGTTCCTAATCATAAGCTTAATGTCGCTCATTAGAGGCTAGAGCAGCGTATGGAGTTCGTACCGTATGGATAGAGTTATTCCCTTCAGTGGCGATTTGTGTATTTGGCAGACGAAATGGTAGAATTTGATTGACTGACATATATTGCGACACATTGTTCTGCAGAGAGTAGCAGTTTCAGTTTTTGACAGTAGCAGATGTCTACTGCTGGGTTGCGCGAATAATCAGTGCACCCTCCGTTGTGAACCTTTGTGAATGAGTTGAAACGCAGAATGCATGCGCAGCGGCAATCATAGTTCTGTTCTAATCTTGCTGTGTGCCCGAGATTGTGTATGAATGTTTCTATTCTAATCTTGCTGTGTGCCGGAGATTGTGTATGAATGTATCCTTGAGAAGAGGCATTGACGCAATCTCAACTGATGACGCCTTTATTTCGGTGGTAGATATAGGTTTTCGAACACTGCGTAGGAGCTCGTTGTTGTAAGGCTCGATTTTACGTTGCCGTGTCGTTTCTCCTTGCGAAGTGCCGAGCCTTTGATAACAAGTGGGACAATGAAATACTTCGAAGAGTTCGCCATCGGTAGAAAAGTAAAGAACTCTGTAAGAGACGTCAAGACCAAAGAAAACCTTGACCTCGACTGTATTTGGTCTTTGGTAGTACCTCTGAATTTTTGACTGGTGTTTGATTGATTGTTTGCTTCATTGCAATAGTTTTGAGGAAGTGGACTTTCGCTGCAAGTGGACGGTGGAGCTTGTGCTATGTGGTCGACGGTAGAGCTTGCGCTACGAAGTAAACGGTGGGGCTCGTGCTCCTGAAGGTATGCGAGCCGTCGCGCTCCCCGGACTCGTATTCCAGCTTACTCGAGCGAGAGAGAAGATCGGCCCCACCTCCTTGAGCGAACGCCTCCACCTCCCAGAGACATGAAGGATCAAGGATCTCAAGATGGCATAGTGATATCGTGACCTCGTCAAGACAGCTTCTAGAAGCGATACATAATTTTTAACATTACACAAACACACATCTTAATGTGCAGAATTATGTGCAGTTTCAGCTCGAAGCTTGCTGGAGTTCAAATTTTGCAATACAGACAGCTTGAGAGTGTTGTATCGCGTTGTTAGCGCTGAGCGCGAGAGGAATGTTTCGACATACAACCGAATGTTAACAGCGTATTCTTGCAGGAGCAGCTGGAATCATAACATTCCCCGCGAACTCCAGGGGCAGAAGAATTCACACCTCCTAAGGTGAAGGCCAATCGTGATTTGGCTTACGTTGGTAGGTCATCTTTCTTAGGAATTCATAAGGCCCGATGTGGTAGAACCGTAAGATGATCTAGCTTTCAGCCTCAGTAACCAGACGTTTCAAAAACTCCTTACGGTGCAGGCGGGGAATGGGCAACTTAAGAATGGATGCAGGGTAAACCGCGTTGTATCGGTCAAGGCTTGAGGAAACACCAGAGTTCTGGAGCCGTCTGAGAACTGTTGAACGTGTTCAACCGAATTTCGTCGCAAGAGTGTGGGTGCCAATGCCTTCTTTGGTAGCTCAGAGAATGATGGAGTCTTTCACTGTGTGGGAGCGTCCCGAGCGAGGAATTGACGTCGAAGTAAGTGCCTCCTGCTTTGATGAGAAGAAACCAGCGCTTGACAGAGCTGATGGAAGACGTATTACCCCAGCGTTGTTGGTGTCTAGAAAAGCGGCCATCGCTCCAGTGCCTCAACACCAATCATAGATGTCTCGAAAATTTGGTTGTAGAATTGACACTGTGACTAGAATTAAAAAGACTATATGTACCTATGGGAGAGAAGTTTTGAGAACGATCCGCAACCACCACATGGTAGACCATGGTTACAAAACAAGAATAGAAAGCTCTGGAACCTTTACAAAGGGCTTTTTGGCCAACTGAACATATTCGCTGGACAGCAGTCGAGGAGGATCTCGTTAGTTCTCAAACCATGCCAGCTGTGCACTATCTCTGCCTTCAGAGGATTGAGTGTGATATAAAAACACTCACCCTTTTTCCGGGATTTGCAAGAAGCTGTAGATTTCTTCTCTAATGATACCTTTTTATCGAAGGTCGGGCTATCCTCAAAACTCTCCCAAGACCATCTTTACTGGTGCTCTCGTCTTCTCACCTTTCTCCAAACTTAACTTATTAAAAATATTAAACCACCATTAAAAAACCAAAAACAGACGCGGCAACCTAGGAAGGGCCTAGAAATGGCCGATATGGCCCAAATTCACTCACGTAGCTCGTTGTCGCGTGCACAAGGTTTCCTATGCCCTTACATAGTTGGAGGCAAAGGCTTCACCCACGGCGCGATCTTTGGCGCTTCCTGGGTTTCTGGCAGCACGTCAGGAGCTACACAAGCTTTTTGATGGGGGGAGGGGGACGTGGCGTCAGGGGTACACCCACTGTTCTGCGTACAGGGAAATTTTGTTTTCCGCCTTGAAAGGCAGCCGTCAGAATTTCTTTCGTAAGGTTTCGTGAAGCCTATAGGGTTATGTTTGGGTGAGCTGGAGGATAAGAGGAAAATCGCATGTCCCGGCGAGGGGCGTGGCCATATTTTGAACTTTCTGATCGGCTCCCTCACCGCAGTGAGCCTGCAGAGCCTCATTCGCCTATTACCACGCGGTGTGATTCCCAAATGCCGTCGACGGATCCACGACCGAGACCTGAGTTGGATGACTACAAGACCTGAGTTGGATGACTTCACCCACACGTGATAGCTTGGCATATGATCCTGACATGACACCATCGGGAGAAGCTTCCGTTGGTCGGATGTCCCCCTACCCAGGCGGCCTCTCCACTTCGCGACTCTGACAACTTTTAGAGACCTTTCCGTTAGAATATCATTTTTTCCATCGGAGAAATTAAGACTGTTTGTTTATACGGTTCATCTTTAATAAAATAAATAAACTATTCTATGCCAGTATGTAAGCCGCGGAGTTCACCCAATCTTAGTCCTGTGGCCTGTGCCAAGTCAGAGCCGACGAGAGCGAAAAGACCTTGCCTTGCATGTCTGCCTGTCGAGGACCAGCAACAGCGACAGCGATGACGTGGCACTACTTTCGGCGATCCATCGGCGATGACCGAACGACTATAGACTTCTGGTGGCATAGGTGTGTACGGCTCGAATGACCGATGACCGACGAAAGCCCTCGCGATACGGCAGGAGCGTCCCCAGAGGGACGATGGCGGTTGCAGATTGCTCGGCGCCAGTAAGAACTCGATGGCTGACCGCTCCGCAGGAGCGGTTGGAAGACGATCTTCACTCTGCGGGAGCGGTGGAAGCTGTCTAGAGAACCCGGATGTACGCACTCCCTGCGTCCATGGACGGTGGAGGAGCTGCGACGACGGCTTCACGTGTCGGTTGATGCCGTAGCGTAGCCTGTGTCGATCGACGTGTTGATCTCCCGACGGTGAACATGCCGGACGCAAGTCATGACACGGGTCGCGTGGCATGACCTGCTTTCAATAAGGTTAATACACCCTTTAACTCCAAAGCAGGCACACGACGCTTGTTGGTGAGTTTTCTCTTTTTTCTTTCTTTCAATTTGAATTTGATGTTTTCCTAATATGCACATAGGATTTTCCTTATTCCGTCTTCCCAGTGGACCTGAAAGAAGTCGTGTGGGTGAGAAAACTTACCACCACCCAGCTATCTTGGATAGCGTCATTACTGATTTCTGCTCGTGATAAGGATGCTAAGATGATAGTATAAAAGCGGTGCACTGTTGTGCCTTCATTTACTCCTGCCTAGAATTCGCTACTTGTTGTTAATGAGGTAGCGCTTCGGTGTTCCCACACCATAACTCTAGCGCTCTAGACAGCTAATCTCTTTCAGACGTGGCTCCAAAAAACCACTGTGATGCACTCGGCATTCTTAGTTGCTTATTTACTAGCCAGATATTTGATGGTCTCTGAAGCAGTAATTGCTCGTGAGTTGAAGTGTTGCAATTTTCTAAACTAAGACATGGTCTTGAACCTAATCTCTGTGAGTTCCTGTTCAGTTTAGATCTAGGAAGAACTATTCTTTTATCAGTTTCTTTAAGCCTCAATTGGCTGGTATCGAGGTTGTAAGCTGTCACAACGATGTTTTGTTGCGATCAGAACTTCTAGCGCCAGGCGGGACTCGAACCCGCACCTCCCTCTGACCGGGCGGGAATGCTCTACGCCATTACACCACCGGCGCCGTTTGATCGAACGCAACATCCACACCTCGTGGGACCGATCAGCACCCACCCGTATCCGGGATGAGCTGGCCGCTGATATCAGCATGGGACCAGTTACTGGTTACATTCTCGCCCGGTCAGAGGGAAGTGCGGGTTCGAGTCCCGCCTGGCGCTAGAAGTTTTGATCGCAACAAAACATCGTTGTGACAGCTTACAACCTCGATGCCAGCCAATTGAGGCTTAAAGAAACTGATTTGAATTGTTTCTATCAAGATACTCTTTTATCATTCATATGAAAGAGTATTTGTTCTAAAAATTTTAAACAGAAGACGATAAATGTAGCACAAGCATGTGTTACAACTGTAGACAAACTTAGTAATCATTGCACAAACACAAAACACTTAAAAACAGTAAGACAGGAAAGAAAGTACGAGAATGAGAGATTGGTGCAGTGTGAGTGTTTCATGTATTAAACATGTCTAAGCTTGCTTTGAAACGATTGTAAGGAGCAAATTTAGTTGGAAGTGTTCCCACTCACTATCGCTAACAAAAAAAAACTGGAACAAATCCGAACAACTCTGCCTATCGGCACATTAATGAAGTTGACTTGCACTCGTTTAGTCAAGAGATGCGTAAATACATGAGTGCTGCGAAGGCGTAGGAGGATTTATTGATTTTTACGAGAATGTTGGATTAAATCGATTAAAATTTAACCCTCGATTAAAATTGCACCTAAGGCCTATGTCATACCATCGCTTACCCCGAGAGAAGCCTAATGGTAAGCTCCTATATCGATCGCGCGAAGCGGTGAGTCGATATGGGAGCCTATCATTAGGCTTCGCTCAAGGTGAGCGATGGTATGACATAGGCCTAACTATGAATTATAAATCTCAACCAGAATTTGCTGCCACCGTAATTCAGCGTGATATAGCCATTATCGCCTGCAAAGACGGCAAAAACCACCAATACAAGGTGCGGTTGTCCGGCATTTTCCTACCTTGTCGGTTACAATATGGTTGGTTTCAAAAAATAAAGCTCAGTCCACATACTTATCCAAACCAACATCCTAGTGGGCAGGTTTGGCAGGCAGGCACCAGCAAATTCTAGATGATTTCTATAATTCAGTCAGCTCAGCGCCTAAGTCTTCGATTTTCCTGTAACTCCACGTCCTTGGGGCATTGCAACAGGTGGCATTGGTAATCCTACCCAGAGCCATTTTATGCCTGAGTTGCCGAGTTGCTGTCCTTACTGCCCTATTTTGCATGAAGTCGGTTTGTATATGTATGTGCGCTGGCCTTTATTATTTGAAACCAACCATATTGTAGCCGACAGGATAAGAAAATGCTGTACAACCGCGCTTTGTATTGGTGGTTGTTGCGATTCTTTGGAGGTGATGGTGGCTATATCACACTGGATTACGGTGGCAGCAATTTCTGGTTGAGCTTTATAATTCAGTAGGTCTAACATTAGCCTCGCCATTTATAAAGATAGACGATAATGATAGGCGCTCAACGCCAGCAGTAATACGGATTGGGGAAGTAGAGGGGATGGAGTTTTCGCAAAGAAGTGCATCGTCATAATAAGAATCAGAAGAATGCCACTCATCATTTCCTGAAGGCCATGCTTCCGTTAGAGAAAAATTGTGTTTGAACTAAAAAATCAGCTTAAGGCGCAAAGCGGCTCGGGATCACCATGCAGGAAAGCCCAACAAAATGTTTTATGTACGAAACTGAAGATTCATTATGCTGCACTGGTGTGTACTACCCCAGTGGTGAACTGATCGTGAGCTAGTCCATTCATGATGTAATTCCGCATTCATGTAAGATCTCCCCTAATCGGAAGAGGGTAACCCTGAAGTGACAGTTGTATTCGCGCTGTCACGCCACATCACAGCCTCACCTGAATTTGTCCAAGAGCAGTCTATATCGTGGAACACCAGTTCAAGCTCTAGAGCAAGTACAAGGGATGAAACTGGGAGTCAAAACAGCACCCTACCCCTTCTAGAAGGATAGATCCCCATGTGCCTCCTCGCCAAGAAGGGTAACCACGTAATATTAGGAGGAGGGGGGGTTAAAAGTAATGAGACTCCATGCCATGCCCACATATGTCATGAATGGGGTCCGGTTTCGTGCTTCTCGTATTTGTGTGTTTGTTGGCTACTTAATGAAGCCACATGAGAAGTTACCACTTCCGCCCTTTCCAGAAGCATGCCAAAACCCCAGTCTGTCTCATGCCGAAACCCCGGTCTGACGAGTCGACCTGTGTCGCGCAAATCTCGCCCAATTCCCAACCCCGAGCAGCCTGGGCTCAATATTCACGCAAGATGAGAAGTAGGTCTTCTACCTTAACCCTGCCAAGCAGCAAATCCGGGTGAGGCCTGGTGACCTGTTACCGACCTTCGTTCTGCGGTGTCGTGCCTCGGGCTGGCCGCCACCGGCATCGGTCACGGTGGTGCAGACCCGAGGCCACGTGTGTGGCAGACCGGCGGGGTTTTACGGCACGCTAATGCTCTTCCCTTTCCAGCCACGCTGATCCCAACTACATAGGCCCTACTGCCCCTGCCGGACCATTGGGTCGATACTGCGATGGGCTTTAGCTCCCTGGCGCCTTAGACTCTGCGCCAACTTCCCCGCACGTCTCTGCGCCTTCCCACGCTTCCTCTGTACTGCGATCAATAAATGATGTTGGACTCAACCGGTGTCCTCGCAACTTCCGTAGAATCAAATAGATACACAGATTTACTCAACTACACAAAACTACTTCTTAAGAGCATACACACCTACGAGTCATGCAACCTGCCCTCCTACTCTTACTAGGGAAATCCAGTAACCCGCTAGGGTCCGCCGAGGTCCTGCCTGGGGTGTGTGCCCAGAGGCGGTGCTCCTCGCCTCGCACCTGCGCTCCTCGGAACTGCGATGATGTCGTCACACTCCGGCTTCGGCGACGTCCAGCGAGATGACGAAGAGAGAACGACCGGACACGGCCGTCCGGGGTGGCGGCAGCAGACGAAGAATGAAGCCCGTGCGCGCGTTCATACTCCGTCACAGCGAATCAAGGCTGCGTATTCGACAGGCGTGCACGGCGGGACCAAGAGGGCGCAGAGACTCTGCGTCCTTGAAGAGTCGCGACGAAAGTCACGACAGGCGGGATGTTCACAGCGAGAATCACCTTCTGAGCTTTTGAGTCTGCGCTCATGGACCGGTATACTGGAAGCTGTTTTCCGAAAGCACGACGATGGACTCCAAGGCCATGGTGAACGAAGTAGAAGAGATGGACCGGCGACTCGCACTTATTCAATCGCAGCGCTTCAAGAAGGTCCTCCTCTTCGACAACGCCGCACCCCATCAGGCAAAAGTGATCACGGATAAGCTTGCTCAGCTGGACTACCTTCCCATGCCTCCCTCACCGTATTCGCCGGACATCTCTCCATGCGACTACCACCACTTCTTGAGCCTATAGGACTTCATAGTCGGAAGGGACACAACGACCCAAGCAGAAATCACAACCATAACGTGCAGTGGATCAGCACCAGGCCTAAGCACTTCTGGACGGGTGGGATAAGGAAGTTGGCTGATCGATGGTAGCAATGTCATTGACCTTAATGGCGAATACATTCCTCAGCACCGTCGAGTTGTAATTGAGTTATAAAGAGATAAAGAAATTTGTTGAATTTGTCCCATTACTTTTGGCCCTCCCTATTACAAGGTGCCACCTCCTGGGCCTCTTTCGCCCAATTCCCAATTAGAGAACAGGCTAATAACTTACCGCACAAGCGAAGTGGCCCACTGTGCTCCAATTCAGAGTTACAGCACATCAGCTTGGCATACAACTTCAAATCTCTTGCCTTTAGTGGAAGATTCATAAGTTTTTGTGAAACACATGCGAATCCTTGAAAGTTCAAGAAGCTTGTAAGATGAAAACACTACACTATAAAATCCTGCCTTATATGACGTCCTTACAATCTCCAGCGCAAGATAGGTTGTCACATATAATATAAGGCTCTCTCATAAGGGTGAGAGTGAGGCTGACTGAAAGGGGGACTGGAAGTGAACTGTTCCACAAACACAGCAGCTTAAGCTGGCATTCAGAAAATCACTCTTTGCAGTTAACTAGCTGTGATAAGCCACCTTTCACACTTGCTTTCATTTTATGCGGTGCCCTCTTGGTTAGACTAGATTTCCATTTACTGATGGTGGCAATGTGAAAGTTGTTGACGTCTTCTTTCACATCACGGTATTATACATAAAATTCATATTTTTGATTCATATTCATATTCATACATTTTTCATATTTTTGCTGATAAATTAGTAGTTTAGACTGCGGCAACAGCAATCCACCAGAGAAAAAGGTCTCGTTTACGTATACAAGCACACTGCTGAAGGAGTGCGCAACGGCAAGTGTTGTCGAGCTGCCAGACTACATGGTTCTAGTCGCCACGGCTAGGACTCGAGGTTTCTTGGAATGGGTGAAAATGGACTACAAGTATTTGCGAATGTGCTTATCGGTGGAAAATTTTGACGTTGTCTCGATGTCTTTCAGTGCTGCCGTCAAAGGCCAATGCTTAGGTTTTTCCGGATTTTTCTACTTCAAACTTGTAACCTCTAACTTGTACAGGCCGCTGTTGAACAACAAGGCTATCCATTTAGGTCCGGATTTATGTTTTGTCAACAACTACAACTTACAAAAAATAGACTTTACGGAGCAGTCTCTTATCAGTCTTGTCTCTTTGCGTGCATCGGTCCGAATACGCGGCAATCGACATCTGTCAGAAGAATTTCTGAATGAGATGAAAGAAAAGAATCCCACGTGGGACATACAAGACGTTGGAGGTATTTGACTGCTACTGAAAACCTTGTGCTATATTCTACATCTTTTATGTGTTTTTCATAAGACATTTGTAACCCAATGAGAGCGCAATTTGTAGATTCCCCGTAGATAAGGCATTTGTAGATAAGGCATTTAAAACCCACTGACGAGTAGAATTTGTAGAATCCCGACAGCCATAGTTAGTATTAGGTTGGTCGGAAAGTTTTGAAGGCTTTATCCTGTTTACTTCAAACTATCACAGCTTTCTTCATGCTCACCGTATTCAGTCGACAAAGGCACCATTAAAGTCAGGCACAACTTTTACAACGCGTTTGTGGCTGAGTAATCCCATCAAAAACTGGGTGCAGCAATTTCTAGAAAGGCTGTGTTTTTACGTGGCACAGATTTTTTCGCCAGCATGGAAGTTCTGAAAGTGCTTAAAAATTTGGTCGAAAGTTAAATGGCCTTGCTCCAGTGCTGTAGGATAGTCATTTCTTAGGTCTCATTACACCAAATCCGGCAATGTCCTTCTCTCGTTCTCGTTTCTGCTTCGCTCGAACGAAATGCACGTGAATTCTGGGTCGCACTGCAAGAGCCGCCAACTGACCCTTTTCTCTCTAGAATCTGCCCACTCCTGCGATGACTGAGAATGCTCGGTAGCCAGCTGCCCCGTAATCGTCTCTGAGAGTGGAAGGGAAGCGAGAACAAGATTCGAAATTTCCGCCGCGACCGAGAACCTGTCCGGAAACTCGTTCGCAAAATTTTCACGGGTGTCTGTGTCTACTTGGGTTGCGCTCTTTATTTGCGAAACAACTTCCACGGGGTGCCTGTGTCCACTTTGAGAGCTTTCCTACAAAGCCTACTTGGCAAAGGAGCCGCTACTGCATTGGGTAGTTGGGGAATTTTAAGCAGCACTGGTGTGTTCTAGCCCTATGATGAACTGAGTTAGGTCACTTCTGACATAGCGAAAAATAGATACTGGTCAAAGTGTAGTCAGTCACTGCCGAAAATCGACCACTCTGAGCAAGACTTGGTTGAAAACGTAGCCGTGTGCACAGGGCCCAGTAACTTAGTAACTAGTAACTAGCCTGTCTTGGTCCACTGGAGGACGAAAACTGGAGGACGTGCGCAAGTAGAAAGAGCAAGTAACCCAGAGCGCGAAGCAGGCACCCGCACCGTTGCTCACTAATTTTGAGGGAACGCACGAGAAGAATTATATAAGAGAGCCTGGCGAGTCCAAAACTGGGGGGAGATGGGACGGGAACTTGATTTCCGCTGTTGACGAACCACTACAGACAGTGGCTCATGCCTCCCTCCTTTATATATAGTGGGATTTTCAGTTTCTGATTTTCCTCCCTCCAATGCGTTGGACTGAAATTCAATTTCGAGTTCAAAAGAGCGATAGTATCGATCGATATTGACTGCTCGATCTAACTGCTGTGGAGCGCTTCCGTCGGCCAACACAATCAGGCAACTTCAGACCCGATCGATTAGACCTGAGAGAAACCGATAGCACCACTCAAATGGTTGCTAATGTTAGTCAATATTGACTTATCGACACTTTTCCATGCAGTATAACCCTTCCGTAAACCACTTTATCACCCAACACCCACGTAATCGGGTAAGTCGGAGAGAAAACCGATAGAGCCACTCAAATTGTCGATAATATTGATCGATATTGACTGCCTGATCGAAACTTCTCCATGCAGTATAACCTCTCCGTAAGCTATCTTAGGACGTGGCTAAAACGGCAGGTCACAGCGAGAATTCGTGAAATAAGGAAGCATTAAATGCAGGCTAAGAAGTCCTAAACAGAATGAAAAGTGTGCAAGTATAGTCGGGAGGATCCACCTGATATTTTCATTTAAGCCGTGGTAGAAATAAAACCCATACAACATAAAATACAGTCCTGATTACCTTATGCTCCCAGTCGTGACAGTTGGTGAGGGGATGCAGAAGGCAGCACTCCTAGTGGATGCGGGGGGGGGGGGGGTGAATGTGAAGAAAAACACGGTAAAATGAAAAGAAACCTGGAAGAAATGCAAACGAATGTGCCTATCAGCATATTCATCTATCTACACGCATTCGCCTGGGTCAGGCGACGCAAAAGGACATGACATGACAAGATCAGAGCGCTGATGGTAAAACATCAAGGAAATGCTTGATTCAAATGAGGGTGTCAGGGAGACGCTCCTCCGCGATTATACTTGCACCAAAGCGTCTATCCGTGACACCAGCATAGTGCATGTGGGCTAACAGTTGGGCTCAGCGACGCCTTGCCACGAGACGTTCCAATTATTGAACATCTCCAAAGACTAAGCAGGAACAGGAAGAAACGAAAGAGGAGCTGTGAAGTGCGCTGACGTCTCCACCATGTGCACGGACAGAGCCGCAGCGTATACCTCTTTCGCAACGCTTCACGTGTCCTTCTCTGCAGCGGCAATTGCTCACCTTCCGGCGCTCTCCTTCGTAGAGAGGAATCGGGTTTGGACCTAAAACTTTGTTGATTAAACCATCGAGCCTACAAAGCTTACGAAGTTTCCCAGACCTCAGTCAGAAAAAAACCTTCTTCTGTTTTATAATATTAAGGTGTGCAGAAAGTTTTGCAAGAATTTCTGTGTCTTCCTTCGAACGAACGTAGCGCGCTAACGCGTCCAATTGTTGCCACGGCTTAAACACCATGATATGCGGCGTTTTTGAAACTGCCTCTATCGCTGAATACCCTTGTGCGAGCCATGCCGGATCGTCACGACTACCACCGTCTACTGCTTCATTGCTATCGTTCTGGCCGATCTGCAGCTGAAGCTCAACGTGCGTTGGTTTCCTCGATAGGCAGTCATGCCCCCCCCCCCTACACTATCTGCTACAGATTGTACAATCGATTCCATGAGGGCAACTTTTCCTTGGAGGAATCCTCTCGCTGGGAGCGTCCGCACCAACAATCAGTGCCCTTCTGACCTGCGTGCGGAGTAATCCAGCACAGAGTTTAAGGAAAATGAGCAAGTCTACAAGTACTCTATCTCGACTATTCCACTGATCCTTGTTAGTGGTGGATAGCGAGCTAAGCGTCCTGGAACCATTCCTAGGACCCTTACCGTTGTGCAACGTTATAGGCTAGTGGAGGTGTAAAAAAGGGAGGGAGGTGAAGGCAACACAATACGAGCTGCACATATCATCTGGGTATCATATGGCTACCACACCCGCCGTACTCGCCAGACCTTAGCCCCTGTAATTATCATGCGTTCAGGGGCCTCCAAGCTTTCTGTGCAGGCAAGAGCTTCAACGATCGTAATGACGTCATGCGCGCGGTGGAGGATTGGATCGCTTCTCGTTGCTCTTCGTTCTGGAGAGACGGGATCGCTGCTCTACCTGACCTTTGGAGGAAGGTCGTGGCTACAGATGGCGACTACTGCAAATAGTGATCCTTCGCTTCCCTTGTTGTTATTACATGTTGGATAAAATCACTCAATTCTTGCAAAACTTTCTGCTCACCCTAATAGTAGGATAGTGAGATGTGAAGTAAGTTGAATACTAATTCAGAAATAAACGAACAAAAAGAGGTTGGAAAAAAACCGCCAGAACCTTCCGGCCAACTTAATACTTGGTCCTCTCTTGGAACAGTTGACCACGTTGGGCAACAGTGGAGCACATTGCCGTGCACTACCGTGCAAAACAGCGCGGTGCTCCTCAGCCGTGTGAAAATTTCGATAGGGAGCCGCACAAAGCTTCAAAGCATTTGCATCTTCGTTAGATACTGGATTGGTTCCATTGACCTCGCAGAACTATTCCTGTTTGACAGATCAAATGAGAATTTATGTTAGGTTGGCTATGATTCAGCTATAGTTTCCTAACGCTCCTCTGCGCTTATTATTCTGTTGATATATTGCTACAAGCTAGTTGCAGCATTCGAACTGCATCTTTCGCCTGTTTACTTTCTTAAAATGACCTCCAAATTTCCTTAAAATTCCTTCTGCATAAATCTTTATAAATTTTGTTTTTAAACATCTTAAAAATATTTTTTTACTGCCCTCACACACAAATACGTTTCTAGAATGCTATATTCCAACTCCGTTTTCCTCGTTTGATCCACTCGTGAATTGTACGGCGGTCTTCGGGACCCTAACAGTGGATCCTCGCGTGCAGACCATTGAGGAAATGCCTTCTAATTGGAAAACATTTGCATATACGGGATGCATACGAGTGAAGCAATCAAAACTAAGCGATATCTCCTTCCTGACGGCATTCTCAAAGTACACTTCGACACCAGAATGCAATCCTTGTTCGTTATTTATAACGAATTTTGATGTCATAACTTCAGCTTTTTGTTGAAATTGTAGTACAAATTTTTAGACATAATTGAAAATAAGAAGCTGTGCCCAGAGGAGCTGGAGTTTGTTGCGAGTCTGTTCCCAGGAACTTTGGTTAAGAATAACGGTGAAGATTGTGGTACGAGATTTCCTCGTAACTTCCGAAGTAATACGAAGCGCTCATAACATTTAGATCCATGTCGTGGTGGTAAATTGTCTGAAGCGTTTCTAAATCGGATCATTGGTTGTTCGACAATTAACGGAAACTTATTGATAAGCAACCTCACAGGTGAGACAGCATTCATGTTCCTTATTACAGCCGTAAAAGTATAAGCCCCACTTGGTGCCATGTCACCAAATTGCACTGTTCGCCAGCTAAAGCACGAAATCCAACACGACTACTGTGATTTACTACAAGAGGTACACAAAGGTTGAATGGGTTTGCAGCAATGAGGTTAAAACTTTTTCACGATGGTAATATTGGCTCTGTACTTCTTGATGTTGAATGCCCAGTCGTCTATTTGTTCATTGAAATCTATGAAATCTAGTACCATTGCCTTCTTGATACTCTATCAAATTAGCCTCAACTTTTTTGAACTCTGAAATATAAGAAATAGCAGCAGCCTCTCTCTCCAGGGCACGGATTCATCAACGAGAGAGTCGTCAAATCGCTGTCTCAGATTCACCTGACCTTGCCAAAAACTTATCCCCCCAACGAAGGTCGCGATGGAGAACGCCGCGCCGGTAGATTGACGGCTGTTGCGCATTGGCAGCAGCCACACCGGCCCCGCGCAAAGTGAATTTCATCGACACTTGCAACGATCGTAATCCAGCAAAAAGTGCACTATTTCGACATCTGTTTTCAGTTACACTGACCTTAATCCTTTTAGTTTCGAAGTTCTCAAGAAATTTCGGCGCAATGATAGGAAAGGAGGGGGGGGGGGCAGCCCATGCGCTTCGACCGCCTTGAGAGTAGCTGTCGGATATGGTGACGTGGATTTTCCTACATTGTGCGCAAACTGACGCGCACGCACGTGTAATGCAAATTGCAGCGAGAGGGGCCTAGGACAAGCGGTACGTCACGGGCCAGCCAAACGGGTAAAAACTTGCTCTACATATGGGAAATGACGCGGCACCTCGTGCTTGTGTTTGAGTGCTGGACCAGGATTCATCAAGCAATGGCTATAGGTAGAGATACCGTAAGGGAATCGTACCCACTACCAGCAATGGGTAGTGGCTACGAATCGTATTCATGAAAGGAATCAAGGGTAAGGTACAACTAGGCCTTTCGCGAAAACAGATGATCTTACTGGAGCGCCACTTTGCCAATGGGGCGCGAATGAGTCGCAGGTATACGGACGTACCCACTATACCTTTGTCCTTGGGAAAACATTTCGAATTTCGAATGATCGAATAATATTCGATTTTCAAAATTTCGAATTTCGAATGATCGAATAATATTCGATTTTCAAAATTTCGAATTTCGAATGATCGAATAATATTCGATTTTCAAAATTTCGAATTTCGAATGATCGAATAATATTCGATTTTCAAAATTTCGAATTTCGAATGATCGAATTTCGAATAGTCGAATATTCGAATAATCAAATGAACACTATTATTTACTGTCGTCACCCAGTGGTTGACATTTAATTATTTTTTATTACCCACTGTGAAGGAAATGGATGGCTGCTCCATCCATTTCCTTTACGAGACCAAAGGACAATAACAGCGGTTTAATGGCAATGAAGAACGCTTTGCTTCCCTAAGAATTCGTGCACCGAGAAGAGAGAAACACCTTGGGTAGGCAGAGCTAGATTGTTATAGGTCTTTCTCTATAGGTTGCTATCTTTCCTTATGTTATAGCGAAGCTTCCAGGTGGTAAAAGAATGATTATCATGGGCGGAGAAATGACACAAAGGCGATCTGGTGCAGAAAGGGCGCACTGGAGTCTCATGAATGGCATTCAGTTTGTGTTCTAGCTCCGTTGAAGAGAAACGGACCCGCGTTGGAATCTAATCTGACAAGACACTACAACTTGGACAGTGTTAGAGCGAAAATGGGGATGGCTCACTTTCATAGGAAACGGAGTATGACTGGCTCTTGTACTCCATAGCCATTGCTCTTCCTCTCTTCTTCAACGTCTTTACTGGAAGAAAGCAGGAGCTTTCTAGGCCCCTGAAAGTTCTACCTCCCTACCGCAGCCCCTTCGGCTCTAATCGTTCCCTTGTTGTAACTGGGGTAGAAATACAAAACGAAGATTCTCCCGTAGTATACTGAAGGTAAAATATCTGTGTACAGGCATAACCCTAATCACTTGTGATTCACGTGAATGGCCACAGCACGCTCGACGGCAGGAAGGAAGCAGGTGCGCAGCGGAGGGCCGCGCTTGCAGCGCTTACTTCGCGTCAGCTCACAAGGGAGGTCAATGAACTTCCCGTGGGAATCTTATAAGTGACCTATTGAGCGCTGTGTGGGATTGTCCGAAAGGCACCCCAGTGGTTTAAAACTGAATGCAGCAAAGGGACATTTTATTTAACGAATTTACCGAAATTACCTTTTTAACGCGAAAATTTTTCGTTAAAAAGTGGTCGTTAAAAATTTACCGAAAAAATTTAACTCACACCCCTGCTGCCCATCGCCTCCCCACCACTCTCTGCTAATCGAAGGTTTAGGGACTTGTACACCCACAACTCCGGAGATCGAAAGCAGGTTTCGCCCAAACGTCGTCTAGAGGGCTAATTGAGGTGCTGATCGCAAATCTAGTAAACGTTTTCGCGTGATCGCGTGATTCCACATTTTCATGAGTCATCAAGTTTATCATTTTGAGTACATAGAATCGCTTTCTTCACCTACATATGTGATCAGACTTGCCTTCCAGTCTTCGACTTTGAGATGGAAAGTAGTGCACGAAAAATGGATAATTTAGAAAAAGAAATGACAGATTCGTGGCAGCAGCCTAAATAATTTCCTAAGGCGAGGAAAGGACGAAATCAGTGGTCATGACAACCCCATCCTTACTCACGAACACACACTATGAAATATCGTAAGCGGCCAAATTGTCGAAATTGGATACCATATTCGTGCTCAGCATCCAAAGTAGCAGTACAGGCGATGTTTGGGCGAAAAAAAATTCCGACCTCCACTCAATTTTTGGAGTCACGATAGTACAACATGGCCGGTTATTCTGCACCTTTTCTTGCACATACTCACCATCGCCTATTGTGGTCAACCGTAACACCGAAAGCATTTGCCAGCTTCGTGATCAGAACCTCAGTTAACCCTCAGGACAACGTTTGGACGAAATTTTATTCTCTACTTACGAAGTCTTGAGAATTACTACAAGTACCTACGTTTGGAAAGCTCCCCCCCTGTCAGCGCGGGAGAGTGGCCGAGGAAGAATAGGCTGCAAGAAGACCAATACTACGGAGTGGGTCAAAAATGATACATTTTATAAGAGATGGTAAAATTAGTAAAATCTACAAGAGAAACGTTCTCTATAGAAACCCGAAGCCCGATCAGCACATCCCAGAGATGGACTGAAGCAAAACATTTCGATCATGTTCGTAAATGAGGTTAAAATGAGAATGTGTTCTACATTTACCAAAACGCACAGCAATCTGTAGACACCTCTCCTAGATTCGAACCTGGACCTCTCCCGCGCTATCCACACTCCCAGTTTGTCGCACTTGAATGTACCCTGCAGTCCCTTTCGGGAAACCTAATAAATTGTCAGATTTCTAACATCTAACTATAAGTAAAGCTCTATAGCATCTGCATGTTAATTTCTGAGTATTTCAAGGCCATTCAAGGCGTCACTTTCGCCTTATCAGCTAGCACTAAAGTGCTACAGTTTTTTTTGTAATTTTTGACCTACCCAGATGCCCGCAGGACATTTGAAGACCACTATGGTGCTTCTTACCAGGATACTATCTCAACGGTAGGTCGGAACGGCGCAAATGTTGTATATGGGCAGAACCGCCTCTCTCTGGGAAGTAACAAACTGCAGGTATCTCGACCCCAATACAACTCTGCGCAGAGTTAGGGGCGACGGAAGTCGCGGGTTGGCGCCCTGTTGATTCACGTGCTCCACAGCTGACGGGCGCGCGCGGGATGAGGGCTCGTATCGCGGCTTGGCGCAGTGCACAGGTGGCGTAGTAGGGAAGAGCTTGGGCTCGTAAACGCGGGGTCAGGGGTTTGGATCCCGCAGGCTGCGCTCGTTTTGCACTTTTGCAAAATCCATGTTTGTCATATAGGTAATCCACCTAGGGGTATTATAGTGTGTTATAGAGCATGTTTACAGATGCTTCAAACTACAGATTAGCTAAAATGTTCTCTTCTGTATGTCACTTATGTTAAGCCTATTTTGTGTGAAGCTATAGTTATGTAACGATAGATATTTTGTGGCACTAGTAAAAAGTTCCGACTCCACCGTCAAAACATTTTTTCGCTGAAACTTTGTCTAGGGGGGTTATTTGGGGTGTTGATCACGAATCTGACATCCGTTTTTCACGATTCGGTCGGACACCACCCATACCTTTAACAAGGGTGGTCCAGGCAGGGTCACCGATTTCGCTGAAACTTCGTCTAGGGGGTTATTTGGGGTGCTGATCACGAATCTGACATCCGAATGACATTTTCACGATTCGGCTGAATAATATAGATAAGGGATGGCACAGGATTACAACCCGCGAATTCCGTCGCCCCTAACTCTGCGCAGAGTTGTATTGGGGTCGAGATACCTGCAGTGTGTTACTACCCAGAGAGAGGCGGTTCTGCCCATATACAACACTTGCGCCGTTCCGACCTACCGTTGAGATAGTGTCCTGGTTAGACACACCCTTATAACAAGCAATAGGTCATTTTGGCAATCTCCACGGGAAGTTCATTGACTTCCCTTGTCAGATTGCGTACACACAATTCGGCGCACTTTGAGCGACGCGCGAAACTCAAACGTCGTTTTTTACCATAAAGTCACACTCCCCTGGTTTTCGAAGAAGAGTGCCACTACCTTGTTAAGAGATTGATAAAGAATATTCGAATATTCGACTATTCGAATATTCGATATTCGAAGCCTTCGAATATTCGAATAAACGAATATTCGAATATTGGCCACTTTCGAATATTCGAATAAACGAATAATTCGAATATTGGACTTTCTCGAATATTCGAATAACCGAATAATTCGAATATTGGACTTTCTCGAATATTCGAATAATCGAATAATTCGAATATTGGACTTTTTTCGAATAGTCGAATATTCGAATATTCGAAATTCGAATTTATTCGAAATTCGACTATTCGAAATTCGAAAAGGACAAAGGTATAGTACCCACAACGGTACACTGATATACCTACGATTTGGCGGGTAAGGCTATCGTGGGTATGTCTACCCCCTATACCAGCATACCCATGGGTATGCGCGTTGGTGAATCCAGGCCCTGGTGGGCTGCCCCCTCTTTCTTGCACTGCGCCGAAATTCTGCGAAAAACTGTGCCCTAAAGGCCTCCGAACCACTTTGGGGCAACGCGGCAGCCCTATCTATATCTATCAGTATCCATAAGTACATATAGGGCAGAGACGCATAGCTAGCAGCTGATGTGCCGCCAATGCGGCTGTAGCAATAACTATTCAAGAAGCCGCAGCAGTGCCGCTGCAGCCGCTTTGCCATGAAAACTGATGATGATGATGATAATGATAATGAAACTGCATTGAGGATGGAGTAGGGTGGCAACGATGAGGATGACTTCCTCCTAGTTTTGCCGCCTACGAGACAGTTCTCCTGCCTGCCTTTTGCCACGTTGCCGCAAGTGTGCGGAGGCCTTAAGCAGAAGCCCAAGCACAAGGATGAATTGTAGGCCTGTCGAGCAAAAAATGCGCCGCACATACTAATCAGGAACTAGTGCCGACCTTCACGTAAGCTCTGACTGTAGGTGGAAAAAGCAATGAAATTTGATGCCATTTATTAAGTTTCATGGCTGCAAATTGCTCCGTGCGTTTGGCACTTTTTGTGGCCTTGTACGAGTTGATCATCTCGGCAAGTAACCTTCACATATTTGCAACATTCATCATTATATTCAATAGATGGCAATTGGAACTAATCCCCTACTGCCGTCTGAATGTTCGCGCGCTTGCTACACTATCCCAAACCTGCATATCAGCCGTTGTCATGGGAACTCTTTTCTGTAATTGCGAGCGCAAACCTACAGACACCTCTTGAAAAGTTAAGACCTCTTCCATCGTTGAGTTGATTAACATATCATTGACATGCTATCCACTACTCGAGTAATAGAAGCACATTTGAAAGGATCTTTCTAATAGATCCTCAATGGAAAACATACATTGTTACTAGATCTCCGGGATGTGTGCCATCCAAGCTACTCGTGCTCAAACCGCTCTTGTTGCTCAGCGGAGAGTACGCATCGATCAAATGTCCAGTTGGACGCCGACGCGATCCGCAACGCAACGGCAGCAACCGCACGCTACAGCATCCCGCAAACCTGCACGTCAACCCTCAATTCAAATGGCCGCAGGTGACTAGTTCTAAGTAAGGCCATATTCACTGTATTACATTCATGTCGTCGAGAACTGATGGGCAGGATATGACTACTCCGTGGTTTTCTTAATTTCTTAATAGAGCTAACAGCGCTTTCTATCTTAATGGTAAGTTTTTTCTGGATCAGGTCGCAGACCTTGCTATAAAAGTATGAGGATGTTGGGCGACGTTATGCAATCCCTTCCTGGGGTCCGCCACGCATTCCGTTTCTTATTTCTTACTATGGAAGGGTTTGAACCTCCCATGGAACTTCAAGTTGAGAACATCATTAGAAAGAGAACTCGGAACGCTGATTATGAATATGAGTGTCAAAATTGCAAAAGGAAACTCCTAAGCGAGTTATGACCTGCCGAAGTGGGTGGCCTGACCACAGGCTGGCCGTGGGAAAGATCTGGCGCTAGAACTCATGAGACATAGAGGCTCCGTAAGAGCGGGCCGCCTGCTGTGGCGGTGGAGCAGGGGCAGTGCCCCCGCTTGTTACGGGTGACGTCGACGGTTCGGTCCCGTTGCTGCTGGTTCTTTTCCACATTCTTTCGCGCCCAATTTTGATATATGTTCATTCCTAAACATATACTAAAATTGGGCGCGTGGAGCGCAGTCGAAGGAGGCGCCGGCTGTCGCCTGCACCCGATACCAGCTTCCTGGTTCGGATTTCCCGCCTAGGCCAACCAAGCCTTTCATCCCTTCGGGTTGGTGAAATGTACCAGACTTGTATGGGAAGGATAAAGCACTGACTTGTACATCGGCTGGCCACCGCAAGTCATTGTATGGCCAAAAACACTTTCAACACGCCTCTACGCATCCCGTGGAAGTAGAATGT
The DNA here is from genome assembly GCA_947359475.1 of Heligmosomoides polygyrus bakeri. Taxonomy (NCBI): domain Eukaryota; kingdom Metazoa; phylum Nematoda; class Chromadorea; order Rhabditida; family Heligmosomidae; genus Heligmosomoides; species Heligmosomoides polygyrus. The sequence continues at coordinate 94,320,268 of OX375866.1, forward strand.
GTGGCGTATCCCAAGGAGGATTGAATAACGCCGTCCTTTATCCTTTATCCTAATTCTAAATAATGGCACGTGTTCGATTAAATAGCCGGAAAACTATCACACACGTCTGAAATCAAATGCTTGCAATCAAAAAACTGTTATGGTGACATTGGTGACACCTCTAGACGTTTTTCTTCGGCCCGCTGAAAAACGTTATGAAAAGGGTCAGGTTGTTTGCCATGGAAAATGCCACGGAGTCCAATGTGACCCAGAGAGACAACTTATTTAAGGTTCAATCACAGATTTACCATCGTTTTTTTTACTTTTTGAAATACTCATGGCATAAGGCAGGTTATATTGATGATCACCCAGGAGTGTTTGTCACACCTGGTGAATATTTGTTCGATCTTGCTACAATTGACTGTTTTGTTGCTGGTAATAGAGAGGCTGCATACATAAGATGTGCAGTGTGTGAGCAACGTGTCTGCTTCACAAATTGTTTTTTTGCTTTGTTCCATGAAAGCCAACTTTTTAGAAACACCTCCTGTTGTTCAGTATAAGATTTGGACTCTATTTGTGCAAATTAGAAAACAAAAATGTCACCATAGCAGTTGTGAAAAAATGTCGCCTTCGAACATTTTTACAGACGTGTATGGTAGTTTTCTCGCCTATTTAATCAAACAGGTCTCATAATTTAGAACAAAAGGCCGTTTCGAAGATAAATCATGATGTGCAAAAAAACCAGCAGCAATGGAGTCTGCACCAATGACGTTACATGCGAGGAGCGGGAACACTACCTCTGCGCCACCGCCGCAGCTGGGCGGGCACTTTCACGAATGCCATATGACGGGGGGCAGTCGTTCGGTACACCGTGCTGCCCGCCGCCCACTTCCCCCCCCCCCCCCTGCCCGCGCCGCCCAATTTGGACAAGTTTGCCGCGCTCGAAGCCGTCGTTAGTTGGCGTGACATCGTCCAAAAACCTATCAACTGATAGGGGACGATTGGGAAGCGCATCTTGGGAAACTCTGAAGTCATTTTCCAGTCGGTTTGTTTATGGAGGCAGTTGAGGAAAGGAGGACGTCGCTCCTCTCTCTAGATTCCTTCCATTTTCACCACAGTTCTTTAAATTTTCGCCTTAACAAGAGACTATGGGTGATTCCGGTCAGTTCTACATTGGCGGGACCTGAAGAAAGCCTTGGCGCTGCAGCTGAAAACTCTTTTCCTCCAAATATGGTGAACAACGTTCTGACTCTTGGCTCAAGAACGAAATCAGTTCAGAATAGAGATGCAGGGCCTAGGGAAGTGATTAGAAATTCGATGCCTCCATGTGAAGGCAGGAACCCGGACATCTTGTCCTCGACGTGCCCCTCGCTTCGCCCCTTTCTGAGGGCGGTGTATCCAACGACTCTCCGCCCTTACCAAGTCATTGTATCACACAAATACGCTACCAAATCACTTCAGCGATACACCCAAGAAGTAGAATGCGTGGCGCATCCCTTAAGGGAACCAGCTAAAGTCTCTGTGCATGCGTCCGACTGTCCGATTACTCTCGCCACTGGGTCAGATATTAGCGGCGGAGCGTTACCAGTACTTCACAGCGTCGTTAACCCGACGGTCTAGCCGGGCCGAATAACCGTGTAAACTGTTATCAACGGAAACCTACCACGCCACGCGTTGATGAATTGCTGCGGTTTCGCTGTAAGCTCCATCTTACCGGCCGGTAAATCATTGACGAATCCGGGCCCAGCATAAGATAAACGTCTGCAATGAATGTTTAACGCCTCCAGATTATTATCACTGCATACTCGTTTAGGTCTCCCATCAAACATAAATAATCTGAACCATGTTGTCTCGATAAACGGAACCCTTACCATTGAGAACAACAGAGGTCTTCACAAATTTAACTATTTTACATCACTCGAACGCGTTGGTCCTGAAAATGGTTAGTTTATTTTAATAGTTCTTTGACATTCACATTTAAAAAGGCTTTAGATACTATCCTATTTATGAGTGAAGGCACTGCACTCCGAAGGTTTGATGGCGGAGTCTAAATCTAATGTGGACTTGTACAAAAAGATTTCTAGACCACTAAATTGGTTTATTAGCGGACACCGTTTTTCAGCCTTCTAAGGGGGATAAGCCACCATCGATGCGTCACTTTTCACTTTCACTTTTCTTGTGACCCCGCTTGAATAGATCCTAACATTGTTGCAAGCTCCTGGAGCCTTCCGAATCGTTGATAATTTTGACTAAAAATTCTGTTCACCATTGTACAGACATAAAATGTTGTCTTAAAAAAGGGTTTATGTGGTTTAGTAGCGATATGTTGAGCTAAAATCCCGAGTGACTATCAGGTAAAAGGATGTAAAGGTGATTTTTGGAGGATTCCGTTGAAATTCATTTCTTATTCAGATAACGAGAGTCTTGCAATCATTGTTAAAGACAATCCGGAATTGTCGTCACTATCTATGCCAAGACTGACTGGAATTGTGATTGAGGAGTTCGATCCTAAAGTTGCACTCGACAACAATCCTAAACTCTTTCAATCTACATCACTAGAACAGTCACGTTATGAAGGCCGTACAACAACATCCTTGAAGACGATGAACAAGATCCTGCTAGGATCACCATCGTATGTCAGTCCACGTGATCAAAAAGGTTTGACAAATGCTCATAAGAACTACTTGCAACTTTTAAAATTTACAGATGGTAGCTTAGAAATTTGGTGTTAACTTGTAATACCTCGGACTGCCCAAGCTAGGAAGCGCCTTCCGTGTTTTCTTGAAAATTCCTGAAAGTTGCCGTATTCTCCTTTAACGTTTCTCGATTAGTTGGGTTGGAAACGTTGAAGTCTCACAATTGGAAAACTCACACTCAACTACTGTTGTAGACATCTAGCTATTGGGTAGGAACTCTTCACAGGAAATGACGTAGAAACTTGCTGAAGTTGCTGTAGTCCTATGTACGCTACGGATGCCTACTATGCGTTAGGACCCGTTTTTACTTCGACGCCGAGCGATGCTACGCCACGTGTTGTGGCCACATTGATCGATTCGAATGGCGATGTGGCCGCGATGGAATCGCGGCGACGAGTTTTGCAGAGCGACGCGAAAGACGGGAAGTATGCACGAGGCCTAAGGCCGATGGTATACTCCCGCGTCGCGCGGGCACGGGCTCGGGCAACTGTCAATGATGCGTGTGCGCTGCAGTGGCTGACGGCGCAGTGGGTGTCGCAATTGTCAGTTGTCGCGCCGTCGCTCCCGCGACGCGTCGCGGAGCGGTGTTATACCTCCACGTGGCGGAAGAGGGACATAGTCCCGCGCTACGGCCGTCGCTGGCCGTCGTTCGTCGCCTTGCAGTGCAAAGCAATGAGGGATGGTCGCGGAGGGGGAAGCGCCCGTCGCGCACTATTTTTGCACTTGTTTCGACCACGCGTCGCGTGGCATCGCCGTCGCTGTGCAATGTCACGTCACTGCGGTGGACGGGAGTATGCCATAATGCCTAAAAGGGGTCTTTCTGACCAAACGGCCAAAGAAAACAACCTAGCAAGCAGGTCGATTTAAGGAAAATTACTCTCCAGGGTTAGTATTGATGCTTTTGTGAACGTCCACCAAAAGTGCTTCACAATCACATGAACTCCTGAACATGTGCTCCGGTGAACTAAAAAACTTACGAAATTCGTGTCCTGCAATTCATGCCTTGGACTTTGCTTTCATAATCACGTCCCTCAACCCCATGCTTATGGTTACAGTTTGCTTAGCCTTCCGAATAGTATCTAAATCAGCAGCAAATCAAAATTCTTCCTTTTATTTGTTGATGCTCACTTTTGCGAAACAGAATGATTGTGCTACGTTTTCATGAAGATTCATGTGTATTGAGCGCGTTGGGCCAACACTCACATCTGATCGTTTAGACCAAGTCACTAGCAGATTTTTTCAGGGCTTGAAAGATTCAGAGATAATTGAGCAGTTACATTTGCCAGTACTTCTTTCCTCCTATTCTAGAGTCTCTAACGTATCGTGGTCATATACTTCTTAGCATATTTGGGACTGCTTTGCTTGTTATACTTTTTGTCACCGTTGGATTAACTGCGTTCTTTATTGTGCGACGAAAGAAGAAACGAAGAAAGGAAGGTAAATTCTTTATGTTTACTGCTTTGACGCTTCATGTGTAAAACTATAATTCCAGTGCATAAGCGAGCTAATGCACAAGGATCGAGAGAAAAGGCAAGACATTTGCTTGTTTGCTTCATTAATCGTTTTAAGTCATTTCTCAGAATCCAAATTGCCGGCCTGAAACTTTTGCTGAATTCGAAGTAAAAAAACACGGTGCAGCGATTTTCGATAACAGACAATAATGCGTCACATTAGACACCTATAACAGTAGTTTTAAATGGAAGAAAAACAAACTGGACATAGTGATAACGGGATAAGCAAAATACCGAGCAAAAGTCGGCTCCTACACCTTCAAAATTCATGCCAAGAATTTTCAAATTTCACGCTGACTAAAGCCTTGGATGTAAATTTAGAGTAGATGTGCTAAGATTCTTGCCATCCTTAAGTAAAACTGTGCTCCTACACCTCTTTTTCTTACAGAAACTTTTTTTTTACCAACAACCTGAAAATTTTCTTTGATTTTATGAGCATATATATTTTGATCTGCTGACTAGATGGTTCTCTTGTGCCTCTTTGTTCCTTCTGAATCTACTAATGCGGCAGTCGTGTTACTTTTTTCAATTTTTTAAATATTTGCATTAAACCAGTATTGTTTCAGATCTGTTTGCGTCCCTAAATTTTTTTGCCTTCTATATTATTTAATTATTTTCAGCGTGGCTGACACAACGAAAAGCGAATGGCAGCTAGTTCCACACCGCTTGTATTCCGAAAAAAAGCTCGCGAACATTTTCCGATTTTCGATTTTTTGGCATTGTATTATAGCTGAAAAGGAAAGATCACTGTCTGCTTTTAATGTACAGTTCTACCACTGTTTTTTAAAGATTACAATAAATTGTGGTTATGACTCAGGTGAAAACACAGGTGAAAGTTTTCAATAAATTGTGGTTATGACTCACTAGGGAAGGGTTTCGACCTTCTATGAAACTTCAAGTTGAGACCAGGATCATTAGAAAGAGCTCGGAATGCTGATTACGAATATGGGTGTCAAATTTGCAAAATGAAATTCCTGAGCGAGTTATGGCCTGCCAAATTCGGGGGCCTCACCATGGGCTGGCTGTGCGACACACCTGGCGCGAGAGTGGTGAGTCATCGGGCTCCGTAAGGCCTAGTGCATACTTCCCGAGTTTTGCAGAGCGACGCGAAAGAATTTGAACTTTTCAGTTCTTCTTGGATGGCTCATCGCTCTGCAAGGGAGCGCGTCGGCGATCTGCCCAGGACCGACGCTAAGCAGAGCGCACGACGCGAAAAGGTATGCCATGCCCGCATGCCGACGGCCACTGTTGCGGCGGCCGCAGCGAAGTTTCCTTCGACTATTCGACTGCGTGCGGCGAAATGGCCATAAATTGAACGCCGCGACGGCATCGCGGCGATGGAAGTATGCCCCCGGCCTAAAGAATTTATTCTGTCAAGAAGCGTCCGCCAGCCGCGGTGGAGGCGCAGGGGTAGTGCTCCCGCTAATAAAGTGCGGCTTCGTTGGTTCGGTTCCTGTCGCTGCGGTTTTTTCTGCAAATCATAATTTATCTTCTAAATTACATTTTGTTCTCAATTATGACACGTGTCCAATTAAATAGCCGGGAAAGCTACCATACGTTTGTAAAAAAGCTTGAAGGCAAAAAACTGCTATGGTGGCATTTGTATTTACTGTATTGCACAAATCGAGTCCAGATCATGTATTGAATAACTAGAGGTGCTTCTAGCAAACTTGACATTGATGGAACAAAGAAAAAAATGTGAAGCAGACATGTTGCTCACACACTGCACATCTTATACATGCAGCCTCTTTACAACCAACAACAAAACACTCATTTGTAGCAAGATCAAAAAAATATTCACCAGGAGTGACAAACACACCTGGGTGATCATCAATATAACCTGCCCTATGCCATGAGTATTTCAAAAAGTTACAAAACCTAAGGGCACAAAACATACGGTAAGTCTGCGATACAACCTCCAGTAGCTTGTCCCTCTGGGTCATATTGAACTCCACGCTATTTTCCATAGCAATCAGCATGACACTTTTCATAGCGTTTTTCATCGGGCCCCAGAAAAAGACATCTAGAGGGTGAATCAGCGACGTAGCCCCGGCAGGAATATTGGTGTCAAAGTTGATAGCGTTCTCATGGGTGGTGCTTGAGTTTTCTTCGTCCTCGTCATCGCAATGGTCCCAATCGAACTCGTCATCAGTAGACACATTTGATCCCAAGTTTTCAACCGTTGCGACATCAACTAAAGCTGCAGCACCGTCACGTAGTATAGCTGCGAACCTTCTGGAGATTTTCTTTATTTTGTACAATTTTAATTTTATTTTGCAAATTTGACACCCATATTGGTAATCAGCATTCCGAGCTCTTTCTAATGATCCTGGTCTCAACTTGAAGTTGGAGGTCAAAACCCTTCCCTAGTCAGGTGAAAACTCCAATTGAAAAATTGCAACGTCTTTAGAAAACCATCCACTGAATCAGCTATCGAAACTAGGCCTGAAGTGTCGGGATTACATAAGAGTCTGACTAATCGCAAGAACACAACAAACCTGCTCAAAAGGCTCTGTATTAGGTTTTCCAGAAAGTCTTGGGACGATTTCGCGAAAGTTTCAGAACTTTATATTCTTGATCGGTAGCCAGTATTCACAATTTGGAGCCAGTTCTTCAACGACCTACAGCAATCTAACGGAAAATATACAGCCGAAATGCCTGATAGCGCAGCTTATCAAGCGATATGGTGAAACTTTTGTTCAGGGTTCAGAAGACGTATTGAAGACGTCGCGCCATGAGCGTCGCAGAAGCAGCAAAGAGGGGGAGGGGGTGGGACCAGGACGGGGAAGCTGTAAGAAGGATCAGTGAAGAGGGCCAATGGGCGGAAGGGTGGATCAGTGAGATGCCAGTAAGGGAACCAGTAAGGAAGCGAGGACCAGCAAGTGGAGCCAGTAAGAGGAGAACATGCGTTCAGATTAAGCAAACGCAACACTGATGCCACTCAACGGGCGTCCAGATTCAGGAGACGCTTCGCGGATGTCGTTCTATGAGGATGTGAGGACCACGAAGGAGGAACCAGTAAGAGGGGGAGGGGACAGTTAGAGGGCCATAGGATGGGCAATAGGATGTACCAGTAAGGATCGGTAGGAGAGACTAGAAAGGAATAACCAGTAAGGGAAACCAGTAGGGGAAACCAGAAGTGAGGACGCTAAGAGCGAACCAAGACGGAATACGGGTTTATGCCCGAAACGCGGTCAATAAACATATAATTCGAGTTTGAAAATATCACATCAATGGTCATCAGTGTACACATTTCGTTGTGTGTAATAAAAATTAGGTTTTCTCAGTGATTCGTTCTTTTTTCTTAGTTCTTTAGTTTTTCCGCATGCAGTGTTTTTGCTCCCGTCTGCTCGATGAAGCACAGTAAGGTCAATACCGAGACGCTATTTTAAAAAAGCCCTCTAAGCAGGCGTTTCGCGAACAGTAGGCGGCTTGTCCGCTTGTCATAGACGCTTCAAAGTCGTTGCAAAGCGTTCGGGCTCTGGTTATCAATCGGCCATCTTTCTCACTTTATCTCCGTTTTGAAAGATCAGTTTGAGCGAAAGAAAGTAGAACGGTTGCAGCTAGATGCGGGATTTTGGGGCGAAGCATCAGAGGTTTGCAGTCAGTAGAGCGCTGAACTCCTGGGCCCGGATTCATCAACGCGCATACCCATGGGTATGCTGGGTATAGGGGGTAGACATACCCACGATGTTGACATACCCACGATTCATGATAAACCTTACCCGCCAAATCGTAGGTATATCAGTGGGTAGAGAAAACCCGTCGATCGTTGTGGATACATCCGTATACCCGCGACTCATTCGCGCCCATTGACAAAATGGCGCTTCAGTGAGATCATCTGTTTTCGCGAAAGGCCTAGTTGTACCTTACCCTTGATTCCTTTCATGAATACGATTCGTAGCCACTACCCATTGCTGGTAGTGAGTATGATTCCCTTATGGTATCTTTACCTATACCCATTGCTTGATGAATCCGGGCCCTGGTGCTACTATATATAGAATAGCACCTGTCCGTCCGTATATCCGATATCTTACAATGACGTCACACAACAGGCGTCCGGGAAAGACCTGTAACCCATGTTGCGCAAAAGACGTGCAGGTTCTGAAGACGTCTGACCTACGTCGTGTCGCATGCGTCCAGTCTGAGGAGAGGTGTCACCGATGTCTCGCAACGGGTGTCCGGATTCAAAAGACGTGTTGCAGATGCCCTGCAACGAGCGTCAGGAGTGAAGGGGAGACCAGTCAAACGAGGACCAGTAAGGGAAGACCAGAAATGGGGTACAAGTGAAGGGAACCAGCGAAGGAAGTCATCGACAAACGGGACATCGACGTTTTTTTTGGCACCAACCATGACTACGGCCATCTCCTTATGAACAGTTAGAAGGCGTTGAAGCGATAGCGCGATTATTTTGAGGACATCTCTGCAGTATAATTTACCCATCCAGCGCTAAAGAAAATGAGGCCAGGCAAAGCGACAGTGTGTTGAGCGCAATCATCTGCTTCGGGATCAACTCCCGACTGTCTTCAGATAGTTGTAGCAGTAACAGCCGCTGCTTCATTCCATTGGCTGAAGGATATAAACGAACCTCTAGGAATGCTCCGGGTTCGTCTTAGCCCTAGTTTATAGTTACGCCGCTGTGCGGCACGGCACCATAGTCGGAATGGATATCGATCGTACGGCGCGAAAAATCGATACCTATGGCGAACGTGGCGGCGCTAGTATAAACTAGGGCTCAGCCCGGTGGCTGGCCCCGTGGTGTCGGCTCCGGCACCTCCCTGATCCTCAGTATCCCTCCCCCGGCTTTTTTTTCGTGACCCCCGTTGTTGCTATTTATGTTTGGCTTTCATTGCTAATAAAAACGCCTTATGTTCATCCTCTTGTTTTATTATACAGGGGACCAAGAGGCCGTGTGATCTACACTACGGAAGGCACGTGAATAAACCTGAGAGGACAGATTTATTACAACTGGGCCCGACGACGTGGCCGCTGGTTTGTGGATTTCAACGTTTTAGTGCTCTGCCGAGTGGTTGGCAAAGTTCTTCAATCAGGTTGAAGCGGAAAAAAAGCGCCTGAGTGTTGGCGCCAAAGAACGATGACTCCGATTTGGAGGAAGAAGAGCAGCCCTGGAGACTGCTCCATTTACCGTCCGATTCGCTCGCTTTCGCACATCGTAAGCCCTTCGAACGAGTCCTCGATAGACGGAGTCGTGGAACCTCCAAGCTCTCCAACAACCAGTGCGGCTTGTGGGACCATTGATGCACGCCGCCCGTCTCCTGTTAGGGAAGTATCGCGAGAAGCGGAATCCAGTGCATATCATATATCTTCCTCGACTTGGAAAGGCCTTTATTTGCGTACCGCATAAAGTGAGATGGAACGCCGACATCATGGGGTTTTGAAGTGCTCATCGAGTGGGTGCAAATCCTCTAATCTTGTCCAAAGAGTCGAGTTGATGCTGCAACTGGAACTTCGATGGAGTGATTGGTGATCTGCATCCCAGATATACCTATAAATGAATTTTGTACGAAAACGTTTCTCGACCTCTGGAGTAGAGGGAGTGAATGCAAATGCTCCTCAATGCCTCCGACCTGTCTCCGAGAGTGGTGAGGAAGAAATACACAGCAAGGAGTCTAATCACGGATAAAATAGGTGGATAAAATATGCTGTACTTGGTAACCACGGATCCACGGGTTTCCCTCGATAGGGAGCCTTCGGGCTCTCTGCTAAGAGGGATCTCGGGCCGCTTGTCGCAGGGCCACGTGGCGCGTCCCCGGGTGGTGGATAGGGGAATTAAACGCAAACCAAATGCGACCGTGTACTGCTCAGAGACGCAGGTGGGATGACGGAATGGACTCCTTGCTCCTGCTGTGTCGGGTCGACGCGTTCCTTGTGCGTGGGAGCGGCATGTTCATGCACATTGTGCGTGGATGTGTCCGTGACTGTGCGGATTGTAACTGTGTCGGCCCTGCCAAAAGCTTGCACTCGGTAGCCTGGGAGTACATCGTAAGGCGATTCGAGGCCGCCTCAAAAGTCTCGCCCCGTCCCTTCGGGCAGTCTGGCTGGCTGTCCGGAGTTCTTCGCCCACGACAGAGCCCGACTACCTACCCGTGTGTAGTCCAGTCAAAACCAGCAGCACTAAAGGGCCTCATTCCCCTGACCCCGAAAGAGCCCCCATTTCTGCAGCAATGGGAAGGACGAGTACGGAGAGGCTGCTAAAATCTCAGGGCCTAACCAGACTGCGCAAATTGAGGACTAGGATGACGATCTGTACTTACAACGCCCGCACGCTCGCATCGGAAGCATCCGTCGAGGACCGGATGATGCAAGCCAGGAAGATCCAGTACGACGTCATCGGACTGACCGAGACGAGAAGACACCACCCCCTACACGCCGCCTACGACTCCGGAGAAGAACTGTTCCTCGGAACAAGCGACAGCAGGGGAGTAGGCGGCGTTGGTGTCCTCGTCAACACGCACTTCTCCATGAACATCGATTCTTACGAGTCTCTGACAACCGAATCGGACGTCTGCGACTGAAGCGATGTGGCTCCGTACCAGCTTTGACTGTATTCGTCGCGTATGCCCCAACATCCGACTATGACTACGAAGAGGTGGAAGCCTTCCAGTGGAGCTGGAGAAGTTCGATAAGGAAGACCACACTTTCTACAAGGTGATCATCGGCGACTTCAACGCCAAGATCGGACCGCGAAGGCCGCCGGAAGAACTTCACATCGGAACCCACGGTTTGGAGTGGAACGAGCAAGGTGAAAGGCTGTCTGAGTTTATGATGTCGACCAAGACCAACCATGGAAACTCACAGTTCCAGAAGCCTCCCTCCCTACGATGGACCTGGGAATCCCCCGGTGGCCAGTTCCACAACGAGATCGACCACATCATCTTCAGTCACAAGTATTGCCTGACCGACGTCTCCGTTGTCCCCAAGTTCTACACGGGACCACCGCCTCCTTTGCGCAAGATTCCGCTTTTCGCGTCAAGGAGAGAAGACCGCGAAGTTCAAGAAGAGGAGTCCCAGAACGACCATCAGCTGGGACCTCTACATCTCTCTTGCCGTCCTTTGGGAAGATGCCGTCATGGACAGCGTCGATGAGGAATACGACCGCTTCGTGCACCATCTCCACGATAGTGCTAAGGGAGCCGAGAGCTTGAAGACCACCAAGAGACGCCTGTCTCCGGAAACTCTCGAGCTGATACGCCAGCGTGGAGCAGCACGAGCGCTAGGCAACTACCAACTGACGTCCGAGCTTGCGAAGCTATGCAGAGCGGCGATAAAGGAGGATCTTAAGGAGAGAAGGGCGGAAGTGTTGGCTGAAGCTGAAGAGGCAGGGTTGAGCATACGCAATGTCCGCCGAGACTTCGCTAACTTCAAGACCAAGATGACCGCTCTCCGACGTCCCGACGGAACCGTTACCTCTTCCAGAAGGACCATGGAGAGAGTCATCCACGACTTCTACTCCGATCTCTTCGATAGCCACGTCCACCTGCCATCTTCCGAAGGATGGATACGTCGTCCCCTCTGTTCTCCCTTCCAAGATCCGACACGCGATCTCGTCGGTCAGGAAACGTACAGCACCCGGTCCTGACAGGATCAGAGCTGAACACCTGAGGAACCTCCCACCAGCGCTCACTAACACCCTGGCGCGGCTCTTCACGCGCTACTTGTCGGAGTGCAAGGTTCCATCTCAGGGGAAGACCAGCAGGACCGTCTTGCTGTACAAGAAGGGAGACGTGCACGACATCGGCAACTATCGCCCGATCTGCCTGCTATCCGTAGTCTACAAGCTGTTCACTCGAGAGATCCTGAATAGGATCAGCAGAACGCTGGACGAAGGGGAGCCATGGATTTCGGAGAGGGTTCAGCACGATCAACCACATACACACCATTACGAAGCTCATCGAAGTGTCGCGAGAGTACAAGCTGCCGCTGTGCCTTACGTTCATCGAACTGAAGAAGGCATTCGACTCCGTCGAGACTGAAGCGGTCATCGACGCCCTGTTTACTCAGGGTGTTCCTACTCAGTACGTCAGAGTCCTTCGAGAGCTGTACAGTGGATTCACGACCAAGATCTCTCCATTCTACAACGACGTCGTCATCGACGTAAGGAGAGGGGTTCGGCAGGGGGATACCATATCCCCAAAGCTCTTCAGCGCCACCCTCGAAAACGTCATGCGCGAACTAGAATGGGAAGACATGGGTGTGAAAGTCGACGGCTGGCAACTACATCATCTTCGCTTCGCTGACGACGTCGTGCTCATAACACCGAGCATCAGCCAGACGGAGCGAATGCTGGCCGACTATGATCGTGCATGTGGGGACGTTGGACTGCAGCTGAATCTTACGAAGACGATGTTCATGAGGAACGGACAAGTTTCTGATGCCCCATTCTCGCTCAACGGAACGAACATATCCGAATGCTCCAGCTATGTGTATCTGGGTCGCGAAGTCAACATGGCCAACGACCTAGCGCCAGAGCTGAGCAGGAGGGAACGAGCGGCTTGTGGAGCTTTCAAGAGCGTCGAAGAAGTCCCGAAGAAGACGAAGAACGTCCGACTCCATGCCCAGTTATTCGACTCCACTGTTTTTCCTGCCCTAACATACGCCTCAGAGACCTGGGCTATACGAAAGCAGGATGAACATGCGATCAGCGCCGCGCAGCGTGGAATCGAGAGGACGTTGCTCGGAATGAGACGACTCACGCAAGTGAGAGAAGGCCTCCGGAGTTCCGAGCTTCGCCGACGTTCGAAGATCAGAGACGCTGTCGCGTGGGCCAAGTTGTCGAAAATTAGGTGGGCCGGCCACGTAATGTGCTTCGCAGACACCCGCTGGACGAGAGCCGTTACCGACTGGATTCCGCAGGATGTCAAGAGAATACCAGGACGCCCACCAACGCGTTGGTCGGACTTTTTCGTGAAAGCCCTGAACGACCGCTATGACGCTATTCGTGTCCCTCGAGCGAGGAGGGTCCATTGGAGCACTCTGGCACGCGACAGGGACGAATGGAGACGCTGCTGGCGCCCGCTCGAGCAAGTCGATGATCAACGGGACGACAGGTGATACAGGTGATACTTGGTAACATTGAGCTTAAACAGTGAAAACTGCGTAGAATAAAAAGCAGTCTGCAAAGAAATCCGAAGAACGATGAGCGTGTCTTGATGATGGGTCAACTCAATACTTGTCAATCGTGTTCGCAAGTGAAGTGACACCGAGAAACACTTCCAAAACTAATTGAGGGCATACCAAAGAAGTCGTATGGGTATAGCATCTAACGGAACCTTCCTCAGAGACATCTGCATGTTTGAATCTTCATTATCACAACAACATTTGCGGAGTCGCGCATACCGCACTCTCTCGACAAGATATACCTCTCTCGGTTGCTTCTTAGCTGCCGGGTTTCTACAGAAGGGAGGAGGCATAAAGCCATTGGAAGTGCTGTCGTAATGCTTCCACTTCACCACAACCAGACTGTGTGCGAAATAATAAGAGTTCAACTCTCTTTTTCTTTGGTAAGAGAGACAGAATTTGTGTCACAATGTCTATTCAGATGTGAACCCTAAATAAGGTAGTCTCGAAGGGGAACAAAAAGATCTTCGATTTTTAGCTCAGTGATTAGAAAAGTTATACATACAGTACCGGACGCATCTTTTGAATAGACGCCGAAAAAACCGCACTTTTGCGGCTTTTGCGTCTTTTTGTTATAACTCGCCCAAAATACATCCTTTTGAAAAACCAAGAGTATATTTGAGCCCAGGAGATCGAGCTCTATCGTTTGGTATATACACTTCATATGAAAGATCAAAAATGGCCAAAATTGAAAACATGCGCTCCATTGAGAAGGCCGGCCGCGGACGAGTGTCGGCCGCAAGGCGCCAAAACCGTTGCATGCTCAGAATTCCTCTAATTTAAGGTTTTTTGAGAAACGGTTGGTACCGTTCGATTCGTCTCCTCGAGATCTACACAACCATATATACATCTTCGCCAAACCACCGCATTTTCGCAGTGGGTGGTCAAAGATGACGGGAGCAGACTTTTTGCCATTGGAGAAGCTTATATTCCAGAACTTGCATGTTCTCGGAGCATCTCAAGCATGGCGTAAGGTGTTTTGTCATGCCAGGAATCGTCTGAGAGTGCGCCGTGGGATAGGACCGAACCTATCAATCGAGGGGGGGGGGGTACAGTTTGTAGAGCATTTAGGGAGTTTTATGAGAAATTCTCAGTCGCCCTACTCAGGAATTGCTGTACTCTGCTCCACCGAGACTATGGAGTGCGCGATGCACAATGTATATAGGATCGAATCTATCAATCGACTGGGCGCGACAGCTCGCAAATTGCACGCGCGGGCGTGTTCGGAGCGCGATAACTCTGTCAGCTTCCAACCTTTATGGCTGGAACGTGTGGGTTCCGTAGGCAGTAATATGCTCTAGTAAAGCGCCAAAGCACAGCAAATTATCTTACGAATTGGCAAGGTTACGGCGGTGCGAAAATGCGGGTGGGGCATGTGTGACACGACTTTTTCAGAATTCGGTCGACCGCTGCGGGTACACGAGGCGAGCTAACAGCATGCAAACTCGCGGATGAGCAAAGCGCTGAAGGCGCTTTACGACGATCTGCTCCTAACTCTCCAGCTGCCTAAACTGCCTTGACCCCATCTGCCATTTTAGAGCGGCGGAGGGCAGCGGTGAAGCTGCTTCCGCCCTTACTCGCCCACGTTCGAGCTTTCGAGCACCAGCCAGGGCACCATTCTGTTCAGCTCGAAAAGTTCTATCGAACGGTATCAATTCCGATCAATTTTGAAAACATCGATTTTTTGACAGCTTCTCATCGAAGACGGCCTCTAGGCCCCGCCAGATGGACGATGACGTCATCTAAAATCGACTTTTCCGAAATTGGTCGAGTTTGATACCGTTTCGTAGAGCTTTTCGTGCTGAATTGAACGGTGTTACTATGATTGGCGAGAACCGTGTCTGGGCGTGTAAGAGCAAGGAGAACATAGACCGTTGCTGTGCTAAATTTCGGAAAAGTCGATTTTCGATGACGTCATCGACGCGTCCGGTACTGTACGTTCAGTGATTAGTTTTAGCCCGCTCTTTGTTATCAGCTAGCTGATTTGGAGAAGTTCTTGGCAGAAATGTTACCATATTATAGATGTTTTTCCCCCAAGAGGTATAAAATATAAAAAACAGCCAACAAATAAAGGAGGAATATCGTCTCTTGTCAACAGATTGGTCGAGCTCTGGTCATCACACGCGAAAATACAATCGTTCCATTGCATTCTCTTTGTCGCAATAGCCACAAAATCGGTAGATTGAAACATACACATAGACCATTGTGCACCCCTCAATGCAAATCGAATACTTTTAAATCAGATTAGTTAGCCTTCTAAATAAGACCGACGCCTTTGAAATCAAGCTGAACATCATCCAAATCAAAGCGTCTTCAAAATTAAACCAAAGGTTGCCAATAAGTCTTGAAATCTCCAATAAAGAGTGTGACACTACAGTTACACTACCAACATTCAGAGTGGCAGCTCTCATTTTGCAAAAAATTCCTAATACCACTGAACCACCGGTAAGCCAACTTAGGGTAACACACAAAGTCTCCAATAAAGGAGCTAGACCCCACATCTTCCTCAGCTTCATCTTATTAAAAGACTAATTCTTCGTCATCAACATGTTGACAGTACGACCATATGCCGAGGAGTGCCGTCTTCTATCTTTTTCTAAAGATACAGGCGCAATTTGAAGACGACATAGTTCAAAATAAGCGCAGGTTTTAGAAGAAGAACCTCGAACTTTGGGCAGTGATCGGTAGTGCACAGTTTCAATGTTGCTTTGAGACAGGAGGAAAGAGCACATCTTTTATTGCATAAAAATATGTATCGACATTGTTGCAATTACAAGGGAACATACAGCGAAATCAAAAGTTATGAAAACAATAAGGGAATTATGGTTGTGCTGAACATGCTGAACATGCTTCCCAATTGCAGTTATTGTGGGAAGAATGACAAATGATAATGAGTATGTTCAACAACCTACAAGGGTTCACATGAGAATTGTTGCCCGCCACCGCCGGTGATCGGAAACTCTTATTAACCTTGGACGTCATCTTGTAACTCCTTAAATAGCCGCTTTTTAATGAAATCCACACCCCAGTATGACTGCTTCATCATAACGTCAACACAGTCCGAAATTGGCTGGGAATAAATGGGCAGTACATTAAACTCACGCGGGAGACCCCAAACGTTGGCTCACTTTCCTTAAAACTCAAGTTAAAACATTCAATGGCATGGCGAGCTAAAGTGGTATCGTAAGGGAAATTCTAAGAACCTCCTCCTTCATGATACGTCTGCATATCCATCTGCTGTGAAACGTACCGTATTTGGAAATGTCACCAGGACAGCAGCTAATATGTATGTGCAACGAGAGAAGTGATAGGCGCAAATCATTGCGCCTATCTTCCAAGATTGCCGCAGAAGATGAATGCATTATACCACTTCATCACCAGCGAAGACATCCCAGGGACCGGAATGTCACGCGCTCCTTAAGGCTTCCCTTTGCCTTCCTTTCATCTCTGACGACCTTAATGCTGCCATACGAAGGTGTGTTCACCGAGCACAGATGTACGGTCACCTCCAGGTACCGAAGCGAGTGCACACGCCGAAGGGTACAAATAGACGAGCCTTCAGCACTTTATCGGAACTTACAAAAACACGGATATGCGAACACATGAACGAACAGGGAGAAACCGAGAACAGCTGAGCAAGAGAATGAGTCAGCGCGCGGCCGTGCACTATTTATGGACTTGCGGATCCCGCGCTGGCGCCAGGCGTGAATTTGAATTTGAATTTGAATTTGAATTTGAAAAAAGATAGATACGTATCAAATGCGCATGGTTGTCGATGCTAGGCCCTACCCCTTCCCTCACGTTGCGACGTCCTCGTCGCAAAAACAAAGAAACAATGTTGCAAAATCAAGAAAATAACAATACTGCAAAACCAAGAAGAGATCAATACTGCCTGAAACTAGAGGTAGCGATAGAGAGATACAAAATGATCAAGTGAAGTGGACAAAGTATACAACGAAATGAGATTTGGTGCTGAACGAGCTATCGACCCTGACTAATACGGTTTGAATACCCATCGTCCTCTGCCGCGTTTGTTGTTTCCTCTGAAGTTGTCGTATCCAGTGTTGTGCTTCCCACGTCGCGACTGATCACCATGCTCTATATGCGCGAAAAATGGTCGCGTCGTTCCTGCAGGTAGGCGCTCCTTCTATCCACGACGTTCTGGAACATGTCAAATAGCTTCTGATGCGTATTACTCCAGGTTGCCGAGGAATTCCTTAGTGAGCACCGCTGAATACGCTTCCTCACACGAGTTCCTTGGGATGCTGCCCATAGTAGCGGAGGGCTCTGTCATTGCTGGAACCTGGCCGTACTGCGTCACGATTATGGACTTCATGGTCGCAGAAGCTTCTCGAATCAAACTGAGCATTTCTGCAGCGCTTCTTCTGTTTTCATCCCAAGCTTTTTCGCCTTTGGGGCCGCAAATGCAAACGAGCTTAGCTCCATTTCTCGCCAAAGGTATCAGAGTCATCGCCAAGCGATCCCACTGGTTTTTAGCCACAGCTGTCTCCGTAGTCGGAGTGTCGAATATGCACGTTCCAATTGAAGATCTGCTTTTGATTGTCTCGCTCACTTCCAGCAGTGATTTACAGATGCAGACCACGACGTCCTTCTTCGGCGACAATGCACGTCCATAACTTCGATAGCCGTTAGGTAAGATGACGAGGATCGACTTCTTCGCTGTCTGAATGACGACGTCCTCCCAGCTGTGCGATTGGGCATAGCGAATGCCAGCGTTGGTCAAGTCGTTCAGCTGAGCAGTGTCTATGTCGACTCCGTGATTCGCTGTGACTGCTACATTGCTTCCGTCGTGCATCATCAAAGCTCGCAACGTGTGATCGCAGAACCTCTTGAAAAACGTATAGGCTTTCTCGACGCTCGCCACCGTGACGAAGACGCAGCCGCGATTTCTCATCTTAAACCGTTATTTGTCCAGGTCGGGCTCGCCCTCAAAAATAGCAATCAATCGCGCGAGCTCGAAGATTGATGAGAATGTGAGATTCGAGATAACAAGATCATTCACGGGCACAACAGAACCAAATGTCTTTTCGCGTATCTCGCAGTGATACGGATCTTTGTCGCCGTCTTCATAACGTCTGCCGGAACACCAATAGAACAGCACTATTGTCGACTGCCTGGCCATTTGACACGTACTGCGATCTGCAAGTAAGCACTGCCTTAACTTCACGGCCTCCCCGTCGCTTTTTCTGTCTACAGCCTCTCTTCGTCTTCAGTTTAAGAGGCTCATTATCTATTTCGTGTGGGACCAAAATCAGTGCATCATGCTGTACTCGAATAGGTTCCCCTTCGCTCGTAATCGGAGTTATAAGGGCAGAATTATCGCTCACTTCAAGCACTCTGAACGGCCCACTCCAGTTGTTGACTAGTTTAGGGAACTTCGAAGTAATTTTCTCTCGTGGTAGTTCTAGATAAACTCTGTCTCCAATTTGTGATAACTTGCTAATATTCACATTGTTTCGCTTATCACACCTCTCTTTCATGCGGTTTCCGTAGACCTCATTCAAGTCCCTGACGCAATTGCGAACATGCTGAATACTGTTTAAAAGTTCAAACTTTTAGTCGTCACATTCTATGTGATTCCATGACAGATTTTCCTGCGGCACCTCTCTTAGCGGCCCATGAGGATCGAACGCATGCAGAATATAAAAAGGACTATCGCCCGTTGCTTCATGCGGCGCAGAGTTTAGGCGAATGTTGCCATTGGGAGCAACACATCCCACTCCGCAGGAATTATTGTCTGCTTTCTGAGCATACGCGTTAATGTTCCTATCACTCGTTCTGTTATCCCGTTCTCTCGAGGACTGTAGCCCTTCGTTGTCGTCTGTTTGATGCGGTAATGTCACAGATCTCAGTTAAAATATTGTTGACAAACTCAGGTCCTTGGTCCGAGTGGATTGCCTTGGGCCATCGACATCCGTCACAGACCCATCGTTCGAAGAACGTCCTTGCTACGGTGCGTGCAGACTTATCAGGGATCGGATAGGCACCCGCAAATTTAGAAAAGTGGTCGATAGCTACAAGTGTATATCTATTGCCTTTTTCCGAAAGTCCTAATTCCACGAGATCCACACCCCCCAATTCGTATGGCTTTGAGGTTGTTATAGGCCTCAATAGTGGTACGTTCTTTTCATGCGGTCGCGTGATAAAACAGTCTTTACACGATCTAGACCAGGTCATGATGTCACGCTTCATACCTTCCCAAAAGAGGGTTCTCTTCAGCTTTCGAAAGGCCTTGTGCATACTTCCCGTCGCCGCGATAGAATCGCAGCGATGTGTTTTGCAGAGCGACGCGAAAGAATTTGAAATTCTCCGTGCTCGTCGCATCGCTCATCGCTCTGCAAGGGGGCGCGACGGCGATCCGTCCAGGATCAACGCTAAACAGCGCGCGCGAAAAAGTATGCCATGCCCGCGTTGGGCGCGGGAAGCCATCGCGCATGCCGACCGTCACTATTGCGGCGGCCGCGGCGAAGTTTTCTTTGACAATTCGACCGCGTGCGGAGGAATGGGCATGAATTAAACGCCGCGATGGCGTCGCGGCGATGGAAGTATGCCCCCGGCCAAAAAGCTTCCCTCCATTGAGGTGACCTGCCATTGCACCAGCATGTGCCTCGTCGAATACTGCTTTTCGTCGAGATTTAGGCACCACTAATACGCTCGCAAGGTCCGTTAACAGCACCAGTTCACCGTTTTCTATAGCAAAATCAGCTACTCTGAACTTTTTTGCGTATCGAGGAAGTTTGACTTCCCTTTCCAAGTCCCGCTGCTTTATATACTCGAGCAAGTCCTTGTAATCATGGTCATTTCTGAGCTCCGCGAGCCATTCCGAGTCTTCAGTTGTTTGACTTGCACAGATTATTGCTTCATTCTCCTCGCACACACTCTCTCCTAGCGCACTCGAATCTACCACACCTCTAGACAAGGCATCCGCGACTACGTTTGCCTTACAAGCTACGTATTCAATGTCCAGTTTGTATTTTTGAGCTTCCATCGCCCACCGGAGAATTCTTGCTGATACGTTTGTTTGTTTATACAAGCTCGTCAAGGACTTGTGGTCCGTTCTCACAATTGTTTTAAGCCCGTATACGAAGAAATGAAACTTCTTTAACGCAAAAATTACACCCAATGCTTCTGAGTCCGTGATGTGATAGTTCTTCTCCGCTTTTGTGAGATTATTAGACGCGAAATATAATGGGTGCAACATTTTGTCGGGCCCTTCTTGGCATAAAACAGCAGTCTATTCCCGGGGGCGCCTGTATAGATTATAAATGGGCGTGAGCCGTCACTTGCGCCAGCTAAGTTAGGTTGCCCTAACACTGGAGCGGTGGACATAGCTGTCTTAAGGGCTTCGCAAGATTTATTATGTGCCTCTGTCCATTTCCACTCGACTTTTGGACTGGTTAACTGATAAAGGGCCCCTGCCACCTTAGCAAACTTCAGTATGAATTTCCTGTAATACGAAGCCATGCCTAAGAATGTTCGTAACTCGCCGATGGCTTGGGGTATTCCAGAATCTTCCGGACCTTATCAGGATCAGTGCTAACTCCATTGCTATCGATGACATGGCCTAAGAAGGAGACCTGGTTCCTCAGGATTTCACACTTTTGGGGGTTTAGTTTGAGCCTCGCCTTCCGTAATGCTCCCAGCACCATCTCGAGTACTTCCAGGTGCCTCTGGACCGTGTCAGTAGCGATGAGAATGTCATCTATATAGATGAAGACTTGCTATCTTTGACTTCCAACTAGCCAAGAACCTTGTCCATTAGTCTTTGGGAAACTGCGGGGAAGTGCCTAACCCGAAGGGAAGCACAGCGAACTCATATAATCCCTCGCTTGATGTAAACGCGCTTTTCGGTTTTGCCTTGTCCGATAACTTGATTTGCCAGTAACCCGATGCGAGGTCTAGAAAATACCTTTTTCCCACCTAAACTTTGTAACACAGCGTCGATTGTTGGGAATGGATAGGAATCCTGTCTGGTCACCTTGTTTAGTGCTCGGTAGTCGATGCACAACCTTAGAGTGCCATCTTTTTTCGCACGAGCACAACTGGGGAGGCCCACTCTCAGCTAGATTTTTCAATGATTCCCCGCTCTAGCAAACCTTTGATGATAGTTTTAAATTCTTGCCTTGCGCCTATTGGCACCCGGTCTCGTTTTCTGTCTGATCGGTGGAGTGTCTCCCGTATCTATGTCATGGACGACCAAATCTGTCTGGGTCAACTCCGCATCTCGTAAGGCAAATACATCTGAAAATGTTATCAGAGTGTCCCTTAGCTCTTGATTTAGCCGGGAGCCTTGCTCTAGAACGTGTAGGAGTTTTTCACATCGATGTGGGTCGTCCCGTGCTTCAGCAGCACCACTTTCTAACATGTCAGCATAGTCATCAGCGCTTTGTGCTATGTACTCCTTACTTTGCCATGCTCCTGCAATGTCACCTCTCCGAAACGTCATGGGTTCCGTGCCTGTATTGGCTACCGGCAACTCGATTGTTCCCTCAGGGGACACCCGACAAACTCCACGTGAAGAAGCTTCGTTGCTTGATTCAAACAACACCCCCTCTTTAGTTGTTTCTATTGCAAGTGGGACGAATTTTACATATCCCGGTCGTATGAACACCCTTTCTTGAACTCTTACTTCACCACTTTCACTTCCGCTGCTGAGCTCCTCTGACTTTTATGTTTGGGAGGTTTGCATCATGACAGTGTTGTTGCATGACTCAACTGTCTCGGTTGTTTCCCGTAAGCGAGCTTTTCCCAGCATAATTTCGAACGCCGCTAGCACGTTTGTCCCTAGGAGCACCAGATTGTCTAGGCTGTCTCCTACGTGGAATCCCACAGGCCGGGTCTCACCATCTAGTGAGACATCCATTCGAATTGTATCAACAAAGTTCATCATGTCACCTGAAGCATTGCGCACTATTACATTCATATCGGTGATCCTTTTCACGTGGGCATGTACATCAACTTTCTTTTCTCTTTTTGAACACGCCCAGTGGAACTATCGAAGCTTCTGATCCCGTAAGCGTAGATCGCCATCGATCAATATCGATCAAATTGTCGATTTTTTATGGATGTCGTTCAAGCGGTCCGAAACTTCAGCCCTGGTGGTACTCGAGGTCGCTGAACACAATTATAAAGTTCGTTTTTGAAGTGTCGATTGCCATCAACCGATATTGAACAAATTATAGAAGACGTGCCGAACACGCCGCCCACGTGCCTGGGGATTCAGAAGGCGTGCCGAAGACGTTGCCGACGTCCCTGGGGTTCAGAAGACGTACCGAACATGTCGTCCGCTAAGGAAGATCATTGAGGGGGACCAGTAGTAATGGGGGACGAGTTCTAATAAGGGGAGTAATGAGTGACCACCAAATCGCCCTATGTATAAAAGAGGAAGGTTTTTGGACCGAAGTGAGCCCCTTGGACTTTGTGTACTTCTTTCTATAAGTTTGAAGGATATTTGGCAATTGTCCAATAATGTTGTTTACCATCGACGTCTCACTGCCAGAAGGTTGGTGGCACCCATATGACGAGGTCTCGAAAGACGTCTCTATTGTTTTTGGCTATATGCCAAGACCAAGGAACACCCATATGACGAGGTTTCGCAAGACGCGTCTGTGGGTCATACCTCATTGTTTCTTCCCAGCTCTGCTGTGTGGCGCATTTGCGTTATTTTGCCTCATCATACTATCATACTATATAATAATCCGCTAAGCGATGAGTCACACTATCGATCGGCGATGAGTCATAAAATAGGGGAAGTTACGGGGCACAAATTAAGGCAAGAGAATAGCAGAAAATACCCAGACGCCTTCTACGTGCTTGGCGGCTCAGTAGACGTGCCGAACACGTCGGCAACCGTGCCAGGCGATGCAGTAGACGTGCCGAACACGTCGGCGACCGTGCATGGCGAGCCGTAGATGTACCGAACACGTCGGCAACCGTGCCTGGGCACTTAGATGATCATCGACGGAAGGCCTTCACAGCAGGGGAGACAATCGATATCGATCGATATTATCGATTTTTTGCGGATGTCGTTCAAGCGGCACGAAAGTTCAGCGCTGGGGCTAATCGAGGTCGCTGAGCACGAATCGGAAGTCGACCAATCGATATCGATCAATATTATCGCTTTTCTGTGGGTGTCGTTCAAGCGGCACGAAACTTCAGCCCTGGGCTGATCGAGGTCCTGACCGGTGGTTTTCTCCCAGTTTTAACTGATCGGGGTGGGGAGGGGGTGGGAGACACGCGGGTATTATGGCCGAAGGAGTGCTCCACATCATGTGGAAAGTTTCAGTGTGGAGGCCAGTATCGATCGATACTATCGATCGCCTGACCGGTGGTTTTCTCCCAGATTTAACCGATCGGGGTGGGGAGGGGGTGGGAGACACGCGGGTACTATGACCGAAGAGTTCTCCACAACAGTCTGAGGACGAAAGCACTGATTAACGCAAATAAATTACGTTTCTGAACTGTCTGAAGATATGCCAACGTTGAAAAGAGATGTTGAGGATGAAGGGAGGGAAAGCTGGACGGCTTCATGTCGAAGAACTACTCACCTGATCTTAAAGAAGGTAGACGAAGGTTCGAAATTATTAAGGTTTTCAAATACCTCTTTTTATTGCTAGGGTACCGAAAAGGCTGCACAAGCAGAGGAGCTGCTTGAAGTGAGTGATCTTGGCTTAGTGACTCTCTAAGGGCGCAAGTGCGAAACACGCCGACAGGCGTGTCGGAGCACTTGTTATATAAATAAATTATGGCGTGATTATGGTGAGATCAATTACGTTTCTGAACTGTCTGAAGATATGCCAACGTTGAAAAGAGATGTTGAGGATGAAGGGAGGGAAAGCTGGACGGCTTCATGTCGAAGAACTACTCACCTGATCTTAAAGAAGGTAGACGAAGGTTCGAAATTATTAAGGTTTTCAAATACCTCTTTTTATTGCTAAGGTACCGAAAAGGCTGCACAAGCAGAGGAGCTGCTTGAAGTGAGTGATCTTGGCTTAGTGACTCTCTAAGGGCGCAAGTGCGAAACACGCCGACAGGCGTGTCGGAGCACTTGTTATATAAATAAATTATGGCGTGATTATGGTGAGATCAATTACGTTTCTGAACTGTCTGAAGATATGCCAACGTTGAAAAGAGATGTTGAGGATGAAGGGAGGGAAAGCTGGACGGCTTCATGTCGAAGAACTACTCACCTGATCTTAAAGAAGGTAGACGAAGGTTCGAAATTATTAAGGTTTTCAAATACCTCTTTTTATTGCTAAGGTACCGAAAAGGCTGCACAAGCAGAGGAGCTGCTTGAAGTGAGTGATCTTGGCTTAGTGACTCTCTAAGGGCGCAAGTGCGAAACACGCCGACAGGCGTGTCGGAGCACTTGTTATATAAATAAATTATGGCGTGATTATGGTGAACTAACTACAGGTTTACGATTGTACAATACTAAGCGATGAATCTCGACAGTAAATTGGAAGCAGATGCCTCATATTGCAACAATAAGAGCTCTAATTGTAAGAAGACAGCTGAAACCAAACAAAGGCACAATGTAAAATTTGAAAGCTAGAAGTAGACTTTCAAAAATCTAAAGCAAAAATAAATTTTGCTACCTTCGAAAAACAACTTATACATGAGATACATGGCATAACATAACACACTTCAAAACATCAAGAGGATTAATACCTAAAAATTTGCGAAATAAAGGAAATTTTGTACAATTCCCGCTAGGTGTAGAAAACATTATTTACAGATTTGGTTTAAGCTATCATATCAGGACTCTGTATTTTTATAAGTATTCTTGAACAAATTGTAAGAAAGTTAAAAAATGGTACGTCGCACAGGCATAAGTAAGCTCACATCTTCTATGAGATGATGTTTGATTTATAGTTGCGGAGCAAGTGCCTATTTAACAAAAAATCGCACTTGCTCACTCAGGGATAAGGATACTGCGACCATTCTATTTGATTAGAATCACACGTAAGTGTGTAGTTGGCATGCGAACGTTTTCGTCCATTGTGGAATTTCACCTGAAAAGAAAACAGCATGCGATATCAACGTCGGCAATAAAGTAAAACAGTTTGATTGTTGGCCGAATGAACCGCGATATGTCTCAGCTCACATGTTAACACCTTCAACACAGCTTACATAGCAACACAGATTGGCCGTAAAGGTTTGACGGTTTTTACTGGCCTAATTCAAAGTGTCATAACTTTCTTCATGCTCACCGGACTAAGTCCAAATAATCACTGTTCGAATCAGCACTTTTCTTTTTCTACTTGTTGAACAATTCCTTTAGCGAAAAAACTGGGTGATTGAGATGCGACAAATTCTAAGAATGGAAAATCTTCTGTTCACCAGCGCCAACTGCAGCTCACGCAACTTTCTGTAGGTCTCGTCGATTTCGTCACAGTAAGACTATGCGGTGATGGCTCGATCTGGTTCCAGAAAGTTATAGTGCCAGCGGCCGACCACCACTCTGCTACCATCGCATTTTCTGGCACGTTTTGAATCCGGAGAAACAAAGAAGCCCAGATTTTGAAATGCTGCAATTTTTCTAGTGATCACTCTAATCGTAGGGAACACACTTTTCGAGCTCTTTCACCTCTCCGAGGCGTTTTCAACCAACTGTAAGGCCAGTTTTACTCTTAAGGCCCCCACAGACTTCTGCGGCGCCGCCGAGCGACATCGCTCGTCGGCGTCGCTGAGTGGCGACGGCGAACGGCGAAACCGCTGAGCGGCGCCGCTCAGCGGCTTGACTCATCATCAGTGGGAGCGGTGACGGCGAGGTACTGTACTGTTTCTAGGGCGGCGCCGCTGGCGGCGAGCTCTGCGTCTCTGCCCTATGGTTAAGCATAGGGCAGCGGCGACGCCGCAAAAGTCTGCGGGGGCCTTTAGACTCTTAGACCTTTCGCAGTCTGCTTGCGATGGATTTGCTACCGTGAAACACTTCAAATTGTCCTCTTGGATTACTGTAGGTCTGCCGCTTCGGGGTGTATCTTCAAATTTGAAAGAACGAAATCTCTCGAGCCACCGTTGCACGGGCTCCTTTCCAGAACCATTCCGAACCCATACATGGATGGGTTGCTGTGTTGTTTCGACAGCTGGTTGGCCAAGTTTAAAATTGAAAACAACATATCGTTGGAAATTGCTATTTCGACATACTTCAATATATTGATTCAGTAATAAACAAACGAAAAGCGGTTGCAGAAAAAACGCCGGAACGTTCCGGTCACTTTTTTATACTTGTAATTCAAAAAATATTTTAAAACCTCTGTAGAACCGCCGAAATAACAAAAAATCTTGATGCAATTGTAGCACTGAGATATGCTCACGTTGGCCATATTCCTGTAGTAGTTGAGGTTTAGCGGATGATCTACTTGACCGAGAAATGTCCTGTTGAAGATCACTTCATGAATGCAGTCAATTGCACCGTAGTCAAAGTCGGGCAACATCTGAAAAATATAGCTTGTAACAGCCAAACAGCAACAGCTAAGAGGTAATGTTCGTAATATGGTTCCACTGCCTCTATGCCGTGCAATCTGATCATTTAGCTTCGTTATCTATATTTATAAGTGCAGAAACAACGTGGCTTCTGCTTCAAAATGCTAGCGAATCAAAAGAAGCGATGTGAAAATGTGTGATGAACATTTTAAGCAACGTCGAC
The DNA here is from genome assembly GCA_947359475.1 of Heligmosomoides polygyrus bakeri. NCBI lineage: Eukaryota > Metazoa > Nematoda > Chromadorea > Rhabditida > Heligmosomidae > Heligmosomoides > Heligmosomoides polygyrus. The sequence continues at coordinate 94,347,264 of OX375866.1, forward strand.
ATTTTCGTATAGTTTCTTCTGGAACCCATAAAGTGAGCAAAAATTGTGTGAGGTTGGCACGGAATAAAACTCTTCGAAACAACCTTATTTGCCATCACATTTGGATACTTCGACAGCAGTTGGAGGTCCTCCAATCCGAGTATACAAATTCCTTTGCGAATCTTGCGAGAGCGGCAGAGCTCTGCGCCACTGGGCCAGTGGGACATTCTGTAAAATTACTATCTTACATGTATTCCAGAAATACCCATGAATATTACGCTAAACCATATCAGTTTCAACTCAGAAGTCTCAAGCTTAGAGTGTTCAACTTTTAAACATTTTTCAACCATCATAACCGGCAGGAAGAAGTCGGGAAAAGGATTAATGCATGGTTGAGTATGCGAACTCATTCAAGTATTTCTGAACAAGAACAGATTTCTTCTTTCCTTTGAAAACATGTCTCCATAGCAAATTTTTGAAGTGTAATTCAAGATCACCTGGTGATGAAATCAGTGTTCTTCCCTTGTTTCAAGCATTCAAAGGTGAACCGTCCAGGCATATCCAGTTCGTCGCTAACTTGTAGTGATTGCATCAGTACTTCATCAACACCAAATGGCTGCAACATTCTAATATTAGGTAGGAACGTTGCACATCCTTCGTTGCACATCCTTTATTTTTAACTTCTAACGTTAGCACCTAAAAATAGCGCTCTACTATTGTAACTAGGAAATAGTTCATATAATGATTTTCACAACAACTTTTTTTTCGTTTAACATCATCCTTAATTTGAAATGCATTGCTTGGCAAAAATGCTAAGACAGACTTATCTTATTATCTTTTTCATATCTTATAACCTTGTTACACTTTTTAGGATAATACCGTTGTTTGCCATCACATTTGGATACTTCGGTAGCAGCTGAAGGTCTTACGTGTCCTAGGCCTGTTTTAGACTCAGTGTTTAATTCATTCAAAAGAAAGGCGTTCCTCTTGTGGAAAGCATCCAAAACAAAATCTCTTGGAGATTTTTTTAAGATGCTTTGGAACCAACTATGAAAACATACCTAGAGGTCCAGACAAGGCTAAACAGTTACCTTATCTCCTTTGTCGTAGAAAGTTAGTCGACATGACCATGATGTTTAAGATTCGTACAAACAGAATTCCGGTACATCCCACGATATTTTTGGTACACCTCTGACCTCGAATAGGAAAGGGGACCTAAGGCTTTACCTTCCTGTTTTAAAATCGCAAAGGAGACCAAACCTCCGCACTTGTAGAAATCTCGAAAATTCAATTAATTGTTAGGTGAGAATGATAATATAATGAATACGTCTGTGATGGGTATGTCTCGACTCACTAAGGGTACCGCGTTCTTAAAGGTAAAATTTTCTAACCATTGCGTTGATTTGGTCGAGAAGCGTGGTGAGATTCACTGTGCCAACAAGCCATTCTACAGCTGCTCGCGATAACGATGCTTGAGTGGCGCCCTTCGCAAACCGAAGTGTAGCGCTCAGCTGCTTAGATGAGACGGAGCTCTCTGAAAGTTGAGGAATTACGACTCTGAAAAGCTCAGACCTTTAGATATTGTTGTTTTATCGTATAGCAAGATTTCCTGATACAAACAGTTCTGCTTTAATTGCCAAGTAGTCATGGCACAGAGGAGAGCTTTGTTAACCACGAATGAATATGCAAACGTTGAATTTTAAAGTTGAGAAAAATAAACCCTTTAAATGTAGAACGCATTTTTGGAAGACATGGACTGCGGGATTGCGTACGTCATGACTGCTAGGATGGCATGTTTTAGTGAATGAGTGAGGTCTTTAAAGCAAACTCCACACTTGTAGAAAACTAAGAAAACTACTGTAGAAAAATTATATCATGCGCGCATGTAGTATTTAAATTTTACGACTGTTACAATGGCTAATGTTAAGGCAGTAACAAATTATACCTTTCAAAGAGACGGTCATCGCGCTTTTAAAGTAACTGATAAAAGCGTTGCGCGTGATTCCATAGTGCTCTATTTAGTTAATGGTTAAAACAAAAACCTCGTATGAAGAAAGCAGAGCTTAGAGCAGTCGAGCTTATAGAAAGCGGTCAAGCCTTCGATTTAGAGAAGCCTGATACCGACGCTTGTTCTCTACAGCAAAAGAGATTTACAATCATATGAAAATTTCGGCAATATGTGATGGAGCGTAGTCAAAATTGAGTTCGAGACCTACTACCTTTTTGGGATGTTTATACTCCCGCCGTTCTCGAAACCCACCCGTTCTTCACCGTGCCGTGCCGGTCTACTTTGCGGAGAGATTCGCTCTTTTAAAGTGTCAAAATTCCCCCTCTCATGTGTAGTACGGTGGCGAGGTATAAATTCGATGCGAAAGGTCGACATCTACAGGGTGCGTAAAAAGTATTGACGCACTAAACGTAAACGTTAGAAATGGCAGCACATTATAAAATTTGCCACTTGTATTTTATATGGGTCCCTTTGTTACGAATGCAGGGCGAAGACGCCGAGGAAAGGCATCGGTGGTGCGCCGCAAGTAGCTCACGTCGATTTCGTCCTATGCCTTGACCTTTAGTGACTTGATACTTTTGTGCATTCAACCTGTAAAAGTGCTACATACTCTTCAATGACCTCCAGAGTGTTAATTCTAGCTGAAGGCTCGCTGCATAGTAGGCGCATCTGGCTAGTATCATAATTTGTGCATTCATCACAAGCGCCTCTCGTTTTCGTGGATACAAGAGAGAAGATAAATCTGTACTGACGTACTAAAGAAGCATCGGCTTCCTTGGCTCGAATCCCACCTTGAAGGTAAGCCGTATGTCTTCCAGTAGGGTTAGACTCCTGCGCAGAGCGTTCAGGTCTGGTGCCGCGCCAACTTGGAAGAGTTCATTTCGGCAGAGGAATGACCTCTATATAGACCGGATTTGAATCCGCTGAATTACTCTATATGGGAAGTTTCAAGGCTTGCGCTACTTCCCACAGAAGTATGAAGTCATCGAAGGATGATCTGGTCAAAGCATGGAACGAAATCGACGTCGTCTACTTGCGGCGCACCGTCGATGCCTTTTCTTGGCGTCTTCGCCCCTGCATTCGCAGCAAAAAGCCCATATAAAATACAGGTGATGCAATTCTGTTTGTTAGTTAATTTTTGACATTTTGTATATAAACTCGTTAAATTTTGTAATGTGTTGTCATTTCTCAAGTTTACGTTTTGTGCGTCAATGCTTTTTACGTACCCTTTATACCGACCATTGTTCGGCGGCGCAAGTATAAACTACGTGTTAGTCTATTTCATGTAAGAGTCGCATTTTTGATGCACCTAATATCGTGACGCCTCTTGATAAGTTGAAACTAACCATTTGCAAACAGTTTCAAAGAGCGTGCGTCCCACTTCAATGAATGATTCCACCGACCATCAGGGCATGGTGTTATCTCGACGTCATTCGCACCACCAAGCGACTTATAGATTTCCACAATCTCGTAAGGTGACTTAATGATGACGTCATGGTTCTGTAAAGCTTTTATGAGGTGAGATCCTAGGGTAGCTGAGAAATTCGCACTACCATCCATTATGTCTAAATAATAACAAACTCAGCTAGATATAATAAAGTATAAGGTTGGTCAGAAAGTTTTGACGGTTTTGACTGGTCTGCTTCAAAGTGTCATAACTTTTTCATGCTCACTGGTCTAAGTCGAAGAAATCACCATTCGAAATCACCATTCGAATTTTTCCATTGCAATACTTGTTGAATAATTCCATTAGCGAAAAAACTGGGTGGTCAGGATGCGACAAATTCTAAAAAGGCTGGTGAGGCAGACCTTCAACACCTAATTCGTTTAACTTTCGTATGGCAATATGCGTACGTATGGATGGGTGTTGTCGTGCAGAAGAATGGGACCTCTTTTGTTGACCAGCGCCGACTGCAGCTCACACAGTTTTCCGTACATCGCTCCCATTTCTCCACAGCAAGACTTTTTGGAATATACCGGGACCATTGTATTTTGCAAGTGTTCGATAGGAGCACGAAATTGAGGAACGTATCCAGAGAAGGTTTACGACTGAAGGCCGTCACTGGCAACTGCGCAGGAGCACGACCCGAATGCTCCGTGGGATACGTTCCGCCAACCCTTGTTTTTAACGAGCAACATGCCGAATATACCGGGTTCGATATACTCCGCATGGGGCCCTCAAGTTGGACAGATCTAGTGTCTTACCAGACCTGTCCAAATTGAGGGTCATAGTAATCCTGCCGATTATTGGTGGAATCCGGTCCGATATCCAGCGCCACTATGGTTTCAATGCACGAAGAAGGAGCAAGGAATTCAGTTTATTTTAGGCAAAGTCGGAAAGTTATAAATAAATCTAGAACAAGGATCAAGGAGGAACTATGTGGAAGCTAAGCCAAGTCTGAACCTAGTTGTTTAGTTCTCGGAACTTTTTTATGGACTCTCCTGGAGGCGCGCCTAACGTGAGTTCCTCAGACTCTTCGTCCGATACGGTTTTATGGCTCTGGGCTGTTGCTGGCATATCCGCAGGAGCAGGCCGTAAACCTCCCCTGAACACGTTCCGCCACTTCATCCTCTTAAAGAACACTTGCAAAATACAACGGTACCGGTATATGCCACAAATCGGCTTGATCTCAGAAAGTTGAAGTGAATCACGCCAGCCGCCAACCACCACACTGTTACCATCGTCTTTTTCAGGTGGAATTTTCGACTTCTCACAGAATGTTTGCGGTGGATTAGCTTCCACGAAGGCCTTCAAGTCGTCGCCCTTGATTGCTGCAGGTCTGCCTCGTCAGGGTGCACCTTCAAGGCTGAAATCTCTATAACGAAATTTATCAAACCACCGCTCACGGTCCTTTCTACGACACTATTCGGTCATCACACATGGTTGATTTGCCGAACTGTTTCAGAGGCGGCTTGGTCCAGTTTGAAATTGAGATAAAATATCGTTCGGAATTGGTCTCTTCAGATACTCAATTAGCTTTTCGAATAACACACAATTATTAAGCATAGGTGAAACATATATATTTTTCGGTCAGATAAAAAAATAGTATTAGACGATATATAAAAACGCGAATTAAGTTGAATATTGATTCAGTAATAAGCGAATTTACCTGCACAAAATCTTTCCAGTACTTTCCCGCCAACATAATAATAACGTAACATGTTATACAGTAATAAAATACTAATACATTGACGTAATAATATCCTATTATAATTTGATAATATGACACGATAAGGCAATATTATACGATATGGTGTTACATAATAATATAATTTTGAGAGCACAATAGAAGGACGTACCTGAAGAAGTATCATGTACTCCCATCCAGGTCTTTTCGAAAACAACTTCATGCAGTTGTAGAAGGCGTGATCCATGTAGTGACCAGCACTGTCGACGTTGAATTCCTCTGAAGGAAATCATTCTTGTAGATTACCCTCGCTCAGAAAAAAGCGATACGCATTGGGATCGAAGTGTCCTGTTTATTCCACAAAGAGCTTGCCTTGGTGTTTTCTATAACAATTTGGACGTCACTGTTACACTGATCTGGTAATTGGAAAACTACACGAATGCTTCGTTGCATCCAAAATCTGCTTAGGACGGGTGAAAGTTTGCCGGCTTACATTAGTCCCTTTCGTTTCTTCCTCGCATGGAAATGGGGACTAACTCGTGTTCAGCAAGGAATCCGTTCAACAGAAACAAAGCGATATCGTTGTCTTCATCACATACCTGGCGTGATGACGACATTGGGGAAGCAACTGGCTAACCCCTTTATCCTCGCATGAAAATCTTTGTTGGCTTTTTTGTCGATAGAATAGCAGAAATGGTTCTGAGGATGGTATGCTGAGCGAAGTTCATCCTCGATGAATACATAATCCTGCAATGATCTAAGGAATTGCCATCACCTCAGCTATATAGAACAGTAGGTGAAAATCACCTATTCTTAATGTACATCTAGGCAAGAGTGAGCAAAAAAATCACGACAGACGTTAATGGTTTCTTTTTGATGGTTTGTCTCACATTCTGTGCCGTTTGGACTTATTGATAAACAGAAGGCCTTCACGTTCACTGCTTGTTCCCCTTATTCCTCTAAACATCAGTGGTGCAAGTTCGCCACCACAATTGATGGCGAAATTTTGTTAGTCTATGAAAATCGAAGATGATAAACTAAAAACTGCAATTTCGGATAAGAAAGCGATGTTTCCAATAGGAATTTAAAAATAAGGAGAAATCACTGAGCATCCACTGCATCCCTCATGTACTTTGTAAATGTATCATACTATATAATAATCCGCCAAGCGATGAGTCACACTATCTACCGACGATGAGTCATAAAATACTGGAAATTGCGGGGCACAAATTAAGGCCAGAAAATAGCGGAAAATATCCAAACGCCTTCTACGTGCCTGGCGACTCAGAAGACGAGCAGAACACGTCGCCAAACGTGCCTGGCGACCCAGTAGACGTGCCGAACACGTCGCCATCTTCAGCCCTGGGGGTAGTCAAGGTCGCTGAACATGATTATGAAGTTCGTTTTTGAAGGGTGAATCACCATCGATCGATATCGATCAAATTATCGATCTTTTATGGATGTCGTCCAAGCGGTCCGAAACTTTAGCCCTGGGGGTAATCGAGGTCGCTGTACATGATTATGAAGCTCGTTTTTGAAGTATAGATCACCATCGATCGATATTGATCAAATTACAGAACGTGAGCCGAAAGCGGCCTAGGGATTCAGAAGACGTGCCAAACACATCGAACACGTGCCTTGGGATTCAGACGGCGTGCCGAAGACGTTGTAGTCTTCGGCACGCCTTATGAGGGATCAGTAATGAGGAATCAGCTCCAGGAAATTGGACCAGTAATGTGGGACCAGATCCAGTAGTGAGGGACCAGTGGTGGGCGAAAAGCATTAGTAGTATGGGACCAGACCAGTGAAGTGTGAAAAGAAATTTCCGTCCAGCATAGTATTAGGAGCGGTGGGAATCTTTCACTCTGACAAAAAGGCTTTTCTCCGTGTGACCTAAATCGAGCAGACGCTCAGTACTTAAGGAAAATGTTGATTTTGCCTGAGACTGACCGTTTGAGGACGAGGAGTGAAGGTGCCTGCAGTCAACGCGGCGCTAGAGTGAAGTGAGGGACCGTGCCTTGGGACATCAGGAGGGTTGTCGTCAAAGAACTTAGGGGCGAAGGCATTGATTACCACATGCATCGACATCACTGAACCGAGATGATGCCGATGTTGAGCGTATTGGTGGGGGAAAGGGGTCTGGATGGCTTCATACCGCAAAACTACTCTACTGGAGTCAGGTTCATCAACGGCTTGCTGGCCGGTAACAGTGAAAAGTACTGCCAAACCTGATGCTAATGAATCTCGGCATCTGGGCTGTGGCGGTACCCTTCACGGTTACCGGCTGGTAGGCGGTTCATAATTCTGGCCCTGATCTTAAGGAAGATAGAGCAAGGTTGGTACACAATAAGCTACATAAGCAGAGCAGCTTGCTTGATGTGATTGTCCTCAGCTTAGTGATACTGCAAGATTGCGCGAAGCCCACAAGTGCGAGGCACGCCGATAGGTGTGAGGGAGCACTTATTTATTATTTTTCGACACTATTGCATAATATAATGGTTTCACGACTCCAGAAGTCGAGGAGAGGTCGGAAAAAATTTCGCCCAAACCTTGCCCAGGTAGGTTAATTGGGGTGCTGATCACAAATTTGGCATCCGTTTTTGAAATTCAGCAGATTACGGTATTGCATTTCTTTTTTCATCATGAATTTTGTCAATTTTTAGATCGTTGAAGTGAGAAGTGACGTCCGACTTTTCCGTCCGAATTTTTACCAAAACTCCGGTTCTGTTGTTGGATTTTTTGCTTGATGTTATATGCCGTTTGGAAGAGGATGTCTTGCTCAGTAAGAACTTGTGTCGCTTTTGTTTGCTCACGCTGATTTCTGTCGAATATCAACGACTGAAGAAGGAGAAGGAGTTGTTGGTGAAGACGATTTTTCTCTTTTCGGCATTTTGTTGATTTTCAGCAGAAATCAATAAACGCAACTTATATTCTTATAGAGAAAGACATTCTCTTTCGAATGACATACAACACCAACCCAAAAAGTCCAACCACAGAGCAGGAGCTGTCGGCCAAAATAACCATCCTCCTTCGGACGTCCCAATTTGATGACCTAAAAATCAATAAAGGACAAATGAGCAAATAGGACCAACAAAGGAACAAATAGGACATATTCTTGTAGTAGAGAACATTGTCTTTCAAATGCTGTAAAAAACGGCGCAAAAAATTACAAACCTAAGCGGAGAGAACAAGTGCGCAAATGGCTACTTTTTCGCTTTTTCACTTTTCACTTCAATGACCTAAAAGTTGACAAAATTCAGAATGAAAAAAGAAATGCAATACATATTCTGATAGAGCAAATCATTCTCTTTCGAAGGCTATGCAGCGCTATGCAAGAGACCGCCGGCGAAATCTGCAGTGAATCGTTGAAAAAAACGGCGAAGACTTATGGGACAGCCTAATAGTTTCCTGTTTCTGTTTAGTTTTTAAAGTGTCAGGTCTACCCTTACCATGTAGACGATCCTTGCATATGCGACGCCAAAATGTATTTTTCTCATTGGGACAGGTACCACAATGCGACTTCTAATATCTTCACATGACATGCTAATGTATTGATCTGCAAACACAGGCCGATGAGCTGCTACTTCCGTCGTGTAGCCCTGTAAAATTTTTCGTGAATCGAAAGAATTGAAAAACAGCAACAATTTATTAACGATTTTTTATTTTTTTTGCATGTACTCGCAAATTACATCTGCTACTACTCTTGGCGAAAATTCCCTCAAAATTAACAAAGATCCATCCATCGCAAACCTCTAAAATAAGACCATTTCAAAAAAGAGGATGGCTTTCGGCTATGCTCAAGTTGCTTCCAGGATGCCCCATAAAAGTGGAATGTGTAACATTTCCCACAAGGAGGCTGAATTATACCAGTCTTTTACCTATATAATTTTCCTAAAATTACTAAAATTTTAAACCCAATAATGTTTTTTGTAAATGAAAAGAGAAAACTGAAGGAATTCGCTTCGCTTACGATGTCGCCTTTGAGAATTCGTCCACAATCTATATGAGACGTCTCCCTTCTCTTTCTGAACGTCACTGCAGATCTTTTACTCTGAAACTTATCATCTCGGATCAAACGCTTAATTGGTTTTGAAACATGTCTTCACCTCATCTGAGGGTTTCCCTGTTGGTAGACTCTTCGACTCATCTATCGCAAACATAGAGTCCTCCTTTGAGAACGAAGCGATGAATTGCGTCTGTTCAATATTTGAGCCTTTACGTCGAAGAAGTGTCTCCATCTCCAAAAAACGAGAACTGATAACATTAGCCAACATTTCAACGTCGCTCATCGCTTTCGGCTGAGGTGACACTAAAAATGTGGGAAGATATATTTGGCGGCGTAAATTCTCAAACAACTTACTCTTGGGTATTTTACTATCAGAGGTGTTACCCTTGCTCCACTTTGTTTATGAATTTTGCGAAATGAACGAATTTCAGAAATGCAGCAATATTTTTTATGAAGTGATTGATTGAGTGTTTCGAATCCAACAGAAGATCATGGTCTCCATCTCTCACTACTTCAAGATTCTAGTTTTGAAGTCAGATAAATCAAGTAACTACATGGCTTACTCCTAGTTTTACGAGTGTGTAATTTATAACGTTATCGAAATAAATAAAGAACACAGAAGAAAAAAGCTATCCGCCAAAAAAGCTTTAAAAAGTAGAATGCTTGTAATGGTTTCAGAAAAATTTCGCATATTTTCTAAAACGTTTGGGGTTTTCAGACAAAGTTAAGCAAACCAAAAAATGAAGGATAAAGGTGAAGCGAGGCGTTACTCGGGGCCTCTTTGGAATGCGCCACGTGTCCTACTTCTATGTGATATCGTGAAGGCGATTTGAACATGGTTTCATATCAGCGGTCATGCGATGACTTGCGGTGGTCAGCCGATAAACAAGTCAGCGCTTTATTCTTCCCGGGCAAGTTTGGTACCAATTCACCGAGCCCGGAGGTATGGAAGACTTGGTTGGTCTGGGAGAGGGATCCGAACCAAGATTCTGGTATCAGTCGGCAGCTCCTCCGACGGCGCTACGCGAGACCAAACCAAGGGAGCAATCTTGAGAATCTTTCTCTCCGAGGACATTGCAGTCTTGCACATTAGACCCACGAATGGTTGTGGTGGTCAAGACATTGTGGCTACATTGAATTCCTTTCATTTGTAACGGAAATTTCAACAGTAAGCAATCTTGGAAAAATTATAAGAGATGAACTGTGTTGTTGGTTTTCGAAACATGGTGTCATACCAAATGAACAACATGGTTTCATATCAGCGGCCTTAACTGAAACACTGCTTTTGGATTCTTTTTATGATTGGTTAACTGCAATAAATTATGGCAAATCAGTTGAATTTATTTTCTTCGATCTCTCTAAAGCGTTCGTTAAGGTGCCGCACACGAAACTGTTGCGAAAACTTGATTACCCTGGCATAAGAGGCCATAAGGGCGCTTGTAGCGCAGTCGGAGGAGGCGCGACTGTCGCGTGCACCCGATACCAGGTTCCTGGTTCGGATTTCCCGCCCAGGCCAACGAAGCCTTCCATCCCTCCGGGGTCGGTGAATTGGTACCAGACTTGTCTGGGAAGGATAGAGCGCTGACTTGTTCATCGGCTGGCCACCGCAAGTCATTGTACGGCCAAATACGCATTCATGTCGCCTCCACGACATCCCGTAGAAGTAGAATGCGCTGGCGCATCCCAGAAGGGATTGAGTAACGCCGTCCTTTATCCTTTATCCTTTATTAAGAGGCCAACTCTTAAGATGGTTGTCATCACACTTGCAGGATCGGCACATGGCAGTAAAGGTAGTCAGTAGTTATTCTAATCGACATTCGAGTCCTAGCGGCGCCCCTTATGGTGGAGTGCTATCTCCCCTGCGGCTTTTCCCCAACACTACTGACTTACCGAAAACTCTAAGAGATCAGCCTTGTGGCCAAAACTTAGCTAATGGCTATATTTCGCTATCTGTTCGGAAAATGTTGGTTTGGTCTGACAACTGGGAAATTCTTGTTAACCTCAGTAAAGCAGTTTACTTTTTATTATTTAATACCTCCTCCAATACCTATATACAGTTTTAATAACTATGTGTTAACCATAAGACAGGGCGGATATGTTAGAGATCTGCGCATTACGGTTGACTCTTCCTTAAAGTTCAGCAAGCATATAGAAACCGTTACAAGATAGGCAAGGCACTGTCATCGCTTCTCCTATTTTTAAGGAAGGTACGATGCAACGACTGGCGATTTCTGGTCAAATTTTATAAAATACATGTCTTACCATACTTAGAGTACGGCTCTACTATTGGAAATCCTTGCGTAAAGAAATACCTGCAGTAATTAGAAAAAGTTCAGATAACTTTCACCAGAATAGTTTACTATAGAGCATTTCCTGATCCAAATTACCCGCGAAGTTGACATCCTACAGAGAACGGCTTCATTTTCTCGGTCTAAAAAGTGTGAAATACAGAAAAATAGTTAAAGATTTAGTATTTTCTTTTCGCATTTTTCGCATCGAGAGTAAATTGATGGTCAGAAAATACTGGATATTTAAGCCAAGTCGTGGAAGAGCCGCAATGCTAGCAATACAACACCTAAAACGGACTGTCCCATCGGAAACATTGTGTTTAATTCATTCTTTATGCGAGGCCTTAATCAATTTCCACTGGATATGATTTCAAGTAGGAATTCTAAAGACTTCAGGAATAAGTTGCCCAAACTAAATGTATTACAAATGCTTTGGATTGAGGATGCCAACTAAATGGTTTGTTTTCTCTTCTTCTGATTACTAACACTGGCTCCAATGAAGATATAATCTTAGAAATGTTCTCAAAAAAACTTACCTAAATAGAACAAACTTCAGATTTTTAGAATGTGTGATGGTTTCTGGTTTTGGATTTTGCCGACAAATCTATCTGACGTGGCGACATTTTTTACCATATGTATCATCAAGCAATATGCCGAATAAACAGAGATTATTGCATTATATTGGGGCGCGTGTAGGGCAGTCAGAAGAGGCGCCGTCTGTCGCGTGCACCCGATACCAGGTTTCTGGCTCGGATTTCTTGCCCAGGCCAACCAAGCCTTCCATCCCTCCGGAGTCGGTGAGTTGGTACCAGACTTGTCTGGGAAGGATAGAGCACTGACTTGCTCATCGGCTGGCCACCGCAGTTATTGTATGGCCGAATACGCATTCTACTCAACTCCACGACATCCCGTGGAAGTAGAATGCGTAGAGCAGCCCAAAAGGGATTGAGTAACGCCGTCCGTTAAGCTTTTTTGTTGCGATATGAAAAACACGTAGTAGAAATAAAAATCAACTAACTATTCACTACTAGGGTGTTTGTTTTATATATATATATATATATATATATATATATGCATATATATTGACTATTCACTGGCGGATATATCACTATCTGCTGATGCGATCAGGAAGGAAACTACTATACTGGCTGTCCTAGACCGCACCTGCGAGTGCAAAAAATAAATAAATAAATAAATAACATTATCTAGAAGAATTTGTTCAGTGGTAGCACAGCTCAAAATTTCTATGGGCGAAATGCTTTTAATGCCCCTATTTGCTTGTTACACCAATATTTCTTTGCTGCAGGTTCTTTATCAGTTGTTATTTTCTGACTGAGCAAACGTAATTGTACGCATATTTCATTATATACTCCTTTCATACTCATATTTCACACTCCATTTTATACTTTTGCGCTCATTTGGTGTTATCTCTTATTTCTTGAGTTTTTATGCGGTATTATGGTGTCACATTATCGATGCTTATCAACGCACAAATGATATGGTGGGTAATAAACCAACGCAAAACTGTATTCGGCCCTAACCAGGATACTATCTCAACGGTAGGTCGGAACGCGCAAGTGTTGTATACGGGCAGAACCGCCTCTTCCTGGGAAGTAACAACCTGCAGATATCTCGACCTCAATACAACTCTGCGCAGAGTTAGGGGCGACGGAAGTCGCGGGTTGGTGCCCTGTTGATTCACGTGCTCCACAGCTGACGGGCGCGCGCGGGATGAGGGCTCGTATCGCGGCTAAGCGCAGTGCACAGGTGGCGTAGTAGGGAAGAGCTCGGGCTCGTAAACGCGGGGTCGGGGTTTGGATCCCTCAGACTGCGTTCGTTTTGCACTTTTGCATAATCCATGTTTATCATATAGGTAATCCACCTAGGGGAATTACAGTGTGTTATAGAGCATGTTTACATATAACATATGCTTCAAACTACAGATTAGCTAAAATGTTCACTTCTGTGTGTCACTTATTTTAAACCTATTTTGAGTAAAGCTATAGTTATGTAACGATAGATATTTTGTGGCACTAGCAAAAAGTTCCGACTCCACCGACAGGACTTCGGTCAAAAAATTTTTTTCGCTAAAACTTTGTCTAGGGGGTTATTTGGGGTGCTGATCACGAATCTGACATCCGTTTTTCACGATTCTGCCTCTACCTGCCGTCATCGGCAGAAGCTTTAAGAATGTAATCCTGTGCCATCCTGTATCTATATTATTCAGCCGAATCGTGAAAAACGGATGTCAGATTCGTGATCAGCACCCCAAACAACCCCCCTAGACAAAGTTTCAGCGCAAAAAATTTTTTTGACCGAAGTCTTGTCGGTGGAGTCGGAACTTTTTACTAGTGCCACAAAATATCTATCGTTGCATAACTATGGCTTCACACAAAATAGGCTTAAAATAAGTGACACACAGAAGAGAACATTTTAGCTAACTTGTAGTTTGAAGCATATGTTATATGTAAACATGCTCTATAACACACTATAATCCCCCTAAGTGGATTACCTATGTGATAAACATGGATTTTGCAAAAGTGCAAAACGAACGCAGTCTGCGGGATCCAAACCCCCGACCCCGCGTTTACGAGCCCGAGCTCTTCCTACTACGCCACATGTGCACTGCGCTTAGCCGCGATACGAGCCCTCATCCCGTGCGCGCCCGTCAGCTGTGGAGCACGTGAATCAACAGGGCGCCAACTCGCGACTTCCGTCGCCCCTAACTCTGCGCAGAGTTGTATTGAGGTCGAGATACCTGCAGTTTGTTACTACCCAGAGAGAGGCGGTTCTGCCCATATACAACATTTGGGCTGTTCCGACCTACCGTTGAGATAGTATCCTGGTAAGACTTCCCTTAAGGAACGTTCAGAGCTTTAGCAACGCAAACGCTTTGGAAAATACTAGTCTATTCGTGTCTTCTGCCAATGGTGATGGTTCTCTGAACATCAAAGTATTCATTGGTGAGGAATAAGAGATGATGCGGAGCGATGTGCAAATCTTCTACATACTCCGTAGGAGGCACACACATCGCACACGGCTCTAACACTACCTTGTGACAGATGGTGGGGGTTTGTAGTGTTCTCTGCAGAACAACTTTGAAAAGAAGGCTTCGGTGTGAAGAGGCTTCACTTAATAAGGGGTTGTCGCTACGTCACGTTGAACCCTCTGAACACCCCTAACTCTGAAAATACTACCCCTTATTTTCTTGCTGAAATTCTGCCAATTCTACCAACGAGCATTTTAAGGTCGATCTTTGGTCTTCTTTCTTTGGAAACACGAAGGAAGTTAAGAGATGCTTCCATGATTTTAAAATAATGTCTTGAATGTGTGATGTTGATATTATTTTTTATTTATTTATTTATCAGACATGAACGTAGTCATGCATTGTATAAGAGATGTTACAAAAACTAATACTAGCTCACATAAATCTACAACGAACATAACGATATTAAATACAACACAACTAACATAATTTCTCATGAACCACTAAGGACTTCAACGAACTCGCAGGCATATTTATGATATTCTCATCCTCCCCTAACAACAGGTTCAATTTATTTATTTATTTATTTAAAGACGTGGAATGTGATCACACGTGTAAAATTAAGAAACCGAATGAAAATAAACAATTCTTAGAGATTTCTACAATACCGTCGCTAAGCATTCAACCAAACACGTTTTTTTGCGTCGCATCATGATAACGTTGTTCAAAATAAAGGTTTTCTCACCGAAATTTATAAGAGCCCGTAATATCACCTTACCTACCAATGGACATGCAACCGCCATTAAAAAATGGATGGAAGAATGAAAATCAGTGCCGCAATTAAGGAGAGGCCTAATTATGGTGACCCGACCCTACACCGTCGCCGAGTCTCACTTTATTATGTCCCCAGGCACAAATAGTGCTGCCCAGTTGAATGTTAAAACTATTATACCTAATTGAATCTTATTTGCCTTCTATTTATGACCTTCCTTTGGCTGTGACAATTCATTTGGTACCAAATTTGGCAGGCAGATATGTACTGAGTCTGCAGCTGCTTGTTTACCCCTTACTCCTCGCCAGGGAAGGGTCTCAGGCGTAGGTCTGAACGGGGGAAATGGATAGTACTGCGAGAATCTCCACCCTTCATATAGTAGGAATACGTGTTTCGTTTTTGCTGAGTCCTTGAACCAAACGAACTACGGGCCCTCGAAGGCGGGGCAGTGCCGCACACGTGCCCACGTGCGTGCGCGCGCTGTTGTTGGGGACGTGGCCGCGGGTTCCGCGGCAAGCGAGTCCGTGGTTCAGCAGGGTGCGAGGCTACTTTACTAGGTCAGATCTTCGACTCCCGTGCTGTGCACAATTTGTGCATGTTTTCATAACCGCTGCCTCCTTCAGCAATTTGCTTGCTACACATCTCCTACACATTTATTTCACTCTAAATTCTCAAGTAAGGGTTTACTATGAGCTGTGCTTCACTCACTTCTCTCACTTTTTGTATTTTTCAGTGAATGTTAAACAGTGACCTCACAGCAGCTACGGGTTACAGCAGCTACAAATAGGGCTGTCGAGGTCATAATCACCGATTGAGGGGGGGGGGGGGGTATATGGGGTGCTGATCACGAATCTACCACTCGTTTTTGAAATTTCGGCTGATTGCGGTAGGATACAGCAGGTACGGGTGACTAGTGCTGTTGAGGTCACTGTTTACTGATCACAAATCTGACCCTTTTGACAATTTAGAGTGAACTAAATGTGTAGGAGATGTGTACGAAGCAAATTAGTGAAGGAGGCAGTGGTTATTAGAAAATAAAAACTAGTGCACCGTACGGGAGTCGAACACCTGGTGGAGCACCTTTGATGCAGCCCCACATCCTTCTGAGCCACCGACTCCCTTGCTACAGAGCCTTTCGCCGTGTCCCATACAACAGCGCACGCATGCACGTGAGCACGTGCTACTGTGCCCCGCTCGCAGTTCTATTATTTCCCCCGTTCAGACCTACGCCTGAGGCCCTTCCTTGGTAAGTTGGTTTACGTCAAAACCGCCATAGCAGAGAAAGCGCTGTGTGTTGTGAATTGCTTATGAAAATCATCGCATCAGGCCTCTGAAGACGACGATTTCGTCGAATTGTAGTGCTAAACAAAGATTCACCACAAAACATCGCGTTGGCTGAGAATTAACAAGAACTATCCATGTTCAAGAAAACAGAAGATGGAAGCTACTAAAAGGCATTTTCCTTTAAGCTCCAGTGATTTGCTTACCATTGAAGAGTCTCAGGCGCATGTCTGAACGGGGAAAATGGATAGCACTGCGAGAATCCCCACCCTTCATATAATTCGTCTTTGCATGTTTCGTCTTTGCAGAGTTCTTGAACACAACGGGCCCTCGATGTTCGTGGTGCAGGATTGCGCCGTCGGCGCATATGTGCGTGCGCGCTGATGTACGCGACGTGGCGAAAGGCGCTGCACTAAGCGATTCGATGGCTCAGCAGGGTGCGACGCTGCTTGGCAGATGCTGGACCGGATGTTCGACTCCCGTGCTATGCACTAATTTTGTATTTTCCCATGACCGCTTCCTTTACCAATTTGCTTCCTACACATCTCCTGCGCATGTTTTATTTTAAATTATCAATAGGGGTCAGATTCGTGATTAACTCCTCAGATAACCCCTATAGACGAAGTTTGGGCGAAAACGGTGACCATGACCTAATCATTAGTCACCCCTACCTACCTAACTTACCCTACTGCAGCGTGATACGAAAAACGGATGTCGGGTTCGTGATCTGCACACGAAATAAGCCCTCCCTCTATCCTCCTTGGTGAGGATTGTGCGAAATCGGCGATTATGACCTCGCCAGCCCTAGTCACCCGTATCTGCCGTAACATACCGTAATCGGCGAAAATTTCAAAAACGGATATCAATCCTGCATCCCCAAATTCGGGGGCCCGTGGATTCAAGGACTCAGCAAAAACGAAACATGTTTTTCTACTATATGAAGGGTGGAGATTCTCACAGTGCTACCCATTCCCCTTCAGACAGTACGCCTGCGACCCTCCCCTAGTTAGGTCACTGCATTGCAGTGAGCACGGAAAAACATAGATCTCACGAGAAAATGCGATGTGCAAGTCCAAATTTTTTCCAGTGCTCCACGAGTTACAGAGAAAACAAAAGATTCTTATGCAGTTTTTGTAAAATGCTGCGTACGATCAAAATTGCCAGATCACCTGTGTTTAGTGAAGCAAAATTGAAGTAAAATTACCTGTATGCAGTGTCGAAGTCACGAAGTTTGATCCAATTTCATAGTAGTACATAACACCAAGAACTCCTAACAATATAACAACAATAAAGTATAAATTGTATTTCCTTTTATTTGGCGCAGGCGGGATTTTGTCGAATGGTATCGATAGGCCTGACATCTGTAATATTGAAACAAGGTTAATCACGGCCAAACGAAACTAAAGTGAAACAAACAATTGAACTAAAGTGAAACAATGCCAGAAGTGCTGCCGAAGATTGACTGGGGAACAAAGACATGCGTTTCTTCTCGGGTTTTGCAGAAAATTCTGTCGTTTGAAGTTTCTAAGATAACGAATGAATGTGTGCGCGATTGCTTTTTTTTGGATGTGCAAGTACCCTACTTGACCGTGGAGGCAATATGAATGATTGTGAGGTTTACAATGACTTTTTTAAAATGAAAGATGAAAAGTCAGTTTTGTTGTCATAGAGATTAATAACTGGGAGCTCTGATGCTCCATGCCAGGATCAGATCGCTTTTTGGTACCACGTTGTGAAGGATTTCACTTCTACCACCTGTCGTCCCGTTGATCATCGACTTGCTCGAGCGGGCGCCAGCAGCATCTCCATTCGTCCCTGTCGCGTGCCAGGGTGGTCCAATGGATCCTCCTCGCTCGAGGGACACGAAGGGCGCAACTTCGCTCGCTCAGGGCTTTCGCGAAGAGGTCCAACCAACACGTTGGTGGGCGTCCTTGTGTTTTCTTGACATCCCGTGGAATCCAGTTGGTGATGGCTCTCGTCCAGCGGGTGTCTGCGAATCGCATTACGTGGCCGGCCCACCTAATTTTCGACGACTGGCCCATGCGACAGCGTCTCTGATAAATATCTATTTCTAGTTTACAATGTCCAATAGATATATAACCATAAAATGGTGAAGTGCCTTCCTCAGATTAGGTGATCAATTGGGGGATTAGGTAGACCGCAAAGTCTTAGCGATTTTCCCATATTTTAGTACGCTAGTTAAATCGAGGAGAACTGAGCAGTTATTATAAGATTTGAGGTTTGGGTCCCGCTCATGAGCATCGAGCCCCTCCTCGTTCCGGCGCACTGATAGACTGGTGCGTCAGATGACTGACAGCGTTGAGGCACCGACTCGTTCATTGGAAAAAACGACGACTTTGAAATGTTCAAATAAAGGATAAAGGACGGCGTTACTCAATCACTTCTGGGATGCGCCAGCGCATTCTACTTCTACGGGATGTCGTGGAGGCGAATGGTACTTGGCTATACAATGACTTGCGGTGGCCAGCCGATGAACAAGTCAGCGCTTTATCCTTCCCAGACAAGTCTGGTACCAATCCACCGACCCCGGAGGGATGGAAGGCTTGGTTACCTGGCGGGAAATCCGAACCAGGAACCTGGTATCGGGTGCATGCGACAGTCGCGCCTCCTCCGACTGCGCTACACACGCCCTAAATGTCCAAATACACATATGTATTGCCTCCACGATACCACATAGATGCACAATGCGTGGCGCGCCCCACATCGAGATTCATCAAAATTTATCCTTCGTTCCTCTAAATTAAAGCGTATAGAGCATCATGCAGGATCAAAGGTAGCAGTCTTCCGGGTGTCGACAGATTAGTATTACTCCTGTCTGGAAGGATGAAACACTGAAATATCTGTCGGCTACATATCAGGTGCTATCAGTCATTGTACGTTGTTAGATGGATTCTTGTTACGATCAAAAGTCTTGCGCCATGCGGGACTCGAAACCCGCACCTTCCGCTTTCCGGGCATCGAAAGGGCTACGCCTTACACCACCGGCGCTGTTTGGCCGAACGGCACATTCACGATATCTTCCTAGAAAGTACACAACTATCAGCACTCACCCGTTATCGGGAATTCGAGTCCCGCATGGCGCAAGACTTGAACCAGGGGCCGCGTTAATGCGGCTTTTCGCTCACCATATCGCTTTATAAGCTTACAATTCTCGGTTAGAGTTACGTAAGTCGTTGATGAATCCGGCCCCAGAATCCATCTAACAACGTACAATGACTGATAGCACCTGATATGTAGCCGATAGATAATTAAGTGTTTCATCCTTCCACACAGGAGTACTACTAATCTGTCGACTCCCGGAAGACTGCCTTTGATCCTGCAGAATGCTCCATACGCTTTCATTTGGAGAAACGTAGGATAAATTTTGATGAATTTTCGTTGTGGGGCGCGCCATGCATTAAGCATCTATGTGGCATCGTGAAGGCAATGCATGTGTGTATTTGCCCATTTCAAAGTCGTCGTTTTTCCAATGAACGCGTCAGTACCAACGTACCAGTCTATCAGTGCGTCGGAAAGAGGAGGGGCTCGATGCTCCTGAGCAGGACCCGAAGCTAAAATCTTGTAATAAGTGCTCAGTTCTCCTCGATTTCACTACTGAACTAAAATGTGGGAAAATCGTCAAGACTTTGCAACCTACCTAATCCCCCAATTGATCGCCTAATCTGAGGAAGGCACTTTACCTTTTTATGGTTATATATCTAATGCACATTTGAACTAGAAATAGATATTTATATATCTATTTCTAGTTTAAAATGTCTAACATCGTTAATCCATAGGTTTCTAGATAAGTCCTCCACAACGAGGTCCCAAAAAGCGATCTGATTCTGACATGAACATTGAGATCCAAGTTATTAATCTCTATGACAAGAAAACTGACTTTTCACCTCTCATTAAAAGCCAGATGAGCTCCTTAATTTTTAGGAGATATATTATATTTAATATGTAAACCCTCGTACCAAGTGTGTGTTTGCAATACAGCAATAGCAAGAAATCTGCTCTGATCACGCCTAACTTATCTCCTAATCTCCTAATTTTTTAGGTGCTAGTCGCTGCCATGTCCTAAACAGGTGGGCAAGAACGCATCAACCAATCACAATCAGTCGGGGCACCGACACAAGAAAAGACAACCAGTGATGGTATGGGACACAGAAAAGTTTGCAGCGACACGAGTTCCTCGCTCAATGCTGCGCGTTTCCTTATGTTCAAAATTCCAGATCTTACTGTGTATAAAAGTGTTGTGTGCGTGTGTGTCTTCATCGATGGGAGTAACCGAGGTCGCTGAACACGAATATGAAGTTCGTTGTTGAAGTATCGATCGCCACCATGATTATCGATTTTTCATTGATCATTTCATTTTTCGTTAATTTTTCTATTTCCTTCTAACCTGCCCTAATCAAAGTAGTTAAAGCGTTCTTTCTGCAGAAACCATGACATCGAATTCAGCTACAATTGATGGTGAGAGGTTCTTGATACGGCGAAGCCGTTATTAAGTCGTCAGTGCGGTCGAGAGGCCGCTCTGACGGCTGATATATCATACGAAGGATTTTTGCAATTTGAGAAGAATTACGGTGCAAAAAGGTGAAAAGTCGCTGGAGCAAACTGTCATTAAAAATTTGGACGTTGAATACTGCTGTTGATCAGCATCCTACCACATGTGGTTAGAGTAGAGCTGTCATTAGAGTTGTTCTTACCAGGGAACTACCTGAGGTGTAGGTCTGAACCTACGATGTGATGCATATGGGCAGAAGCTCCTCCCTCTCAGAAGTAACAATATGCAAGTATCTCGACCCGAGTACAACTTTGAGCAGAGTTACGGCCCGTGGAAGCTGCACCATTGAAAAGGAGTGGTGAAGCAAGCAAGAAGGCTGGTATCTTATCACTCTCGAGTTCATTGTTCTCTTGAGTCAGTGTGTCGACGGGGCGACCGAGTGGATAGCGTGACAGACTTACGAGCGAAATGCCAGGGGTTTGGATCCTGCGTAGGGCCTGTCTTTTGCATTTTCATAAACTTTGTGTTCATGCGAGGGGTGTATGCACTAACAGCAGAGCAGGTAAAGAACAGGTTGACCCTATTGTTAACCCTTATGAAGGATAAAGGTTGGTGTCACCATAGCCCAGCTTGGGATGCGCCGTGTATTCTACTCCTACGTGACACCGTTAAAGCAGTTTCGATGCGAATATAGCCTTTTACAGTGGCTTGCGGTGGCCAACCGATGGACAAGTAAGAGTTTATCCTTCCGAAAAAGTCTGGTGCAAAACCGCCGACCCAGCCGGGATGGAAGACTTGTAGTTAGTCTTGGAGAAACCAGAAGCAAAAACCATGAATTCTGGGTATTCTACATGTGAAACTGCTACGGAGAGCAACCTTGTTTGTCGGGTCCTACCAAACCAGAAAGGTCACGATGTTGGTTACACCAATCTTCAGTCAAGAGAAGTGAGTGCTGGCCGACTTCCTGCATGCGGGAGCGTTAGAGTTCAGGTGAATCTCACGTGACATCTCCATGAAGAAGAATGACCAAAGGATTGGCTACCAAGAATGTCGAGGAAGGCGAAGGACGTTCGCCTCCATGCCCTCCCATTCGAATTCACTGCTCTTCTTGCGCTAACGTACCATACAAAAGCAGGATGATCAAGTGATCATCGTCGCGCAGCGAGCAATCAAAGCGATGATGCTTGGAGTTACATGACTTAAGGAAACGAGAGAAGGCCTCCGGAATTCCGAGCTTTGTCGACATTTGAGGACTAGAGACGCTGTTGAATGAGCTAGTCGTCGGAAATTACGTCGGCCGGCTACGAAATGCGTTTCGAAGACACCCGCTGGTCGAGGGTCATCACAGACTGGATTCTGGGGGGGGGGATGGAAGGGATTTTTCAGAGAAGCACCAGTACGCTCAGACTTCTGCGTAAAAGCCCGAAACGAACGGTCGTGTTTCTAAGCGAGATTGATCCATTGAGCACCCAGGCACACGAACGGAACAAATTGGGACGTTGCTGGCGCCCGCTGGAGCAATTCGATGATCAACGGACGACAAGCGGTATAGTCCAAGATTGAATGACACATAAAGCTGTTCTTTACCTGCTCTGCTGTTAGTGCATACACCCCTCGCATGAACACGAAGTTTGTGAAAATGCAAAAGACATGCCCAACGCAAGATCCAAACCCCTAGCATTTCGCTCGTAAGTCTGTCACGCTATCCACTCGGTCGCCCTGTCGACACACGGAGCCAAGAGAACAATGAACTCGAGAGTGATAAGATACCAGCCTTCTTGCTTGCTTCACCACTCCTTTTCAATGGTGCAGCTTCCACTGGCCGGAACTCTGTTCAAAGTTGTACTCGGGTCGAGATACCTGCATATTGTCACTTCTGAGAGGGAGCCGCTTCCGCCCATGTGCATCGCATCGCTGGATCAGACCTACACTTCAGGTAGTTCCCTGGTTAGATAGCGACGTCAATCAGCTAAGGACAAAAGCTTATGAAGAACTTTCTTGCAAAGAGCATTATCACTGTTAGGGAAATGGCAAAACGCTGTGGCTCATTACACCACTGATAAGGAGCAATCGGTCCGCGAACGAAATGTTTGTTTCAGCGGTATCGTGAAGAAATCATTGAACAACCTGGAGCACATAGATGAATGACGAGAAGCAGAGCAAAACGCTTGCTGCTAGTCATTTGTTATAATTAAAAGTTCGAAGACATTCCGCAAAATTCGTCATCTCCAGCAGGAATTCAGTCTGGCCTTCTTGGCGTAATTTAACTAAACCAACTTTTCAACGATTGGTTGGCGTCAAGAGATGACTCCGTGGTCGTAATCTGTTTTTTTTCATGTGGTTTTAACAGAAGAGCAAAAAATAAAGAATTCGAAAATGTCATAAGAAGCCTCTTTAAAATTTGCCAACAACTTTGCTATCACCGATTGATGAGGGCCCACCTAGAAACCTCTATTAAGCCTCAACTGGCCACACCCCTCGAGGATTGCTTGATGAGGCACAAGATTCTCTACAATTTTTGAAGATCTACCAATTTTGGTAACTGAATTATTAGGTTGTCGGATTATAAATGTCGTCTGTTTTCGACTTATCATTTCTCTGTTATTTCTTGGATTATTTAACAAGCGTTTCCGAACGCATATTTCGCCAAAGTTCCGTTCCGATTCGTTGACCCTTTTAAAGATTTTTTAAATTAACCATGATCGAGCAAAAGTACGGAGTACGGGTTTGCTTTCTGCACAACCTCAAGCAAGGAAGAACTGCTGCAGAAACCCATCATCTTGTCTGAAGTATTTGGTGACGAAGTTCCATTGTTACGCCAACGCCAGCGATGGTTTGAACGCTTTTGAGACAGTGATGAGAGCCTTGAAGACGAAGGACATCAACGGCATCCTGAAGTTGTGGACAGCCAGGAATTAAAGGAGGCTATCGAGTCGGATCCAATACAAAGCACACGTGAGCTCGCACAGAGGTTTGGCCATCACCATTCTACTGTTGCTGATCGTTAGCATGCAACTGGGAAGTCAAATCTGTGTGTGAGGCCACATCAGCCCAGCGACACAAACAAGGCAGCACGAGTCGCCATCGCTGGAATTCTCATCCGCAAAACCAAGAACAGCGGTTTCTGTGACAACATCGTGACGTCGGGCGAGAAGTGGATTCACTACTACAATACAACACGAAACCGGAAATGGTCGGGTCCCTGTGAGGTTCTGAAGACAACGACGAAAGCTGACATTCACGGAAAAAGTCATGCTCTGTGCTTGTTGGAAAAGTAGAGGTCTGGTGCATTTTGAGGTGCGTATTGGCGGAGAAAAACTTCAAGAACCGTCGAAATTTGGGTGTCCAACTTCTTAGAGTCGCAGCCACCGGAGTTCCTCAAGAAAGGCATCCATTTTTTTGCGAGGACGTTGCGACATGACATTGCTAATAATCGAGATTACCTCTCGTATAAAGGTATAGTCATTCTTTTCCTGCCTTGTTGAGCAAAAACGACATTTACAATCCGACGACCTAGTAGACAGGCTCATTACGAGGTAGAGGGATACACAGGGTGTGGTAGCGCAGTAGGAGGGAGCTCCGGTTGTCGCGTGCACCAAGAATGATTGGGCAACAAACTTTTGAATCCCAGATGACGGATAACGGATACTTTTGGCCGAAAATGCCCGGATAAAGGAGAAATGGATGATGAACAACAGCAAAAATTGAAACTGATTTTATATTGCTCGAATCATAGAACAGCAGAAATTCAAGCGCTGATGAGTTATGAGTCATTTCTTACCACTCTGTTGAGTTGGTGCAAAAGAAAAGATACAAATTCAGAAACCAAGATGATCTCAAAATGACTTCTTATGTTTTATTTATTCTCATAGATCTGATTTCTGCAAAGATGGAATGACTAGACTACTATCGCGTTTGGAAAAGTGTGTTAATTGCAGTGGTGCTTAATTCGATAGATACAATGGCTTCCAAGCAAAGTTATGATGTGCCAAAATTTTCTGTCAAAAATCGGCCATTTCATATGCAACGAGCTAATTTTGATGCTTTATACAAAAATACCATTATTTCGTTGATCACTGCAGCATAGTGCAAATCGTAAGAACGGTGGCTATCGCAAATGGTTTTCTATCTAATCGGGTCACTAACCATAGCAGAGAAATGGGCATTCAGCCTGAGTGAACGTCAATGACACCAGACAAGCGGATGTATAAACTAACACAACATTCAAAAATATAAAATTGAAATCGCAGATACGCATGCTTCTGTGTCATTATGATAACCGAATCTGGAGCACACACGAGAAATAGTACACGCAGGTGTCGTTGTGGGGCCGTGGAATAGCTGCGTATTGAAGTGCTACCTAGGCAACTGGCAGCGCTGAAATTGGTGCTGGCGATGGGATTAAATCCAACGCGCACCTTTCAAAGTCATACACGTATAATCTATGCCCAGCGACCGTGTTGGTTGAGCAGATTCGAGTGCTTTCAGCATCTGAGTCACGGACTGGGAAATAGGTTCAACGTGAATATTTGCGGAAATGATTCAGCCCATAAGTGGCCTCAAATACGACCGCAGAAAAAAACTCCAGAAAACTTGCTGGGACTGATCTCGATAAAAAATCAGAAAATGTTTTCTTGTAGCAAGCTAAGTAGAATTCAAATCCCAAACTTGGTTCATCAGCTTGAAGAAGACCCTACTGTTTTTCATTCGTTTAAAGAATTGTGACATCCAAAATTGTGGAAACAGAATATCCGGCGCTTCCCTAAAAGGGAATGGCTTCTTATATAACACAGAAATTGCAGCTAGAAAACTCACAAATCAATTAATCTGCATGTTTTGCAACACCCGAGATGGAAAGTTAAATTAGTGTAGTTCAATTGCACCATTTAGATTCTTAAAATAGTAGATCAATGTGCGAACATTATAAACGCACTATCGTTATCTTCGGGAACCAAATGGAAAACGCTTTTAGGACTTTCGACTTTGTAAAATTACCAAAAGTACATAGTTGTAGACACTTGTTTTTTTTTGGGGGGGTAAATCTGTACCCTTTTTCCTCGCATTCATTACTCACTATGATAATCGTTTGCCTTACAACAGCTTGTCACTGAAAGGATAGCATTACCGAATGCAACCAAATCCAGTACACTGCAGTTGTGGATACACAATTTACGCAAAGGTCGGCACTAAACAATTCTACTTTGGATGCGCTAGATCCTCTTCCTCTAAATTTATCATCGAGGCAGCTTGTATTGCTTTTGTGTTGCATATGAATTGCAGTGACACGCGAATAATCAGCTAAATGTTTAGTAAGTCTTGAAGGGCCCTGGAAGGGCAGAAGTTAAAGTGTAGATAAGTACAGCTATGTGTGCATCTTGTGCCCAAGTGAGGAAATGCCTCGCTTAACTCAAAGTGGTCGAATAACGAACAATGAAACGGAAACCCCCAGAAACCGGATAACATGACAGTTAATTCACCCATTCCTGGTATGTACCACAACTGATGACAAGTTGTCTCCATTGAAGGATTCCGCGCTCCATTCGACCGTGGGCGCTCTCTGGGCTCTCCTCCTTCCAGGGCTATTTCCCTGGGCCTCCTGATTTTCAGGGTCTTGTTCCTAATCAGCGCTTCCAGCCTTCGTTCATGGGCTTGCAGGCAGTAGAGCGGCTGTACGCGTCCGGGGAGGTGGGTTGGAGGGGGCTCTCCATGTTGTGCGTGTTTGGCTCCGTGGTTCTTCCTCGTAGGGGGGGGGCATACTCTCTATTCTTTTCCTTGCGCGTGTCCTTGTTTGTCTTGATTTGTACATGCTTTTTTGTTTTAGTACATCTTGTTCACTAATCGTGTCGTAGGATCGTATTCCTATTTGTGTTGTTCCCGTGTTTCGTTGTTCTTCGTATACTTTGCTATCATGCTGTATTGTGTTCTCATGTGCTCTTGGTTTGTTCTGTTTTTGCTCTGTTTTGTCTTGTCATTCCTTCGCATGGGTTTGGTTTCTTCCCAAAGTGGGTTTTTTGCTATATCATTAGTATTTGTCTTTTGCTGTTTCCCTAAGCTGTTTTGGGTCTCATGCGGTATTGTTCTTGTCCATATGAAGTCATGTTATTTGCCTTATTGTGTTTTGCGTAGTTATTCTCCCATTTATCCATGTTTATCTTCGCATATCATTACATCGCTTTACCATCGATGCTATTTATCGTTGTTCGTTATCCGCGTGCGTGTTTTTTGTGTATTTCAAGATAAAGGTTTACTTACCCAAGTTGGAGGTGGTCTTCAACGCATGTGGTCGCAGTCTCTCTATTTCAAATCCGCGTGGCGGTGCTATATGTGTTGGATCACTTCAACAACTTCGAAGACCGATACGATTTATGGCCTATATCTATTAAACGCTTCTGGAATGGAGATGTCACAATAGGTATGGCTCATATAAGCTGGAAATAACACTGGTCGCACAGAGAATAGAGTAGCGACGTGATGAAACGAAGTGTCGCGATCTTGTTAAACAGATGCACATGCTTCTCAATGATGAAGTGCTGCCGCCTTATCTGAAAGCGGCTTTTTCATATTTGGTTGAGCAACATTAGAAAAATCAAGTTTTCGTTGAGCTCTGGAAAAAAAGCTCTCTGATGAAGTTACAATGCTTGTAAAGTTGTAAAGTTTGAGCAACAATCTTCTGAAACGCTTCAATTTCCTCTAGCAGTTGTGATCCTCTTCCATCTATGAGACTCCTTTACGTATGATCTCCACTTTTCCATGCTCTTTCCTTTGAAGAGATCGATCGTTCTAGATCTACTGTAATCGTAAGTATTGTGGAGAGTAGTGTATGATCATCACCAGCCAGAGTTCTATGATAGAGTTGATGTAATGTGATGCACTTACGTTACGTTGCGATGATACGTTGCGTTGTGCCGCGACATTTTAGATTTCCTATCTGTTGACTGCTTAGCATAGTTGATTTCCCGCTTAGGACACTACATTAGGAGTTCCCCCAGATTAGTCAAGGTGGTCTTTCTAGCTTCTGTATTTGCTGGACAGATGCTGAGGCGTGCCTTCGGCTTAAAACATTAAGCCGATGTATAATATCAAACTGTCGCCGTCGCTCTCGCTGACAGATTGTCGCTCGTGTTCTCTCTATCTTTTTCTCGCGCCGTGCTCGACCGAGAGAAACAGAGTGCACATGCGCTGTATAGCTTGTCATGTAGAGTGTGCCGCGCTGTCGTCAACGGGTTGCCGGCCCACTAGGCGACGAAGTATGGCATATGCCTTATTGGCGTGATACCGATTTGTAAGTTGTCTATCAGGTTCCGTTCTTCTACAAAAGCAAGCTGTTTTTCTTCCTTATCTCAGCAGGCGTGTCACGCACGTCCTCTTCCTTTAAGACGCTCAAGACATGTGCCCCTCGGTATTTCACTCATTAAGGCTTACAAAGCGTTGCCACTGCAAGTCATTGTTTTGCCATATACGCATTCAACTCACCTCCACGACATTCTGAAAGCGTGCAATAGTGGCGCAAGTACGCTTTCCGACGGTTCATGAGCCCTAACTGCCCAAGTGTTTACAACTTAAAGATTGCCACAAAGTGTTTGTTAGTGTTTATTAGCGATGCTCCAGATTTAAGAGTATTACTTTAACTGAAATGGTTGGCAATGAACGAGGTTACGATACTCTGAAAAGGAAGCCAAGTATGGTGAGAACAGTCCCTATATCCTTATTCAACAGCTTAAATCTAGTTTAGTTTTTTGTTGTTTGACCGTCATCCGTCCTACATTTGTTCTGCAGCTTTTAAGGACAATTAGACGTAATCTGTAATCCACATTCAAGGTCGTCTTTTTCGCTCATTCCTGGTTCAGAGAATTTATCCTAACATTGGCTAAGCTTTGGTTTTCACTTACCATGTTATTTTCAGCATCGCAGACTCAATAAAAGTTCCTTTCTTCCTCACCTCGGACACATCTTCACCAAGGCGATGTCACGTCCTCTTCTTTTAAGGCAGTCAGGACATGTTTCCCGGTACGCTCACTCATTAAGGCTTTTAAACCACAGTTCCCTCTCGTTATAACGCGTTTGAAGGGACTGGAGGAAATCCGGGTTATAACGGGAGTCGCGTCCTAACCGGAGTTGAAATTTTTAGACAATTTTACGCACAGATTTATCTAAAATCGCATATAATGACTAAATATGGCTATAGTGATGAAATATGTAGACATAAAGAGAGTGTGAAGACAAAGAACAACTTTAAATTATTAATGAAGCCCTGACCTTACACCACTAGAGGTAAAATCTGTTATATGCAAAAGTACGCAAAACGAATATGAGGAATAACGGAGTACCAAAGGTAGTTAGACGTGATCAACAGCATAATTGTGTAACCCAATGTTGCAAGGTCTTTTATCGCGATCAAAACTATTGCGCCAGCCGGGAATCGAACAAGCCCTCCCACTCTGTGGGAAAGATTCTAGCCCACTACCCTATCAGCGCTGTTAAATCCCACCACATACGAGGCATTCTTGCTGCACATGACTTATCAGCACTATCCTACGATTTCGGAATGTTGAGTGCGATCAAACAGCTGTAATCCTGGCCAAAAAGCAGAGGATGCAGGCACACGTCCCACATGGTGCAAAAGTTCTTGTTACAACAGAACAACCCGGAGCAGTATGTAGCATCTATAATAGCAGCTTCAGCCTTGAATATAGGGCATTGATTTGAAAAATCAGAGTTTGTTTCCACATCCTCTCTCGTTCTCGATAGAGAAGATCTCCCAATGTTTGGAAGCTTCTAACGACCACCACGAGCCTTCCACTGTGCTCGACACATTACTGACTATGAACACTTTTGGTGACCACGCATGAGAGGAAAACTTCGACGTGCATCTATACGCTGCCACCCGGGTACTGGTAGTGACTATGAACGAAGCAATCGAAGGGTAGGTCTGATTACAGACGCGGTCAGCATCTTTCTGGTCTTAATTTTTTTTGTGTGGGACCGAAACTGAGCCGTGGTCGCGCTATAGCGGGAGCCATTTTGAACGGAGAGTTTTCTTCGGATCCGCGCTATAACGAGAATAGCGTTATATCGGACGCGTCCTAAGCGGAGTTGATTTGTATTGGCGTAGAGCCAGGATGGCCGGGACCAGAGAAAATCTGCGCTATATCGAGAGCTGCGTCTTATCTGGAGGCGTTATGACGGGAGGGTACTGTATATCCTGTATATCCGACATACTGTTAAAGTATGAACTTCATCACTTTGATCTCAGTTGAAAAAGGATATGTGATTTCTAGGAAGTTTTTAAAACAACTTTAACAGGAAGCTTGTCTTGCGATCCAGTGGAAATGGATACCGTTTCATACTTAGCGGTATCCAAAGAAATAAGTTATTCAATTTATCCAGTATCCTAAGCAGACAGTTGAGAGATGACTTGATCTCTCTTACAAAACCATTATGGCATCGACCACAATTGCTCTTTACAGTTTTTTTTTTTCAATCCGCTAACACCAGCTTAGCAGACGGACATAGCAAACTAAGGCGCCCAATGGAAAAAATAAACTAGACCTCGGCCGCAGTTCTATTCGGGCAGTTTCCCTTTTCGATCCACCCTTGGCGAAGGGTGGCCTACGTTTAAAAGTTTCGTCAATTTATCCTGTTTCTCTCACAGTGCAGAATAGCTCCAATTTTCCCGCATAGTGCTCCTTCCTCTTTCTTTGGTATTTTCTTTTTTGCAACATCAACAATAGTTATAAAACAACAGTAATAATTGTTTGATTTGCTCTATAGTAAACATTCACTGAACATTGTTTCACGGATCGTTTCTTTATTTGTTTTTTATGTTATTGCCTAGACATACATGTAATATATGCCTTCATAATAAACAACTAAGTGCTCCTGTTCAAAGCGCTGCCTATGAATCGTTCTCGAAATTGAAAAATAGCGACTACTCCATCAAGAACAGGAACAAGACTGGGTGGACGACAGACATGGGTCTGAAAGTGCTGAAGAATCAGCTGGAGGCAGGTCTACGTCAAACGACTCTCGATTTGTTGGTCACTCTTGGCCAGCCAGCTGTGGTTCGTGAGGGTTAAAACCGTTTTTTGACTCAGCACGACATGGATCGCAGGACGGATGTAGCATTTTCTCTTCTTACCCTCAACCGTACCCATTCCTGGCTCACAAGGGAATTGTCTGAAAGGTACTGTAAGAACGAATATTACAGGAAGAATCTCCGTCATCCGTATAGTATCAGAACATGTTTCGTTTTTGCCGAATCCTTGAGGCAAACGAGTAGGAGGGTGTAATGGTTAAAGGCCCCCACAGACTTCTGCGGCGCCGCCGAGCGAAATCGCTGAACGGCGACGCCGAGCGGCGACGGCGAACGGCGCCGCTCAGCGGCTTGACTCATCATCAGTGGGAGCGGTGACGGCGAGGTACTGTACTGTTTCTAGTCGGGACCGACTGGAGCTTAACAATAACGCGCCCCGATGAAGATCGCGCGCCCTCATCGACCGTCTCCGCTCTGGATCCCGCCGCGAAAGGGCAGAGCGCAGAGCGCAGACAGACAGACGCTGGAGCGGCGCCGCCGGGTGGAATGATTCAAGTCATTTCCGCCAGCGACGCCGCCGGTGCCGCCGGCCGGCCAGCGGCGCCGCCCAGCGACACCGCTGGCGGCGACCTCTGCGTCCCTGCCCTATGGTTAAGCATAGGGCAGCGGCGACGCCGCAGAAGTCTGTGGGGGCCTTAAGATTCACAGCGTCGAGCTTACCACGGCGGTGTAAGTAGCTTGTGGCCTGGGTGGCGCAGTGGTAGAGGTGCTGTTTCATGGTCTTGATGTGGTGTTTGGCTCCCCAGCTATGTAGCCAACTAGCACTTTTACCATTATGTCGCAATTTCATAGAGATTTCCATACCTGATCTATTTTTTGGAGTTTGCTGATGGCTTTGCACTAAAAGGTAACACCGATCATAGTATCACAGTCTTACAGCAGCGCACTCCAAACTAAGCTCAGATACGGAAACCTTTATGGAAACCTGATACCGTGGTAAACGTGCGAAAGTGCGAATTCGCTCGGGAACCGAACCCTCAACGTCAACACCATGCAGCAGCACCTCCACCACTGGGCCACCCAATTCACGAAATGACCCCCTGGTGCCGCCGTGGTAAGCTCAACGCTGCGGATCCTTAACCATTAGACTCTCATACCCTTGCCTCAAGGATTCAGCAAAAACAAAACACGTTCTGTTACTATTTGGAGGACGGGGATTCTTCCTATATCTTGCCGTTACGGCGTGCCGTTCAGACAGTACCCTTGTCAGCAATCTAGCCAATGGTGATGAGAAGTAGATGCTTTGCTCTAGCGACAGCCTCCTCACTCGGTGAGCTGACAAAAGATGAAAAGGTGATGTTATGAGCTTCGTGGATCGTCCATGGCGTAAGTACTGGGAAATGCTAGACGAAAGGACGTCGCTGACTGCAGAGGCCTACCCTCTTCAGCTGCAGAAGGTGAAAGCCCTCCAAATTGCATGCGGAGGGAAAGAATGTGCACTTCCAGCACGAAAACGCTTGACCACACATTTGAAAGTGGGTTAAGGCCGAACTACAGACGTACTGGAAGTATTCGGGGTCGTATTCATCAACGAACTGACGTATGTACAGTTGAACCGCAATTCCTCATTCTCAGTACTCTCCAGACCCCATTCCTTCGGGTTATCACCTATTCTCCATCCTTCAACCCCATTTGAATGTTCATCATCTCGTCAACCACCTACGCAGCTGGCTAGGTTTTGGAGCAAGAGCATCTATTATCTTCCACTACGTTGGCAAGAGACCATTGATGTTAATGGTGCTTATTTCGTTTTATTTACTACTGGTAGATTAATGTTGTGTAATGAAATATTTTGGGCCCAATTGTTCGACTGCTTCAATCAATCTCATATTATAATTCACGTTTGACCCATAAATCAGCGTTGTGCAAAGAGAACATCTATGAATGAGGAGAAATTAGGATGAATAGAGGAGCCACGTCGAAAATCCTTATGCCTAGGGATCAGAAAAGTTTTAAATGGTAGTTCCTCATCAACAGGGGCCGGATTCATCAACGACTTACAGTAATTTTATAGAAAAATTACAGCGGAAATCCCTGATAGCGCGGCTTATCAAGCGATATGGTGAGCGATATAAGCCGCGCTATCAGGGATTTTGGCTGTAACTTCTCTGTTATATTGCTGTAAGTCGTTGATGAATCCGACCCCAGAATACTTCCAATACCCTCACTTCTTATCGTTATCAAGACCCGTGAGTATTAATGCTTCAAAGAAAGTGATAAACAATACATTGTAGACGTGATAGCCGTACTTGCCTCTCCTGTCCTCTTTCACCTCGCTTTTTTCATCTTTCTATCTACAGTGCGTTTCAAAAGTATGTATCCACTCCAAAACTTGCTCATATCTCGTTTCTCGTTTATTTCTGCAGGTCCGCACTAGCTCTTCTAGATTTCTCGTAGTGGAAAATAGGTAACCACTCAGTTTCAGAGATTTTTTTCGTCTCACACGAGAATCAGAATTTTTTGAAGAAAATTGATTGAAATTTGGCGTTTCAAAAGTATGTATCCACTTGTGAAAAACAAACTTTTTACTAAATTCAAAAATCGATCGGACCACCATTATTTCTTGTAATATCATCGTATTACTCATGCTACTGACAAGGTTCTGGATGGTTCTGTCTTCGTTGGTGTCTCATGTAATCAAAATTACCACCACGTCATTGAACTGTCGGTTATCCGCGTAGGCTCGTTGAACCGCGATCCCCCACATGTTCTCCATTCCGTTGCTTTCAAGATAACAGGCCGGCCAGTCCGTTACTTGAATGTTGTGACGGTGGAGCCAATCTTTGGTCAACCTGGACACACGGACTGCTGCTCTGTCCTGCTGCGGAACATGTCTCTGATGTGTTATGCCTCTCAAGAAAGGCATAGGGCTAGACTCCACTACACCTTGACAGTTCAACTGTCTGTACGGCACGACGGAAGCCTAAGGTTTAGCATTCCGCTGCTGAAAAAGCGACCTCTGTCACTAATGAACCGCCTCCAAACCACCTCCAAGGTTGAGACGACGGGGCTTCTCGCAGGTCTCTTCAGTAATGTCGGTATCCATTGGAGACCATGCAGATTAAATTTCTTTTATCTATACAAACGAAGAAAATCTAATCTGGATGACTCCGATGGATACCGACATTAATGGAGAAACCTGCGAGAAGCCCCCGTCGTCGCAACCTTGGAGAAGGTTCGAAAGCGGTTCCTTAGTGACAGTGGTCCGCTTCTTCAGCAGCGGAATGCTGAAGCATAGGCTTCTTTCGTGCCGTACGGACAGTCTGAAATGTCAAGGTGTAGTGGAGTCCAGCCCTATGCCTTCCTTGAGAGGTGAAACACATCATAGACATGTTCTGCAGCAAGGCAGCGCTGCAGCCCGTATGTCCAGGTTGACCAAAAATTGGCTCCACCGTCACAACATTCAAGTAACGGACTGGCCGGCCTGTTATCTTGAAAGCAACGGGATGGAGAACATGTGGGGGATCGCGGTTCAACGAGCCTACGCGCATAACCGACAGTTCAATGACGTGGTGGTAATTTCGATTACATGGGGCACCAACGAAGACAGAACCATCTAGAACCTTAGTTAGTAGCATGAGTAATACGATGCACGATATTACAAGAAATATTAGTGGTCCGATCGATTTTTGAGTTTAGTAAAAAGTTTGTTTTTCACAAGTGGATACATACTTTTGAAACGCCAAATTTCAACTGGTTTCCTTCAAAAATTCTTATTCCCGTGTGAGACGAAAAAATCTCCGAAACTGAGTGGTTACCCATTTTTGACTACGGGGAATCTAGTAGAGCTAATGCGGCCCTGCAGAAGTCAACGCGAAACGAGATATGAGCAAGTTTTAGAGTGGATACATACTTTTGAAACGCACTGTAATTATAAATCGTTTTAACTTATACTGCATTTAGCATGCCCATATTAATTTTTATGTTTTTGGAGTTAAACTGTTCGCAGCTTCATTATGGTTAAACAATACGGCCTTTACTCTAGTTTAAAAGCATTTTAGTGTGTATTTGGCATCTGAATGTTTTCTGCTGTTGTGGAATTTCACCTGAAAAGAAACGTGAATAAACGTCGGCAAGGAAATTGTAGAGATAGATTGCCAAATGGATGTGCTCACATGGGGTAAATTCCTGTAGTAATCGAGATTCAACGGATGATCTACTTGAGAAAGGAATGTCCTGTTGAAGATAACTTCGTGAATGCAGTCAATAACACCGTAGTCGAAGTCCGGAAGAAGCTGCAAAATACAGTTTCAAACAGCTAAACCCTAAAAGGACTGTGAAGGACAATGTCTATGATATGATTTGGCGTCTCCAAGCCGTGCAGTCTGCAATTCTCTAGGTAGCGACACGTCGCGATTTCTGTCTCAAAAGTTTGCGAATTAAAAAGGTGTTATATATGATGTGAGAAAGTGATCAGCCATCATATATTAATGGCGGTATTTCCCATTAGTTTTATATGAAGCTCAAAAATAAGGTTACAAAAACAGCGAAAAGGATGAAACCATTAAACTAAACTAGACAACCTCCCATGCCATCAACTGCGTACTCTTCGCTAGCTGCTCAAGGTTTTCCAATCCGAAGACACACCAGTCGTTCTTGAAATAACCAGTGTGACAGGGCACGTCTTTGAGGCGAATCCACTGATCCACTCTGTAAAATTGCAGTCGTTCAGAAATTGAGGAAAAAGTTATGTGAGTATCACACCAACAAGGGAAAGGTCTGAAGCGTATGTCTGAACGAGGGGAGCGAGTCATATAGGGAAATCCTCACCCCTCAATTAGTATGAAAAAGTGTTTATTTTTTGCCAAGTCGTTAAACCCAACGAGTAGGGGGTCACAATGGGATACGGCGCAGCACGCGTTTGTGGGTCTTGTACGCCCGCGATGCCTCTGCAGCCAGAGGCTCGGAGCGGAGGTGGGTAGATGTTTGACTCGCGTGAGAGAGGTGATCTTTTCCAGAAATGTTGATGTCTCTTCAGTGTTGAAGCGGAACCGATGACCTGTGTTGAGTGAACGTGAAAAGTAGTCGTAATGAGTAGAATGTATAGCTCATCGAGTAAAAGAAACCAGTAACGAATATTTATTTAATTATTTATGAGAATAAAATTGGTTTATTCTTTACTGTTAGAAATGCTTAGAGCAATAGTTCATTGCTCTACCGCGTGTCCCATTCCCAGCTAGACATCGACTAGCCAAAAACACTCTCGAAGCGTTCCGGTACCCATTTGACCTTAACGCGAGCTTCTCTCAGCCCCTACGACCAATACTGCAGAGCATCTGCAGAACAACTCTGAGCTTCCAAATCACCTGTATTACCTGTCGTCCCGCTGATGATCGACTTGCTCGAGCGGGCGCCTTCAGCGTGTCCATTCGCCCCAGTCGCGTGCCAGAGTGCTCCAATGGATCCTCCTTGCTCGAGGCTAAGAGTGTCGTATCGGTCGTTCAGGGCTTCCACGAAGAAGTCCGACCAACCGTTGGTGGGTTTCCCTGGTGTTCTCTTGACATCCCGCGGAATCCAGTCGGTAACGGCTCTCGTGCGGGTGTCTGCGAAGCGCATTACGGGGCCGGCCCACCTAATTTTCGACAACTTGGCCCACGCGACAGTGTCTCTGATCTTCGAATGTCGGCGAAGCTCGGAACTCCGGAGGCCTTCTCTCACTTGCGTGAGTCGTGTCACTCCGAGCATCGTCCTATCGATTCCACGCTGCGCGACGCTGATCGCGTGTTCATCCTGCTTTCGCATAGCCCAGGTCTCTGAGGCGTATGTTAGGGCAAGAAGAACAGTGAAGTCGAATAGGTGGGCACGGAGTCGGACGTTCTTCGTTTTCTTCACGACTTCTTCAACGCTCTTGAAAGCTCCCCAAGCCGCTCGTTTCCTCCTGCTCAGCTCTGGTGCTAGGTCGTTGGCCATGTTGACTTCGCGACCCAGATACACATAGCTGGAGCATTCGGAGATGTTCGTTCCGTTGAGCGAGAATGGGGCATCAGAAACCCATCCGTTCTTCACGAACATCGTCTTCGTAAGATTCAGCTGCAGTCCAACGCTTCCACATACACGATCGAAGTCGGCCAGCATTCGTTCCGCCTGACTGATGCTCGGTGTTATGAGCACGATGCCGTCAGCGAAGCGAAGATGGTGCAGTTGCCGGCCGTCGACCTTCACT
Source organism: Heligmosomoides polygyrus bakeri (assembly GCA_947359475.1). NCBI lineage: Eukaryota > Metazoa > Nematoda > Chromadorea > Rhabditida > Heligmosomidae > Heligmosomoides > Heligmosomoides polygyrus. The sequence continues at coordinate 94,384,478 of OX375866.1, forward strand.
CCCATGTCGTCCCATTCTAGTTCGCGCATAACGTTTTCGAGGGTGGCGCTGAAGAGCTTCGGGGAAATGGTATCCCTTGCCGAACCCCTCTCTTCACGTCGATGACGACGTCATTGTAGAATGGAGAGATCTTGGTCGTGAATCCACTCTACAGCTCCCGAAGGAACGCCCTGAGTGAGCAGGGCTTCGAGGACCACTTCAGTCACGACGGAGTCGAATGCCTTCTTCAGGTCGATGAACGTATGGCACAGCGGTAGCTTGTACTCTCGAGACACTTCGATGAGCTTCGCAATGGTATGTATGTGGTCGATCGTGCTGAATCCTCTCCGGAATCCTGCTTGCTCGCATGGCTGTCCTTCGTCCAGCGTTCTGCTAATCCTATTCACTATCACTCGAGTGAACAGCTTGTAGACTACGGACAGTAGGCAGAGCGGGCGATAGTTGCCAATGTCGTGCACGTCTCCTTTCTTGTACAGCAAGATGGTCCTGCTGGTCTTCCACTGAAATGGAACCTTGCACTCCGACAGGTAGCGCGTGAAGAGCCGCGCCAGGGTCTTGATGAGCGCTGGTGGGAAATTCTTCAGGTGTTCAGCTCTGATCCTGTCAGGACCGGGTGCTGTACGTTTCTTCACCGACGAGATGGCGTGTCGGATCTCGGAAGGGAGAACAGAGGGGAAGACGTATCCATCCTGCGGAAGATGGCATGGGGCAGGTGGACGTGGCTATCGAAGACATCGGAGTAGAAGTCGTGTATGACTTTCTCCATGGTCCTTCTGGAAGAGGTGACGGCTCCGTCAGGACGTCGGAAAGCGGTCATCTTGGTCTTGAAGTTGGCGAAGTTCCGGCGGGCATTGCGGATGCTCAACCCTGCCTCTGCTGCTTCAGTCAACACTTCCGCCCTTCTCTCCTTAAGATCCCCCTTTATCGCCGCTCTGCATAGCTTCGCAAGGTCAGACGTTAGCTGGTAGTTGCCTGACGCTCGTGCTGCTCCACGCTGGCGTATCAGTTCGAGAGTTTCCGGAGACAGACGTCTCTTGGTTATCTTCGAGCTCTCGGCTCCCTTAGCACTATCGTGGAGATGGTGCACGAAACGGTCGTATTCCTCATCGATGTTGCCCATGACGGCATCTTCCCAAAGGCCGGCAAGAGAGGTGTAGAGGTCCGAGTTGATGGTCGTTCTGGAACTCCTCTTCGTGAACTTTGCGGCCTTCTCTTCCTGACGCGAAAAGCGGAACCTCGCGCGAAGGAGGCGGTGATCCGATCCCGTGTAGAACTTGGGGACAACGGAAACGTCGGTCAGGCAATACTTGCGATAGAAGATGATGTGGTCGATCTTGTTGTGAAACTGGCCTCCGGGGGATTCCCAGGTCCATCGTAAGGAGGGAGGCTTCTGGAACTGTGAGTTTCCATGGATGGTCTTGGTCCACATGATAAACTCAGACAGCCTTTCATCTTGCTCGTTCCACTCCAAACTGTGGGTTCCGATGTGAAGTTCTTCCGGCGACCTTCGTGGCCCGATCTTGGCGTTGAAGTTGCCGACGATCACCTTGTAGAAGGTGTGGTCTTCCTTATAGACCTTTTCCTGCTCCACGTAGAAGGCTTCGACCTCTTCGTCGTCGTAGGCGGATGTTGGGGCATGCGCGACCAATACAGTAAAAGCTGGCACGGAGCCACATCGCTTCAGTCGCAGATGTCAGGTTGTCAGAGATACGTACGAATCGATGTTCATGGCCAAGTGCATGTTGAGGAGGACACCAACGCCGCATACTCCCCTGCCGTCGCATGTTCCGAAGCCCGTTGACGTCGTACTTGATCTTGTTGGCTTGCATCATCAGGTCCTCGACGGATGCTTCCGATGCAAGTGTGCGGGCGTTGTAAGTACAGATCGTCATCCTAGTCCTTCTAAATTTGCGTAGCCTGGTTAGGCCCTGAATTTTAGCGGCCTCTCCGGACTCGTCCTTCCCATCGCTGCAGAAATGGGGGCTCTTTCGGGGTCAGGGGAATGTGGCCCTTTAGTGCTGCTGTGTTTGACTGGAATACAACACGGGTAGCTAGTCAGTCTCTGTCGTGCGGGCGAAGAGCTCCGGGCAGCCAGCCAGACTACCCGAAGGGACGGTGCGAGTCTTTTGAGGCGGCCTCGTATCGCCATACGATTTACTCCCAGTCTACCGAGTGCAAGATTTTGGCCGAGCCGACACAGTTACAAGGCGCAGGCGCGAACACATCCCGCACACTGTTCGTGAACATGCCGCTCCCACGCACAAGGAACGCGTCGACCACAGCAGGAGCAAGGATTCCCTCCCTGCATCCCACCTGCGGCTATGGGCAGTACACGGTCGCATTTAGTTCTCGTTTTCGTTCCCCTATCCACCACCCGGGGACGGAACACGTGGCAAGAGGCACGAGATCCCTCTTAACAAAAGAGCCCGAAAGGTCTCTATCGAGGGAGATCCGTGGTCGAGGGAGATCCGTGGTATATGCAACACTGATTTTGATTTTTGCTGATTTTTGCTAGGACCCTTGGCTGCAGGGGAGTTGACCTTTCCAACTAGACATAAATAAAGCAATTAGAAGAGTATATGATGGCACCATATCACAAGACAAGAATGGCTGTCCAGTCAATCTCATGTCATCTAGCATGTGTTCCACATGATCAAAGAAGGGTATCCGATCGTTGCACAAGTCCTGTTGTACCCTACTGCCCGTCGAAGGTGTATTAATGAACTAGACACACTAATGATGACGGACTGGTAGCTACTGCAGCCCCCGCAGGTCAGCGAGAGGTCACCGTCATATTCTAACGTATCGCTAGACGATGGCACGTTGGTCTTTAAACTTCTCTGGTGAGCCGACCAACTAAAAATGTTACACATAGAGAGATCTTTTATTGAAGATAGAGGTTCACAGATATCTTTCAAAAAGTTGATCACGATGGTTCGCCGTGACATGAGTGTACACACCCGCGATTGTCAAGGTTAAGTCTGAAGCGGCACTACTGAACTTTCGCGACTCTTAGCCCCTTGGTCGAGGTCTACAAGGGGTAGAAAGAACTTTCACCCAAACTTTGCCTAAGGGGGTTATCTGGGGCGCTGATCACAAATATGATACTCATTTTTTGAAACTTCGGCCGATTGCTAGTAGGCTAGCATGTGTGGACGTGGTCCCATAGTAAACGATGAGGGCCCCTAGCTCCTTGGGTTCAAGGACTTTGCAAAAATGGAACATCCCTTCCTACTACTTGAAGGGTGGAGAATCTCACAGTGGTATTCGTTTTCAAAGTTCATACATACGCCTGAGAGACTTTCCTGCTGAGTTAATTGATGAAGATATCAGTACTGTCCAGTGTGAGCAGACTCCTTTTGAAAATACATCTTCACTTCGTAACAGATTTTAAGTTTTCTAGAATTCAAATTCGTTCAAAGCTTACATCGTCGAAAACTGTGTCAATTTTGCCGGTCTCACGCACGTAGATGTAAACCGTCCAGGCATATCAAATCCATCGCTACTTTGTAACGATGGAAGTAGTAAATCGTTAATAGAGGCCGGCTGCAAAGATATGCTAAGACATGCTTTTCCTCGAAGTACCTCAAATTTTCCTGGTGTAAGATTTTTACTGCCTTTCAGTAGTGTTGAGTCATATCAATACAGAAAGCACAGGTACTGCAGGCAATGACTCTCTTTGGCTCGAAAAAATCACTGTTTTATTTTATAAAATTGCAACCAGTTTGTTTTTGTTTGTTGCTTTTACTCTTTTACCCGACTATTTTTTTGCATATCTATCTCCTCTGCGGGTCTCCTTAGAGGCCATCGCCTGGGGTGCGTAGTAGTTTAGAGAGGTTCTTGGAAGATAGAACCCGCCCGGTTTGGTTATGCCAGTTGCGGGCCTACTAAGTCGTAGCACTCAAGGTGGAGAACCATTGAATCTATGTAATAAAAGCAGAGAAGCAGTTGATTCCTAATTATAGTTTTAAATTAATTATATTTATTATCTTTTATATTGCAGACAGAGCTTTTTTTCGGATAGTCTTTCAACTCAAGTAAAGCCGCAGTATAGGCTTGTTCTTTTCCTCGTTTTTTGTACACCTCGATTTTTACTCGTAAGAAGAAATTTTTTAGGGCTATGAATTTTCTGAAGTATTTGAGGATCAGCAATGTTGACAAAATAATTACGACTCCTCAGTTTCCTACTTAGTTGTGTCTTGGTTCTTGTTCCTTCCTTGTTCTTTTATTGCGTTCTTGACATACCGACCATAGTTTCTTTTTTTGTGAAGTGCTGTTTTTTGTTGTTTTTTTACGCACCCATGAGTGCATGAAAGAAATAAAAAAAAATAAAAATAATAATATTAGGAATGGTAGTGGTTACACGGGTTCGCCAGCTTGAGATACTCCGAAACGCATGTCCTTGGAAATAAGCTGCTCTAATCGCAAAAGCCTGCCTCAGCCACTTTTTGGACCACCCACGGCGAAAACGTGGTCGTTCTGCTAAAGTAATATGCATGCTTGTGTAGATCTCGGAGAGACGAATCGAACGGTACCAACCGTTTCTCAAAAAAATCTAAAATTTGAGGAATTGTGAGCATGAACTGTGAACGGGTTGCGACGGACTTTTCCGTCCAAAGTTTTGACGGTGCGACGTGATCGGTATTTATGATGGTGATTCGGATACCATTGCATCCAGATTTTGGGCGAAATCGGCCATCATTCGCGTGGGAATGAAGGCAAACGATGAGGGGCCGGCTGCGATTGGAGGGATGGACAAAAAAATCGATGTGAAAAAAGTCCATCGAGTATCGGCAATTTGTATACCAGTGGATAGGGCTCAAGCTGCTGAGTTCAAATGTATTTTTATTTTCACAAGTACTTGATTTATAAAGAAGTTATTCAAAAAGACCGCTCTGGAGCGCTCCAAAGCGGCCTATGTTGACCTGCGCGGCTTTTTCGGCCAATGACCGAAAGACATGTCCGGTACTGAAGTCCGCACCAAAGATTCGGAATTACCAAATTGTTCTCTCTTTCATTAATTAAAATACGCGTAGTGTTGTGACACATAGCTATTAGGAGCATTGCTTTTTTACAACAAAACATGAGGTAAAACTTTCTAACCCCTGCGTTTATTTGATCGAGGAGCGTGGTGAGATTCACTGTACCAACAAGCCATTCTACTGCCGCTCGCGATAATGATACTTCAGGCGAGCCCCTTGCAAACGTAAGCTTAGCGTTCAACTGCTGAGGTGTGGCAGTGCTCTCTGAAAGCTGCGAATTAGGACAAAGAAAAGCGATACGCGAAGAAGCTCTAAAATCGGAAGAGGGTTCTGCGCTACTCATAGCAAGTTTTATGAAACAAATAATTCCGCTGTGACCCCCAGCAGGAAGTGTATGCCTAGAAGTGAGTCAACTCGTTACAGGTGGTAACATATTGCTTAAAGACGTTGTTTTCATAGCAAGTACCAGCACGGCATGTTTTAGTGAATGACTGATTGACCTGTAACCTGAGGAAGGCTTATCGTAGTAGCAATCTTCCCTGCGTTGTAAAAACTACAGCGGATAGCATATCTTAGGTGGGCATCGGATATCGTCTTCAAATCAACTGTTGCAACGGCAATTGTAAGGCATTAACAAATTGTGCATTTCGGGGGCAAAGTCAGTAGTTGAGGGGCAAAGAAGAAACTGCGTAGCAAGAGAATATAGAGCCTTCGTTTTGACGCATTCGCAACGGTGTCCACTCATTTGATTGGAGGGGGACTTTTGGGAAGAACTTTCTTTATCGATGCTTCTGTTCGAGTTTTTTTTTCGAATTTGCAAATTATAGTAACAAGTCAACGTTGAGGTAGCGTAGCGGAGGCCTGGTTTCCCCTCACTCGTTTCTTCCTATTAAATCTAAGTGCTGGCCCGCCCTTACTGGTCTTTCTCTCACCTTCTTGGTCCCAACTCCTGGTACACTTCTACGTTTCCACTATAAACCCCCTACTGGTCTGTTCTTACAGGCTTGCACGTCCTGCTTCCTCCTCCTGGTTGTTCCTTTCCTTCCTGATCGCTCTCCTGCTCCATCCTGGAGGTTCCTCTTACGGCCCATCTGTAGCACCCCTTAGTGGTCCTCCCATGTATTTGGAATCAGGACGCTTGTTGCGTGGGGACCCGTCTTCTGGATCCAGACGCTAAAAAACTCGCGCAGTTGCCGCTGGGTCAAGCAGGAGGAGGCTTCCTCTGCTTATCACTCCACCCGCGCTGTAGATGTTGAGGCGAATCTCACGTAGTTTAGATCACTCGATCGTCATCGACTGCCAACGCAATTAGATGGTCACAAGTGCTCCGACACGCCTAACGGCTTGCCTCGCACTTGCGCGCTTCGCGCGACTTTGTAGCATCACTGGCCTATGGAAGGTAGTTATTGTAAAACATAAAATTCGCTAGCATCTAGGACTTGGTGCGTACTTTATCGGCATCAAGCCCTTCACCACTTCGGTACCTTCTTCATAGACATTCTTCCCTGACCGGCCAGTAATGTCATTGGTTTGTGCTGCGCAGTACTTCTGTCCCTCAGGTTGTTCCTCCGCAATCGTTGTCATGCTCAACAGCTAGCGGTTCAAGTTGTCGTTGAAGCCAGTTCTGATGTCTTCCAAAGCCAGTTTCGCCTCTCTTGTTTCTTCTTACTGGATCTAATTGCTAGTCCACCTTTACAGGTCTTCCCTCCCCCTCTTTAGTCACCTACCTTCCTGGTCCCAACTACTGGCTCACTTCTTTGTTTCCACTATTGACAACTACTGGTCTCTTTTTGCTGGTTTCCCCATCCTGGCCTCTCTTCCAGGTTCTTCCTTTCCTTCCTGGTCGCTCTCCTGGTCCACCATAGAGGTCCCCCTTACCGCCCTTCTCCACTACCCCCTTAGTGGTCCTCCCATGCTCAGGGCACGGCCGGTGACATCAGGATGCTTGCTGCGCAACCTAGGGGGCCCGTTTTCTGGATCCAGAAGCTCAGAAGCGCGCGCAGTCGCCACTGTGTCGAGCATGAAGAGGCTATGCATATGGCAGATTCCTTCTTCTTCGTATGAATTCCCTTACGGCTCCCTCCTTGTTGGTTCCTCGTCCTGGTCCCGCCTCGAGTTCCCTTCTTCAAGGTATATTCCTCTTCACCCCCTCGGGATCCTCCCTACTACCCTACCCCAATTAACTAGGCCTCCCATGCTGACACGACGACGGCGAGCGAACGCCCATTGTGTGACATCGGTGTCACATCCTCTAAATTCGGTTCCTCTTAATGGTAATGGATCCCTTGCTGATCCTCCTTACTGTCCCCCTCCCCTGATTTGTAACTCCCTAATGATCCCTACATATTGCCTAAACTCTTCCGGTGCCACCACCTGGCCTGCTTCATTGCTCTCCCCATCGACCATCAGATGTTCCTCCTGGCCGCTGCCTCCTGATCGCTGTCGGTTCTCCACCCTCAAAGTCCCTCTTCTACCTTTTCCCCTTTAGTAGTCTTCTCATGCTAATGGCACGAAGTGGGTTTCTGAATCTGGACGCTCAGAAACGCACGTAGGTGCTGTTGTGTTAAGCAGTAAAGGGCTGCGTTTCCCCTGCTGAAGCAACATCCCACGTTCAATAACAAAGTTTGTCCGCGCAGTACATGATGGGGCGCACCTCACTTCGGTTAGATCACTCCACGAACAAACTCTTTTATATATAGGTGGTGATAGATCTTACCTATATCTAATATATCTTCTTAATATCTATATCACTATATCTTGTATATCTATTTTCTTACTATCTTTCTTCTTGGCATATCGAGGGACGATGTCCACACAAATGAGTGGACACCCGCTGTTACGGGTTTCAATGGCGAATTACGAGTCCAGCTAAAGCATTAGTCTACTCCAAAACCCCATTCATTGTGAAGTAATGAATATTGTGAAAACTTTTGATGAGCTAAAACTAACCATCTAAGAACAGCTTCAATGAGCGTGCGTCCCACTTCAAATTATGATTAAACCAGTTCCAACCCGATTCTAATCGCACGTCGTTCGCTCCACCAAGTATCTTATAGATCTCCACAATCTCGTAAGGTGACTTAATTACGACATCCCAATTCTGAAAATTACTATATGAAACGTGAACCTGGTGTAGTTTTGAAACTAGCGCTGCCTTTCATTAAAGAGCAAATATAGACGAGTCCATGTAAAAATAATAAGTAAGTAATAGTGTGCCATAGTATACAAAAGTACAACAACAGCAGGAACAGCTGATCATATACTTCCAACTGAATTGCTTCCGTTCTTTCGTTGCTCTATAAGTTACGCCATACTTGCTATCAAACATGTCGCGCTACAATGCACTAGTTTGGTGTTTTGATTTTTTTTCCAATAATTAGTTACCAATGGGTGTCGTCGCTGCCGGTTATTCGTTATTCTGGTGCCGTTTCTGTTTTTTTTTCTGTTTTTTCTTACTTGTTTGAGTTCTGTTCTAGTCCACGTTCTAATGAGCATAGCAAGTCATTTATAATGTAAATAAATAAACTAATTAATTAGTTAATTAATTAGCGACGATATATATACCATTTTCACGTCGAACTGGACACTTTTCACGTCAAAATGGACACCTCTTCTAAGTAAGTCTAAGACCTTTGAAATCAAAGCAAACTCTTCCAAATCAAAAAGCTTCTTCTACATTGAAAATTAGTGGCTCTCCAGAAGTGTTCGAATAACACTTTGTTCAAGGAAAATTGTAGTATGACTTTCATTGAAGTTTTAATCTACTCCCAATAAGAGAACACATAATTTAACATTTTATAAAAACTTTGTGTTTTTGAGAAAAAACATTGATTTAGAATTTATTTTGAAAAGCAAGAAGTTGGCCATTTTATTTTGTTAAAGCAGAGATTGCGCAATGTCCCCGTCCGAAACTTCGCGATTTCTATTCGATTGATAGTAAAATTTTTGCTTGTATGCAGGTTCACAGCTGGAAGGGGTGCAACATAAGCAATTGTAAAATACACACATATCCTAACTTTCTTGCTGCATATAGGCGATATTTGCACTATCAATCAACTAAACATTGCGACTTGCTTTTCTCACACCACCTGATTGCTGCTTTGTTGCGCTTTAAAACAAAATTTAGTTTAATATTTTTTCTCAAAATATAAAATTACTACACTTGTTTGGGCAGCTGAACTAAAAAAATTCAAGGAAAGATCTACCAAATTTTTCTTAAACAAAGAATCGCTTCAAATGTTTTAGTCAGCCTATAATTTAACCTGATTAAAGGTTATTTCAATTTGGAAGAGTTCGCTTTGATTTCAAAAGTCTTAAGCTAACTTAGAAGAGAGTCCAAATTGAGGTGAAGAGTGTCCAATTCGACGTAAAAATTGTATATATACATATATAAGCGATCGGCGCGATACTGCGAGGTTGAAATCAGAATCCCGGAGTTACGAAGCCTGGACGACCTAAGGTCGAAAAGCAGGCATGGCTGTTAACAGACGATATGAAGGCGAAACTTCGAGGGAAGAAGTCGCTCTTTCTCGTTTCTTGGAATAGACAGCCGATAACTGGAAGAAGTACTATGGAGATGTCAACGAGAAACTCCAATCATGAGATGGTGACCGCCATGTATATCATCGACCTACTAGGAATAGCCATCGAAAGACCGAGGTTATCGAGAAGGCTTTCGGGGTCTATGATGTGGATGGCGACCTTCTTACGAACCGCAGAAAAGCGTTGGAGCGATAGCGCGATTATTTGAAGAAAATCTCTGCAGTAGAATTTCCACATCCGTCCATCCAGTCAGCGGCTATAATCTACGGTTTCCTTCAAAAGATTACCGTGGAATGAAGCGGCTTTGGAGAGGATGAGGCCAGGTAAAGCCACAACAATGTGGAGGGCTGATTTGTGAAAACCAAAGTTTTTGTACCCTGCTGTCGGAGTTCTTTCCTGCGGAGTTCTGGAGGGGATGAATTCGTCGAAGGTAGTTTCCACCTGGGCTCGGTTATTGCAGCATTTTTCGCTCAAGAACTTTCCAGATGCTTGAAGAAGTGGTAATCGGTGGCAAAAGGTCCGGTGAATATGGTGGGTGTGGCAGAGTATCGTAGCCCAACTTGATCAACTTCTGCAGCGTCGGATGCGCAACATGTGGCCGCGCGTTGTCGTGGAGAAGGATAGGTCCTTTTCTATTGACCACTGCCAGGTGCGTAAGTCGGAATTTTTCGTGCATTTCGTCGATATGTTCGACGTACTTCTCTGCAGTCATTGTTTCGCCCGAATTCAAAAAAAGGTGGTGAATTAATCCAGAAGCAGACCACCAAACAGTTACAAGATCTTCTTTTTGTGCAGTCTCGGTTTCGGGATTGGCTGCAGAGCTCCATCGCGGTCCATCCACTGAGTCGCTCGTCGCCTGCTATCGTAGAGGATCCACTTCTTGTCACAAGTTACGATAAATAGATTGTTCTTGTTGCGAAGAAGCAGCGCTGACAACACTTCGAACCGAAGATTTTTTGATCGTCGTCAACTCTTGTGGTATCCATTTACCTAACTTCTTCGTCTTTCCAATTTTCCGCAGATGTTCCCAAACACTTCAATTGCTTGAGCAGAGTTCTTTCGCAAATTCTCGAGCGGTGTATTTGCTTCCACCAAGCCCTTTATCGTTGTTATCAATGCCAGAGCAACGTCAGCGACCTGCACCATCCTCAAGATCGAATTCACCTCGACGAAGTTTTTGAAACCAGTGCATCACCGTGGATTCGTTAACACTTCCTCGGCTACATACCTCGTTGATGTTCCGAGTTGTTTTCGCCGCAGTACGACCAAGATTGAACTCACAGAAGTAAATCTGCGGGGGGGGGGAAATTACGGCGCAAAAATAGCAAAAAATACCCAGACGTCTTTTAACTGCCTGAAAACATCAGCCATGGGGCGATCGAGGTCGCTGAACACGAATCTGAAGGTCGATTTTGTTGTATCGATCGCCATCAATCGATATTGACCAAACTATCGATTTTTTGTGGATGTCGTTCTCGTTTCGACTGGCGAAAACAGGGGAAAATAGGGGAAATTACGGGGTGCAAAAATAGTGGAAAATATCTATACGCCTTCTACGTGGCTGGGAATTTAGAAGATGTGCCCAAACCGTCTTCCGTTGTGTGTGGGGTTCAGAAAACGTGCCGAACACGTTACTCAACGTGCCTGGGATTCAGAAGACGTGTAGATCAGGTCACCCAACGTGCTTAGGGATTCAGTAACACTTCGTTCGCTAAGGGAAAGGGGGACAGTAGTGGAGATCAGTTACAGAAAGGGAACCAGTTATGGAGACCAGTACCAGTAATTGGGGACGTGTTCCACTAAAGATGGACCAATAGTGGGGAACAGTTCCGGTAAGAGGGGGAGCAGTAATGGTGGACCAGTACCAGTAATGGGGGACCAGCTCCAATAAGGCGACCGGTAATGAGGGATCAGCTCTGGTAAAGGGGGCCAGTAGTAGGGGATCAGTACAAGTAATGTGGGACCAGATCCAGTGGTGGTGCACCAAAAGTGGAGGACCGTGCTTTCGGCCATCAGGAGGATTGTCGTCGAAGATTTTAGGGGACGAAGGCATTGATTAGCACAAGCATCGACATCACTCAACCGTCTGGAGATGATGCCGATGTTGAGCGTAGTGGTGGAGGAAGGGGTCTGGATGGCTTCATACCGCAAACTACTCTACTGGAGCCAGGTTCATAAATCGCTTGCTGGCCGGTAACGCTAAAAAGTACCGCTAAACCTGATGCTAATAGATCTCGGTATCTGGGCTTTTGCGGTACTTTTCACCGCTACCGGCTGGTATGCGGTTGATTAATCTGACCCGTAATCTTAAGTAGGGTAGACCAAGGTTGTAACACAATAAGCTGCATAAGCAGAGCAGCTTGCTTGATGTGATTTTCCTCAGAATTTTTCTCTCCCTCTGACTAAATAATTTCTGCAAAATAATAAGTGGAATCACCGCGCCCACCCAATTCAGATAGCGACTGACATTGACGTGTTGATAGTAGAGCATAAGAGATTACCAGAATAAGTAACATGTACTCCCATCCAGGTCTTTTCGAAAGTAACTTCATGCAGCTGTAGAAGGCTTCGCTCATGTTGCGACCATGAGCGTCGATACGGAATTCCTCTGAACGAAAATCATTCTTCTAGATCACGTTATTTCCAAGAAAGGAAGCCATAACATGCTCCATGATCTATGACCGAAGTGCTGATATACCTGTCGTTAGATCTCCACCTAACGTGTACTTTTATTTTACCTACAATCCGACAAGAATGATTGGAACATCGGTCTGGCGGTGGGCAGGGAATAGAAATGCTTTGCTGTAGCCATTCGCTAGTCAGAATACTTTGGAAGCTCGTTAGGCTGCACTTCTCTCTTTTATTTCTTTTTCTTTTTGGAGAAATGGGAAAGAATTTCCTTATACGAAGCATTTTTCAATATTTTCAATATAGCCATAAATCCATCCTCTCATCACATACCTGGTGTGACGACGACATTGGGGAAGCAACTTGCCAACCGTTTGATTTTTTCTTTAAACTCTTTGTCAGCTTCTGGAGCAATAGAATAGCAGAAATAGTTCTGGGGATGGTATGCTGAACGAAGCTCTTCTTCAATGAACTCATACGCCTGCAAAGATCCCAAGAAGTGTCATCAACTACTCAGAAATCGCCTGTTCAAGGTCTAGACTATAGAGGAGTAAACAAAAAAGGAACGACTGACGTAAGGATACTTTTCTGACGAGCCACACGTTTTGAACCGTTTGGATCAATATAAATATAAAAGGCTTACATACTGCTGGCTTCCAGGCGATGAATAAGTTTCTGTTTTATTTTTATTTGTGTTAAACTTTTTTGGTCCACTTGAAGCAGCGCAGCAAGACGACAGGTGCAGATTACAGACCGATGTCAATTGCAACTACATCAAATGATAAAAGTATTAACTCAACACCTACGATCTCGTATAGGAAGGTGACGAGATAACTTCGGTCCAGGTAGTTAAAAAGTAATTGTTATCCGAACAGCCTAATTATTAGGTTGGTGAAAAAGTCTTCCACCACAGCGTAATTTTTTTTCAAAATTTTATTGCTTCTTTTGTGAGCGACTTCAATATATAGAGTAATTACCACTTGCATCTACAACCTTCTGCTTCCTGCTGGGGAGATCGCGAAATCCTTCCTTCCAGAATGAAGGCAGCTGTGACTCAAAGAAGTGCTCCACCTCAGATTCCAATTTGGCTCGGTCGTTGAAGCACCTAACCCTTAGTTGTTGCTTGAGAGCTCGAAAGAGGTAGTGGTCCGATGGCGCAAGACCTGTCAAATACGGCGGGTAGGGCACCACTTCCCACCGAAGCTCCTGCAACTTCTGGTGAAACGACTTTGCAATGTGGGAGCGAGCATTGTCGTGAAGAAGGTAAGAAGGTAACTCGCTGTTTGCGCGACATGGCCTCGCTCAGCTTCTGCAGCTGTGGTCTTCACTGTTACTGCCGTGGGTGTCGTCAAGGAGCTCATGACAGAGATTCCTCGAGAACCCTACCAACAGCACAGCATTACCTTCCTCTGGTGAATGTTCGCCTTCAGGTTGTGGTTCCCCTTGAGGGAGCCACTGGGCCTACCGAGCAGGGTTAACGAGGAAGACCCAGGATTTATCTCCCGTGACGACATTTTCGAGAAAGTGCTTATTATGGAAAAGAACAAGGAGAGACTGAGCGATAGTTAGTCGCGAAGCCTTGTCCGAGTCACGGAGTCAGTCACACTTCACTGCAGTCGTAGTATTTATATGCTCTCAAAAGCAAATTGCCATGTATGCGAAATATTCTAGAATGTTTGTGCTACAACTACGTAGCACCAAACAGTCCTTAGAAGTTCCCGTTAAATTTTGAAAAAATTTCAAAATTTTTGGTGCAAGACTTTTTCACCAACCTAATACATCATCTGGTGCTTAACGCTAAGCAAGGAAATGCTTCGCCTTCAATCGTGTTAGTCTTAGTGATTGTTTAGCGTTTGTAATTGTAAGGTTTAATCTTACGTCGTGGACGACCCTTGCATGTGCGACTCCGAATTGTATTCTCCTCCTTGGAATTGGTCCCATGACGCGAATTCTGATATCCTCGCAGCACATACTTAAGTTTTGAGCAACAAGCACATTTCGATTAGCTACCATTTCCTTCATGTAGTCCTGTAATACGTCTTGTAAACGAGAAGGTTTTAAACCTTCAACAATTCCTTCATAACTATTTTACTTTTGCTTTTTTGAACTCTGTAATCACTGCCTGTGCAAGCCTGAACGGAACTCCATGTTTGCGTACCTTGTTTCAGGATAAGTAATACTTGTACGTCCGTTCATCAGGCCTAAAAATCGCCACCACCCTTCATTACCCTAAGAGCACTCTTTTATCTATCGGGTGGTTACCACAAGACACTGCATAGGTCAAATGCTCATTCTAGTGGCTTCCACTATGTAGCGTAGCAGTATAATGCGTTGCGCATTACACAAGAGATTGAATAAGATCGTCCCTTTATCCATCCTCCTTTATCCCAAGGCCGGATAGCAGTTTTGTAAACGAAAAGAAAATTGAAGAAATTCTTTTCGCTTACTATGTCGCCGTTGATGATACGTCCGCAATCAATATGAGACGTCTCCTTTCGCTTCTTGAACGCCCCAATAAGGGTTTTACTCTGAAACTCTTCTCACCTAACTTCTTTTCCTTTCGCTTGTGGTTTCGAAGTTTGTCTTCACCTCGTCAAAGGGATTGATTTTTGGGGACAAGTCGCATTTGTTGAACATCTGAACCTCTAAATCTCGAAGACTTTCCTCCACCTCCATTAATCGAGCATTGACAAGATGAGACAACACTCCAACGTCGTTTATCGTTTTTGGCTTAGGAGACGCTGAAACTTTTGTAGAAACCAATGATAAAAGGAAGTAAAAAATGAAAACAAGATAAGAGGTGTCTGAAGTCTACAAACCGTTAAAACCTGGCACCTTGACAGTCACTAACGCTGAGGTGGGCTACCGCTAGGAAGGCGAAGAAAGCAAGGCGCCGTAAGTGTTGAGAGGGGGTGTGGACTCTGATAGGCTTGGATATTTTCGATATACAGCCTGTGGTAAGACAGAGTATTTTGGTTTCCAAGCGGAGGTCCACCCCTACACCAGTGTCCGGATTTATGAACACGCGGGAGCGGGAGATATGCTATATCATTTCTCGTCTCCCCCGCCTCGCTCTCTCACCTGCTCGCATCCCGTGGGAAGCCGGGAACCTTCCCGGAAACGTTCATTAATCCGGGTACAGGATTATGCTAGAATAGTCAATTATAGCATGCAAAAAGCAAGAAAAATCATCGTTAAAACTCCACCATCCCACCCATCTCAGGCTATCTTACAGTAGGTTCGTTTAAGCTACTCATGTCAAAACTGTTCACATCGATCAGTGCGGAAACAAACATCTAGGTTCTGCGCTCTGGGCGCTGGGAAGACCAGGGAAGAGAAGACATTTTGGAGTAAGGACATATTTCTCTTTCCTGGTCAAAAGCGCTTCAGTCACCCGCAAACTGCGGCGCGGTTTCGCGTGCCAAAAGCTCGCCTAAATAGGGTGGGCGGATAGGGCAGGAAGTGGGTGGCGGGCGTGATCGTGTAAGGCCTCGTGCATACTTCCCGTCGTCGCGATGGAATCGCGGCGATGAGTTTTGCAGAGCGACGCGAAAGGATGGGATGTTCCCAGTGCGCGTCGCATCGCTCATCGCTCTGCAAGGGAGTGAAGGCGATCCGCCCGGGGCCAACGCTAAACACCGCGCGCGGCGCGAAAAAGTATGCCACGCCCGCGATGGACGCGGGAAGCCATCGCGTATGGCGGCTGCCACTGTTGCGGCGGCGCGGAGAGGTTTCCCTTGACTATTTGGCCGCGAGCGGCGGAATGGCTATGAACTGAGAGCCGCGATGGCATCGCGGCGATGGAACTATGCACCCAGCCTAAGGAACGAACGACCCCACTGTTACGCTCAAGACGGTCCGCCATTTGCCCCTTTTTTAAATAGGGCGAGCGCTGCAGGGATCCCCGTAACTGATCGATATTATTGGTCAGTTACCCTTGGTTCATGATGGAGTATGGAACATGTGATCCTGGTATTATACTCTTTAGTCCGTTGTCTATATCCATTCCCGAAGCAGCGGAATAGTCACTGTGCACATCGTTTAGGATTTTTGAAGGAAAATTGGATTTTCTTTGGTTTCCGTTTCGATCCTACTTTCCTACTTCGGTTGTAACCACTTCTCGGTCCTCCCTACATGTTGTTCTCTTCCAAAGAATTGCCGCACTTTCCTTATTACCATAACTTGACAGATAATATCGCTGAACTCAGCTGATCGTGAGAATGAAATGTTGCGGGACTATACTACCCCCTTGGGGGTTCCTGCCAAAGATTTCACCATTTTTAATGGCTCATCACGGCAATGAAGTTTACAGAAAGGAAAGTGGCTTCATGGTTCGCTTTGTTTCTGTATTCTCTTCCTGGAAACGGTGCATATAAGGGGTAGAATAGTGTGCGCGCGACGAGATGCCATGTGTAGTAGCCGAATTGATCAATCGCGTCGCTCGATCAATTTGGCCACTAGAAATGCATCGCGTCGCGCGTCGTGCGCACACTAAACGACCTCTGACCTCCCTAAAACCTTTGTTATACCATCGCTCACCCTAAGCGACGCCTAAAGCGCCTTTTATACTTTGGATTACGGCATTCGGCGAATCGCGCCGCGGGAGGGGAGGGCGCGGCGCGGCGCGATTAGCTGCGACAGACTCGGTGTGGAGTGGGAGATTTCACACTGAGACGAACTGAATATTTTGCTATAGCCTTTTTGTTTAGGTTCCCCAATCAACAGAACGAAAAGGGTGTAGCAAAATGGTGACACTATTGTACTTTCAGGGCTCCAGAGGAAGGACAGATTGGGAAGTTTTTCAACCAAACTTTGCTCAGGGGGGGGGCATTTTAGGGTTTTGATCACGAACCTGACATCCGTTTTTGAAAATTCGGCAGATTGCGGTAGATTCGGGTGACTAAGGCTGTAGAACCGATTTCGCCCAACTTCGCTAGGGGGGAGGTTATTTTTGGTGCTGATCACGAATCTAGCATCCATTTTCGTACTACGCTGGAGTTTCGGCGAAATCGGTGACCATGACCTTAGTCACCCGTCCCTTCCGTAACCTAGGAAGGAAATGGAGATCTGTAGACATTCCCGATGTTTTACCTACCACACTAAAGATATGTTTAGTGCACTATGACCTCGGAATGGCTACTTGAGAGTATTCTGAGTGATTCTCGACGATGAGTACCTTCCAGCAGTTTTACTTTTGGACCCACACATGCCGCAAAATAAAGGGTCGTCTAGCGCGATTTACATTACATAGGATTCAAGTAAGTATCACACTCAGCAGTAGGTTGAGCGGACGACTTCGGCCCCATTCGTCGCTTCCAACAAAAATCTACCATAAACATTAGCAGGATGCATTTCGCTGATCATCCAGACGAATCCTTTCTGTTTTGGTTCCGCAACGACTCATGGACAGTCTCCTTCGTCATCTTTGGCTCACGGGCCGTAGTAAGCAGAAGCTCGTGGCCACGCGTTGCTGACGCTCCCTTTTCTAACTACCGCGCAGTGGCGCGCCAAATTCGCGGCCAGTCGCGCCGCGCACAGAATTGACGCGCCGCTCCGCGGCGGGAGGATAAAAGCGCCTAAGGCTATGTCATACCATCGCTCACCCAAGCGAAGCCTAATTATAGGCTCCCATATGGACTCATCGCTTCGCGCGATCGATATGGGAGCTTATCATTAGGCTTCGCTCGGGGTGAGCGGTGGTATGACATAGGCCGGCGGGTTCAATCCCAACGAGTGGGGGGGCCACGGCGGCCTCGGGCCGGAACGCATGTGTGCGCGTCGATTTACCGTGGCGATACGTACAGGGATGTCTGCGGGCTCCATGTATCGACCCATGCCTGCGGGCTCCACGTATCGACCCACGACCACTGTACGGCTATCTCTGTACGAATCGCCACGGTGAACCTGTCGACGCGCCTTTTTCTTGTCTTTTCGTCCGGCGCTTTTTTTTTCGTCTAAATTTCCTCTTTATTTCAGGAGGAAGACTGCAGTAGCCACAGTAGGGGTTCACGTGGGCATGTTATGTTACAAGTATTCATCTCTATGTAGTGTTTCAACGTGAGTATGGAGTGGCCCCCTCTCATTGGTATTGAACCGGCCGGCGCAATGATGCCACGGAGGGGGCAGCCCATGGGCTTCGGCCGACTTAAGCGTAGCAGTTGGAAATGCTGACGTGGAATTTCCCACATTGTACGCATACTGACGCGTACATACATGTAATGCAAGTTGCAGAGGAGCCAGGTCAAACGGCAAAAACTCGTTCAAGTGTGCTGGCCCCCTCATACCACGTCGCGCCGCGCGATCGATATGGGAGCATACCATTAGGCGTTCCTCGGGGTGGGATGACAAAGGCCTAAGCTAAAACTTCTCCCGCTCGAGTTCCTTCAACGGAGCAACTCGGAGGTATGCCAGATGACTTACCCAGTTCTGTTTCTGTTGTTAGTGTCAGCTGAGGAGGGAATGTGATAGTCCCCGTCGCGAAAGCAGTTCCTGCTCGTCTATAAGGACCGGACGGCCCTCATAGTTCTCACGCACTAATCGAACGCTGCACGTAAAGGAGCGCATTGGACGTGGGCTACACCGATATCACGCCACTGATGCCTTGACGTTTGCGTGTAAAGGACGTGGACAACACCACTACAGAATCACTGACGTCATGATGTTACGGACAATGGCGTGTACAGTACGTGGAGCGAACGTGTCGGCGATTCCCTAAACTGCACTTGCAGTCTAAACGGATCAAGGCTTCACTGACACTGTGGCACTCGCTAGAAGTTCGGATGGAAAGCGCACACCTATTTCTGGCTATTCGCTGTTCACCTCCCTGACACCTATTGCGTTGAAAACTTTGGTCACTCACATGTCCAAGAGCTGGTCGCTACAAACGACAGTATTACCAGCATCAGCAGCCTCCTCATGGTAGATGTTGTAGGACAGAGGATGGAAGAATCACGGTTCTCAGCCAAAGCAACGCAATGAATGCCTTCGGACTCGACCATACCGTCCGATAAGGTCTACGAGTTCGAATCAACTTATCATGTGTGCACTCAAGGCGCAACACGGGTTAGGTGGAGTCTTCTTGATAACGGTCTGTTAAATGAAAATGGGCGCAAAGCGCCTGGAAGGGGTCACCTTCCATCCAATGTTTACCACCATCGTAAGGTAGCACATGTCTGCTCAGTTACAACAGAGGCAGCCTAGCTCAGTGCACCATAGGGGTGCATCACACCAGCGCTGTGTAAATTTTTTAATTTAATGTAACACAAAATGTTTGGTAGGGCTGCCTCACATGATGGCCCCCTCCGTGGCACCTTGCGCCTGAAAATTGATTAATTTACAAGGCCAAACACACTGGTCTACCTTACCTTTCTTTACAATATCCAAGGCGAGAGTAACCTTGACGTTAGACTTATTCTTCTATCCTTGACTTCCTCTGACAATGATATGTCCAGGAATGTGTTTTGCTTTCCTTGCGATTTTGTTTGTTCATTTATGAGTAAGTCTACGAAAACGTACTAAACACAAGCATAGGTGGAAAGAAAACAGTAAAAGAAACTGCAAACTAAACAAACTTTATGAAAGATAGGCGAGAAAACAAAAGGGACAGAAGAATGAACAAATATTAAAAATAATTAAAGGTGATGATAAAGGCTTTTCACCGAAGCAATACCTCAACTACCCACGCACAGCTGCAAGTTAGAGAAGAAAAAGGGGCAAACACTTAAACTCCGGGAGATAAATTGTAATGTGGGGTATTGTAACGGGGCAATATCTGAGAACAGTGAACCCGATGCCACCAATCCGAGCCGCCGTAGGGCACAGTAAGTAGCAGGCTGTAGAACAAAAGAAATCCCGTGAATTTATCAGTTCCAGGAGCCTGCAGGGAGAGCCAACGCGGAAGCATGTCGAAAGGAGGTACCATCGTCTTTAGCGATGAAAAGATTTTCACGTTGAATCCAGTCTTCAGTTTCCAAAATGAGAGGATTATTGTGGATCCACTTGCTATGCTGCCGCCTGTGCCAAAAGACGACATCAGGAAAGTGCGAAAAGCCTCAATCCACTATGGTTTGAGGAGGAGTTACATCTTCAGAAAATCTCCACCTGTTTTCGTCGAACTAGCGTTAAAATCAACGCAACGGTATGAAAGGATATTCTGGAAATTGTTCTCAAACCGTGGGCTGATTCTCACTTTGGAGAAACTTACTGACGCTTTCAACAAGATTCTGCTTGAGCACGCAAAGCGAAGGTGGTCCAGGACTGGTGCGCCGAGCAGCTGCCTGACATCATCACAAACGATGAATGGCCCTCCAGTTCTTCGGAGTCCGGACCTTAACACGATGGATTATACGGAGTGGGCCGTCTTAGAGAAAAAAGCTTGCTCTACAAGACACCCAAATTTGGACTCTCTTAAAGAAGCGCTTTTGAAATCCTGGGACGAAATTGATGAACCGTACCTGCGTGCCACATGCGAAGCCTTTGTCGAAAGTTTGAAGGACTGTGTGGGAGCTGAAGGCGATCATTTTGAAAACTGTTAGCGTGCTTTGAATTTTCATGTTTGTAGTAGATAAATTTAATAGTTAGGATTGGTCAGCGAAGTTTGATTTCAAAATGCCATTGACTTTTTGGTGCACGGGTAATTTTGCCGCACCTTGTATAGGTTTTAGAAGCTAAAGTTGCTTTAATCGGCCAGGATTGCTCTATGTTTCCATTAATGCTCAAAGGCCTGATAGAAAATCGTCTTCGTAAACGTTTTTGCACACTCTATATTTGATCAACAAGCCGTTTAGCCTTAGCGTTGTACACCTGTGAGCCATACTCAAGGTGTGGAGCCATATAAATTAAATGTAATGAGAATAGCAGGGTCTTTAGTATGCGCATTACGCAGAATTAAAATTAGTGCAGCATACGCATTTCTCACTCGGATTTTAATATGTTCCGAGAAACTCAAACGCGCATCAGCCATAACACTTAGGTCTTTGACACAGTCAAGTTTCTTCAAAACAACGCTGCCTACCTTATATTACCTGTTATTACTCCTTCCGAGAGGACGGGAAACGCAACATTTATCCAAATTGATAAACAAATCTCACGGAGAAGCGTAATTATTCAACTTACCTATCCTCAGAAGCAGGGCAGACTTTTACAGTGTCTTCTTAGTTGTAAGTCGCGTATATCTTTATAATACAGTACCGCGCATGTCTTTTGGTCAATTCCCGAAAAAGCCGCTTTGGAGCGTTCCAAAGCGGCTTTTTTAAATAACTTTCTTTAAAATCAAGCACTTGTAAAAATGAACATATATTTGAACTCAGCAGGCCAAACTCTATCTTCTGACATATAAATCAATAGAGTTGAACAATGCATATAGGCCGGACATAATCAATCGAGTGGGCGAGAGAGCCTGTAGAGTGACAGTTTGGGGAATTTTATTGAAATTCCTGGCCGCCCTACTCAGAAGTTGCCTTAAGACTGTCCAGCTTGTCTTTGGAGTGCACCATGAACAATGCATATAGAATCGAAACTATCAATCGAGTGGGCGCGACCACGCGCAGAGTGAGGTCGAGTGGGCGCGAGAGCCTGTAGAGTGACCGTTTCAAGAGCTTTATCGCAATTCCCAGTCGTTCTACTTGGGAAATACTCTTAGCCTGTCCAGCTTCTTTTTGGAGTGCGCCGTGAACAATGCATATAGAATCGAACCTATCAATCGAGTGGGCGCGTGAGCCTGTAAAGTGACCGTTTCGGGAGTTTTATTGGAAATTCCAGGCCGCCCTACTCAGGAATTGCCTTAGGACTGTCCTTCTTGCCTTTAGAATGCGCCGTAAACAATGCATACAGAATCGAACCTATCAATCGAGTGGTCGCGCCCACTCGATTGATAGGTTCGATTCTGTAGGCATTGTTCACGGCGCACTCCAAAGACAAGCTGGACAGTCTTAAGGCAATTTCTGAGTAGGGCGGCTGGAAACTTCAATAAAATTCCCCAAACTGTCACTCTACAGGCTCTCGTGTCCACTCGATTGATAGGTTCGTTTCTATATGCATTGTTCAACTCTATTGATTCATATACCAGAAGAAAGAGCTTGTCCTGCTGAGCTCAAATATATGTTTCTTTTCACAAGTGCTTGATTTTAAAGAAAGTTATTTTAAAAAAAGCCGCTTTGGAACGCTCCAAAGCGGCTTTTTCGGGAATTGACCAAAAGACATGCACAGTACTGTATAAATCTTAATAGCGGCGCTACTTGGTGTTGATATAGCAGTAGGAAGGTCCATTATGTAGATTAGGAAAAATAGTGGCGACAGAGCTCCACCCTGAGGCACACCGCCTGGGTAAGAAAATCATTCCCAGAACTCACATCCACCCTTAGCAAAACTATTTCTATGCCTATACAGTAGCGATGACCCACATTGGTGCTGCTATTACGCAAGGTAGTGAACTTTCATAGAAACTATTGCAATGAGAACTCCAATGAAAACTCATCGCCCGTACCTTTCTTTACATGCACCAAAGAAATTTCTGTTAGCTAAATTCTTGTGTAAGCTGTGTCTAGAGCTACGGATACCTTCCTTCACTTTCTAAAAGCTGATTTGTGATTTACTGCTTTCTAGTAGATGCAAGTCCATTAGGGGCTCCACCTGTACTCTTGCAAGATCATGGTAGGAATAAAGAGTATGCAACACAAAGTACAACCATGCTAACCTTATGTCTTCTAGCCCTGATTGTCGGTCGAATAGGGGCTCAAAGATGGAATCCCAATTGGGGGAGGTGTCGAAAAACGCGAATGAAACAAAATCTGGGTCAAGTGCCTCACACAGCCTACGGTAATCGAGCTCATCGCTTCACACTCAACCAAACTAATTCGTACAATCCTCTCTATATCGTCTGTTGTAGACGTAAGACGTACAGCATTTTCTGAAATCGATTTTGTCTCCTTTTGAAAAATCGGTGTAACAGAACTTTTCCGTTTTCGCCCTTCCGAAATTTAAGGCCCACACCTATATGGCACGATAACGGGGTTTTCCAACTCCAACTTTTTTGAGATGGGACTCTTCAATTTTACAAGACATCCTGACTATCCTCTATATAATGGTGTTCAACACTCCTATCAAATTTAGTGCTAGTAAATTTGATACACCGCATAAAATTCTCAAAGAAAACTTGTTGCCGGAAAAGTACGAGGATGTCTGTGCAACTGTGCAGAAGAGCCACTCAATGTTGAAAGCACGAGATGACATGCTATTGCTCATGCATCGTTTGCTTGTTCTACAAATGTTTATGCGGTTCGTTGCTTTTTATCATCGTTCATTGTTTATTGCTCATCTGTTACAATTATATAAGACAGTAATGTGACAACAACATGCAATAACCAACAACAAATAACATTTGAAAACGACAGAAACAACAAACATAAATTTAAAAGTTTAGAAGATGTTTTCTAGGAGAGCTTTTTTCTGAAAGGTTCAAAATCTTTTGGTAAGGGATTAATTTATTTTTTGATGCCAGCTATGCAGATCAGCCCCTAACTGTAAAAGGTGAGTAATGGCCTCTAATTTCAACGACCTCCGTGAGCATAAAGAACTGAGACCAAGAAATTTCTTGCGTGTTGTCGCTCTAGCAATTCGTGAATGGAAGAATCCAATTTACCTTATCATAAGTTTCCTGGTATAGCTGTTTTGGACGCGTTCGATTTTTTGAATACCTATTTTTTATGGTAAAAATGAGACAGTCCGCTTACGACTACAGGGTGGCTGAAAACTTCCAAAAAATTGCTGCAGCACGAAAATAATTCATAAACAAAACAGATTTACAAACAAAAATAACAGCAAAATCACTAGATCAATAGCAACAGAATAGAACAGAAAAATTCACAACAAATCCTCAAAATTGCCTACTTTAGCTTCAACACATTATCGCAGCCCTATGGGAAGTCGCTGACGATGGTCGCACACTGATCCGCCGAGAAGATCCTTACGATCCAGCCGGATCGCAACCGTCAGAATTGCCGGCAGCTGCTCAGGAATGGTCAGCAGAAGATAACGGTCGCAAGTACCATCAGCCGCAGTCATTTTCCAGCCTCGGCGAATATCTGGGTTGTGATATGCGATCTGGGTTGCTACCGGAACGACGTAATTGGTCCTCATGGAGCAAGACGTCAAAAACAATGCCGCCAGCTGCTAAAAATATGTCCTCACTGGAGAAGTGAGCGACGTGTCATTTTGGCAAAACTGGATTTTCTTTCAGCAGGACTGGGCACCTGCGCATTTCGCCAAATCCACGATTACTGTTTTCGAGGAACTCTTCCCATATTTTTGGAGCAAGGACATCTACCCACATAATTCGCTTGATCTCAACCCGATGAATTTTTCGGTGTGGTTAATCACGCAGCAGAAGAACTCTGCCACACGATACGCCACTGAAAGCAGCTGAAAGCGGCATTGAAGCGATCTTGGGGCGAGATTACAGCGGATCAGTATGAATGAGTTTACAATCGTCTGCTACTCCCTAAAGCGACTGCGAAAATGTATTGAAGTTAAAGGATACAGTTTTGAGCAGCTGTTGTAAACTTTTCTGTTGTATTCTGTTGTTATTGATTTAATGAAGTTGCTTTCACTTTTGCTTGTAAATCTGTTTCGTTTATGTAGTTTTGTCGTACTGTTAAAATACTTTGAAACTTTCCCGAGCTTTTCAACCACCTTGTATAGTCCCTACAATCGACTTATACGTCCACAGCAAAACTGACTTATATATGGTACAAAGTCCTTTAAATATCGGT
Source organism: Heligmosomoides polygyrus bakeri (assembly GCA_947359475.1). Taxonomy (NCBI): domain Eukaryota; kingdom Metazoa; phylum Nematoda; class Chromadorea; order Rhabditida; family Heligmosomidae; genus Heligmosomoides; species Heligmosomoides polygyrus. The sequence goes on from OX375866.1 coordinate 94,409,397, forward strand.
GCTACTAGGTCGTTACCAAAGTTCTGTCGTTTTTTAACCTCTAACTTCAAATATAAACATCTCGGCCAAAACATAACAGTATTAGTAAAAACAAAAGCCTTGTCATCTAAACATCTTTGCCAACGAGACGCTATTTTACTTGTTCCAATAGCGTAGAACTCCGGAGATCTAGGAGTCTTCTCGAATTCTTCGAGAAGCAGATTCTGTATCATGTCGGTTCCTGAAGTATTCGAAGAAATCCGTCGAGATGTTTGAAAAGTGGTAGTCTGTAGGCAATAGGTCGGGCGAATGCGGTGAACGGTTGAGTGTTTCGTCTCCCAAAGAATTGAACTTCTGCCTGTGATTGATGCGTGCGGCTTATCGTTGTTATGCGAAAGTATCGGTTCCCTTCTGTTGATTAGCGCTGGATAAATTAGCTGGAGCTTCTTGTGCATCTCGTCCAGCTGCTGACAGTACCTTTCGGCCGTGATTGTTTCACCAGGTTTGAGAACGTTATAGTGGATTAAACCGGTGAAACACCACCAAACTGTCACCGTCACCTTAATCCTTATTCGGCTTAGACGGTGTTCAGATGCTTCGTCAATATTCAACCATTAAGCACTTCGTCGTCGACTGTCGTGGACAATCCATTTTCGTCGCACGTCACAATTTGCTCCAGAAACGGATCGTTTTTGAGAAAGGAGAATGGGCGGTGACGATACTTGCAAACGGCGAGCTCTCTGATGCTCGGTTAAATCGTGCGGCACCCACTTGTCCAGCTTCTATCTCTTTCCGATCTTTCCCATATGAATGTAAACTATTTTACCTGATACACAGAATCCAGAAGCCAATTCATGAAGAGTTGCTCGCGGATTCGCTTCAACTAGCGCCTTCAACTGGTCGTCGACGATTTCCGAAAGACGCCCGCTGCGTTCTTCATCTTCGAGCTTCTCGTCTCCATTTCGGAATCTGCTGAACCACTGCTCCACCGTAAGTACGCAGGTAGTCTCCGGCACAAATGCGGTGTTCATGTCTCAAGTTGTTTCGCGAACTTACATCTTGTTCATGTCTTTTTCCAAAAAATCCAAGAAACATACCTGAGACCAAAAAGAGGTTCTGAATAGGGGAGAAAATACGCTTTCAAAAAATGTATAAAACCACACCAAAACTACGAAGCATAGAGATCACATCCAGTTCATCGAGTGTTATAAGTTAATCTGCCGAAAACGACAGAACCTAGGTAACGACAGAACTTACCTAAGTTAAGTCGTTAGCTAGGCTTTGTCGGTTCCTGCGGATCAACCTATGTTCTCAAAATTCTAGTTTGCTATTGCAACGAATGTTAGACTTTGATCTAGGACTTTTAAATATAAATAGATAAATAAATACGCTACATTCGAAACACTAAATTTTCGGTTCCGCACAATATTTTCGGATGAAATTCGCAACTACGGCACTTGTCCCTTCTGTATGATTTTGTTGAACCGATAGAGCTTTGCAAATTGTCATTAAAGAAATTGCTGATTGGTCTGACAAATCGTACATACCTCTTTCTGTTAAAATGCCTAAAATTCTTCACCGTTATAATTCGAAGCCAGCTAGATAGACAAGAAACTCACTTTTGCTGACAATTGTGAAGGCATTGCAAAAAGTGTAAGAAAACCGTTTACGTCATATTAGGTCCTTTTCAGAAAATCAGCACCCCACTTATTGATAGCATTTAAATCATACGTTCGCCCTACGCTAGAAAAAGGCAGCACCGTCTTTAATCCTCACTTGAAGAGTAGTGTACAAAGGCTTGAAGCAGTTCAAAATGGTTTCACTAAAATTATCTGGAAACACTTGTATGGTAACGATTACATCACCTACCTTCAGCCTTCAATCGCAAAAAAAGATTTCTACTTGTCAAGCCATGAGACTCTTAGGAAACGGAATGAAAAAGAGAAAGGAAATTCTTTTCTGCCGCGCCAGAAACTCTATCCGCGCTTCCTTTCTCACCCAAAGGCGCGCCTCTGATGCTGTCCTGAAATTTTCGTAATCCATTTATCAGAGGGTGTACACCTACAGACGTAAGCTTGTGAATTAATTCCTGAGTCGGCACTCAGTCGAAAGCCTTCTCAAAATCAAAATATGCTATATCAGCTCGCTTTCCGGCATCACCTGATTTAGTCAAATCAATGAAAGATGTTGACAGCGCCGTTTCAGTAGATCTTTCAACCTGATCTTGTCGATGCAATTGTGTTCGCATAGGCTGGCTGTACTGCTCTGTGTATGTTCGCTGTTCACAACTATGTTTCTTTTAGTGTATTGCTCTGTGTATTGTTTCTGTTCATAACTATGCTCCTTCCAGGCGTCGGGCATTCGGGGGCGGCGCGTGTCCGCTTAAAGGCCCCCACAGAGTTCGCGGCAGCGCCGCGGCCCTATGCTTAACCATAGGGCAGAGACGCAGAGCTCGCCGCCGGCCGCGTCCCTGCCCTATCCTTAATTATAGCGGCGAGCGGCGTTGCCGCAGAACTCTGTGGGGCCTTAAGGCGCCTTTTATACTCGCGCCGCCGCGCGGCGCGGCGTGATGGCTGGCATAACTATCGATTTTTTCCACATCGCGGCGCCGCATCGCATTCATACTTCGCCGCCTCAAAACACCACATTTAGCGGAATTTCAGGTTACGGTAATCGGCGAATCGCGCCGCTGGAGGGAAGGACGCGGCGCGGAGCGATCAGCTGCGGCAGACCCGATGTGGAGTGGGAGATTCACCACCGAGATGTGTCATTTTGCTATGTCCTCTTTGTTTTGGTTTCTCTGCTAACAAAACAAAGAAGGTGCAGCAAAATTATGGCACTATTGTACTTTCAGGAATCGAGAGGTTGATGAGAGGTCGAAAAAGGTTTTTTAACCAAACTTCCCCCGAGGGGGGGGGGGGGTACTTAGGGTGCTTATCACGAATCTGAAGTTCGTTTTCGGTGTCCATTACCTTAGTCACCCGTACCTTTCGTAAGCTAGGAAGGGAATGGAGACACTCGCGAAGTTTTACCTACTACGCTAAAGATATGTTCAGTTAGCAATGACCCCGGAATGGAAATATTAGAGGGAATTCTGAGCGATTCTCGACAATGAGTACCTTCCAGCAATTTTACATTTGAACCTACACATGTTGCAAAACAAAGAGTCGATTAGTGCCATTTGCATTGCAGAGGACTCGACTCAATACTATCATCAACAATTCCAACCATAGGTTGAGCAGACGACTTCGACCCCAGCTTTACGAGAGGATTCGCCGCTTTGCTACAGGAATCCCACCACTAGCATTAGCCAGATGCTTTCCGCTGATCGGCCAAACGAATCCTTTCTGTTTTTTTTTTCTTCAGTGACTCATGGACCGTCTCCTCTGTCATCCTTTATGGCGCACGGAACGAATAAGTTGGTCGCCGCGCGTCGCTGACGCTCCTCTTTCTAACTGCAATCACGCAGCGGCGCGTCAAATTCGGGCGTGGCGCGACTGGCCGCCTAAGGGTCCGGCTTTTCCCCGCACAACCTGTATAAAGAGGGTTGGGCGCGCCGGGCTCATTCTTGACGTGGTGCGAGGTCGTGAGCGGCCGGTCTGGAAGAGGCGGGACACAGCAGAGGCGGAAGGAACGGGGGGCAGTCGTTCGGTACACCGTGCTGCCCGCCGCCCACTTCCCGCCCTGCCCGCACCGCCCTATTTGGACAAGTTTGCTGCGCGCGAAACCGTTGTTAGTTGGCGTGACGTCGTCCAAAAACCTAACAAGTGGTAGGAGACGATTGGGAAGCGCATCTCGGGGGACTCTGAAGTCATTTTCCAGTCGGTTCAGTTATGCAGGCAGTTGAGGAAAGGAGAACATCGCTCTTCTCTAAATTTTCGCCTCAATTAGAGACTATTTGTGATTCCGTGATTGGCGCTGCAGTTCAAAACCCTTTTTCTCCATATATGGTGAACAAGATCCTCACTCTTGTCTCAAGAGCGAAATCAGTTCAGGATAGAGCTGCAGGGCCAAGGGAAGTGATTAGAAATGCGATGCCTCCATGTGAAGGCAGGGACCCGGACATCTTGCCCTCGGCGCGCCCCTCGCCCCGCCCCTTTCTGAGGGCGTTGTATCCAACGACTCTCCGCCGGAAGGAACGACTCCATCTGGTGCCAAAGACTCCTAGAGTTCGCCTCCGGGTGAAATACCCGGTGAAAAGCGCTTCATTTGCTTAGTGCAAGAGGCGCCTTGACGCCATCTCCTAGAGCAACCAAGTACTATGTAGTATCTCTGCCTCTCATTGACGCCTATTACTTTTTTATAATAGAATCCCACCATACACCAAGTAACCATAGCAAGCATTTATTCAATGATATAAATAAAGCGTTCAATTCAAAATATAATGAGATCTGCTCTATTGGCACTTGGCTGCTTCGCAACGGCTGTATAGGAAACACGACAACGGCGCTTCTGAAGCAAAGGTGTAGAAGCAATCAAAAGTGTAGAACAGAGGACAATAGCTACAGCTATATACAACACTGGCATAGAATACACGTTTCCCGATACGACGACATGGGCTCGACTGCCTTGAGGGTTCAACAAATGGTGACAGCGCACCTCTCAACTAATCACAGCTTGAAACAGACATCAAAATGTTGTGGATGTCTCGACGCTGAAAAGAGAAGGTCCAATCTTGCCCAGAAGACTGCAAAGCAGGAATGGAACCTTTCACAGCACAGCATTATGATTTTTCCTGACAAGTTGAAGATTGTTTCTGTAGGCGTAACACTTTTTTTAAGGTGAATACAAAGAAGAATGCCAAATATTGTATCTTCTACAGGACATCTTCATCTAAGAACATCTTCTGAGTGCCCCTCATCTATTCAGCAACTAATATCTTAGGAAAGGAAAGCAGTTGGTCTGTACTCGCGGCTGGCCTACTACTCTCGCCATCGCTGCTAGAACGAGCAGCTTCAGCTGGAAGGAGACGTCCGGAGCAAATCGTAGATGACCGCGCTCCAAACGAGCCACTTCGCGGTCGTTTCCCTCGAGAAAGCACTGCCAACATGCCCTGAAAAGTGCACTAGTTAGAAGTCGTATAGTTCTATAGTTGAAACGCACGGTTCCACCACAATATATTCACTCCCGGGTGTCCTTTACCAGAATTGGATTCCGATAAGGATTTGGGTTTTTCTTATAGCAATAACCTAGGCTTTGGAATGCTAATCCGTGCTATATGTAATACGGCTATATAACGAAGATATAATATCTTTAAGGCATTAGTAACTATAAATAAATCTTTTCTCCTTAGGGTGTACAGGACTTATATTTAAACGCCCTTTTGTTGAATCAAGTGTGTGCTGCTTCATTGAGATAAGTGCATATTTGCTATGGGGAGATACAGAGCAACTTCACTAGAAAGTTTCTTTGAACAGGGAGTTTCTGATATTCGTGCATATCAAAACATCAATCAGAAAAAATATCTCAGACTACCATCCATGGAATCTCGCCAGAGGGCTATTGACATCTATTCTTACATATACTTTACCATCGATTCTGGGCCTTGTACATTTCCTAAGGTTTGAAAATTTCACACAAGGGGGGTGGGTCTGCTAAGCTACAGCTTCCTCAACCAAGAACCAATTCACGAGCAATGTCTCTCACTTATAGGGTAGGTAGTTTGTATCTGAAATTCTCTATCACCTTCAGTTTGCCCTAACACCGAGACAATTCAGAAGCCGAGTTTGCAGTTAGTTGCTTATATCTGAAATTGGTTGAATAGTATGATTGATTGCAAGAACCGTCTCACTGTTTGCCTACTTGCGCCCCCGCGTTCTTTTCACTGAATGACGTTCATGTGATTGTTATAATGTTTGCTTTCTGTTTTACTTTTTGCTTTATGCAATTGTAATAAACAATAGAAATAACAACTCGATGTTGTCCATGTTCTATCATCTTAAAACTCGGAATCATTAGTAACTGTGATGTTTTTTCTTCTATGCCAGCAAGGTTGGTAGGTGGAAAGTTTATTCTAGGCCTAATGTTTCGTCGTCTTCACAGGTCTTAAGATGGCTCGAAGTTTTCAACTTGTACGCTACCTGACCAATACCTTCCCCGCGTTTCCATTTTTGACCTAGGTGGCGATGTCCGTTCCTGCACGTGGTGCCACTGAAAACTGTTCGCCATGCGAGCTAAGCTAAGCACGGACACTCGATTGCAGGCGACAGGCCCTTGTGACAGGCCGGCCTATGGAGATCCCATGTCACATCACATGGTTGATGGCGTTAACTGTTTGTCGAGATAATGCTACGGCGTCTGTGGGAGCCGACGCGCACTCGCAAAGCCCGGCGAGTGTGAGAAGTATGCGAGGGTCCCTGATGCGAGGACGGCATCGGGGGGCAACTGAGCAAGTCCAAAAGTCCCGTAACGTAAGCAGGACCCGCGTTGCTACGCTGAATGTGGGTACGTTGACGGGCCGCTCGTGCGAGTTGGTAGAAGCACTGGAGCGAAGACGAATCGACTTATGTGCGGTACAGGAGACGAGGTGGTCCTGTTGCAAGTCGAGGGACATAGGCCGAGGCTTTAAGGCCATTCTGTGCGGCAGTCCCAGGACCACCAGCGGTGTTGGTGTGGTCGTCTCCGAACGTTTCCGAGATGCGATTGCAAGCGTGGAACGTTTCAGTGACCGCTTGATGAAGGTCGTTGTTGCTGCTGAACAGCGTATGTATCATTTCTTCTCTGCATACGCTCCGCAGACAGGCTGCTCCGAGCGAGCGAAGGACGAGTTTTGGACCCTGCTTGATGAGAAGACAGCAGAGGTGCCGCCAGAAGACACTGTCGTTGTCGCAGGTGATCTCAACGGCCACGTTGGGACTGCGAAAGATGGTTACAGCTGTCATGGCGGTTTCGGTTATGGAGCACGTAACGCTGATGGTGAGCGAATTCTTAAGTATGCGGACTCGCATAATCTCACCATCGCGAACACAATGTTTCGAAAGCGTGACTCCCATCTCGTGTCTTTCTATAGCGGGAATACCAAGACACAGATTGACTTTATCCTTGTCAAGCATCGCGATCGAAGGCTGGTCACAGATGCGAAGGTTGTGCCATACGAGACTGTCGCCACGCAGCACCGTCCGCTGATCTGCACACTTAAGATCGCCCCTCCGAGGCTGAGGCAGGTCGAGCGATGCGGACCATCAAGGATCAAGTGGTGGCGGATGAAAGAGAAGGACGCAGCTGTTGTTGCTCGTATTCGGTTGCCGACGGTTACCAATGTTGAGGAGACATGGAAACCGATTCGATACTACAAGCTGCACGTTCCGAACTGGGCATGACGAAGCCTGGACGGCGTAAGATTGAGAAGCAGACTTGGCTGTGGACTGACGACGTCAAGGAAAAATCAAAGAGAAGAAAAGACTATATCACGCTTTTCTCAGTGACAAGACAGCCGACAATTGGCGTATGTACCAAGAAGCGAAGAGGGCGGCTAAGAAGGCTGTTGCCGTTGCAAAAGCTTCTCATTCTGAGTATGTCAACGAGAAACTCGAGACGCGCGATGGTGAACGACAACTTTATCGGCTTGCCAAAGCACGCCATCGCCAGAGCGAGGACATCGAAAAGTTCTTTGGCATCAACGATGAGAATGGCCATCTGCTGATGAACCGCAAAAGGGCTATGGAACGATGGCATGACTACTTCGAGAGAATTTCAACAGTAGAGTTTGCCCATCAGCCTATCCCTTGCGTCCCTCCTACGCACGGTCCTGTGCAGAAAATCACTGTGGAGGAGACGGAAGCGGCTTTGAAGAAGATGAAGCCAGGAAAAGCAACGGGCCCTGACGACATAGCGGCCGAACTATGTAACTCGAGGTGCTGGAATCCTGCTGAATGGCTAACGACGTTTTTCAACCAGGTTGTTGCGGAGAAGAAGGTTCCTGGTAGTTGGCAGCAAAGAACGACGATCCCGATCTGGAAGAAGAAGGGCAGTCCCGCGGACTGCACAAGTTACCGTCCAATCCGATTGCTCTCGCACAGTATGAAAATATTTGAGCGAATTGTGGATGGACGTATCCGCGAGATCGTCCGGCTTTCCACCAACCAGTGTGGCTTCGTAGCCGGCTGTGGCACCATCGACGCCATTCATGCTGTTCGTCTTCTTGTGGAAAGACATCGCGAGAAACAAAAACCGCTGCATCTTGCTTTCCTCGACCTGGAGAAAGCATTTGATCGTGTACCGCGTGAGGTCATATGGTATGCCTTACGACAGCACGGTGTCCCTGAAGAACTGATCGAGTGCGTGCGCATTCTTTACTTTTGTCCTAAGAGTCAAGTGCGAGCGCCGGCTGGCACATCCACGGAGTTTCCAATCTCCGTCGGTGTTCACCAAGGTTCCGCGCTTTCCCCACTTCTTTTCATTGTCGTAATGGATGCCATTTCGCGAGACCTTCAGAAGCCTGCTCCTTGGACGCTGCTCTATGCAGATGACCTAATGCTTGCCAGTGAGGACAAGGCCGAGCTTGAGCGACAAGTGCAAGCTTGGTGTGACCGCTTGGCGGCGTTCGGGCTCAAGCTAAGCGTCCAAAAATCTGAGTACTTGACGACAGACGTAAACGAGACTGGGTCCATTGAGATCAATGGCACTGCGCTCGTACGAGCGACACATTTCAAGTACCTTGGATCTGCAATTGCGTCTGATGGTAGTCTGACGTGCGAGGTGAACTCACGCGTGAGCGCAGCGTGGTCCAAATGGCGCTCAATGACAGGCGTTCTGTGCGACAGAAAGATACCGGAGCGCTTAAAATCAAAGATCTACAGAACCGTCGTCCGACCAGTAGCGATGTACGGTGCTGAGTGCTGGCCTGCAACGAAGGAAGTTGAGAGCCGCCTCAGCGTGATGGAGACGAAAATGCTGCGCTGGACGGCTGGTGTCACGCGTTTGGATCATGTTCGCAATGTCTCCGTACGTCAAAGGTTTGGCGTCGCTCCAATTGCTGACAAGCTACGTGAAGCTCGCCTACGGTGGTATGGCCATGTTCTTCGTGCGGACGGCGACACCGTTCGGAAGATTGGCCTCAACATAGATGTGCCCGGAAAACGGCCTAAAGGACGACCTAGGCAACGCTGGCTTGATACGTTGCACGTGGACTTAAAGGAAGCTGGTATCCACCCCGATCAAGCGTTTGATCGTGCGAAGTGGCGTCATCATACCAGAAGAGCGGACCCCGCTGCTAAGCGGGACAACTGCTGAAGAATAAGAAGAAGTTTCCATTTTTGACCTAAAGGCAAGAACGCCGCGAAACCCCCAAGTGTTGAAGATGAATTCACACGACCTTCCAACACTGAGTGTTGCCGGGTCATGTTCGTTCAGCTTGCAGAGCAGTGGAAACGTTAGCAGATCATTTGTAATAGACAGGTACTCATTTCTGCTGTTCACAATAGGACTTAAAGTAACCTTATCATAGTGGGCGTGTGTAGCGCAGTCGGAGGAGGCGCGACTGTCGCGTGTACCCGATACCAGGTTCCTGGTTCTTATTTCCCGCCCAGGCCAACCAAGCCTTCCATCTCTCCGGGGTCGGTGGTACCACACTTGTCTGGGAAGGATAAAGCGCTGACTTGTTCATCGGCTGGCTACCGCAAGTACCAAATACGCATTCATGTCGCCTCCACGACATCCCGTAGAAGTAGAATGCGCTGGCGCATCCCAGAAGGGATTGAGTAACGCCGTCCTTTATCCTTTATTTATCCTTGCCCTTATCAGAAATAAACAGGAGGCATAGCAGCTTAGAATTGCTGTATCATTTGAATTCGAAGTTGCATTACTCGTGCATAGTTGCAGGATGATGTAATTCTAGTCAACATTCCCTCCAATAACATCAAAAAGCAACTTTTGCGGAATAGACTCTGCGATAGGCGGCCCATAATAGATAGTTGCGTTATATGTCTGTGCACTAGAACTGGCGACTGCTCAAAATGCGAAGTAATTTATCAGATTCGGTCTAGTGAGTGTGATATATATATATATATATATATATATATATATATATATATATATACATGCATATATATTGGTAGTAGTGCTAGTAGACCGTTGGGGTACAAAGAACACCTGGCGGGAAACAACGTGGTAACCTATTAACACCACTCGGCTAGCATAGAGTTGAAGTTCACAACGGTAATGACTTTGATATCGAGTGTAAGATTTTGGCGTTCGAGGCCGAAATTTCTTTGCGCAAAATGCTCGAACCGCTTTGGATTTCAACAATAAATCCCAGCATGAACCACAGAAATGAGTGTCTGTCTATCACACACGATCCGCTCCCGTTCCACCGCTCTGCGAGCTGAACGACCTCGCACAGGAGTGAGATACGCTCTTAGTAAGTCTCATTCACTAGCCTCATTAGAGTACGATGTGAACGAGTTCAGGGGACTGGGTCCGGTATAACATCAAAACACATATGAAAGGGTCCATGAAAACTACCACTACCGTAGCACTACTACACGTGAAATGATTGTGTTACTACGACGATAATCAAAGCTGTGTAAAGTAACAACCAACAGAGTTGCATATACTGGTTCTTGACTTTAGGTCAAAAATGGCAGCGCGGAAAAACGTTTGGTCGGACAGCATACAATTTAAAAACTTTGAGCCATCTTTAGGCCTCTGAAGACGACAAAACGTCAGGTCTAGAATAAACTTCCCCATACCTACCTCGCTGGCACAGAAGAAGAAATATCACGGTTGGAAAGTCGATTGGTTTTTCTTTCTTTTTTTGAGTTGATGACTACAATGCCCCGTTTTGATACTGAATCTTAACGTATGAATGAATTTGATGAATAGATTCTCAACTCGCTGAGCTCATCGTGCAATTACATTATGCGTGAGATTATGCGTGTATTGTGTGCAGCAGGTTTTTGTTGCGTGACTAGATGAGATTTCTCCAACAAACATAGTAAATCAACGTTTATTTTAAAGCACAGAAGGTCGACTTTGTTTGAGTGTGTTTCACGAAGGATCACGCTATGATCTCGACTACACCGCATGATTTTCCATTTGATTGATACTGTAAGTGACACATGTTTACGGTTGGACAACCTTCGTCTCTTCGCCTTCCATCACTACCGTTTCAAAGTGCTGCATGTTGAAAATGGTCTTTGTTGGACGACTCTTTTTGTTTTTCTCTAGAGAAGGCGAATGCGCCCAAAAGTTGGTTGGAGGAACCTTCATTTAAAAAAGTCATGTTCCAGGCATTGCTATGATCACTAGTCAACGTTATGCCAAGATCTAGCGATAATTTTATTTCGCAGTCTTAATAAGTGGCGCATGTTTCCTTAATATATCCTCGAAGTTTATTGCATTTTACAATAAACCTTGATCTATCACTTTGCTTTAAATAAAATTGATAAAAATTCGTTTCCTTTTGTTCACCATTCCTTCTGAAATGTCTGAAAAAGTAAAAGCAAATCTTCATAAGACAAACATTATTTTGACCTAAACATGGAGTGTCTGCCTCAATCTGAAACACACTCGTGTACTCATAGAAGATGCCCAATTTGATTTCAGAAGCGTAAGGTCCTCTTAGAATACTTGAAAATGGTATAAATCTATAAAACGACTTTTCAAAGGGAAGATTTGGTGAAATGAGGCCTACCCGCTCTCTCCTTCCATTCGTACACATCGACCGATTAAGCCTCGATTGTTGTCCTGGATCAGAAACGGATCTCCTGAAGTAAGGGGCCATTATACTATACATTACTACTATTCCGGCACAAGATGCGTTCAAACTTCATTTAAAAATGTAGACAAATAAGATTTATAGGTCTCAAGTCTTGAAGAAGCTGACGAACCAGGCAAGAAGTATCCAATAACGTCGCCGTTCCAATCGACGACGCTCTGTGCGGCTAAGATGGACGCCCTCCGGAAAAGCGACATCACCGGTAGAAGCGATGTGACACCTCGTCTTGTCAGTTCAGCAAGAACGAGAACACGCCGACCTTAACTAGCTAGGTTAAGCATTGAGAGAGGTCCAACTGGTAGAGTGCGTTGAAGCAAACTTTTCCCGAGCAACTTCTAGCGGAGTATTCAAGAAAATTTAGAACAGTAGAGATTTGAGAAGACACATTGCATCTTGACCCAAGGCAACTATCTCCTGTTCGGGTTCTTTGACCGGTTCTGATAGATAGAGTGCATTAAAATAAACTAACCGTAAGATTCTATAACCCACACAGGTCGCCCACAACATGCCGACTCTGCCCAAATGTCGAACAGCGGGAAGTCAGCCGAATCCGTGACCTCAAACAGGTCCAAATATGAAGAAATATGAGGAACGTCCTTTAAATATTGTAAGTGTACTTGTGCTAAGTTGGCCCAAATTTGTGCTTTGCCTGGAAGAATAGGTATAAGTCGTTAATGTGGCCTACAGTAGAGTGACTGGAATTCACACAACGATTAGGCTGTGTGAAACAGGCCTGCCAGGAAAAAGGGCGTGTAAGATTGGCATCACGAATGACTCTTCCCGCCACCATACGAAGCCCATGTTAGCGACAGGTATTAGACAATTATGTAAAGGACATGAGATGAAAATAGTGGAAATGAAGCAGCAGGAGACAACGATGGTATAGTAGAAGCCACTGCTTAAAGAACTATAGAGACTGATCCTTAAAGGAAAAACTAAGAGAAAAAAATCTATGGATTAAACCAACTTTCTAACAAGCTATGGCGCAAATAGGGCCGGGGGAGGGGGTTGCCCCTAGTAATTGTACGCCTTGGTAAGAATGCAAGTGTATGTTCAGTTACATCATAAATGACCTACGGTTTCAAAAAGCAAATAGGGCTTACTACATGGTGACCAGGAAGGAACGGATTGACCGTTATCCGGTTTCCGGGAGGGGTGGGGCCTATTCGTTTTGCTATTCGTTATCGGGCGCCTTTCAGCCGGATAACGAACAAGAAAACGAGGACGATGATCGGAGTGACATGACTACCGCAAGTGAGAGAAAGCCTTCGGAGTTCCGAGCTTCGATCAGAGGCGCTGTCGCGTGGGTGAAGTTGTCGAAAACTAGGTGGGCCTTCGCAGGACAATAGCCGTTACCGACTGGGTTCCAGGGGATGTGGAGAGAACACCAGGACGCCCGCCAACTCATTGTGCGGACTTCTTCGTGAGGGCTGTGAACGACTGATATGACGCGAAGCGAAGAGAATCCATTGGAGCACCCTGGCACGCGACAGGGACGAATGGAGACGCTGCTGGCGTCCGTTCAAGCAGCTCAATGATCAACGAGACGACAGGTGATACAGGTGGTACATTTACGCCTAGAGCGACTGTTGTAGAGTTTATAAGCCATCAGATGGATGGTTAGATGCCATGAGAACTCTTCCGCCAGGAAGGATTCGATCCTCTACCCTTTGATTTCCGGGCACGATGCTAACCAATTACACCGCCAGAGCTGTTTATCTGAACGCAACCTCCACGATATTCCCGTGACCTATCAGCTGTTGGCGTAGTGGGCTAGCATCCTGCACGGAAGGCAGAGGCTCGAGTTCGAGTCTTGCCTGGCGTAAAAATCTTGAAAGAAACTAGATTTCCATCTAACAGTTTGCTCACTCTTAGAAAAGTAAAGAGATGCTGTATTTTTTTGGAGATAATTAAGAGCGCTTCGGTTTCTGAATGTATCGTGTGCAGTTAATTGCAACAAAATGGTGAGCGAAGCCCATTCCCATGCATGTTCTCGATTTCTTTAAGAAAGGATCCCAATGTTCTTTTGCTGAACATCCTTATGGTCTCCCAACCCTCACTGATCCCCACGCTAGTGTCTAGCTGCCGATGAACGGCAAGTAATCCTGTAGTGGAGAGCATGGGAGAGGTTGTAAAACCGTCACCGCCTGCCCCAGAGGTTCATGGTCGTCATAAAGCATTAGAAGGCGGGGAGGGAGGGAGGGGGGTGGGGCTGTGATGGCTTGTCATAAATCGGAATTAATCGCCAACAGACGACAGGACGGCAGTTGTCCCTGGCCAGCCGTTATCATAAATTCGCCTCTTAAGAACGACGCCGAAAAACGGCTGCTGACCAAGGCTTGGATTCATCTGCTGCGAGCAATTGAATCCAAGCACCAGAATTGGATTTGCGAACGTTGCGGCCAGAACACAGCCGTGTCATTCGCCTCAAAAAAGGAATAGATTCTAACTACTTAAAAGTGGGAGTAGGAGAGTAGAAGAGGTTTGAATTTTTCGAGGAATTCAGAAGAGCCAGTGCATAGCGAGCTTTTAACCCATTGACGACCGCGCGGAAAATCGCGTGTCTGCCGCGTGGGACCGCGCGCTGGGACCGCACGGACGCTGCAATCTCGTGAAAACACTAATTCACGATATTCCGAATGAAGCTCCCTCTCCAAAAGCTCCCTCTCGTATTGGAGAAGGCCGGAACAGGTTTGAAGCAAAACTTAGAAGATGAATTTGCTCTTGTAAGAAGGCCTACGAAGAAAAAGGACGCACGTTTGCCGCGAATCATGCAAATAAGGTGACTACATGTTGTAGCAGGTGTTTGACATATTTTTGTCTAAACTGTTTTCAAAATTTTCACAAGAAATATGACTAGTTATTCTCTGCATGACTATTTTTACAAGATGTGAGTAGCTGTTTGTGAATAGTGCCGATCTTTGTGCAGCTTGAATTGTGTGTGGTGCTAATTATTAGATTTTATCAGTGCTTAGAAGTAAATAACTGCCGGACCACAGCACAGTAGCATTGTAAGGATCCAAAATATCTAACGATTACTCGTAAACTACGGCAAAAGCGAGAAATAGGCCGTACCGAACAGTTTTATAACCGCGGGCCAAAATCGGCCCGCGCGGTCCCACGCGACAGAAAAACTGCGGGTCGAAAATGGCCCGCGCGGTCGTCAATGGGTTAAAAGCCTTTTAAAGAGCGGTATGTAGGAACAAGCACCTTGGCGGATCTAAAAAATATGAGATACCCAGTCCAAGACATGGGATCCGACGATTTGGATAACTCGATTTCATCTTTGATGTTTCAAATCGGATAGGACACCTGCTTTTTGATCAAAATCAGTTATCTGAATTTTCTGAAAATCCGTGAAAATCACCCCTATCTGAAACGCTCTATGATCCATGGTTTTGAGAAACTTCATCATTCGCACAATCCTTTTGCCCAGGGTTTGAGAAAAAGACGGCTCTGAATTATCGGAATCCGCGTCGGATCCACCCTCAAACTCTAATGTCTAATGCCCAAAACGATTCGATCAGCAGAAAAGTGTCGACGAGGATAGTTCCGCAGAGCACAGAGAAGCAGACATTTTCTAAAACCAATGCTTAGAGTAAAGAATAAAGCTAGACGTTAGCCAACCAATACCTTTTCCGGAAACGCGCCACGCATTCTATTAGGGGGGGGGGGGCAAAACTAATGAAACACCCCATGCCGTGTCCATATATCTCGTGACTGGAGTCTGGTTTCGTGCTTCTCGTATTTGTATGCTTGTATGCTACTTACTGAATGCCACCTGAGAAGTTACCACTTCTGCCCTTTCCAGAAGCTTGCCAAAACACCAGTCTGTCTCATGCCGAAACCCCGGTCTGACGAGTAAACCTGTGTCGCGCAAATCTCGCCCAATTCCCAACCCCGAGCAGCCTGGGCTCAATATTCACTCCAGATGAGAAGTACGTCCTCTACCTTAGCCCTGCCAAGCAGCGAGTCTGGGGTGAGGCCTTTTGACCTGTTACCGACCTTCGAGATGTTCACGGCGAGAAGCACCTTCTGAGCTTCTGAGTCTGCGCCCATGGATCGGTCCATTAGAAGCTGTTTTCCAAAAGCACGACGATGGACTCCAAATCCATGGTGAACGAAATAGAAGAGATGGGCCGGCGACTCGCTCTTATTCATTCGCAGCGCTTCAAGAAGGTTCTCCTCTTCGACAACGCCGCACCCCATCGGGAACAAGCAACCACGGATAAGCTTGGCCAGCTGGGCTACATTCACATGCCTCATCCACCGTATTCGCCGGACATCTCTCTATGCGACTACTTCTACTTCTTGAGCCTACAGGACTTCCTGGTCGGAAGGAATACAAGAACAGAAGCAGTGCTTGACAACCATATCGAGCAGTTGACCAACACCAGGCCCAAGCAGTTCTGGAAGGATGGGATCAAGAAGTTGGCTGAGCGATGGCAGCAAGGCCACTGCCCTTAATGGCAAATGCACTCCTCAGCATGGTTGAGTTGTAAATGAGTTATGAAGAGATAAAGATTTTTTTTCAATTTGTCTCATTACTTTTGTCCCCCCCCCCTAATAGTTTTACTCTTCTGACCTATTCGAATAGATATTCGAATGAGCTTCATTCGAATTTAAATAATCGAATTCTAATATTTTTTTTAAATTACGTTTTTTCGCATGTATTCGAATTTAAGCATTCAAAAAATCGCGTTTTTCGAATATATTGGTATTAGAATACTCGAAGTTTTTAGGCACTTGAAACCATTCCAATATAATATTTGAAAAAATTTGAGAGTATACGACTTTTCAGCTATTCCTGTTTTGTGCCAAAGTGACTCGTGTGTTTATCTTTGCCGCAGATTAGGTTAGCCGGAAAGTTCTGACGGTTTTGACTGGTCCACTTTAGAAGATCATAACCATCTCCATACTCACGTGACTCAGTGGAAATAAGCACCATTCGAATCAGCACACCTTTTCCAATTCGATGCTTGTTGACTGTTCCACAAGCGAAGCAAATGGGTGATCAAGATGCGAAACATTCTAGAAAGGTTGGTTTCGCGGGGTCCTGATTTGCAAAGGTTTTACAAGCGACGAAGTTCTGAAAGCTTCGTCGAAAGATTCCGGAACTATTCACTCCATCTGCACGCCATTCCCGGCCTCAATTCGGTTCTGGGAAGTCAAATGAGGCATTGACTTGTTCGTCGGCCGCCCACCGGAAGTCATTGCATGGCCAAATTCGCATTCGAATTGCGTCCACGACACACTGTTGAAGTGGAATGCATGGCGCATACCACAAACATCTGGACTAAATAACGTCTTCTTTCGTCCAATTTTTCTTTTATAGTTAAAGTAGAAGGCGACACACTATTTCTGGAAGATGCGCCGCCGTTTCTTCTAAGCTCTACTCCTGGAAGGATAAAAGCTCGTTGAAATGCTGGCTTATCGAAGACTGTCCCAGAAGGCTACTCAATCACTGGATAGAAAGCTCATCTTGATTGTGTCGCCGTTTAGGATACTTGGCAGCGGGAACCTTGTCGTTATTCCTTCTTATTTCAGTGAAACGAATCATAAACAACACGCACACTTTCAGCCTTCTCTGGACACAAGCGCGTTTTCCTTGGCGTTCAGAAGATTCACCGCCGGTCAGAAGACCCCTAGGCTCTCTATCCAGATGTGGAAATCCCCGAACCAGTTAAGAAGACGTCGGCTCCGCAGCACCTCGTCTCCGCTTGAACGTCTGACATCGACCATACATCGGACATGACATTACTGCTAGACAACATAATCGCTGAACTACCGCTTGTCTTGTCAAGCCGCCGATCGTCAGTGGAGGCGGAAGTGTTCAGCACTTGCGAACGGCTGACGGCAGACCGGAGTTCTGGACATTAGCAGCGGTGCAAACGTTGCGTTAGCCATCATACAGAACGCAATAGACAACCAAATCAGGGTTATAAGTGTCTTGGGGTGTTTGATAATTTTTCTTCTTTTTAATCCAGAATTCAATGAAATTCACCCAATAATATAATCAACATCGTTAGTCACTGCAGTGTGCCACCTAATAGACAGGTCATCGATTCCTCTCAAACCGCACTTTCAACATTTCAGTTTTGGAGAATTGGTGCTAAACTTGTCTGGGAAGGTTGAAACATCGAAAGGCTACCACAAGACAGTGCATGGGCCAAAAGCGCATTCAGAAACACTTTTTTCATCATTTATGAAGTCGTAAACTGCAAAACTCAAACACGGGAATATCGAGCCACGGTACATGTCGCGAAGATGGGCAGCACTGAGAGGTGAAGGCGTGCCAGCCAATTATAATCAAGCAGAGCACCGAACAAACACAGTCCAGCCGATCAGGACACCTATCTTACACTTCTTCTCTGAATAGCACGCCCATTCGATGCGTTCTGATAGTCTGGCGCGTTCCAACCTCCCAATGCTGCCCAACTTCGCGACATACACCCAAGCCGCCAAAACGGCGAGAACTTTCTGTTCGACTTAACATCATGAGAACGCGTCTAACCATTAACTTCATATACTTCCGATAGAGTAAGGATTTTCTCGGAAGCTTTTAGCCTCGTGAATGGTAAAAAGCTCCAATAAGAGCATCAGGACGTGCCTGGAACTCGTATTTAGTGCAGCTCCCTCGAATCGGATAGCGTGACGAGCGCGGCGCATCTCGACATGAGTTCTTCATGATTTGCATCATTCCTTGCCACCTGGCCTTTTCTACCTCATTTCGAGAGGATGTCTTTGACTAAACGCGTGGAGCTTGCGTCTAGAAGCACGCTAGAACAGCTCCAAGTCCCCTCCAGAAGCACATTGCTGGCTGCCACTAGGTCAGCCGCGAAGGTGTCGGTGGCGGTGGCGCCGCTCCCGTGGGAACGTCTCCGTCGTGTCAAGTCGGCAGTATCTCGAGTTCAAATCGTCAGAGCGTGATAATGCGACGGCCAGCGTTTCGGAATCGATGAGTGGCCCTCTCGGGAGCGAAATGCTAATGAAGTTGAATGCCATCAGAGCAAAACTCGCCGGAAAGCCGAAGAATGCGTGGGAGGAGAAGAAGGTGATACGATGCTGACATGTCATGTCAGTAAAACAGAGGTACTAAAGAATCTAATCCTGTACAGCTGCACCTTTTCTGGATCTGTTCTAGTCTCATTATTCACGGTAAAGTTTTCTCGTTAGATTGGACACTCTTTAAATCAATTTAGATGTATTTCAAACCAAGGAGGACATTTTCAAATCTAATTGGACACGCTTCTAAGCTCTAAGCATCATGTTTCTTAAGTCAAGCTGAACATCTCTCAAATCAAAACGAGCGCCTTCCAGGTTAAACTGGAGACTCTTAACTATAATAACTTTTGTTCAAGAAAAATGTAGTTTTTTAACATTTTTTGAAAATTTTTAGTTGACGTGATTGAAGCCTCAGTGATTGATTGAAAATTTATTTTTTTAAATTTGACAAAAATTTTATTTTTTAAGGAACATCATAAATTAGAATTTGCTTTTAAGTGCAGAAAAATGGTAATTATTTAGTGTATTATAAGAATAAAAAAATAAAAATAAAAAGAAGAGATCTCATCACACACTCGAGTAGGTCGCCGCGATTTTTATTCGATGCGTAGTAAAAAGCCTGTTTGCGTGGAGCAACATAGGCGTACAACGAGAACGTTGATAAAAACCCACGAATCCTCACACTCCTGTTTCAGGTAGGCAGCATTTACACTATCAATCAAAGGATCGCGACGATCTAGTTGATTGCATGGCGCGATCTCTCCTTCCAATACACTATATAATTGAGAGATTCCTACGCTTTAAAACAGTATTAAATTCATTATCATACTCTATAATAACGCGTTAAGCGATGAGTCATACTATCGGTCGGCGCCGCCGCAGAAATTATAAAATAGGGGAAAATTCGGGGGGAGGGGGGGGGGGGGGAAATAGGAGGGAAAACTAATAGGTTGTAACGAATTAAATGGCACTGGCTCGCGCCATTTTTTGGCGCGTCTTTACGCGTTTGTAACCGTAACATGTGGCATATCATTTAGAAGCGCAAACCTTGCTCTACCGGTGAGTACCAAATTTTCTATGTAAAAGTGGGAAAACTTTAGAGTTTTATTGACTTTTTTGCAGATGGACAAAAGGGTAATCCGAGGGATTTACTTGTAGGAATTCAAG
Organism: Heligmosomoides polygyrus bakeri; assembly: GCA_947359475.1. NCBI lineage: Eukaryota > Metazoa > Nematoda > Chromadorea > Rhabditida > Heligmosomidae > Heligmosomoides > Heligmosomoides polygyrus. Next base: position 94,429,264 of record OX375866.1, read on the forward strand.
CTGGGCACTACAGCTAAGGAGGCGGACGAGAAGATCAACGCCGCATTCGGTCAAGGATGTTCCACAACTCGGACGGCGTATCGTTGGTATCAGAAGACCCGGAATGGAGATGAGAGCTTGGAAGAACATGAAGGTCGTGGGAGGCATAGTGATGTTGATGAGGACAAGCTGAGAGATGTGGTAGAGGAGGATCCACACAAAGGTACCAGGGAGATAGCGAAGGTTCTTGGCGTCAGTCACAACACATCTGCTCGGCATCTGAAGGAAACTGGAAAGACCAAAAAGCTGGAAAGATGGGTGCCTCACGAGCTGTCTGAGGAGCAAAGAAACCGACGATATGAGATCTCGTCCGCACTGCTTCTATGGAACGAAACGGACCCATTCCTTGATCGCATCGTAACCTGTGACGAGAAATGGATAATGTACGACAACAGGCGACGATCGGCACAGTGGGTGGACAGCGATGAGAGCCCCAAGGTTTTTGCGAAGCTGGAATTGCACCAAAAGAAAGTAATGGTGACAGTATGGTGGTGTTCGCTGGGAATTATTCACCACAGCTTCCTCCCTCCCGGTGAATCCATCACGGCAGAGAAGTACTGCATTGAAATTGAAGAAATGATGAAAAAGTTGAAGGATATCCGGCCGGCCTTGGTAAACCGAAGGCGAGTTCTCCTTCTGCACGACAATGCTCGCCCCCATGTAGCACGAATGACGTTGCAGAAATTGAATGAGCTGAGCATTGAAACTCTACCACATCCCCGACCTCTCCCCAACAGACTACCATTTCTTCAAGCATCTTGGCGACTTCTTGGTAGGGAAAATATTCAAATACCAACAGGATGCCGAAAGTGCCTTCGAAGATTTCGTCAATTCCAGAACTTCTGATTTTTATGCTACTGGGATAAAAAAAGCTTGTGTCACGTTGGCAAAGATGTGTAGAATCAGAAGGTTTTTATTTCGATTAATAAACTTGCCTCCGAGCCGAGATACTAACTGTTTAAATTTACAGTGGTTCAGTGCCATTTATTTCGTTACAACCTAATACAACACGAAAATAGCAAAAAATGCCCAGACGGCTTCTGTCTGCTTGGAAACTTCAGCCCTGGGGTAACTGCGGTAGCCGAACACGAAACTGAAGTTCGTTTTTGAAGCATCGATGGCCATCAATCGATATTGATCAATCAAATTACGTGACGCGAAAATAGCGGAAAATACCCAGACGTCTTCTACGTGCCAGGGGTTCCGGAAGATGTGCGGAATACGTCGCATAACGTGCTTGGGACTCAAAGGACGTGCCAAAGACTTCGCTCAACGTGTTTGGGGATTCAGGTGGACATGCCGACGACGTCGTCCAAAGTGCCTGTTGACTCAGAAGGCGTGGCGAAGACGTTGTCCGCTAAGGGGGATCATTTAGGGGGACCAGTACCAGTAATGGGGGACCGCTTCACTAAGGGAGGACCAGTAGTGAGGAACCAATAGATCGGCCTATCATACTATATACTGTGCGTACTGCGAGCCTTTTGCACTCCAAGGTAGGGAAAAAAGCTATACAAGTACATAGAGCAGCTAGCTTGATGTGATTGTTATTAGCTTAGTGATACTGCAACATCGCGCTAAGCGCGCAAGTGTGAGGCACGACGATAGGCGTGACGGAGCACTTGTTTTTCTAAAAATAATTAAATGTTTATAAATTTTCAGATAGTGTGTTCACTTACTGGGATAGGTAAATTCAAAAATTTTAAAGAAAGTTATACAAAAATTTTCCCAAGCAAAAAATTATTCTGACCGTGCTGGTAGATCACTAGCTCAATCTGGTAGACGCTCATCTCGATTTGGAAGATGTTCAGTTCGTCTTCGGAAGGGTCAAGCTTGCATAGAAGGGTGTCCAATTGATTTGAAATGTGTCCAAATTGAGGTTAAGATGGCAAAAATTGAATCTTTTATCTGTTATTATATCTACATATTATTGTTTTTCGTTACATTTTTCACTTTTCTTGCTCAAGCGTTATGGTAGGATTTAATCGCTTTACTCGTACTTTACTAAATAAATAAGTAATTAAAGGGTAATAAGATAAAAGATACCGTTAATTTGTCCTCTTTAGGATGCGCCATACATTTTGCTTCTACGGGATGTCGTGAAGCCACCCTGAGCGCGCTTCTGGCCCATGTAATGACTTGCGGTGGCCTCCCGATAAGCAACTCAGGAGTTTTATCCTTCCCGAAAAGTCAATTCACCGACCCCAGAGGGATAGAAGGCTTGGTTGGACTTGGTGGGAAATCTGAACCAAGAGTCTTAAATGAGAGAAAGCGCGGTAGCTGGCGCCTCCCCCGACTGCGTTGCCACTCTCCAGAAAAATAGAAGCAGTGACCGAGTGCTTGGTAACATGGATGCGCCACATATTCTGCCCTTTGGTGCTTCTATGTAGGTTATTAGATTTTTAATTACCTCGCTTTACGACTTCATCTTTCATGTCTTTTTTTCATATCAGTCCTCCTCAACGAATTCGTCGACTAGAGGATCCTATGAGAAAGTAAACACGTTCCTTTTTCGTATAAAAGTTACTTAACCAAGCAAATGGTCCGTTCCAAAAAGTTGACTTCTGATCCCGTGTGCTAGTTGACGACAGATTCTTCTTGCTAACCATCTTCATTGAATAACGCGCCATCTAATTAGCTTCCGGATGATGTTCCTCAGCCGGAATCGTCAGCGTTGGACCAAAGGACAAAGACTGCCTCGAAGTGCTTAGTAACGGAACGGCCTCAGGTGGCAGAGCGAGTCATGTCAGTGGCAACACCTCGAGAGGCAGCCTTTCTAGGCGTTCGGTAGTGTTTAGAAATAAATAATAAATATTGTAATATTGTATGGGACTTCAAAGATTGATGAGTGTGGGAATACCCCAGAAAAAGCGACCGAACACTTGAAGCGTAAACATTTTGAAAAAAGAAGAAACGTGTTGAGGCAAAAACGAGAAAACACAAAAAAATCTCAATGTACTAAACAGCTGTAGAAGAAAATAAATGCATCAGTGCTAACCTGCATTTCACACCCGGTGTGGTGTATCCGAAGATGTCGCGAGGTGGACAGGTAGAACAGCACCTGGCTTTTACTCGGCACGATGAACGACTTCTTGCTGAACGTGTTGATGATCTCCTCTTCCACGTCCGTGTCGTCTTGATCCCGAGACGAGCATGGCTGAAAACGTCGGGTGAAATTCGCGAAGCTCAGCTCAGATGATCACACTGATCAGGATGAAGGATAAAAGTCGTCGCTAATCGGTTTCGTTGTGTGGTGTGCCACGCATTCTAATTCTATTGGATATCGTGCCACAATTTAAACGATTTCAATCGTACAACGACTTTAGTTTCCAGCCGATGAACAAGGCAGTGCTGCATACTTCCTAAACAAGTTTAGCATCAATTGGCAGACCCTTGGGGTGGAAAGACTTTGTTGCCCTGCGAGGGACCTGATCTCTAGAACCTGATTTGGATGTGCAGGCGAATATTGGCACCTATCCAGACTGCGCAATCGACGCAGCTTTTTAGGAATGTATTACCTTTAAATTGGCCTTAGCAAAAGTCTAGCGCAGAGTCGGAGGAGATTCCGTCTCTCGTGAACACCTACAATCGATTGAAAGTTCGGGGAACACGCAGGTTAAAGCTAGAGCTAGAGTGTAAAAGTGGGAAAAAGTTCTACAAGCGGATAGATTCGGAATCGTCAAAAATTTGAATAGAATCCAGGTTACTGAGGCTCTGTCTCCAATAGTAAGATCGTTTCTGGCTTCAGATCTTCCTAAGGTCTAGAAAGTATGGTACTAGTAGTAAAAAAATTGAAAGTGGAGTAATTTGAATCATTTAGAAAGCTTGGAAAGTCCTACGGGTATTTTCTTCCAAGACGTTCAATTAGGGTGGGGGGGGAGGGCAGGATTTCGCTACAGAACATTGTCTCTCGCCTTCCGAACCACATCCGAGGCAAAAGCCAAGTCGCAAAACCTGAGCTCCCGGCGAGATTCGAACTCGCGTTACTGGAGTCCAGGGTTAGCCGTTACGATACGGATGTACGCTTCGTTCTCACAGATATCGACATACCATCGCTGACACCCTCCGCTGACTTTCTCAACCATCGAGGAGCTGAAAAAGACCCCCGTCGGGAGTTCGCAGTTCGGGTGGGCCTCTTCACATCGAATGAAATTTTTCGCCTTCCTATCTCCTACAACTCAGTGCGAATCAGGGATGAGCGGATTAACCGTTATCCGTTATCCGTTATCCGGTTTCCGGGGTTTTTGGCCTATCCGTTTTGTTGTTCGTTATCCGGCGATTTTGTGCCGGATAACGAACAACAAAATTAGCTGAATCTTAGCTTTGGACGTGGTGATGGGTGTACTAGGATCCTTCACGATCATAAGAGTGGTCGTCAGAAGCAACAGAAGTATTCAAATCTAGAAGGGTTAATTGAAGTTTCCTCACTTGGGAACTGGCTACATAGTTTTAAAGATATCTAACTTCTAGACTTCGAGAAGGTCCGCTAAGCCTGTACCACACTTATGTGAGGCCTACTTAACACAGCATTGTTCATTCATCTCAAGTCTTGTGCTGACCAAGAAGGCATACAAACTGCTGCTAGCAATCGTCAAAAGTGGAGAGCCGCATCCTGGGAAGAAGTTTCAACGCCGATCTTTCCATCGTATCATTTGTGGTTACACGATTGCAGTATGTTCGATTTGATTGCAGGCGGTAATGGTACTTTTCAGCCATATGCTGTCGTGAATTATCAAAAAATACTGCAGTACAGCAATGAACACTAGCAAAAGAAATAGGATTAATTCAAATACACAGAGTAAGGAAGTTCTCCATTAAAAATTTTAGGGGAGATTTTACTAAACAAAAAAATTCTACTAAACAAATTTACGTCGTCGGTGCTGAAGACATGTCGATTTGTTTTAATTTGTAAGTTTTTTTTGTGAAAGTTTTCTGGAACCTAGGGAATACCTCCGTGTTGGGGCTGGGTTGGATATTCTTCCTTTGCTCCAGAAGGGATGGGCCGGATATTCTTCCTCTGATCCAGAAGGTCTCGATGTCATAACTCTTTGAGTGTGTGTTTGCCGTACACAGTTGCTTGCAGCTACTACCCAAAGTTAGTATTAATCCATCCCAGGTAATTCCACGTTGAAGTACCTTGGGATGCTTTCGAGCAGGAACAACAATAACGGTTCATAGCATGTGTAGGACGAGATCGTTATGTGAAGTTTGTTTGGCTGGATGTCTCCTGCCTTCTTCTTATTTCCAGAAACATCGGAGGGATTGCTCTTCCAAGGACTATTCTATTTTTCAACTGCTCTAATTGAAAAGAGTTAAGTGCAGAGTAAGGCTGATAAATAAGACAATTCAACCGACCACTTGGAAGCAGGTGAAAGGCGGGTATGTTGCTGTGCGTTTGTCTTCCTACGGATGGGCAGAAAACCCCATAGAGCGTTGTTAATGTGAAGATTGCAAAACGTTTAAAAAACAATACTAAAATGTCTAGAAATGGCTTATAAATTAACAGTGCTTCAAGCCCTGTTCTGTTGCTAAAATTAGTGCAATTTGAAACAAGTTTTAATTTTTGTTGTTTGTTCGTTATCCGTTTGTCCGTTATCCGGCCATTTTCGGGCAAAATTATCCGTTATCCCTTAACCGGTTTTCAGAATGTCGTTATCAGCTCACCCCTGGTGCGAATCCCAATTATTTAGAAGGCGGCACTTCTCCATCCATCCGGTTCCCGCCCCTGCTTCCGGCCGTCAGAGATGAGAACTTTCGCGTGTTCACGTTCGTCGAACCTAACCGAGTGCTGCCCACGTCAAGCCTGGCTATCTATCAGGCGTTTTTCACCGCTTTGGTCAGACGCTTACACACGTAGCTGCAGCAGATAGTTGCTCGATCGATCAACGTATGCATCGTCGGCCATCATCGGAGAAATTGACGAGAGGAAAAAGCGACGATATCTTTAACTGCAGTCCGTTTGCACTTTGACGATGATGCGAATCTCGCCAGGATTGAGACAATCCCTAGAAGACATGCACTCCCTGAGAAGCTTCTAGAAATGCCGCGGGATTAGCTTCATTTGATTTCCCAGAACTAGCGCTACCGACTTGAGGCCGGGATGGCGTGCAGATAGAGTGAATAGTTCCGGAATCTTTCGACGAAGCTTTCAGAACTTTGTCGCTGGTAAAACCTTCGCAAAAACCTTTGCAAACCCCCGCGAAACCAGCCTTCAAGAATGTTTCTCATCTTGGTCACCCATTCGCTTATGGAATCAGTCAACAAGCGTCGCATTGTAAAAGGTGTGCTGATTCGAATGGTGCTTAATTCCTCTGAATACCGTAAGTATGGAGATGCTTATGATCGTTTGAAGTGGACCAGTCAAAACTGCCAGAACTTTCCGGTTAACCTAATCTGATGCAAAGATAAGCACGCGAGTCACTTTGGCACAAAACAAGGATAGCTGAACAGCTTCCTCCAGAAACCAGATGTATGGTTATACTCTCAAAATTTTTTCTAATATTATATTGAAATGGTTTCAAGTGCCCAAAAACTTTGAGTACCCTAATACCAATCTATTCGAAAAACGCGATTTTGTGAGTGCTCAAATTCGAATACATGCGAAAAAAACGTAATTTTTTTAATATTAGAATTCGATTATTCACATTCGAATGAAAATCATTCGAATATCTACTCGAATAGGTCATTCGAGTACAACTAAAATCAGCTGTCAGTTGACACTCAGGGTCAGCGCAACTGAAGGAGGCGGAAGGTGCCTTGTGCACCTCGAGTTGAGCTTCTTGCTTTGCAATCTATTATATCTAGGATCCATTATACTTCCGATTCTTTGTTGTCGGCATTGACGCGTGTGGAAAGGCTTAGGCAGCCTATCTGGCGCAGTAGGTCGCCATATGGGTTGTGTGTAGTGCAGTCGGAGAGGTAGCCGGCTGTCGCGTGGACCCGTTACCATGTTCCTGGTTCGGATTTCCCGCCCAGGCCAACCAAACCTTCCATCCCTCTGGGGTCGGTGAATTGGTACCAGACTTGTCTGGGAAGAATAAAGCGCCGATTTGTTCATCGACTGGCCATCTCAAGTCATTGTGTGGCCCAATACTCATTCAACTCGCCTCCATGATATTCCGTAGGAGTAGAATGCGTGGCGCATTCCAAAAGGGATTGAGTAACGTTTCCTATATGGGTTAAAGAAGAATTCATACTGCTCCATGATTATCCGCAGAAGTGCATTAGAATGCATGGTGAAGGTCGCAAAGAGGTTAATTAGACCCGATCCTTAGCCTTCATTAATTAACGCCTCGCATCGTCTGCTTCAATGGTGCAAACAAGTCGTTGTAACTAGAGTCATTCCATCAATTATGTGCGTGTAAACTTCCAACGAACGTGCCTGCTAAAAGTGTCAAGTCAATTCATCAGCGAGCAGAGTTCACCGTGGTGGAGCAGTCCAGTGACGTTTCTCTTCTTCAAGCAATTTCGAGGAACTACAGTGCGTTTCAAAAGTGCGTATCCACTCAAAAACTTGCTCATATCTCGTTTCGTGTTGATTTCTGCAGGGCCGCGCTAGCTCCTCTAGATTCCCGTTGTCGAAAATAGGTAACCACTCAGTTTCGGAGATTTTTTTCGTCTCACACGAGAATCAGAATCTTTTGAAGAAAATTGATTGAAATTTGGCGTTCCAAAAGTATGTATCCACTTGTGAAAAACAAACTTTTCACTAAATTCAAAAGTCGATCGGACCACCATTATTTCTTATAACATCATGTATCTGACAAGGTTCTGGATGGTTCTTTCTTCGTTGGTGTCCCATGTAATTAAAATTACCACCACGTCATTGAACTATCGGTTATTCGCGTAGGCTCATTGAACCACGATCCCCACATGCTCTCCATACTTTTGAAACGCACTGTATTAGAAGGATTAAAAAGTTCAAACCAACCGCCAAGGTTCCCTACACGGACAATAGAACGAGGTTGTCGTGAAAAAGAACTGATTATTCCTAAAGCACCTCAGAACGGGTTTAATCGTAAAGGATAAAGGATATAGGACGGCGTTATTAAATCCCCATTTGGATGCGCCACGCATTCTATTATACTTCTACGGGATGTCGTGGAGGCCTGTTGAATGCGTATTTGGCCATACGATGACTTGCGGTGGTCAGCCGATGATCAAGTCAGCGCTCTATCCTTCCCAGAGAAGTCTGGTACTAATTCACCGACCCCAGAGGGATGGAAGGCTTGGTTGGCCTGGACGGGAATTCCGAACCCGGAACCTGGTATCGGGTGCAGGCGGCAGCCAGCGGGTTTAATCGTATTGAGTCATAATCTAGAGGAAAACCCTTGTTAATTATCCCGAAGTAGCAAGGTTTTGCTTTGTAGGGTCCCGTAGTTCGCAAAGTTCGCAATGGAGGTCAGTTTGATAATGTTTTTTTTCGATGCTCAATGTCGCGTATTTTATTCGACTCCTAGCAAAACTGTTTTGTACAAAATTTCACATCTGTAAAAGATACAACAAAAGCAATTGTAAAGAACACAAATATTCTCACTTTGATCCTTGATGTAATCGGCAGTTACACTATCAATCAAATAAAAATCACGACGAGCTTTTCGACTGCACGACGAAATCTCTTTTTTTATTGCACTGATTGCCGCCCTGTTGCGCTTTAAGACACAATTTAACTATTTTCTTGAATAGTTTTTCTCGAAAAAAAAGTTTTATGAAATTGTTACACTCATTCGCTTAACGCCTAACTAGAAAAAGAAAGTTATACCAATCTTCCTTGGACAAAAAAAATTATTTTAATGGAAAGATTTCGGTAGCATTACGATTGTTTAGAAGAAAACAAAGTGTTTAGAAGAGTGTTCAATTTGACGTAAAAATTGTATATATATAGCATATTCACGTTAAATTGGACACTTTTAAGCCAGCCTAAGACTCCTGAAATCAAAGCAAACTCTTCCAGATCGAAATGAGCTTCTTCTACATTAAATTAGAAACTCTCCAAAAAGGTCAGAATATTTTTTTCGATGGAGATTTTCGTAAAACTGTTAGTAACGTTTTAGGCCAGACGAGATTTTTGGGTGGAATCCTTTATTCAGCAGGGCCTTTTTTATCAATTTACATTATCAATCAAATAAAAGTTGCTGCGTACTTTTTGAGTGCATGGTGCGATCTAGTCTTTTAGTGCGCTATATGGTTGCCTCTTTGGTGTGCTTTAAGACAAACTTTTAATATTTTTAATCATTTTTTCTTAATATAACAATTTTGTGAAATTGTTACACTTATTGGGGTCGGTGAACTAAAAAAATTTCAAGAGTGTCATATCATATTTTCCTTGAACAAAAAATTATTCTAACCATCTTATTGAACCTACAGTTTAACATGCATAAAGGTAATTTCGATTTGGAAAAGTACGCGGTGATTTCAAAAGCCTAGACGAGCTTAGAAAAGTGTCCAGTTTGATCTAAAAAATGCTGAATTCGACTTAAAATAGGCATCTATACATTACCAAAGCAATATTTCATGCGATATCGGATGTTCCATGCAAGACGAAAAAAACGAAGAATAATAGGCTATCAAGGCGGCATGAATTTGTTGCTAAAAACCTACGCAAAGACTCTGCTCACCTGTATGATCGAAGAGTTCTCCACTGCTCCTGTGTGCTCATTGAGGATCTCACGATATTCGGATGGTGGTGGTGGATACGCTTCACTCGGAGTTTCTTCAAATCTAAATCGAGTAATGTCCTTCTCAAAATAGTTGCACACAAAGACAGAAAAAAGTTAATGAACAATCGTTTCGGGATGCGCCATGCACTCTCCTTCCCATTACCCTAAACCGGGACCCATTCAAAGTTACCTTAAAATTTCTACATCAGATAAGGAGAAAGAGTGCACTGCGCATTCATTCGTGCAACAACGCTACTTGCGACTGGTCATACTGGCCATTCGCTCTCTAACAACGGAGATGTCTGAAGCATATGTCTGAACGGAGAAAGCGGGTCATGCAGGAAGAATCTTCACCCCTCAATCAGTATAAAAATATGTCTCTTTTTGACCAAGTCGATGAACCCAAGGATTAGGGGGGTCCTTGAAGTTACGATTGAATTGGCGCCTCACGAGCGCTGGGGTCTCTTGTACGCCCGTGATGCCACTGCCAGAAAGCGGCTCGGGGCGCAGTGGATGGTGACGTCGCTTCATGAGAGGAAGGTCGGGGGTTCGCTTCTCCCTGTCTCTCAGACATACGATTCATACCCTTCCTTTGTGAATTCTACAAAACCTCAAAGGTTACCCTTTACGCTGAGTAATGTCACCCTGTTCTAGAGTCTATTTTTGCGTGGTAATTAGTAATGCATAGACAACACCGTCGTTCGGTAAGTCAAGGCAGAGCAATGGCCATATAAACAACGCCTCTCGTGTTTTGTCTATTTAGATGTTTATTCATGCATGACGAATAGAATAATTAATAACAATGCAACACCAGCTGCCTGCCTTAAAGAAACGCGCTAAAGAAATTGCTCTATTTCCAAGTTAAAAATTGTACTGCATTTACAACAGCAAGCGGGCGCAGCAACAAAGGACTGAGGCTGAACTGCGCTCACATTAAAATTGAATTTTTATGGAAGAATCACAAAATGTAAAATGAAAAATAAAAAAGACACTAGAGAAATAGCCTAGAATTCCAACTCCGATCGCTTATCCTAGTCGGGAGGGGCAACCGTAAAGTGCCAGATGCGTGCGCCATCCTACATCACACGCAGCCACATCTCCTGAATTTATATGAAAGCCTTCGCATGATGAGAAAGCTATCTAACTTGTCGTAGAAGCCCAAACAAGGGAGATGGAAATCACTGCACGCCCCTTCCAATTAGGATAGATCCTGAAACTCCACTGAAAAACGTGGCGGAAAGGAATGAGAGGGATGAGCAAGACTCTTACATGTGGTCCCTGTCCCACATTAAAAACTTCAGAAATTAAGCATTTTGCATGTTGCTCTGATCTATGCCAACATTCATGAACGGACCGATTTAGCCTACAGTTCTGATCGATCGCTTTTTGTGAAGCGGTTTTTTTTGTTTCCTTATTTTGGTTTCAAAAGCAAAGTAAAATCGTGGGGTCATGGAACTTTTGAATGGCACGTTTCGCTGTCTACATCCAGACTAGCCTATATCGTGTAATCTTTTTTCTAGCTTTAAAAATAAGGATAAGGATAAAGGACGGCGTTATTCAATCCTCTTTGGGATGCGCCACGCATTCTACTTCTACGGGATGTCGTAGAGGCGTGTTGAATGCGTATTTGGCCATACAATGACTTGCGATGGCCAGCCGATGTACAAGTTAGTGCATTATCCTTCCCAGACACGTCTGGTACCAATTCACCGATCCTGAAGGGATGGAAGGCTTGGTTGGCCTGGGCGGGAAATCCGAACCAGGAACCTGGTATCGGGTGCAGGCGACAGCCGGCGTCTCCTCCGACTGCGCTCCACGCGCCTTTCTAACAAATAGGATAGATAATAATATGACAAAATGGCAAAATGGCAAAGGACAGGATTAATCACTCTTCTTTAGGATGCCCCAGACGTTTTACTTCTACGCAATGTGTTGTGGAATTTGAAACCGATGCACCAATAGGATGCAAAAAACGCCTTCACCGACCTCCACAGGCCGGAGTAGATAAACTCGTTTCTCGTTAGCAAAAATGTGTCGATTCTAATAGTTTTTGTTTTAATTAAAAAGTGTATTATAAAAAATTTATGATCTTATAAAGTTAAAGTTAAAAACCGATGTTATTTTTGCATCAATCTGCTTTCCACTGCAGGATTTCGTGGAGGCAATCTGATTGTGTATTTGGACTATGCAATAGCTCGCTAATAACTGCTTCATTCTGTAACATTCGCTTCTGAGCGTTTTACACATTCAGCAGAACATGCATTATAAACCTCTTCCAAGTCCTACTCCCTTTCCAGAAAAGGATGAATAAAAAAATAGAGACTGCCGTTAGTCGATCCTTTGCAGGATGCGCCACGCATTCTACTTCTACAGGATCTCACAGGGCCACTCTGAATGCGCTTTTGGCATGACTTGCGGCGGCCATCCGATGGACAAGTTAGTGTTTTATCTCTCTCAGATAAGTCGGCTACCAATTCGCCCAACACGGAGGGATGGAACGCTTGGTTGGCCTGCGTGGAAAACCAGAACCCAGAACCTCCAGCCAGGGTGAACATGACAGCCGACGCCTCCATCGACTGCGCTGCACGCGTCGATAGTCATTACGTGGTTTTGAGTGAAGCCATTCATTGATGCATCACTTATGTCTTCAGTTCTGCTCAGAAATCTTTTCCTTTTTGATGACTAGGAGTAGCAGATTAACAGATGAGCACTGACAGGCATAGGAAGTGAACCCCCCCCCCAAGTGAATGCTTTAGGTTTTACCAAATAACTCTAAATACTTAACATCTTGTGTCAAAACGCATATCGGAGTACTGTATGTACAGGATGCGGGGTTTAACTCCGGACAAAGTCAACTTTCTCTTTGAAACAGATTTATTAACACAAAATAGAAATGAAATAGAAAATTCCAATATGGGGATATCCCAAAAACAAAACTGCTCAATATATCCTCCGTCAGTCGCAGTGACCGCCTCCATCCTTGGCCTGAAGCACTCGCGCTCTCTATTTGAAGGAGCGCTGTATTTGTGAATGCTGCTTGGTGTGAAGAGATGTGGTTATTGTGGGCTTCCTGGCGATTCAAATCTGGACTATTCGGGGAGCCGAGGTTATCGGCAAACCAGTTTGGGACTAAATGGTTCGTGTGAGGTGGTGCACCGTCTTGCGGGAAGACGTGCGTGCTCCCTGAGGCCACGGTCACCATCCAGATGGTAGCGGGTAAACCGCTTGGTTCTGGCAGCCACAGACATCATCTATCGCACCTCTACTGTGTACGGCTTGTACCGTAGGTCCTGCTCTGCAATCCGACGTATTGTTCGCTCACTGACGACTGACCCAACACTGACGCCAATTTCCTCGCCGGGTCCTCAGGAACCAGCGCCTGAGCCCTTTCCAGGACTGAGGAGGCAGTTTTTTGACACGCGTTCCCGCGAATGGGCTTTGCCCGCCGGGTTTTCGGAACCTTCAGCAGAGTCCTCAGAAGCACTGTGCCTTGCTACAACGTCGTAAACGGTTGATCTCCGATACACGAAGAATCAAATTATTTCAGCTGGCAAGCGTACTGGGCTGGCTTCCAAGAACCCAAATCGCGACCTCTGGCGAAATTACGGAATGGCGGGAAATTGGAATCTAGATTTGTCCGGATTTAAGCGCCTCTCCCTGTAGCCACAGTCTATCGTAGCAGCCCATATTCGGTGACCTCGCTCGCTTTCGCTGCCTCTAGTGCATGCAAGGCATTAAGTGTCTAGCTCGCTGAATTGGTAATTCTTACCATGCCCTTAAGACCTCGAATGATTGACTCGAGCGGGGAAGTTAATCATATGCAACGACATCTCGTGCACTTAGCCGTCACTTAGAGCCGCCGCGAGAAGTTCAACGCAATCACAGGAAGTCAGTCCTAACAAAAATCCTCGTTACAAGGCAGTAATGTTGATGAGCCTCAATCACCGTTCTGTAGTTTTTTGTTAGATTTCTTTTAAACAACAACTAAGTCTCGAAGAGATTCAATAGTTCCAAATAATCCCCATCATAAAATATGAAGAGAACTGCTTTTTTTGTAATGAAGAGTTCTCAATGAAGAGTTATTATAACAACAATGATGTGTGAAGAGAGTTAACGGAACGAACCCAAAAATTGAAAAATCTATAACTATTCCAGTAACTTACCTATTAACTTATATGAATAACTAACTACAAGTACTGCTTATAGCTTATGACCACAGCTATAACTTATCTAACAAATTTCAGTCTAAAATTAAATAAATGGCAGCGATTAATTAAGCTGCACGTATAGAGCTCTTAGAAGAAAATGAGGAAGTAAAGAAGAAGGGAGAAAACGAGAAAGAGGGCAGAACAAATTGAGTACCAGTGCATTATTTGAAAGATATTGATCGTTATTGGAATTTGATCCTCTCGATTTCTAAAAGCACTTTTTCAGAAGTATCTATACATTACGCTGGTTTGCATCGAGAATCAGTCTTAAAAAAATGAATAATTAGATAAATAAATTGATAAACAAATGCTTAGGCCAAGGCTTGCAGGAATATTCAGTTCCGCTGATGTCTGAGAAAATAATACAAAAGCGAAATTTGAATTTTAGAGAACGAATAGGAATTACGTCTTGAATAACTTAGCTGACATTTTTGCCTTACATAACTAGAGGTGATCGATTAAGCTGGAGACAGCGCTCAGAAAAAGAGGAATAATAAAATAAGCAGGAAGGAAATGAGGAAGAAAGGGGCAGACCACCAGATTCCAAATTGAATATCCGAATGTAATTTGTAGGATGCTGCTCGTCACGCGAATTTGATTTCCTGAATTGTCATACCAGTCCCTTGGAGGTTCTGCATTGGAATGGGACGGATCGGGGCGGCCGACATGAATGAATAAAAAACTTAGTAAATAATCCCATCATAAAGTGATTTAGATTGCGCTAGCAGAAACTATTTCATTGGTATCTCGTCAAGCAAAGAAAAGAAGACCTGGAACTTCAGGGAACGTAAAGAAAAGGTGCCTTGACTAGAAAAAAATTGAAGCTCATTTCGCCACTTTCTTCGGATAAACATTTTTGATTTTCGCTACAACGCGTTCCTAGTGCAGACGCCTTGGTTTCAGTTATATAAACCATTTTCACGTCGAATTGGACATTTAAAGTCAAATTGGACAGGTTTTGAAATTTATTTCTTATAAGCTAGCTCTAAGACTGAAGTCAAAGCACACCCTCTCATATCGAGATGATCTTCAGGCAAGTTCAGCTACAGACTCAATAAGATGGCTAGAATATTTTTTGCTCAAACAAAATTTGGTATACTGTTTTTTTTTGAAAAATTTCAGTTGACCTACCCCAGTAAGAGTAATAATTTTACAAAATTTTTATTTATAGAGGAAAAATAATGAACCTAAATGTGTCTCAAGGGACAGCAAAAAAGCAAGTCTATAGCGCATTGAAAGATTAGATCATGCACTCAAAAAGTTCGCCGCAACTGATTGATAGAGTAAATGATCATCAAAGTAGCAATATGTGTGTTCTTTACGGTTGTTTTTGTTGCATTGTTAACAGTTGTTGTTTGCTTAGGGCGCGTGTGGCGCAGTCGGAGGAGGCGCCGGCTGTCGCGTGCAGGTTCCTGGTTCGGATTTTCCACCCAGACTAACCAGTCTTCCATCCCTCCGGGGTCGGTGAATCGGTACCAGACTTGTCTGGGAAGGATAGTGCGCTGGCTTGTTCATCGGCTGGCCACCGCAAGTCATTGTATGGCCAAATACGCATTCAAATCGCCTCCACGACATCCCGTAGAAGTAGAATGAGCTGGCGCATCCCAAAAGGGATTGAGTAACGTAGTCCTTTATCCTTTTTTATGTTAACAGTTGTCAAACTCCATGCAAGCAGAAATTCTGCTATCAATCGAATAAAAATCGCGAAGTCTTGGAAAAGGGCATGACGCAATATCTTTTTCAGAACTAAAAAATAGCCGCAGCCGCCTTCCTTCTCTTTGAAGCAAGTTTAAAGCCACTATTTTTCATTGGAAAATAATAGTTCAATAAATTTTCAATCGAAACAACTTCAATTTCAAATGTTTTCACTTATTGGGAAGGTGAAATAAAACTTCAAAGGAATTTGTACGCAAACTTTCCTAGAATAAAAAATTATCCATTTTTGGCACTACAAATGGTCGAATTCCTGCATTTCTAAACAAGCTCCAAATCATTATTTTCCCTCTAGCACATAATAATTTTTGTGAAGTTTCAAACAAACTTTTCACTTCTTGTGTATATGAATTACAACATCAAAACATTTATATTAAAATTATCCTTGAGCAAAAATTATTCAAGGTTTTTTTTTGAAGAGTTGCTAGTTCAATGTAGAAGAAGCCAATATCGAATTGAAGGAGTTCGCTTTGATGTCAAACCTCCAAGACTAGCCTAGAAGAGTGTCGAATTTGATTTGAAAAGTGTCCAATTCGAGGTGAAAATGGTATACTGGCCATTGAGTTCGTTTATGTTTTACTTTGACACTGTATTCTCACGTGTGGCCTCGGTACACGTCATGAATAAGTAAACAAACAAATAAATAAATAGACATTCATACTCATATTTAGGAGAAATCTTTCTTTCTGCAAACACTGCAGCCTTCTAGTGAGAAAAGCAAATTACCGTATATATAACCTATTCCGAGTCCTGAAGTCAAATATCCCGGAAGCTTACATCCGTGCTTGCAAGACCTTCGAGACCAGTCCAATCGTAGAATCCGGAACAGCAGTCTTTAATCCGACCAGAAAGAAAGACATCGATCTTCCTGAGAGCATTCAGAACAGCTTTACCAGAAAGCTGATGATGAGAAGCTTCCCGGTCAGCTATGACATGATTCCTAACGGGCCTCAAAGATCTGAACTATTTGGTCTGCCATCACTAACGAGCAGACGAAGGAGAGCAGATCTTATCATGATGTTTAAAATTCGCACCAGAAAGCTGAACAACGACACGGAAGAAATCTTGGAGGGAGAGCTGACGAGATCCGTCAGAGGAAAGCTCAAACTACGTGTGCCAGTTGCAAAGTCAAGACTTAGAACAGGCTCTTTACTTATAAAACTCTTAGGGAACTAAACTCGCTTCTTGGTAGATACGACGATATAATGTCAATGTCCACACATGTTTGGAGTAGAGCTATCGCTTGTTGAAGTTTTTAATTGCCATTGTAGTCGATTGATGTGTGATGACGCTTTGTTCTTGTTTTTTGTTTGCTTTATGTTTCCATGCGTGAATTACATTCTCGCTTTGAATAAATAAATTAATAAATTAATAAGATATTACACATAGATGTTGAGTGCCTCTAATATTCCGAACGGGCATTCTTTTCTTCGATTTGGTGAGGAATAAACAGAAAAATCGGCCGGACAAAAACAAAGAAAAATCGATAGAAATTTTGCAGAGGATGTCTCCTTACCTTATCAGGGGCGGGTTGCGAGTTTCGTCCCTCAGAGAGCGAGGAACGCGATTAATTAGCAGAATGCCCATCTCGAACTGACTGGCGGCGGTGGCGGGCGACTGGGAATTCGTCGTGGGGCCGTGGAACGCTACGCGACGACACTTACTCATCGGTTTCTCGCCACCCATCCGTCCATCCGTCGTCCGTCCACAAGTCTCGTCATCGATCCATGTGCACTAATTTATGGTCCCACGGGGTTCACTCGGCCTCACTGATTGGTACCCCCGCCTCCCCCCCCCCCCCGCGGAGCCCCCGGAGGACGGAGGAAACCAGACACCCGCTGTTGAGCTGCTTGAGCTCGTTTCTCGCAGTGCTCGAGCCCAGATGAAGTTGAGGTTACCTGTGCGAGAAGACGTAGTGCGTGTTGTTGTTGACGAGGATCGGCGCTGCTGCAACTGTAGCTGCTCCTCCCGAAGACGACGACATGGTCGACGTGGTGGCCATCGGCATCACGTCGCCGTTCATGCCTTCGGACGATGTCGACGGAGCCATCAGTGGTCGTCTGAAAGCACTCAACTCTATTGTTACACGCTCCTCGGAACGCCGCTCTGCATTAAGTGCCCTCCCGGTCTCAATCGAGGCTTTTAGAGAAGCGGGCAAATGGATTTTTTCGCTTCGGAAATTAGTGCACTTTCCGGAAGTTGGAGAGGAAGGCTTTTCGAAGGAAGGGTGGATGGCTTGCTTCTAATAGACATCCCTGAGAGCAGGATAAGAAGTATATACCGTAATCGCGTCTTTAAAAAGGAGATGGAAATTATGCCTAACCAACCAAGAATGCATTTAACGGTTAGTAGCTTATAGTCCCACTAAATGAAAACTTCTCGATGGAAGGCACAGTAATGAATTTCAGGAGGTTCGATGACCGGCCGTTATTTGTGCAACAAGCAGAAGTAATACAAACAGCTTTCATGCTGGCAGAGGATGACGTATGCCTAAAAAATGCTAAGAAACAAATGACAACCCATCCAATATCATGAATGACTAGTAATGTATTTATGAGGTGTTTCAAGCTAGGATATGCGGATATACCAAACGGAGTTGAAAGAGCCAAGAAACTTGGCTTACCCTCCCTACACAGCAGAAGGAAAAGGGCTGATCTAATCATGCTTTTTAAAATTCTCACAAACAGAATTTCCATTGAAAGCATAGAGTTTTTTTATGTCCCATTAACGAGGAGTAGAGGCGGAAGACTTAGATTGTATCCCCAAGTGCCAAGGTCACAGGTTAGGTCTAACTTCCTCACTTATCGGAACCTTAAGGACCTCAACCTGCTTATAGGCGAATCTGAAGGTTTTCATAACATGTCTGTGTGTCAGTTTAAGAACGTTTTAACCAGAAACGGTTTTTTGTAGATGGTTTTAGTTACATATTTTTATATTTGTTGTTTGAGCTTGTGTCTTACACGCGTGTGATTGATTGTAATTCACGCCATAATGTAAAAATAGGATGGGCTTGGTCCGATTTTTTTACAGCGCGATGCATTACAAATTCTGGCATTTTCCTAGTTGGATGGGACCACTGCAGTTTTCGGGAATAGTTCGTGAACCTCAATAAGAATGAGGAATAAAAGATATGTTAATCAGACCCTACATGGGATATCGCGGAGAGAATCTGATGCAAAATATTGCAGAGGCAATCTGAATGCGTGTTTGATCTATACTATAGCTGTGCTCTCAATTTTTTTTTGATTACTCAAATGGTTTCGAATGCTAACAGATTGCTAACTAACAAATAGTATTCAAATATAGTTGAAAACTGTGGTTCTTGTGAACAGTCGAATTTGTACACATTTTAAAAAATGCTATTTTTGAATATTCGAATCGGTATTCAATTTCGAATGAAAATCATTCGAATACCTACCTAATCGTTCGAATAGGTCATTCGAGCACAGCTATAATCTCTATATACGATGATTTGAAACAGTCAGCCGATGGACAAGTGTCAGTGTGCCGCAATTCTCAAATAGGTCTGGTGCCAATTCACACTCCAGAGGGATGGAAGACCCGGTTGGCCTGAGCGGGAAATCCGAATCAAGACCCTGGGTGCCCGAGACGGCTGCGCCTCCCCTGGCTGTGCTATTACGCGCCCGTAAATCTCATTAAGGATAAATGATAAACGACGCGTCACTCAATCCCCTTCGCGATACGCCACGCATTGTACTTCTACGGGATATCGTGAAGGGCGTTTGAATGTGTATTTGCCCCATAAGTTGACTTGCGGTGGTCAGCCTTTGGAGAATTCAGTGTCTTATCACTCCCAAGCGAGAGAAAGAAACGAATGGCGATTGCGTTGGGGCCCGCACGACCAGTGAGGACGAGCCGTCTAAGTATCTAAGTAAGTATCACTCCCAAGAAAGTCTACCGCCAATTTTCTGATCTGGAGATATGGAAAGCTTGGAAGGCATGCGCGTGGCCTAAATCATTAACCACTCAGGAAGCAAATACAGTCTGTGCCTGGCAGCTTTAAGCTTATTTTCTATATTATTATGTTATTATATTATACAAGTGCTCCGACACGCCTAACGGCGTGTCTCGCACTTGCGCGCTTCGCGCGACTTTGAAACATCACTGGCCTAGGGAATTTTTTTGTAAAACTTGAAATACGCTAACATCTAGGATTTGCTGCGTACTTTGTTGGCATCAAGCCGTTAACCACTTCCGTACATTCATCATAGGCACCCCCTCCGGACCGTCCAGTATATATTGGATCCCAATGAATCATTTTCGGATATCCGATTCGAGTAATTCAAAAATCCAAGGTCCGCGAAATTGCCCGTATCCGAATAATTCAAAAAACCGGAGTACCCGAAATTGTCATTATCAAAATCGTGCAAAAATCCGGGGTCCATCAAAATAGCGTTATCCGAATCATTCATTAATCCGGAGATTTGGTCGAATTCAATGTATTTAATGAAAATCATTTTCGGATATCCGATTCGGATAACCCGATCCGATTCATCCAAAAATCCGGGTACGCAAATTCGCCGTTATCCGAATCATCCAAAAACCTGGGGTCCGCCAAAATAGCGTTATCCGAATCATCCAATTATCCGAAGATCTTCGATCGGATCCAATGTATACCGTCCAGTAACGCCATTGCTTTGTGCTGCGCAGTACTTCTGCCCTCAGGTTGCTCCTCCGCAACCGTTCTCATTCTAAACAGCTTGGGTCAACGGATGTCGTTGACACCCTTCGAAATCCGGACACCAGGTTTCCCTAACTCGTTTCTTCTTACTGGATCTAATTGCTGGCCCACCTTTACTGGTCTTCCCCTCCCCCCCCCTGGTCCCAACTCCTGGCCCACTTCCTTGTTTTCCGAGCGCCCGCTCGTCACACGACGTCGGTATCACCTCTTCTGGCTCCAGAAGCTTGTAGCGCGACGAATGACCTATCTTCTGGATCCAGGCGCTCAGAAAGGCTCACAGTTGCCGCTGCGTAGAGCAGGAGGAGGCTGCGCTTCCTCTGCTGCAGCAGCATCTCATGTTCAATTCTGAATGCGATCCCTCGTCGTAAGACGACGGTGACTCCTCTTCTGACTCCAGACGGTTGTGGTGCGACGAAGGGAACCCGCCTTCTGGATTCGGGGACTCAGAAACGCGCGCAGACGCCGTTGTGTCAAGCAGGAGGAGGCTGTGCTTCCACTGCTGCAGCAGCATCTCATGTTCAATTCTGAATGCGATCCCTCGTCGTAGGACGACGGTGACTCCTCTTCTGACTCCAGACGGTTGTGGTGCGACGAAGGGAACCCGTATTCTAGATTCAGGGACTCAGAAACGCGCGCAGACGCCGTTGTGTCAAGCAGGAGGAGGCTGTGCTTCCTCTGCTGCAACAGCATCTCATGTTCAATTCTGAATGCGATCCCTCGTCGTAGGACGACGGTGTCTCCTCTTCTGACTCCAGAAGGTTGTGGTGCGACGAAGGGAACCCGCCTTCTAGATTCAGGGACTCAGAAACGCGCGCAGACGCCGTTGTGTCAAGCAGGAGGAGGCTGTGCTTCCTCTGCTGCAACAATATCCCATGTTGAACAGCAAACATTGCCCGCGCGAGGTACGCAGAGGCGTACCTGGCGCGGGTAAAGTTTTCCGTTCAACATGGGATAATGCTGAGTTCTGCATGCGGCCGGTCGTCGTACGACGACGATGTGACCTCTGCTTCCTTTCTTTTCGATCTTCTGACTCCAGACAGTTGTGGTGCGACGAAGGGAACCAGTCTTCTAGATTCAGGGACTCAGAAACGCGCGCAGACGCCGTTGTGTCAAGCAGGAGGAGGCTGTGCTTCCTCTGCTGCAACAATATCCCATGTTGAACGGCAGGCGTTGCCCGCGCGAGGTACGCGGAGGCGTCGCAAGGGGTACCATGAGATTGTGAGCGGTTACACGGGGCGTATCTCAGCCAGGTTTCAGCCTGAGTGAGATACGCCTCATCATCTACAGGGCTGGGAGCTAACACAATTATATAGTGGTAGATTTACGCGTGGGACGTGCTTGGAAGCGTGGAGCGCAGTCGGAGGGGGCGCCGACTGCCGCCTGCACCCGACACCAGGTTCCTGGTTCGATTTTCCCGCCCAGGCCAACCAAGCCTTCCATCCCTCCGGGGTCGGTGAATTGGTACCAGACTTGTCGGGGAAGGATAAAGCGCTGACTTGTTCATCGGCTGACCACCGCATGTCATTGTATGGCCAAATACGCATTCAACTCGCCTCCACGACATCCCGTAGAAGTAGAATGCGTGGCGCAGCGCAAACAGGATTGAATAACGCCGTCGTTTATCCTTTATTTTTATTATATTCACATGTATAATTAATGTATAATTTTCATGTCGAATTCAGCACTTATCAAATTAAATTGGACACTCTTCTGAGCTAGCCTAAGACATTTAAAGTCAAAGCAAACTCTTCCCAATTGAAATGACCTTAGGCTGATTAAACTAAAGACTCAATAAAATGGTTAGAATATCTTTTTTCAAAATTTTTTGGTTTACCTGCCTCAATAAGTGCGATGATTTTTTAAACTCTTTATTGTTAGAAAAAATGATAAATTAAAATCTGCCTTAAAACAGAGCAAAGAAGCAAGTATACAGCGCACTAAAAGATCAAATCGCCTTACAACTCTTGATTGCAAAATTGTACTCAAAAAGTTCGCCACTACTCTTATGTGATTGATAGCGTAAATGCCACTTGCAGAAGGGCATAGGCCAAATATATGCACTCAAGTTGCCTCCGTGAAGCGTCGTCGAAGTAGAATGTATGGCGCACCCTACCACATAGGAAATGACTAACACCAACCTTTACACTACATCGGGTTTGGTAGACGGCGTCACTCCATCCCTCTTGGGATGCTCCACGCATTCTACTTCTACGAGGTATCGTGGAGGCGATTTGAATGCGTGTTTGACCCTACAACGACTTGCGGTGGCCAGCCGATGAACAATTCAGCGCTTTATCTTTCCCAGACAAGTCTTCAGGTAGCAATTCACCGACCTCGAGGGGATGGAAGGCTTGGTTGGGCTTGGTAAAACCCGAACCAAAAGCTTTCAGTCGAGGTGAACCGTAACTGCCGACACCTCCCCACTGTGCCGCCCGCATCGGTTGCTCATAACGTCGTTTTTGTGAAACCATTCATTGACGCTTCACTTATGTTACTAGTTCTGCTTCGGAGAAATCTCTGCGGTTTAGACGACTCTGAATAGCAGATGAACAGATGAGCAACGTCAGGTTAGGTTTTCAAAATGCCAGGTTTTCAGCGCTTTATCTTTTAAAAACAAGTCTTCTGGTGCCAATATACGGAACACGGAGGGTTGGAGGGCTTAGTTGGCCTGGGCCCGGATTCATTAATAATTAAACTCGCGGCTATGCCAGGTAAAAGTGTTATAAGATAAGATAAGCGGCAGAGACGCAATCTTCATCGTGGGTATCACTAGCCCCTATACCCGAGGGTTAGTCGTTCATGAATCCAGCCCCTGGACTGGAAATCCTAACCAAGAACCTGGTATCGGGTGCATGCAACACCCTGCACCCCCTCCTACTGCGCTACACCCGCCCACAGCAGTACAATAAAAAAGTAATGAAGCATAATCAGGCTGGATAGTACCTAGGAGAATGCTGTGATCCATCAGACGAAAAACAATCAAAAGTCTGCTACATGGAATATGGTGTTAATACGAGTGAAAGTCTCGCAGAAATGAGGCTACAATTCAGTAGATGGTTGCCAGGGAGAGAGCAATTCAACACGATTTAGACGGCTATAGAGTGCTTTACTACGTTGCTTCAGGACAACTCTATAAGAAACTAATAGTTTTAGCGGTAGAAATTTCTGGAAAAAGAACACTTCGCACAACACGTCAGAACGTATGTAAGCTGTCAGTATTTCCCCTCTCTACAAAGTACCTAAGAGCCTTTTTGTAGCTATGACTATCAGACGAAATGCATCGGAAATGGAGCGGAAATT
Organism: Heligmosomoides polygyrus bakeri; assembly: GCA_947359475.1. Lineage (NCBI taxonomy): Eukaryota > Metazoa > Nematoda > Chromadorea > Rhabditida > Heligmosomidae > Heligmosomoides > Heligmosomoides polygyrus. The sequence continues at coordinate 94,452,882 of OX375866.1, forward strand.
GTAGCCAAGACGACTGCAATCAACAACAGTTAGAGACGAACGCTACTCGAAACAAAACACGGCGACTCAGCCTAGAGTCCATTAAGTTCTCAACCGGAAAAAGAAAATCCTGAGATGGCAAAGATAACTCGCATGGCGCGAAGCGAAGAGGTGGTTAGTGGTATCCGTGGCAATTTATAGTGAGATAGGACGTGTGGGCTGCGCAATTTCGGTGAAATTGAACGTTCGGGTGTTTTACGGCAGAAAGGATCCCACCGTTAGATGGCCCGTTTCCTCATGGGACACATTCGGTCAGCGTGTAGGACACAAAATTGGTACTTTACGACCTGCACACTTCTGTTTTCCAGTTCTCGTTTAACGTCTCCCACATACACCTGAGGCTCTCTACTCAGACGTGAAACGGTAATGAATGGGCCTATAAAACTCTGCTGAAAATGTAATGACTTCTTCACCTGCACGAACTATTCCAAGAAAGAATATATGATTTCCTATGAACTATCTAAGGCCTCCACTACAAGTTCCTCGCGAGAAATGAAGTTTGAAGTCCGATAGAACCTACCAAGTCCAGAACTGGTATTTAATGGTAAGCAGATACCCCTGGTCCTCTTCTCATGAAACTTATCATAAGGATTCTTTCAGAATAAATCGCAGTGGACTCAATCCTAATCGGAGGGGGAGCATATGGTGTTTTACGTTTCCATTCCCAAGCTTCAGTTTCTAAGAAAACTTCAGATCCTATCCCATGGTGCGAGGCCTAATATTTATATTCTGGCGATGTGGCAGCATGACATGGGACGACTTACGTAAATGGTAAATACTTTACGGTTGGCCTCTTGCCACTAGAATAGATCCACGCAATGCCATACACACAGAAGTCCTGAGAACATCAAGTTCTTGCTAAATTTTCAACGTTTTTAATCGATCTCGACTTGAATCGAACCACATTAAATTATTAAAATATTAAAATAAAAAAGTACTATAAAGTTCTTGAAAGTAGAGGACTCAATAGAGAGTTTGATGGTAGTAATATTGAGAGACCTCTTATGAGAAATAAACAAATATGGTTCAGATATAATATGCCACATAGTAGGAACAAGGCTATAAATTTTGTGAGAATATTTAACTGAATTTGACCACTTACCAAAGTTTATTCTTGTAAGAGTGTTCACATATGAATATGTTTATATACCGTGCATTTAAATGTGGTTCAGAATATTTTTAATCCTCACAAGGAAAGGTTCCCAACTCAAGCTTAGCTTTTGCTATGCTATTTTGAGAGGATGTAGGGCCCTGTGTACGGAGTTCAGAACCACTGTTTGTTTTTGCTGAACGCTTTTTAAAGACCTGAAAAAGAGGTCTGAAAGCGTGCACGCAACTATCATCAACCCCTACGACATCCACGTGATGTGCCTCGGCTGCGCAGTAGGTAGGAGTGCCGAATCAAAAGAGCACATCGGTGGGGCTTTGAGTTCGAGTCCGCGTACTGCTGATATTTTAGCACGTATTAGTTTGTTCTTATTACGCTTCCTCATGATCACAGCACTAAATTTTAGACCATCAATGCTTACAGGGAACCAAGACTGTCCATTTGCGCCTTTATATGTGCTATTTTTTCTCAACAATGCCTATCTGCACCAAATCATTTCTCCGGAAATAAAAAGTCCTGCCTTGCTCTTTTTTTTAGTCAGAAGGTATGGTACAAATCTAGGAAACAAGCAAAAACAAGCGCTTGCCACACCAATAGCATCTTACTAAAGCTAGTGAAGACAATCTAACAAATCTAACGACGGAATGACCACTTCTTCTTCGTTGGACGCGTAATCTGTGGGTGTAAGGAAGGGTCCTGGGTGAACATCGACGTGACCGACTGCCACCCACGAAAAATATTAGGTTGTAACGAAATAAATGGCACTGAACCACTGTAAATTTAAACAGTTAATATCTCGGCTTGTAGGCAAGTCTATTAATCGAAATAAAAACCTTCTGATTCTACACCTCTTTGCCAACGTGACACAAGCTTTTTTATCCCAGTAGCGTAAAAATCAGAAGTTCTGGAATTGACGAAATCTTCGAAGGCACTTTCGGCATCCTGTTGGTATTTGAATATTTTCCCTACCAAGAAGTCGCCAAGATGCTTGAAGAAATGGTAGTCTGTTGGGGAGAGGTCGGGAGAAAACGGAGGATGTGGTAGAGTTTCAATGCTCAGCTCATTCAATTTCTGCAACGTCATTCGTGCTACATGGGGGCGAGCATTGTCGTGCAGAAGGAGAACTCGCCTTCGGTTTACCAAGGCCAGCCGGATATCCTTCAACTTTTTCATCATTTCTTCAATTTCAATGCAGAACTTCTCTGATGTGATGGATTCACCGGGAGGGAGGAAGCTGTGGTGAATAATTCCCAGCGAACACCACCATACTGTCACCATTACTTTCTTTTGGTGCAATTCCGGCTTCGCAAAAACCTTGGGGCTCTCATCGCTGTCCACCCACTGTGCCGATCGTCGCCTGTTGTCGTACATTATCCATTTCTCGTCACAGGTTACGAGGCGATCAAGGAATGGGTCCGTTTCGTTCCGTAGAAGCAGACGAGATCTCATATCGTCGGTTTCTTTGCTCCTCAGACAGCTCGTGAGGCACCCATCTTTCCAGCTTCTTGGTCTTTCAAATTTCCTTCAGATGCCGGGCAGCTGTGTTGTGACTGACGCCAAGAACCTTCGCTATCTCCCTGGTACCTTTGTGTGGATCCTCCTCTACCACATCTCTCAGCTTGTCCTCATCAACATCACTATGCCTCCCACGAGCTTCATATTCTTCCACGCTCTCATCTCCATTCCGGAACTTCTGATACCAACGATACGCCGTCCAAATTGTGGAACATCCTTGACCAAATGCGGCGTTGATCTTCTCGTCCGCCTCCTTAGCTGTAGTGCCCAGCTTGAATTCATACAAGTAAATGCCTCGGATTACACTTTTGTCCATCTGCAAAAAAGTCAATAAAACTCTAAAGTTTTCCCACTTTTACATAGAAAATTTGGCACTCTCCGGTAGAGCAAAGTTTGCGCTTCTAAACGATATGCCACATGTTACGGTTTGTTCTTGATCAAACGCGTAAAGACGCGCCAAATAATGGCGCGAGCCAGTGCCATTTAATTCGTTACAACCTAATAGCACATATGCGGGCACAAATAGACAGCGTTGGCCTGTTGTAAGCATTGATGGTCTAAAATTTACTCCTGTCATCATGAGAGCGTAACAACAACGAACTAATATGTGCAAAAATATCAGCAGTACGCGGACTTGAACTTAAAACTCCGCTGGCGTGCTTCATTGAGGTGGCAGTCTTACCAACTGTGCCACCGAGGCACATCAGGCTGGTGTCGTAAAGGTTGATGATAGTACCGCGCAGACCTCCTTTTCAGGTCTTTAAAAAAGCGTTCAGCAAAAACTGACTGTGGTTCTGGACTTCGCTCACAGGGCCCTACATCCTGTCAAAATAGAATCACAGAAGCTCATTTTGAGTTGCGAACCTTTCCTTGTCAGATCGCACTTGAATACTTAATGATATCATAGAACAACAATGTGAATTAAGCCATATAGTAAAATACTCGATAAATATTTCAATAAATAATTATAAAAATATCATTATATATCCAAAATTCGCACTAAAATCGCCTCCACGACATCCCGTAGAAGAATAATGCGTGGCGCATCCCAAAAGGGATTCAGTAACGCCGCCTTTTGTCCATACGATGACTTGCGGTGGCCAACCGATGAACAAATAAGTAGATTAAACGATAATAACAGAAAACCTAGCTAACATGGGTTTTCCATGTTATAAATGATAAAAATTGCTTGCACGATACCACACAGAAGAGGGATGCTTGGTGCATCCCAGTCAGGGACTGATCAACGTTGTTCTTTATAATTTCTCCTCCCATAAGTTTTTTTTTAGAAGAAAATGTATTTCTTTGTGGGGTGATCAACTACTAAAGGATGAGGTCTGGAACACGACGCTAATCAATTTCCTGCTGGGTTGCGCCAGGCACGTCATTTTTACGTAGTATTGTAGGACGTGTTGAAGGCGTTCTTGGCCCACTCAATGACTTGCAGTTATGAGCTGAAAGATAGGTCAATGTTTCAGCTCACCCAGTCAAGTCCAGTATGTAATAATTTATCGCTGGAAGGGATGGAAGACTATGATAAGAAGGGTGGGATCCGAACCATGAACCTTAAATCCGGCGCACGCGGCAGTTGGACTATCTTCCGCATGTGCTACCATGCACCGACACCTTCAACTAATACAGACAGCTAGAAGCTTGACTGAAAAAGGTTGAAGATGTGTCTTCTGAAAAACTTCTACGCTCTTGAGGTAACAAATAAGACCATTTTCAGTCGAACTGGACATTTTAAAAATCGAATTGAACACATAAAAAACTACAGACAAACAAGATGGCTAGAAATCTTTTTGCTCAATGAGAATTTGGTTAACTTTCTTTGAAGCTTTTTAATTCATCTGCACGAATAAGTGTAATAATTTTATAAAAATTTTATTTTTTGATAAAAAGCAATAAATTAAATTTTGTCTTAAAGCATAACAAAAAAGCAAACATATACCGCATTAAAAGATTAGACCGCACCATGCTCTCAAAAAGTTAGCAGCAACTTTTATTTGATTGATAGCGTAAGTGGCACTCACATAAACCATCGAAAGGAGAATATGAGTACACTTTGCAGTTGTTTTTGTTGCATCGTTTACAAGCGTGAAACTTCATGCAAACAGAAATTCTGCTATCACTCGAATAAAAATCGCGTCGAAGGCATGTCGCAATCCATTTTGGCATTAAAAATGGACGCCTTTCTTCTCTTTGAAGCAATCGCTTTGAGCCACTACTTTTCCTCATAAAATAAAAATTTTATAAAATTACAATTGGCAATGTGTTCACTTATAGGGAAGATGAACTAAAGCTCCAAAGAAAGTTATTGCAAAATTTTCCTTGAACAAAAAATTACCCTAACCTTTTTGGTGAGTTTCTATTTAAGAAGATGAGAAGAAGAAAATGTTTTCAATTTGGAGGAATTCGCTTCGACTTCAAGAGCTTTAGGTTAGCTGAAAAGAGTGTTCAGTTTGATTTCAAAAGTGTCCAATTCGACATGAGACGGTACATAACCCAAGAAACTCAGCAGTCAGTTGAATGATGCGATCGATCAAACGGCGCCGATGGTGTAAAGGCATAGAATACCCCGACCGGGTCAGAACGACGTGCGGGTTCAAGTCCCGCCTGGCGCTAGAAGTTTTGATCGCAAGAAAACATCGTTATGTCAGCAGTCAGTTTTGTTACGATCAAAACTCTTTCTTAAATATTACGTTCGACCAGACGGTGCCGGTGGTGTAGTGGTAGAGCATTCCTGTACGGTTAGATCGGTATGTCCGGTTTGGTGCGGGTTCGAAGCCTACGTAGCACCTGGAGTTTTGACCGCAACAAAACATCGTTATTGCTGCTTACAACCTGAGTACCAGCCACTTGAATCTTAAAGTGAACGACTTACGCCGTCAGTGCTAAAATACATAGAAAATCGTAAAAAATAAAAACCAGTGCATCGAATGGTTGACTGGAGAGCTCTAGAACCTCATCAGGTTGAAAGGCGGAGGTTTCGGAGCAATGTGCAACCTTAAAGGCTCCTTTTAGGCTTACCCCATATAGGATTATAGACTGCGAAATGAAGCTCCTTAAGGTTTCAGAGTTCGGGAGATTTCTGAGTAAGGCAGAAGAAGTAGAACAGAAGACCCTTGAGATTCATATACGAACGATTGGTTCCAATGTTGCCGAAGCATTTGGTACCTGACTCTACCATAAGGTAGCTCATGGAAGACACTACAGTGAGGCTCTGGCTGCCTTCAGAAATATGGCCACTCTCGACAGAGAACTCCTGTCGACTTTGCGTACTGATTGATGAGCGATCAGAGATGCGGGCGCACCGACAAGGACAGCGACATGAGCACAGGTGCATGGACGGGGAAGATCCGGCTGCGGCGATTCCGACATGGAGAGAGGCCGCCGCCAGCACGGCCCGGGTGTAAAGCAAATTACATTCACGCGAGTCCAATCGTGAGGTTCTCGCTGGAAGACAACGACATGCTCGGCGGCGTCGTTGTGGTCGTTGTTCTATGGGTCTATGAGGAACGAGAAGCGGCGGGAAGAGACGACGAACGGACCCACCCGGGGTAGAATAGTGGCGAAGCACGATGGGTCGTTGCGCTCAGTAAACCTGATTTACTGCCAGTAGGCTCAGCACGTTTCTGGACCAGCAGCAATTTGGCAAAAGGACAAAAGGATAAAGGACAGCGTTACTCAATCACTTTTGGGATGCGCCACGCATTCTTCTTCACGGGATGTCATGGGAGCGAATTGGATCAATCCTATTCCGGGTCGGGGCGGCCGCAGAGTTAAAAATTATGCAGCAAATTGACTTTGCACTCATAGAGCGGACTGAATACAGCAGAATAGGACCTAAGCTTCACAGCAAATTTCACAAAAAATAACATACAGTTTCACCGCGGTTGTAAACAGACAATGCGCCCCTTCTGGATCCTGGTTATAACATATCAGGCGGCAATCAGCACGTGGCATGCGGCTTTACTTGCCCCCTCACTATGCTTGATCCGTGCTATACTATGTCAGGCAGCGGTCAGATGTGATTGAATGCGTTTTGCCCGCCGAGACGTCTTTATTATAGAATCGCGGTTATTTGACTGTCTTCTGCTTGTCTCTTCGTATCGTTCTTTCTTTTTCAAGTCCTTTTCTGCTCTATTCAATCCGCTCTGTGAGTGTCAAATCAATTTGTTACATAATTATTTTTAATTCAGTGGCCCCCGGACTAGGATAAATCCGGTGATTTCTATACGTGTTTGGTCATACAACGCCTTGTGGTGACCGCCCGATTAAGAAGTCAGCGCTTTGTTCTTCCCAGACAAGTTTGGTACCAATTCACCTACCGCGGGCGGATGGAAGGCTTAGTTCGCCTAGGCGGAAAATCGGAACCAGGAACCTGGTATCGGGTGCACGCGGCAGATATCAGCTCCTCCGACTGCGGTGTACGATAGTCTTGATACTCTCGAAATTCGGAGTGCATCAGAGATGACATTCTGTAGAAACTGCAGCCTAGAACGCGTGGAGGTGCAGTCGAAGGAGGTGCCGGATGATGCATGCACACTGAATTGATGAGATTCGTTGTTTGGGTTTTCTGATCAGATCAACCAAGCCTTCCATCTTGCCCGTGTCAGTGAGTTGGTACCAGTTTTGTCTAGGAAGGATACACCACTGACTTGTTCATCAGCTGGACACCGAAGCATTTCTTGACAGCATTTAAGCAAGTCATTTTATAACCTAATTACCTATTCAGTTGGCGGATAGGAAACCCCAAAAAAAGTAGAACACGTGGCGCATCCCACAAGGAATTGATTAACACCGCCTTCATCATTTATCCATAAAGATTTCATGCTTACTTCAACAAAATTGCAGTAATATTCCGAATTCCATGTCTTACCACCAACACTAATATTTATCCTATAATTAAACTATTTCAATTTTTGTGTTATAGAATTGCAGTTCCATGAAAAGAATAATGCTTATTTCCCCATTCACTCGTCACTTGTTATACAAAGAAAGACCAGTATATGGAAGAAACACTAGCCTAAAGTGTTTTAATTTCAGTTTCGTTAGGGATCTCACCAGGATAAGTTAGTGAAGCAGTAAAGTACGAAAAAGAATGGCTAGGAGGTCCTATGAGGTAAGCCAAATATTCAGTTTTGAAAAGAGCGCGAATCGATGCTTCAAAATTGGTTATGACGATGTTTATTAATGCACCACAGTTCTGTTAAACATACACACCAGTTTCGTTTTGAATTTAACGCATTTGAAACTTGTTACAACGATGTTTGGTTGCGATCAAAATTCTAGGGCCAGGCGGGATTCGAACCCCTTGCTGACACAGCGGAAATGCTCTACACCATTACATCACCGGCCCCGTTTGATACCTCAACAACAGCCACTTGAGGCTTGAAGAAACCGGCTTAAATCATTTCGATCTAGAACCTCAGCGTGACTGGCTCTATGCTGATATCGGCGGTCGGTTCATCCCTACATACGGGTTAGCTCTTGGGTCCTATGAGGTATGGATGTTGCGTTCGATCGAACGGGGTCGGTGGTGTAATGGCGTGGAACATTTCCGCCTGATCAGCAGGTGGTGCGGGTTCGAGTCCCGCCCGTCGCTAGAGTTTTCATCGCAATATCGCTGTAATAGCTTACAATCTCGATACCAGCCACCTGAGGCTTAAAGAAACTGGCTTGAAACGTTTAAAATCGAATTGGAGTCTTTCGAAACCAAATGACCACCTCCTCTATCAAATGAGTGTCTTCCGGATTGAAACAGACACTTTTAAGAAGATTACAATAATCTTTTGTTTAAAAAATTTATTATGGCATTCTTCCCAAACAATTTAGGGCATATGTTGCGTAGGTGAGCAGCATTGGTAGATGGGAACGCCTAACCAATTAGATCGCATTGAATGGGCATGCAATTCAGAGGGGGCATGTACAGTTGGTACCCTGATGGGCCGGCATGCGTTCGGCCTGTGCTCTGTTTGGTTACCATTAGCTGGCGCGTTCCCACCTACCAATGCTGCTCATCTACGCGACATGTACCCAATTTGCTTTCTTTTTTACGATACATAGTGGTTTAGCGCTTGTTTTAAAATACAGGAAGGCTAAAATTTTTAGTGCTAAAACAAGAGATTGCGCCATGCCCTCGAAGTCGCGATATTTCTTTGGCTGATAGCAAAAAGCCGGTTTGCGTAGAGTTATGCACTTGCCAACGCTACAACAAAATCTAGTATACTAAACGTACATATTATCTTCACCTTCCTATTTCAAGTTTGCTGCTTTTACATTATCAATCAAATAGAAATCCCGACGAGCTAGTCGACTGCATGGCGCGATATGTTTTTTCAACAGGCTAAACAAACTGCTGCGTTTGTGCACTTCAAAATAAGCTCTAAGCTATCATTCTCAATTAAAAAATAGAAATTTTGCAAACACTTCAACCAGTATGTTTATTTTTTAGAGCAGGTGAATTACAATTTTACAGAAAGTCATACCAAACTTTCCTTCGACAGAAAATTATTTTAGCTTTTTTTAGAAGACATCCGATTCAAACCAGAAGCTGCTCGTTCTGATTTCGGAGATGTTCAGTTTGATTTCAAAAGCGTCGTGATTGGGCAAGGTGTCCAATTTGGTTAAAAAAGTATCCATTTTAGTTTAAAGTGTCCAATTTGACCTAAAAACGCTGTATTTGGAATGAACTTATGACTATTCAAAACGTGCAAGAGCGAGGCCAAATAAATTGATGTCAAGGAGCCGTGAGTGATGCACGAATCTAGTCTCGAGTTCTGTGAAGCTGTTAATTTTCAGGACAGTATTGGATAAAGGGATCAACATCCTAATTATTTTAATTAAGCCTTATCTGCACCCTAGGGCGCGTGCAGCACAGTCGGAGGAGGAGCCAACTGTCGCGTGTACCCGACACCAGGTTCCTGGTTCGAATTTCCGGCCCAGGCCACAACCAAGCCGTACATCCCTCCGGGGTCGGTGAAATTTTACCAGACGTGTCTGGGAAGGATAAAGCGCTGACTTGTTCATCGGCTGGCCACCGTAAGTCATTGTATGGCCAAATACGCATTCAAGTCGCCCCACTATATCCCGTAGAAGTAGAATGCGTGGCGCATCCCAACAGGGAATAGGTAACGCCGTCCTTTAACCTTTATCCTCTATCTGATATCTTACATTGCTAGCCTACAGTATTTGCTGGTTCCATTTTTCATGGTCGAGGGTTGTTCATCAGAAAACGATTGAATAAATAAGGCTCCTGTTCTATGTTAGTATTACTTGCTTTCGATTATTTGAGGGAAAGATCAACTGTGTTATGAATCTACCAGTCCCAGCTCTGCCTTCCACCATTTGCAACCGTTCTGGACTCCCTGGCCGGCTTATGGGGAACAAGTCGACATCACTCTGCATGCAGCAACCACTTTTCACGCTGGCTGAAAAACCGAAAAATTTATGGCTTTGACAGCGAAGCCTGACGAAAGCAAACGTCTTTCAAATGTTAGCGCAGAGGAGGAGCATCACAGAGCGGAAAAATTTGTAAATTTCGCTTCGTTTCTTAATGTGCTTTTCAGTTCATCAAAAATCAATAAAATTTATGTTACGATAACGGCGAGAACCTTTCCCACAACTTAATATGTGGTAAGTAGTTACGTAGGCTTTCGGATAGCTCTAACAACACTAGTCAAATACGCATTCATGTTCTCTCCTCGACATCCCGTAGACGTAGAATGCGTAGCGCATCCCAAAAGGATTTGAATAACGCCGTCCTTCTCCATTCCTTTTCCGAATGGACTAAGGTTTCCTCATGCAAATGGTATGCTGTATTATTAATGTATTTTTAAGAAAATTTAAGCCGCGTTTAGCACTTTCGTGAGAATCTGAAAACTGCAGAGAAGGCCAAACGAGGCCCTTACAATGGGATGCTGTGGCCAGCCGATGAACAACTGAGCGTCTTATCCTTCCCAGACAGGTCTGGCACCATTTCACCAACCACGGAGAGACAGAAGGCTTGATTAGCCTGGGCGGGAATCCGAACCAAGAACTTGGTATCGGGTGCACGCGACAGCCAGCACCTCCCCCGACTGGGCTACACGCGCGCCTATTCAGAGAAAAGCTAAAAATAATAACAGTAATGCATTTCCTTCATAAGAATGTTCTGCTGTTATCAAAGCTCTTGTGCCCAGCGGAACTCGAGCCCTTATGCGTACTCAATCGAGGACATTAATGGGTACATATCGACAACAACCGGCACTGAAGTCGAAGAGGATAGCCCTTCGACTTACATCGTCTTCCTCTTTGTGGAGCTGAACCGAAGCAGTGCTTTCATCTCACTCGTCCTCTTCTTTCTATTGCTTTCGCAACTTTTTCAGAAGCTGTTAGTTCACCGTTCTCCTTTTTTGTGGTTTCCTTCTTAGAGGCATCTCAAACTTGGGTAATTAAACCCACACCCCTTGCTTTCCGTGTAGGATATTCGCTTCTTTTCGGAGCATATGCACTTTAGCCGTGAACCGGCTCATGTAGCCACGGATACTATAGTATGACCAGAAAAGCATCCCTTCACTCACACTGCTTCTGAAGCACAAATTTTCGAAGAAACATTCAGCAGTCTCCAGCAAATCCACAGCCTAGCCACTTGCACGGCGATGAAATCCAATTATTATGCGCTAATCGAAGCAGAACGGCATTAGCAAAAGTAGGCGTTTATAATCACGCAGAGAAATCTAGACCAGTATAGGAATGCCTTTAAGCGGCAAATGAAGACGTCTTCCAGATGAAATAAAAACGCCTAAAACTTATATTTAACTCGCACGAGAACTGAACTGCAACAGTGATTTAATCAAGCAACATCATTGTGAAAACTAGTTATCATGCAATTTTCTTCTGCCTCTAATTGTAGCGAAAGTCAACTAATAATAATTCAATGTTTTAACACATTTGCTTAAGCCTGGAGCGGCTGGTAGAGAGGCTAGATGTTGTTACGTTTTATTGCAATCAAAACTCTTGCGCAAGGCGGGACTCGAACCCGCATCTTCTGCTTTCCAGGCAGCGATGTTCGCCTTACACCACCGGCGCTGTTTGACCGAACGTACCATCAACATTATTAATCAACTTGTTTTATTTGAATAATAAATCAAATAAAACAAGTTGATTAATAATTTAGTTGAAACAAATGGATTATTTAGATTTGATTAAAATAATTTAGGATCTATCCTAGTCAGGGGGTGGGGTTCACATAACTAAAATTTACGCAACCAATTGATTGGGATTTACAGAACGGCTTCCAGAGAACAGAATACGACCCAGGAAGCAAAGAAAGAAACACAGAAACAAACAAAAAACGAACAAATACGCGTGGTTGTGAAGGCGTCCCGGCGGGCAAGGCGTATTCAAACACAACTGACAGCCACTTGACATGCTATAATCGGGATCCACCATAGTGAGAGGAACATGTAAAGCCGCATACCGCCAACTGATCGCCAGGATCCGTCACGGCGAGGGGCGCACGTAGCTTTACAGCCCTGGTGAAATTTTTTTCATTTTTGTTGTAATTTTTTTTGTGAATTTTGCCAGCTTGGGCCTTATTTTGTCCTCTAGAACCCGCTCAATGAATCTCAAGTCAATTTGTTGGATAATTTTTAGTTATGTGGACCCCCCATCCCCGACTAGGTAGATCCACAATTTATAACAATGTGGGTGAGAGACGTTATCGACTGGATTCCGCGGGATGTCAAAAGACCACCAGGGTGCCCACCAACACGTCGGTCGGTCTCCTTCTTTGCGAAAGCCCTGAACGAATATGACACTCTTCGTGTTTATCGACCGAGGTGGATACACTGGAGCACTCTGGCACGCGACCGGGACGAATGCAGAGATTGATAGTGATGTATGATAAAGCGTACTCTCCATATTTCAGTTTGCACGACTTCTATAGACTCCTAGATAGCTTGATACTCTGGCCAAATAACCTAATTTGGAGAGTAATTTACTTGATTAAAACCTGGCCGAATAGCACAGAGCGCAGAAAGATTGTTCCTGGCGTCACGAGCCGACACATAGTTCGGAGTCCGCCAACGCCAAGTGAGCCTTGCTACCCAAGGGAGCAGCTGAATTACAAGAACGACAATTAGATATGGCAAAAGAAACTGGTTTGCCCATAGACAAGCCACTGAACGTCATGGTAGTCGGGCCAAGATCCGCTAACTGAAATTAAGTAGCAGTGAAATGCATGGCGCACACCAAAAAGTGCTTCATAGGAGCCAAATTGTGTGCGCTAATGAGTTTAAGGAAATCTCCTACGGTTCTCATATCAGTAGCTCCCAATCCGTTTTTCGTTAATCGTTGGGCTTAGTCCGATGTGTGAACCAAATCAACGAATTTCCGAAGTTTCTCCTATGCTCGACCATAACTAGAATTCGAATAGAATAAAATATAGTAGAAAGAAAAAATATTAGAAGCTCCTAATAGGTTTGCGTTGTGGACATGAATAATCTTGGGTAACCATCGGATGCACTCAGGAATCATTCCGGATGTTCGCATATCGTATTCTCCGCTCAGATATACGCTTCTAACCCTTCAATTGATGGCAAAAAAACAGCTCAAAAACAAACGGGAGCTTACAGTAACCTCAAAAAGCCATATGCGTAATCTAGCTTGTAACGCGCTAAGAGACTTTCACCAAAGGATAGCAGCATCTCCCAGCATACGTATCCAACATCGGGGCGCTCGCAAGAAGGGGGCAGAGTCAGCGGTAATGACGAGGCAAATGCGACGTGGATGTGAAACGCCGCTAATACTCGTTGCTTCCGATGAAGTAGCGGCAATGCAATTGCAGTTTGATTGCAGTTTGTGTAGTGTGGCAGTTATTTCCTGAGCCTGCCTCGAGAGTGGTGAGAAGAAGAATGAGAACAGAGTCGCAAGAGGACAACAACAAAAGAACGGTTTAAAAATAGGAGAAAAATGATCTCAGAATATGGTATAGGACCGAACGGCTCTAGTTTACAACTTCATACAATTTTCACGTCGAATTGTATATTTCTCAACTCAAATTCGACACTTTTCAAGTCAAACAAGCCACTTTTCGAATAAAAATGGACACTCTTCTAAGCTAGCCTAAGACTTCTGAAATCAAAGTGTACTCTTCCAAATCGAAATAAGCTTCAACTAGAGACTCTCCAAAGGGGTTACAATAATTTTTTGTTCGAAGAAGACTCTACTATAACTTTATTTGAAGTTTTAATTCACCTACCCAATAAGTGAACACCTCGTTTAAAATTTCCCACAAATTTTATTTTTTAGGAAAAATAATGGTTCAAAGCTTGTTAAAAGAGCAGGAAAACGAACATTTTTTAGTTCCAAAAAACATTGCGCCGTGCCTTTTTCCAAGACGTTGCAACATTTATTAGACCGATGAGTAGCAGAATTTCTGTTTGCATGGAGTTTGACACATGCTAACGATACAGCAAAAACAACTGTAACGAACAGACATTGATATATGTCGCTTAGGTGAACAGCATTGGTAGGTGGGAACGCCTAATCAGATGAGACCGCATTGAATGCGCATGCCGTTCAGTGAGGGCGTATTCAGTTGGTGCCCTGATGGGCTGGCATGTGTTCGGGTTGTGCTCTGTTTGGTTAGTATTGGCTGGTTCACTCCCACCTACCAATGCTCTAAGACAAATTTTAATGGATTGTTTTCTTCTCTAAAAATAAAAAATTTATAAAATTACTGCATTTATTCGGGCAGTCAAATCAATCGATTTCAAAGAAGTTATAATTATAGTCATAGTTATAGTTATATTTATAGTTACATTTATAGTTATAGTTATAGTTATAGCTATAGTTATATTTATAGTTGCATTTATAGTTATAGTTATAGTTATAGTTATAGCTATAGTTATAGTTATAGTTGTAGTTATAGTTATGCCAAATTTTCCTTGAACAAAAAATTATTGCAACCATCTCATTGAGTCTGTAGTTTAACCTGCCTAAAGGTCATTTCCCCTTCATGTGCCACCAGTGTGTACACTTATTGACGTAGGTGAATAAAATTTCAAAGAAAGCCATACTAAGTTTTCACGGGACAAGAAATTGCTCCAAACATCTCAGAATCTCTATTTTAATCTGGAATATGCTCGCTTGTTTCCCCTTTATGTGCCACCTCATCGCGGTGAAGGGGTAAACATCACTTAGTGATGGCTAACGGCACAAATGGTCACGCAGTACACGACGCTTTGTCGTGTATGGGCGGCTCTCAGGTATCCCTGGCCAGGAACATGTGAGTAACCAGACCACCGCCATGGCTCAAACAACTAAACCTGCGCCCCAGTCCTCCGCGCGCCGGAGGTGGACTTCTACGACGTCGGTTGCATCCACCTCCGGCGAGGGGCCATCTAATCTCGGAGTTGAACATTAGGACGTCATTGGAATCGGACTACCGGAAACTCCCTCCCACCATGACACGGAAACTGCCTATTCGTCTGCACTTACAACTGTCGTTCGATCGCATCTGAGCAGGATCTTCGGACACTACTTTACAGAAGCCGCAACATCAAATACGACGTTATCGCCCTGCAGGAAACGAATGGCAGAACGGAAACCATAAGAAGGACCGACCACAATGAGCTTCTCATTATCGGAGCAAAGGTGGACAGAAAGAATATTGGCGGAGTTGGATTTCTCGTCAATTCGACAGTGCACCACCTAGTAGACTCTTACAAGATCATCAGTCCGCGAGTAGCTGTTCTTCGTCTGGAAACCAAAGATCGAGGAACCATCTCCATCATAAATGGATATGCTCCAACATCTGCGGCCACAGATGAAGAAAAGGAGGAATTCTACAAGTTGTTCGAAAGGACTGTCAACGACGAGAAGAGCTACTACAAAGTTGTCATTGGTGACTTTGACGCTATCGTCGGTACGAATGATCACGACGAATGGAGGCTAGGACCACATGGAACTTCCTCAAGGAACGAAAACGGAGAGCGCCTGATAGACTTCCTATCCGCGTGCCGTCTCCACCATGGAAATTCTATGTTTAAGAAGCCTTCAAACCGGCGATGGACCTGGGAATGCCCAAATGGAGAAACACGTTCGGAGATCGACCATGTTCTTACAAACAGATGCTGGAGTCTATTCGACGTCTCCGTGCTGCCTTCATTTGACACCGGCCCGTCTTGTCCGTGCGAAGCTGACTCTCAAAAAGAGGATGTTCAAGCGTGACACTCATAAACCGGCACCGGTGAGGATCCCCATATTCAAGTCTGAGGAGTTTGAATATGCAATAAAGTCGTACGATTGGAATCTTCTTGAAGATCCATCGCAAGACTGCGACCTTCTCTCCAAGACTGTTGAAATGTGCTAGCAACTCTTGCGGAACCATCACCGTCTGCTCCAAGACTCAACGCACATGCGATTAAACTCTTGGAGCAAAGAAGAGCTGTTAAACTGGATCCTAATGCTTCCCATCTGAAAAAAAGTCACCATCTCGAAGGCCTGTCGAATTGCAGTGGAGGAGTCCATTCAAGCCTACAGAAGATTGAAGCTGTTAGAAGCCGTTGGGAAAGGTTCAAGCATAAAGCGCTGCAAGCGAGATCTCTGCGATCAGAAGACAATAATGTCAGCCCTTGTGGATAAGGATGGAACAACGCAAACGTCTCGAAGAGCGATGGAGGCCATCGCTCAAGAATTCTACACAGGTCTGTTCTTCCATCACTGTCCCGAAATGCTTGATGCCACCAGCCGAGGAAGTACCTCCCATTCTGGAATCAGAAGTTGCTCATGCCATCAAAAGGATGAAGCCGGGCACTGCGCCCGGACCGGACGGCATTTCTGCTGATCTCCTTCGTGCGGGTGGCAGTGCCCTCTGCTCACTTCTTGCCAAGCACTTCAACCACTACCTTCGACTTGGTAGGGTTCCGGACTCATGGAAGGAGTCGAAAACAGTTTTAATCTTCAAAAAAGGTCAGCAGGAGGATATCAACAACTATCGACCCATCAGTCTTCTCTCGGTTGTGTACAAGATCTTCACCAAGATACTGCTTAACCGCATGGAGCGTTGCTTGGATAAATATCAGCCAGTGGAGCAAGCAGGGTTTCGCAAGGATTTCTCTTGCATGGACCATATTCAGACTGTCTCACAGCTCATCGAGAGGAGCCGCGAAGAATACCACATCCCACTTGTCCTTGTCTTCGTGGATTACCGAAAGCGTTCGACTCTGTGGAAATCAACGCTGTTTTGAACGCACTTGTGCACGCTGGTATACCGTCGCCCTACATCCGACTTCTCGACGAATGCTTCTCGAGCACATCGACCTCCATCCAGTTGCTCGATCGAAAGCTTAAGATTCCTATCGGGAAAGGAGTACGGCAGGGAGACACGATTTCTCCCAAGCTATTCACAGCGGCACTCCAGGATGCCATGAAAAGGCTTAAACTGGGACGATAAAGGCTACCTTGTCGACGGCAAACGGATCGGCAACCTTCGCTTCGCCGACGGTATTGTTCTCATCTCTACCAACACGGCAGAAGTCGAGGAAATGCTGAACGAGCTCGATGTGGCAGGTGTGAAGATTGGATTGGGCATGAATATGTCCAAAACGCAATTTATGGTCAACCAGTGGTGTGACACGGGACTCGTAAGGTTAAATGGAGTCGCTCTACAACAGGTCGACTCCTACGTCTATCTGGGAAGAGAGCTGAACAGGATAACGACCTCGCTCCTGAAATCGCCCGCAGGAGACGCGCAGCATGGGCAGCCTTCAGTTCGATTCGCGAAGCCACCGATCAGGTCAAGGATGCCGGCCTCAAGGCCTCGATATTCAACGCCTCTGTACTGCCCGATGTGTTACGCGACGGAAACCTGGCCCGACAACAAGACAATCGCCAGAGCGATGCAAACTACGCATCATGCACTGGAGAGATGTCTTCTGAGGACAAGCCTTCTTCAGCAATGGCAAGAAGGCCTACGAAGCTCGGAGCCACGGGAGAAGTCGCAATTAGCAGACCCGCTGCAGTACATGAAGAAGTCCAAATATCGCTGGGCCGGACACCTGCTTCGACGAAAGGACGATAGATGGAGTCTCCGTGTCACAGAATGGCTCCCGAGAGACCATAAGAGACCACTGGGACGACCGCCAACGCGATGGGCAGACTCATTCTCAAGATCTTTCAGAGAGCGGAGTCTGCCTCACTGGATGCAAGCAGCCAGAGATCGAGCGGTCTGGAAGAGTTGTGGTACCCGCTGAGAAGACCCCCAGGCGACAAAAGGACCATCAAAGCATCAAAGTAAGTAAGTAGTTTAACCTGCCTAAAGGTCGTTTCGATTTGGAAGGGTTCCGTTTGATTTCAAAAGTCTTGAAGCTAGCTTAGAAGAGTGTCTAATCATATGGCGCCATGCACTCAAAAAGTTCGACGTGAGAAAATGTGGTATATATGGCATGACCACTTTGGTTCTTTAGACCGTTCTGTTCTCATTCTTAAAATGGTGTCGAATTACTTCAGAATGGTTTTGTACAATTCAAAGTAATTAAATTCAACACTATCTCAAATTGCACCAACTTTCTTATAAAAAATATGAAATAAGAATAGGGGATGAAGGACGGCGTTGATCTATCCCTTTTTGAAATGCGCTACGCATTCTACCTTCATGTTGTAGAAGCAATTTAAGGCGTATTTGACTTATATGGTGGTTTCAGATAGCCAACCGATGACGATGCCTATAGCGGACCCCACTATGAGGCGGGACAAACGCTAAAGAGGAAGAAAAAGAAGACGATGACGATGCCAGTGCTCCCAGAAGAGAATGAGAGAAACGAAGAGAACTCGCCGACCCCGGTGGGATCGAAGGTTTGGCTGGCTTAGGGGGGGGGGGGTGGTCAGAACCTGGAACCTGGAATCCGGTGACCTCTTCCGAATGCCCCATCAGGAGCAACAATTGAACATAAGCTTAAAAATATTCCTGAACGACTAATTAAATGCTAGTGAGGTACGCAATCGTTTCCGACCAAACTCTGCCTGCAGACTTCAGCAAAGGCGCATGCACTTCAGCAGTGCACTTCTGCAACGTTACAAGTCACGTCATATGATGCGCGTGACATTTAGTCAGCAGCCTGCTGCTGAGTTCTTCGCATCGACCTCTTCTTACTGCTTCTTCTATTTGAATTCTAAATTTCAATCGTATCAAAGGTAAATAATACGGCATCACTGAGAGCTATGTAGAAGGTCCTTACGAAATTCTGATGTCCAGAAAGGACACATCCGAACGCTCCAGCTACGTGTATCCGGGTCGCGAAGTAAACATGGCCATCGACCTAGCGTCGAAACTGGGCAGGAGTAAACGGGGGGCTTGAGGAGTTTTCGAGAGCGTCGAAGAAGTTCTGAAGAAGACGAAGAACGTCCGACTCCGTGCCAACCTATTCGACTCCATTGCTCTTCATGCCTTGACATACGGCTCAGAAACCTTGGCTCTCAGAAGATAGCAACAAGGGCTACCGGCATCGATTTAGGCGCTTTGGCTCGGGGTCGCACTATTCACGAAGATTGAAAAAGGCCTTCTGAGTTCAGAACTTCGTCGACACTCGAGGATCAGAGACGCTGTCGCCTGGGTAGTTTATCGAAAATTAGGTTGGCCAGCCAAAAGAAATGCGTTTTGATTTGCCATGAAACCGAACCAAGGCCATCGAAACGGTTTCGCAATTTTCTAGCTGGGAGATGCCACACTTCTTACACTCGTTTCTCTTCTCTAGCGATGCCCCGCCGTGCAGGCCACTGCATATATATAACGTCACCAATAGAAAAACAAACATAGCTGTCAGGTTCCAAAGATCGATAATGTCGATCAATATTTGTTGACACAAGCAACTTCATCTTCCCTTCTGAATGTAATATGGACAAGCCGCATCATAGCTAATGGGAAAGAGAGTCGCCAATGACCATCGGCAAGCTCAGCCAATTTCTAATAAATATGAGTTGAAACCGAAAAAATTTAGCGCGGAGTTTCTCATACTCCAAAAGCGGAGGTACTAGTCAGTCCTCCTGCGGAATGCGCCACGCAATTCACTTTCTGTGTTTATCATTGAGATCGATGAATTCGCACTGCTCTATAGAACATGACGCGTGGTAGCGCAGTTGGAGGAAGCGCCGGCTGTCGCGTGTACCCGATTGGCAGACTCCTGGTGCGCACTTCCGGCCCAGCCCAACCAACGCTCCCATCCCCACGGGGTCGGTGAATTGCTACAAGACTTGTCTAGAAAGGATAAAGCGCTTATTCGTACATCGGATAGCGACCGTAGGCCGTTGCATTGGCCAAACACGCATTCAAACTGCCTTTTATGAATCACGTAGAGGTAGGATGTGGTGCACCTCCTAAAGAGGTGGATTGTGATGTCAACATTGCTTTATGGAGCTGAAACATGGGTGCTTCTGAAAGCTGACTTGCAGAAGCTAGAAATCTTCCAAGTGAGGTGCCTCAGACGAATACTAAACGTCTCACTTCGCGATCGGATTACGAACGAAAATATACGAAACTCCTGCTGCAACCGGCCTACCATTGAACGCGAAATCCGAAAACGCCGACTGAAGTGGTCTGGACATGTTCACCGAATGGCAGCTAAGCGTATAGCGAACAAATTGTTGCGAGGACCAGACCGAGCGGGTGGAAAGTCTAGCGAGTTGCTCAGAAGAAGACGTGGATAAAGCAAATGCAAGATGACTTGAGTAAACGAGGCTTTTGTTTAGAGCGTGCGAAAGAAGTGGCTCTGAATCGTTTGGCACGGCAGAACATTGTCCGTGATTCTCGCCACTCCATGGCACCCACAGCGACGATGGCTTCGAACCTGACGCCCGCTAATGGGAGGTAAGTAAGTAAAGGGGTGGACTTATCCGTTATACTATTCGCTCTAGGTTTGAGCGAGTATGTGAAACGTTGTTACTAGTAATGCCTTTAGATCAGGTGCCAAGAAAGGTTTCATGAGTGTTTGAATCGAGAACCAAATTCTCAATCTAAAGCATGATCGTGTTTTCCTCCTAATAATCTTAGTTCTGGCCTGCAGCACCAATTCTGGATCAGAGTTCTATAAGCACTCTTAGGTTGCTAGCATTGCCTTCCATAGGAGACACTGGATCCATCCTAGTCGGTGGAGGGCATGCAGTATCTTGCCTTTCCATCCTCTCCTTTGAGTTTTTACCAGAGCTTCACCTACTGCCAAATGATACCGTGGTTCCCATGCGAACTCAGAGAGTGGATGACGTGTCGTCGGTGCTGGGTGCGCCATCCCAATTAGGATAGACCTGGGGCATTCAATAAGGCAGGTTAAGTGTTATGAGCGACGAAATCTCTGGCAGCTGGATTCATTGCGCTTAAAGTACTTTTATTTTTTTTTCTTGACAATTGTAGTATTTTTAGAGAAATGAACAATGTCAGATGACTGTAAATCCAGGAAAAGTTTAGAAAAGGAAAAGGTCTATTTTCTTTGCACTTTAGGCATCTGCAAATTAGAAAAAATAGTTTACTAAACATAAGAGAAGATTCAAAATGTCATTTATCCTAATTGGTGGGGACACAACATATCCAGCTCATCTTTCAGCCGAAAAAAAAAACAAAAACAAAAACATAAAGGTGGTAGAGAGGATACAGATGCAACATGCACGCATTATAGGAAGACTTAGTCATCGAAAGAATAACGTTTGAACTTTTGTTCCAGTACTAAACAGACAATGTGTGTCCTCTGAGAAGAGTGACAAGAATAGTTCCAGTGGAACTAATAAAAAATAAGCAAAGAAAGATCTACTTATAGAGAAAACTTAGCCTCAATAAGCCCAGCTTTTAGCCAGCGGACAGTTATTACAGAATGTAGAAAGAAAGACTACCTTTTCGCGTCCGGCGCGTTTGATTAGGCAAAAACGCGATATGTACATACCTAATAAATTTGGGCTAATATCAGCATTGTAGGGAGCGTGTCGCACAGAGTGAGGAGGCATCGGCTGTCGCGTGCACCCGATACCAGATTCCTGGTTCGGGTTTCTGTGGGGTATATTCTGTTTTATAGGTTCCTGGTTCATACTCTACCACAGGTTGTTGAGCCGCTCCAATACGGATTCAGGTTGTTATACAATATCCCACACAAACAGAATGCATGGCGCGTCCCACTATGGAGCTGACTAACGCCGGTCTTTATCCTATATCCTTTACGTTTCCAGTAAGACAGCATCATTGGAAATCTATGAAAAATACTTTCTTAGAATCCTAGACCACAGTAAGCTGTAGTATTTGAATGAGTAGGACGTGTGTAGCACACGCGGTGGAGGATGCACCAGACGCCAGGTTCTTGGTTCGGATTCCCGCCGAGGCTAACATAGCCTTCCATCCTTCGGGGTCGGTGAAATAACCAGCCTTGTATGGGAAAGACACAAGGCTGACTTGTTCATCGGTGGCCCGTAAGTCTTTGTATGGACAAATACACCTTCAATTCGCCTCAACGACATAGAACTAGGATGGTGGCGTATCCCAAAAGAAAATGAATCACGCCCCTTCATCCTTTTATCGATTGCTTCGATCAAAAGGCGCCGGTGGTGTAAAGGCCTAGAGATTTCCCGCCCGGTAAGAGGGAGGTGAGGGTTCGAGTCCCGCCTGGCGCTAGAAGTTTTGCTCGCAACAAAGCATCGTTATGACTGCTTACAACCTCGATCTCAGCCGCATCAGGCTTAAGGGAACTGGTTTGAATCATCCTTTAATCCTTTATTTAGAATTATTCAAATTGATTTAGAAGTTTTTTAGTTATTCAGAATGGGTTCAAAAGCGATTTATTCTTATCGGGGATAGTACAGCACTTCAACCAAATAAAAAACAAAAATACCAGCAAACTAACGTTAACAACAAAATACCGTTATTAGAGCTTAGAACCTCGATACCAACCAATTGAGGACTGAAAAAAAACTTAATTGAATCAATTTTATCAAGATCTTCAGCTTAAGTGGTTCCACGTTGATATCATCGGTCGGCTCATCCCGATATATGGGTCAGTGCTGATCGTTCCCACAGGGTGGATATTACGTTCGATCAAACAGCAGTGAAATAATGGCGACGAGCATTCCCGCCCGGTCAACAGCGGGTTCGAGTCCCGCCTGGCGCTAGAGTTTTGATCGCAACAAAACATCGTTATGAGAGCTAACAGCAAAACAACGAAGAAGAAGATGCAGAAGCCATCTGCGCGACGCCCTATGTGGACATGGGCAACAGAGTACGCATGAATGCTCGTCATATGCACTTCCATCTAGATGGTGGCCGACCTCCGACTGGAAAAAATTCAGTGAACTAAAATAAAGGTCCAATTATGGAGCAGATTCAACAATAAATGAAGCAGTTTTTAGGGATGAGGAAGAGAATGCTGAATGAAGGAAAGCTCTGCCGCGTCTACTGCCCTGGGTTAGTCGAAAACCCAATGTGTACCAGATAACCTCGGGCTGAAATCTGCTCCTGGGCTCCGGTAGCGAAGTCGGATGAGGCAGTGGGGCATAAATCCCGAATAGAGGAGGTGCCTGGTTCGAGTTTTCCGCCCAGGCCAGCCAAGCCTTTCACCTTTCGGGGTAGTATAATTGATACTAGATCTATCGTGGAAAGAAGATTGGGTCCATGTCGCGAATTTGAACAGCATTGGAAGGTGGGAATGTTCCAGCCAATCGGACGACATCCAATAGGCATCCCATTCAGAGAGTACATACGCGGCCGGTGCTGTGATGGTTACGATTGGCTGACGTTCCCACTTTCCAACGCTGCGCACTTTCGCGACATGTGCCAAAGATTGCATCTCTGGGCAACATAAAACTATGATATCAAGAATAAGTTCAGAAAATGAACTTTCCTAATCGCTGGGAGTAAATATAACCAAAGCTTCTTTAAACCGATAAAAAATGGTGGAAACGGTGGACAAAGTAGAGAAGCCACCCCGCGACACATGAGGGTTCTGTGAGCACATGGAATCAACAGAATAACGCTTGGGTTTTTAATGCACTACTAAAAGATAGTACTCGCCCATGAAGCGGAATAAAACCTAATAAATAAAGAGATTTAGAGTACCGCCTGGCGCAGGAGTTTTGATCGCAACAAAACATCGTTGCAACAGCTTACAACCTCGATACCAGTCACTTGAGTCTTAAATAAAAGGACTTGAATATTAAATAAAGAAGTAATTATGGAGCTATAGCGAGTCTCTTGTGCAAAGGAGAAAGCACGAGAGAAAGAGAGGTTCTAGAAGCGCTTCGGTACTTTTTGTAGGTGAGAGCTCGATGACATGTACGCTTCTCCGAAAATACCAGAGGAAATGTCGGCGCAAATGTCAGGCTGTCCGAGAAACGCCCTAATGCAGAGCCCTTGGCTTTTACTCGAAAACAAGCGGTAATTAGACGCCGTAAGCCCGACCACCTCAGCCCGTTCAAGGGGGCTTAGAGTGGCCAGTTATCGCCGGCCGAGAAGACGGCGACGATGGCTGACTGGTGTTGTTTAGAATGCGCGGCACCGGCCCGTAATGAAATGGCCAGACGCGGACGTAGCCGGCGCTGGAAGACTCTTGAATGGGCGAAGAGCCCAAGGCTACTCCAGAGGCCGGCTGGAGCTATGCATTAGGGAACGATGCACGCAATGTCGGGACTATATGGCGGTGGTGCTTCTGGTGGTGCGGGTGCTAGTGCTTGGACGACGCAAGTGCATGGCGTGAATAATTAACGCCGTCAAGCGAGTGGGTTCGCTGGTGGCGGGTCGGTGAGGCGTGACGGAGCAGTGATTGGCGGCTTCTTACCTCAGCAGCAGTTCGGCGTTCCGATCCGACTGCCGGAGACGATTCGCCGACAACGGCTCGCCGAATGACCGCATGCTAATGCCGGCTGACTCCATACGCGTCGGTGGCGGTGGCGGCTGCGGCTCGGCGGACACTGAGCCCGGCCCGGAGACGATGAAGCAGCAGCAGCACTCGTATGTCTCCCGCGCGAGTGTGAGAGTGTGTCGCTGCGGTCGACGACGACTCTCAGGAGGAGGCGCCGCCGCGTGGAGCTGGGAGGCGGGAGCGGCGAGCACACACAGAGGACATGTATGCGGAGGCGAACGACGACGGACGTCTCCGCCACTTGAGCCGTCTGAGAGCGCCAGCATCCGGTGGCAGTCGTCGACCCTACAGGTCCTCCGGAGATGCTGGAGGCAGTGAATGATCTCAAACCATCACCTTTGCGCGTCCTGGCGATGCCCGAGCGTCGACGAAGCTTTCGTGACATTGAAATGAAGTTCCCTGCATATCTAATCGCGCTCAACATGAAAGCTAAATTGGAAACGTTGTTGCGAAAGAGCCAGACGACGGCCGGAAATGATCGCCTCCTAACTTTTGTACCCATTCCCGACGTTCATGATAAAGCATGAGACTCGAGAATCGAACGGGGTCCTATTCTGGAATCGTTTTGATTCCAGAATAGGACCCCGTTCGAGTGTTCGCACTGTATTTTGGCCCTGTGAGAGGATTGTCAAGAAAATTTCTCAAATTTAAAGGTGATTTTTTATCTCTTGGAAGATACATTTCTATGTGTGGATTTCACACCATGGAGATCCACTCGTTGTTCTTTGAAGGAGACATGCTACAACCACGGAATTTAATTTAATTTAAAATAAATATCTTTGGGAGCAGTTTTTAAAATCAATTAGGACGGGTTTAATTTTTACCGCTTTTAGCAGAATGTAACAATAACACCTTTTTGAACAGTAGTGGTATAACACCTTTCTGAACAAGCGACACATTAGTTTGAAACTGTCCTTGATAAAATATAGTGGCCAATTGTTAATTAATAATATTAATATATAAGAGCATTGAGAGAAGACGTTCGGCTTAAGCTTTGTGGCAACAAAAAGGATCCTGCAAAGATGCCTCCTTGCACAGGAAAAGCAAAAAAATTAGTCTGAACTCTAGAGTGGGAATTCTCATATCACCTGTATACCTGTCGCCCCGTTGATCAACGACTTGCTCGAGAGGGCGCCAGAAGAGTCTCCTTTCGTCCATTTTGCGTGCCAGAGTGCTCCAATGGATGCTCCCCGCTCGAGAGATACGAAGAGCGTCATATAGCTCGTTCACGGCTTTCACGAAGAAGTCCGACCAGAGTTCCGAGCTTCGCCGAAGTTCGAAGATCAGGGACACTGTCGCATAGTCCAAGTCGTCGAAAATTAAATGGGTCGGCCATGTAATTCGCAGACACCCGCTGGACGAGGGCTGTCACCGACAGGAGCCCGCAATGTCAAGAGAACACCGGGACGCCCACCAAAGCGTTGGTCGGACTTCTTCGTGAAAGCACTGAACGACCGATATGATGCTCTTTGTGTCCCTTGGTGTCCCTCGAGTGAGGAGGATCCATTGGAGCACTCAGGGACGAATGGAAACGGTGCTGGCGCCCGCTCGAGCAGGTCAACTGGACAACAGGTGATACAGATGACAAGAGAATTCCTATTCTACCGTTCAGACTAACTTCTTTGCTTTTTCTGTGCAAGGAGGCATCTTAGCAGGATACTTTTTGTTGCCTCAGCTAAGTTAAATTAAAGGAACACCGTTTAGGCTTTGTTACTACCTGTATCTATTCACTGTACGGATAAGGGATAGAATCCCCTTTATGGTGCGCCACGCATTCTACTTCTATGGGAGATCGTGGAGGTGGTTTGAACACGCATTTGGCCATGCAATTGCTTGCGGTGGCCAGCTGATGGACAACTCATCGGTCTATCCTTCCCAGACAAGTTTGGTTTCAATTTATCGAAACCAGAGGTTGGACGGCTTGGTTGACCTAGGGGGGAAAGAACTAGGAGCCTGGTGTCGGGTGCACGAGACAGCCGGCTCCTCCTCCGACTGGTGCTATACGCACCCATATATTCACTGTTCACAAGTATACGAACATTAGTTCTTTGTAAGGTGTTATGCTATATTAAGACTTTCTATCTCTGTTTCGATGGACGCGTGTAGCGCAGTCGGAGGAGGCTCCGGCTGTCGCGTGCACCCGATACCAGGTTCCTGGTTCGGATTTCCCGGGTCGGTGAATTGGTACCAAAATTGTCTGGGAAGGATGAAGCGCTCACTTATTCATGGGCTGGCCACCGCAAGTCATTGTGAGGCCAAATACGCATTCAAGTCGCCTCCACGACATCCCGTAGAAGTAGAATGCGGGCGCATCTCAAAAGGGATTGAGTAACGCCTCCTTTATCCTTTATCCTTTTATCTCTGTTTCGAAATATCTCATGTCAGCATTCACTGTTGATATTTTAGACAATTAATCCCTAAAAAAGGCCTAAATTTTTATTTATTCCTGACTTCGCGCTTCCGAGATTCAAGCCACGCTCCATGGCACAGTAATAGTACGTTTTTGCTGTCGCGGAAAGTGGTCTTCGCCCTACATGGGCGCTGAATTCAGATTCGCCCTGCAACCTCTGTGCCAGATCAGAACTCAAACATTACCGTGGCTCAGGCCAATTCTAATAATAGGATAGCCGTCGGCTATTCAATGCGTCTCTTTGTGGGATGCGTAGCACATTTCAACCACCTCTACGTATACAAGGGACTGGCCCTTACGACAATGTTTCATTTTTATTGGCTGGGGCGACGCAGTACTAAAAGTTCTGTGATAAGAGGTGTAGCCGTATCTGCCCAGTCGGGAGGAGGCAACCTTAGGACGACAGTTGTGCCTGTAATATCATGCCACACCGTCACCTCATCTGAATCTGCCCAAGAGTCGTCAGTGCCTTTGAGAAGCAGGTGAAGCATTCGAACAAGTTTAAGACAGGAAATGATCAGCCAAAACATCATGAACCCCCTCTCCAACTAGAATAGATCCGATGTAGCCCTAATCGGAGCTGATCAGGCTATGCACATTGGGCAAAAC
Organism: Heligmosomoides polygyrus bakeri; assembly: GCA_947359475.1. Lineage (NCBI taxonomy): Eukaryota > Metazoa > Nematoda > Chromadorea > Rhabditida > Heligmosomidae > Heligmosomoides > Heligmosomoides polygyrus. The sequence goes on from OX375866.1 coordinate 94,480,435, forward strand.
CACTCTAGTGGCGTAGTAGAGCAATCCGGCATGCGAAACCTGGACCTGGTTTCGAGTCCCGCCTTGTGTAGAAAAGTGCACATTTTAACAGCCGGTTGGGGCTGAAATGATAAAGCTGGGCAGATGCAAGCTTTATCAAGTCCTTCTCACTTCAGGATGCGTCATGCAGACTTCTAGGTGACGTCATGCAGACAAACTGGATGCTTATTCTATCTCTCAATTTATTGGGTTGTCGATAATTAATGTAGTTTTTTTGCATTTTCAAAGTAAATATTAGTATATATTAGCCAGATATTAGATTATTACTAAATAATAGTAAATATTTATATTAATAGCAAACACTGATCAGTGATACAGTGACCATTTTGTTATAAGACCTTATTGACATCTTTCGGTAAGTCGAAAAATTCCTCGTTCGAAGGACCCTCGATTTTTGAAAGGGAGGAGCTGGGGCAATTATTTTTTGACAGTTTGATCAGAATCAAAAGCTTTACCATTCAAGTGGTTTTTGAAGGTAGCGAAACAAACGGTAATCTGACGGCGCTAAGTCAGTCCTTTAGGGTGGGAATGGCATTTGTTCCCAACTGAGCTCCGTTAATTTTTGACGAGTTACCAAACAGGTGCGCAGTCTGGCGTTAGCGTGGAGAACATCACGTCTTTGCGAATGGCCAGTTCAGGGAGTTTTTTCTCGATTACAGTACTACATACAGTTTGCCCCATCTACGAAAAAACTACATTAATTGTCGAATAGTTGGGCGCATGTAGCGCAGTCGGAGGAGGCACCGACTGTCGCGTGCACCCGATACCAGGTTCCTGGTTCGGAATTCCCGCCCAGGCCAACCAAGCCATCCATCCCTCCGGGGTCGGTGAATTGGTACCAGACTTGTCTGGGAAGGATAGAGCGCTGACTTGTTCATCGGCTCCCCACCGCAAGTCATAGCCAAATATGCATTCAAATCGCCTCCACGATATCCGTAGAAGTAGAATGCGTTGCGCATTCTACTTCACGCTTCACGCCGTCGTTTATCCTTTATTCTTTCAACCCAATAGTTATGCTGGACAACTGATGGATGAATCAACTGTTTTTGCTTCATCAACACGTCCCCAATGGTGCGGTGCATAGGTGTTGTGGTAGAATTCTGCTTAGATGCATCGTTCCTCCCTACATGTGGCATCTGCATCAACTGCCGCGCTCTATTGTTTTCCGTGTTGTGTCCGATTTCTCTTCCATTGTCTATCACGTCCTATTGTTAGGAAACCAATTGCTCGAAGCCCCTCGGCTTCGCTCGAGGCTCTCAGGCTGCAGTGAATGGCTGTGTTTGCACATCTACAAATTCGCTTCCAGTGGCATGAAATCAGCTCAAATAGGATCCATCCTAGTTCACCAAGTAAAAGTATGTAAAATCCAGTGTTTCTATTGGTTGATCGAAAAGTCTTGCTACACTTTACGCTACTGCCTGTTGAATTTGTTAAAGCTCTTACAGTATTGATCTTGTGTGGTGACGTCAGAGTACAATCTCGAAGTTTCCCCAAGCACATTATATAAGGCCTTGTCGAGTACAGCAACAATGTCAACGATAACCAGTAGCATCTTACGACCCATCGTCTACTTCGAATTTCTGCAAGGCCGTTCGCAAGGACTGCAGATTCCAACATCTGCGCTGCATTCAAAGAGGAAGTCATTCACTATTCCACAGTGGCCCGTTGGTATCAGCGGTTCAAGGCTGGAGATATCTCCTCTCGAAGGTCGACCTCGTTGCGGACGCCCCTCTGTTGTGGAAGAAGACAGCTTGCGCGAAGCCTTCGAGGTGAAGCCAAATTCAACCAACCGAGAATTGGCGGCGACACTTGGATGTACGCAAAGCACCGTCGGGAGGCAGCTGGAGATCTTTGGGTACCCCAAAGTTTTGTCGACTTGGGTACCACATGAGATGCGGGACTCTGACAAGGCATGCCGAATCAGTGTTGCGGAGTCGCTGCTTCTTCGCCAGCACAGAAAGGACTTTCTGAAGGACATTGTTACCGGTGGTGAAAGCTGGGCTCCTTATGTTAGCCACACCCGCAGGAGCCAATGGCTCCCATGCGGAGAATCGGCTCCAAGAGAATCGAAACGTGGACACCACGAAAAGAAGGTTCTTCTGTGTTGCTGGTGGGACTCAGAAGGCATGGTTTGCTGGGAGTTGCTGGATGGTGAGACCACAGTCACCGCATCTGTCTACTCTACCCAACTCCAGAGCTTGGCCGGCGCCATGCGCCAAAAAGGTCCAGAGCGGGAAAATGTCTACCTGCTGCAAGACAACGCGCGTCCCCATGTCGCAAAAGTGAGTCGCGAGAAAATTCAAGAGTTAGGCTGAGAAGTTCTGCCCCATCCACCGTACTCTACAGTCCTTGCTCCTTCTGATTACTCCTGTTCAGAGCTGTGAAGCAGCATCTTCGAGGTAGAGAGTTCAATGATCGACGTCAACTGGAAATGGAGGGTTTCTGAATTCCTTCCCTCACAGCCCTCGGAATTCTGGCGGAAAGGAATTGAAAGGCTGCCTGAAAGATGGGATAGGATGGGATACCTGGATGGGGAATATATCGTGGACAGCATTTTTGTTTTAGCAAATAGCAACAAATTTGAATATTGTTGTGCTAGTGTTGCAAGACTTTTCGATCAACCTAGTTCAGCTGTATTCGATACAGAGGTTCGATTTTTTCACCTATTTTCTTCCGGCAAACGAAGCAAAATCGAGCCCCCCCCCTCGATCATAAAGAGTACCGTTACAAGAAAAACTGTGTTTTTTGTGTACTGAAAAATGATTAAGAATTCATGTGGTAAAATTTCAGTCTGATAAGTTATCTTTTTTAGAAAAAATTATTTTCGCGGACTACGAAAACAAGCCCCTTAATCGTATCGAGGATGGATGCAGAAATACTTCATTTTTTATTGTTAAAATAATCAACGTTCAAAGCTCTCCAAAATGAAGTGTCCTGTAAGCGATACCCGGATCTATCCTAATAGAGAGGGGTGGTTGCTAAGTACCTCTCTCCTGAGCTGTTCCGCGAGCTCAGGAGAGGAGGTACCGTGGTTGGAGATTTCAGGGCAACCTCAGGAAACATTATGACGCTGCGCGCGAATATGGGTACAGCAACAATCCAAGACCAATTCAGTTCATTCATTTCAATCCCTCTAATGCTAGTCAAGCTTGTTCCCTCTCACTAGGATTTGGGAGATCAGTAGAGATAAAGAAATCATTCCAGAAAGTGAGCTGTTGCTAAAAGCTTTCTAATGGGTATGAAAAATATATGACTTTGGTGTTTGAAATGAACACTAGAAAGCCTTCCTAGTTGTGAGGAACCAGTCCGAATGTACTCACCATCGCAACGCCGTCAACGTGTCGCTACCTCACCTGGAAAAGTGCGCTTCACGACAATACATGCTCCACTGGCATTACCCGAAAGCGCCTGTCGTGTAAAATCTCGATCTCCTAGTGGGAGATGGGAAAAGGGCGAAGCAGTCCGGTCCAAGTTTTCCTGTACCATAGACATTCACTGGAGTTAGGAATAAGCGCCCACGTCCATTTGCTCTCCTAAGCATGACTTCAGACTCTGATCATACAACAGCCAACCAAACCTTTCATTTTTCTTGGGTTAGAGAATTGCTGCCAAATTCCAAGGGTGAGAATAAAACTTGCAAGTAACTGTAAAGGCCAAATACGGATTCAGATTGTTATATGATAGATCGTAGAAGCAGAATGCTTGACGTAAGTAGGGAATAATTAATCCCCAAATTTAAAATAAAGTATAAAGGATAAAGAATGGGTTACTCAATCCCTTTTTTGATGCGCCACGCACTCTGCTTCTACGGCATGTCGCGGAGGCGACTTGATTGCGTATTTGGCCATACAATTACTTGTAGTGGCCAGCCGATGAAAAGGGAGCCCTTTACGTTTCCCAAACAAGTCTGAGGCCGGATTCATCACCGACTTACAGAGAAATCGCTTGTTGACAAGTCGCGCTAAATCGCGCTGTTTCAGGAGTTTCCGCTGTAACTTCTCAGTCAAATCTCTAAGTCGATGATGAGTCTGGCCCCTGATGTCAATTCGCCGATCCCGGAGGGATGGAAGGCTTAGTTGGCATATGCGGAAATCCGAACCAAGGTAGGCAGTTTTAAGAAAAGAATTCTCAAATTCAGTGAACTTAAATAAAGGCCTAATTATGGAGCAGATTCAGCAATAAATGAAGCCAATTTTTATTGGTGAGAAAGAAATTGGTGAATGAAAGAGAGCCTTGCCGCGTCTGCTGCCTTCGGTTGGGCGAAAAACGATATGTACCAGATATCCTAGAGCAGAAATCTGATCTTGGACTAAAAAAACCAGTTTTTTCTGTGTAGCAGGTAGGCTGGCCTTGAATCTGGCTTATCCCCTCAGCTTTTAGCTTAACCACAATCTCTAGTGGAATATGGCTCAACCGGTGGAAGGCAGTGATACGAGCTGAACATGCTTTGATTTCAATGTCTCTTCGAATCCTGGACTATCAAGCTTGTCATCATCGGTCTAGGTCGCCTTATTTCTAGTAATGAGTCCATATCTCCAAGATGAGTCAAGCACTGAATTGGCCATCCTCTGGTTTTGTATGGGCGTAATCCGCATCAACGTGTGACCACAACGTCTCGTAAAAGAATGATGGGTGGCATATACGTCCAGGGAGTGCCACGATTTCTTCTTTGTCATGAATTGGTACATATAGGACCTAGTACTGACACTGTTCATTATCCTTTTTTCTACTACGCGGCGTTTTCTGAGCGTGTTAGCGCAGTAGGAGGAAGTTCCAGCTGTCGCGTGCACCCGATGGCAGGTTCTTGATTCGGATCTCACGCCCAAACCGACTAAGTCTTCCATCCCTGCCCGCTGAGTTGGTGCTGTAGTTCTCTGGAAAGGGAAAAGAGCGGACTTCTACATGAGGCGGCCACCATAACCCATTGTACACGCCAAATGTCTGCACACATTGCCTCAACGATATCCTAGGAAACTATGGAACTACAATACATACGTGGCATATCCTATGATTGAGTTCTTAAGCACCAGTTGTATCCATTGAACTTCATCCTTATCGCTATACAACTTATAACGAGGTGTTTTAAGTCAAGCCATTTCTAGTTTAGATCTTCGTTAGTCGGGTTCTATTTTTAGGCTTGACAAAACCGTTTTCCAAGGAAAATTGCAAGCATTTTCTCAGAGAGCATTTGCAGAAGGCTTCAAAGGACAAGTGTCCCATAAACAAATCGCCTCTAGGCGCTCTTTCTCTTTCAATTAAGTGCGGAGAGAGCCTGAAGAGAAAGATTTCCATGCACTCTCGGATGTGACATCATCGTCTAAATCTGATAACGTGAAACTGCCTGCACCGAATTTTCCTAGAACTCGGCTCAGAATGAAATTCAGGTTCGTTCGACTACACCTATTAAAGCACAGGACAGATTTCCAGAGATCATAGAAGGCACCTTTAGATTGCTGTGAATCTGACGTCTTCCTTCGCATCGGCCACAACGCAGAAGACGTTCTGAAAACCCTTATTGTTTGTTTTGGCTCGCCAAACGTCGTCAGTCGCCGCGCTCGCCATCCAACAAAGCCCAGCCGGCTCCTCCTGCCGTCCCCGTTCTTCCGGCTCTCTGTGAAATTCGGTGAAAATATTTACGGGTGGTTTTCATGCCGTTTATCATTCCAGGCACGATGAAAGAACTTCTTGCTTTAATTGCTACTGTCCAGGGAAGCTAATTGAACGAGGAGCACCTTTGGTACCTCTTCTGACGCGGACGTTTGTTTACGTGTTTCTCCGTTTCGAAGGCATAAATCACTAGCCGTGAATAAACGACCATTTATGCATGGTCCTATAAGCCAAAACAAGTAGCCATACTCGCCATAAATAAGGTCTCCAAGGGAAATAGCGACAGAACACGTATGGTTAAAAATACGTGGATCCTAGTGCATGCCATTTGTAGTGCATGTGCAAAGCAGAAGCGATAAATGCAGGGTCTTCATAGCTCGAAACCAGCAGTTAAAGGAGTAATAATAATCATGAGAATGGAACTTTTTCTTTGCATAAACGCAGACCTTACAAATCAATGGACAAAGGGGCAACGGGGTAGATTGATCAAGGATTGAACCCGGGGACCCCCTCATACATGTACATACCTTACTCATCCATTCGCGGGTATATTTTCGGAAGACACTCTGGACCCCCACGAGGGATTAATCGCCCTTATATCTAGGCTAAGGAATCCGACTTAGCGACTTATGCTCACTATGGAGCTCGTGAATTCGTTCGTCATCACTGCAGACGTCTTACAATTACGCCCATAACTTCAATCTTGCCTGCTGAAGGTCAGCTGCAATTAATCTTCCATACACAAGGTGCACGCTTAGGTCTGGATAAACTTCGATTCAAATCTCCCGCCTTACTGTGATTCCGCCAAAGTTCGCGATTTGCGTCTTTGAAGGCCAGACGTCTCTATTACACAGTCATAGCCTCAAAATGGTCTCGATGTTACATAAAAATGAGGAATACAACCGAAGAGCCGCGATTACTTAAGGTATTCGCGCTGGCGGAGCGAATCAGAATCCTCTCTGAAGAAAAATTTTTCTTGTTGACACGAAGGTCAACAGCAAAAATGATCTCTGGCTCCCGAGGACGTCCTGGTTGTTGTAGAAAAAGCTCCAGCAAGTGTTTATGTCTTAGGAGTGGAGTCCAGTGAGGTGATGTCATGCCGCCACATTTCTTTGAAGAAGGACAAACTGTCATCAGAAGAGTTTATCCGTGAAGTTTGCAGACTGTAGTGAAACCGTAGATGGAGATTGTAGCCTCTGGGAGGTCAGATGTCCTCCAGCAGGACGGCCCACCGGCTCACACGAGCTATCTGATAAATAGGCATGCCTTGGATTAAGAAGTTTTGCCCACAGAATAGTTCGGATTTGAATTTCCTGTACTATTATGTTTGGAGTGTAGTCGAAACGACTGCAAACGAAACGAGCCACCCTAATGCTACCTCTCTTCGCCCCGCTGGGTGAAGCAGCATTCCCAAATATCCACAGCGCTCTCTTAAAGAGTGTGCGAGCGCTTCAGGTCAAGGACGGGTGTGGCTGATGGAGGACATATTAACTTTTTCTTGAGATTTCTGTGTTTGTGTGTAAAGTGTATTCTCCTATTTCATTTGTATTTTTTGTTAATACATTTGTTTGAAAAGAGAAAGTTTAACTTGTCCAGATTTAAACGCCGCACGCTGTACACACTGTAGCGTAGTCGGACGAGGCACCCGATGTCGCGTGTGCCTGTTTGCAGGTTCAAAGCCAACCAAGCCTTCCAACCCTCAGTGGTCGGTGGATTGGTACGACACTTGTCTGGGAAAATTGACTATTATATTGGCTGGTTGTAGTTAATTGACATGTCATTGAAATGGCCAAATACGCAATAATTCACCTACACAACATATTGTAGAAGTAGAATGCTTGGCGCATCTCAGAGATCGTTTGATCATCGCTGTCATTTATCCTTCATTATTTAGTTTATTGACTGACCGCCGCATGTCATTGAGTAGGCCGAATACGTAATCAAATTTACCTCTACGACATATCGCAGAAGTAGAATGCGTGGCGCAAACAAAGATCGCTTGATAATCGCTGTCATTTATGCTTTACTAGGATCTATCCTAGTCCGGGGGGGGGGGGGGAACAAGTTGGAACCTTAAAGAAACCAAAAACCAACGAATAAACAAAAAAATAAATAAATAATCGCCGCGGTTTCCAACCGTCTCGGTGGGCAAAGAGCGACGCAATGGAGGCATGCCACGTGCTGACGCCGGCGGACATGTTATAACCAGGAGTTAACATGGTGAATAGGGCGCATGAAGCCGCATGCCGCGTGCTGACCGCTGCTTGACATGTTATAACCAGAATCTAACATGGTGAGGAGGGCACACAACTTTGCCGCCTAACAGCCGCAACAAATGTAATTTTTTCGTTTTTTCTTTGTGACTTTTCTTGTTTAGGTCGCATGTTGTTCCGTAGAGGCCACTCGGTAAGTCTCAGGTGGATTTGTTACATATAGTACTTTTTAGTTATGTGGCCCCCGGACTAGGATAGATCCCTTTACTATTTTATACACAGCAGCGTAGTGATAGTGGCGCAGTCAGAAGAGGTACCGGTATTGCGCACACCACGAGTCGATGTTTCTTGTCGGTAACTTGGTACTAGACTTGCTACAAAGAATAGAACACAGACCTCTGTCATCGGCTGGTCACCGCAAGTGCTAGTAAACGTACGTGTTTCGTTAACTATCCTCCCCTAGCACAATACCCGCTAACAATAAGATGTAGGATGAATACCACAAAGTGGGGACGTTTTTCGGCGTGATCCCAGTTGAGTGGGTGCAGAAAATTGGCCAGTTCCACCTAGGACATGATATAGTGCATTCTAGGTGGACATGACTTGGAAGAGTGCAAGAAAGATGACCGGAAACATAAATTTTAATGAAGAAAAATGAAAACACCAACATTTTTCGGCAGGATAGCTTGCCTTGGATTTAAAGGGCTCAGCCACCTCGTCGAACACGGGTTCTGCCACGCCGAGCTGCTTAACGATGCGAGAAGCGAGGGTCTTGTTTTGACCCAAAAATGGCCGAAATGGCCCAAAGTCGCTCATTTCGTTCGTCGTACATTTCGGCCCCGCCTGTAAGGACAGATAGGTTAGGTGAGCCGTTGAATTTCAAAACGAGGCAGGCCTACTGCAGACGTCTATGGTTGAGTGTTTTCCATTTTATTTTATTTTGTTTTTGATGTTTCCCGAATCTCATTATTCCATTTTCTCTATCTAGGATGTGCTCACATCCTAGGTAGACCATTGAAATTGTTTTCATCCACCCAACTGGGACAGCGCCTATTTTCCTACCCCGCATTTCGCTGGTCTAATCATTCGTTATTCCCCACCCTGATCAAATTTATTGATTGATGATACCCGCTTTCATAGAAAGCGATGTGGTGAGCGATAGGACGCGTTACCTGAGATTTTCGCTTACAATCCTCGTTTAAAGTTACGTAAATCATTGATGAATCCAGCCCCAGGGTGTGGCTCGAGTGACGCACCCGTGTTAAAATTGCTTACATCCTGGAGTTCCTTCCCTTGCTCGAATCGGAAGCAAATAAGGCACGAATCTGTAATCGAAATGAGGAGTGAAGAGTGATTTACATTCGCTGTGTGTAGCTACTAGCCAGACTTGCCCGCCACGACATGCTATGGTGACCCCTCTCCCTCCCCGGCCCTATTTGCGCCGAAACGGCCACAGCGACCGCGCGCCACCGAATCACTGTGAACAATGAGCACGATCGCCCAAAATCTCTGCGCGGGCCTTCGCTGCAGGACCCGCCCCGAAAACACGCGCGTACTTTAAATTTTCCGCAGCAGCTCCCGGAAACTGAGCTAGTTGGGTGTTTTTCTTATTACTTTTCCTGTATACTGACCTATTAAGGTTGATTATTTGGTTTGAATGAGTCACCTAGGATGTGCTCAGTCACATCCTAGGTGATTCCTCGAAATTTACCAGCCCCTCTATTCTGCTATTCCGCCTCCATTCTTATCATTATCTTTACTCTTCCAGCCGCTGGAAGAAACCGGTAGGTTGGTTTAGTTTTTACTTTAGTCAACACGGCGAGGTCGGTTTTCAGGCTGCTGCTAATGTGTCAAATAATGTCATCTTAAGAAGAAATTCTTCTTACAGAAGAATGGCTATTCAAATAATTAACAACTTTATTTTTGGTCGCGATACGGATTCACGTTGGTTGCAGTGCGCAGCATTTAGTCTATTTTTGTAAGTTTCTATAACAGCCACATTCACTGTCCCATTCGTCTGGATCATACTCTTGAGGAACCAACTCCAAAACGGGAAAATCGCTTCCATGTCCTGTGCTACACGACCCCTTCCTTTGAATTCTCTCAAAAACTATAACACTGAGCTTTCGAGAGAAATTTAGCAAAGCGTAATCGTCCCGTTGATCATCGGGTTGCTTGAGCGGGCGCCAGCAACGTCTCTCTCGTCCCTGTCGCGTGTCAGAGTGCTCCGATAGATCCTCTTCGCTCGAGGGACACGAAGACCCCCTCAGGGGTTTCACGAAGAAGTCCGACCAACGCGTTGGTTGGCGTCCTGGGCCCGGAACATCATCAACGACTTACAGCAATTTAACAGAGAAAATGCGGCCGAAATCCTGATGGCGCGGGCAATTGTTTAACCATATCGCTTGATGAGCCGCGCTATCAGGGATTTCGGCTGTATTTTCTCTGTTAAATTGCTGTAGACCTTTAACGAATCCGGCCCCGGTGTTCTTTGGACATTTCGAAGAAAACAATCGGATGCGGCCTCGTCCTGCAGATGTCAGCAAAACGTGTCACTGCTTGCCTAATCTTTGACGGGTTAGCCAACGCGACAGCTCGGACCTCTGACTTTTGAACGTCGACGAAGCTCGGAACCCGGAAAGCCTTCACTCATGTGCGTGATCTGTGTAACTTCTTCTTACCTTTTTCTCGATTCCATGCCGCACGGCGCCCGCTCATTCAACTTTCATAGGCCTAGGTACCTGTGTCGCTTTTAGCACAGGAAGAACAGTGCAGTCCAATAAATGGGCACTTTGCCTCACGTCTTCTTCGTCTTCTTCACGACTTCGATACGTCGGAACGCTCGTTGAACCATCCGCTTCATCCTGCCCACCTCCGACACTACGTCGTTGGCCATGTAGACTTCGCATATGTGATACGGAGCACTCAAGGACGTTCATTGAGCGAGAATAGGGCATCAGAAGCTCGTCCGCTCCTCATGAACATCATCCTTATAAAAATCAGCTGTAGCTCACCGTTCTCACAAACTCGATCGAAGTACTGCCAGTAGGCAGATCGGGCGATAGTTGCCAATGTCGTGCACGTCTCCCTTCTTGTACAGCAAGACGGTCCTGCTGGTCCTCCACTGAGATGGAACCTTGCTCTCCGACAGGTAGCGTGTGAAGAGCTGCGCCAGGGTGTTGATGAGCGCTGGCGGGAGGTTCTTCAGATGTTCGGATCTGATCCTGTCGGAACCGCGTGCTGTACGATTCTTCACTGACGAGACGGCGTATCGGATATCGGAAGGGAGAACAGAGGGGACGACGCATCCATCCTGCGGAATATGGCCTGGGGGTAGGTGGAAGTGGCTACCGAAGAGATCGGAGTAGAGGTTTCGGATGACCTTCTCCATTGTCCTTTTGGAAGGGGTGACGATTCCATGAGGGCGTCGGAGAAGAGTCACCTTGGTCTTGAAGAAGCTAAAATTCTGGCGGGCATTGCAGAAGCTCAATCCTACTCTGCAGCTTCAACCAACACTTCGCCCTTCTCTCCTTAAAATCCTCCCTTACCGCGCTATGCATAGCTTTGCAAGCTCGGACATCAGCTGGTAGTTGCTTGACGTGTTGCCCGACATTGGCGTATCAGCTCGAGGGTTTCCGGGGGCACACGTTATGTTGTGACACGCCGTTCGCGATGTATCGCCGGCGGCAGATCGCATAATCGGCACGCGTCCGTTCCACAGAGTCTGAAACGGTCCCACCACCAATTGTGTCTGTTGCTCACGCTATCATTCACCCCTGAGCGATTGCATAACATAGGATCCCGTTTCTTACTACAGCGTTTGACCTCGACGCCATTACGCTCTAGAATAATTTTTAAAGGAGACTAGAGACAATACTACAAATGAAGGTTGCAAAAGACGATGAACCTTAAAGGTGGTTTGGATTTCAGATCACTGGTAGCTGAACGAAACAGGGTGAAATAAGGGAACCTTACCCTGCATAAAAATATCTTCAGGTTGCTGTTATGGGCTCTACTGCTAATGGTGTTGTACACACCTATCCTTAGTACGAAACAGTGCAGCAAGGACGATGTAGTGGTGGACGACTCGGTGCCATCCAGCAAGCTCTCCATGTTCATCGAGCAACTAGTGAACAAAAGTGTTGGTTTGGCGAACTTTAATTCTCGTGAAGAGTTCTATACGGTCTATCATTCTAACAAAAGAAGTGGCCAATTGCCAAAATCAAAATTCCCAAAGCAAAAAGCAATATAGGATATACATTTTTTACTCAGTCGAGCAGCGGTTGAATCTAAGACATTCCAAAGAACTAACTGACAGCCATCTCCAGGACACCTTAAGTCTGCTGTTGTCTTTGAGGTTTTGAGTGCTGTGTAAACTGTTAGTTCGTTGCATAAGAAATGGACGATTTTGACTTAAAGCGATGACAGATCATAACCTTGCTTGGAAGCAATTTTATTAATTGAAATAAGTACCATTGCAATTAATGCAATTAATGCGACAATTGTCTAGAAATTCCATCTTTATAAATATCAGAACCGCAAGATTTAATAAAACATAAGTAGTCAATTTCAACATAATCTTGGTTGCTGAATTTCTATCCTTCACATGACGATCTAAAAGCTTGAAGAAGGATAATCGGTAAGGTACAAGTCTGATGAATATGCTGGATGTGGCAGAGTTTTGCATCCAAATGCAGTTTCTGGACAACAATTTTTGAAACGTGCGGACGCGCGTCGTCATGCAGTAGGATTGCGCCTCTTCGATTGACCAAAGCCGGCTGTTTTCAATCAACTTCAGGTGCATCACTCCAATTTCGGCACAACACTTCTCCGCTGTGGTAGCTCTCCACTCCTCTCCACTCCTCAAGAACTTGTAACAGACTATACCAGTCATTGTCAACCTTACAGTCACCATGGTCTTCTTTGGATGGGGACTTGGTTTCGGCATCTCCATTCTTGTCCAACCATTGTGCAGAGCAACGACGATTGTCACAATGGATCGATTTCCGTCGCATGTCATGATCCTACCCAAAAGAAGGCTTCCTTAGATTTCGCAGCCTTAACGAAACACTGGTGTCGTGGGGCTTTAGCATCTGCCCGGCGGTGAGTACGTGAGGGATCCGTTTATCCAATTTCTTTACTTTTTCGACCGCATTTAAGTGACGACTGATAGAACTGCCGTCAACGCCGAGACGCCCCGCTAGCTCTCCCACAGATTGACGCGGATCCACTTTCCACCATGGCTTTGAGTTGGTTGTCGTTAAGGAGTGATGGCGGCCTACCTCGGTTTTCATCTTCGAGACCTTCATTTCCAGATCGAAACCTCTCGAGGCAGTGGTGTCTTGTGCGTTCCTTACCGAAATCCTCCCCAAATGCAGCGTTGATGTTACGAGCTGTGGCTGCGGCGATGTGTCCAGTTCTCCATTCATTCAAGTAAAGCACCCGAATATCACACTGATTCACACTGTAAAAACGACGTCAGAACCTCGGCAAAATGCAATTATGTCATAAATGCTATAAATGGTTAGAAACGGAGATTCCGCATTTTCAGAAACTGTACACAGTGCTTGAAACGGAAACACTCGAAGCCATAAAAAATCGACAAGAATTTGAGATAGCAGAATCGGTCATTTCATATGCAACGACCTTATAGAATCACGTACTTAGTCTACCACAGTTCTGTGCAGAGTTGGTATCTGGTCTAATTTCGATTCTTAGTTGTAATCGCGTAACTGTTCAAAGTACAGAATAAGCTAACTAATTAACAAATTTCCTTCCCAAGTTCGCTCCAACCTTTCCACTTCCTAATACCTTTTTTGACCTTGAGAAACTCGACCGTCAACCTTAGATTTGTTTCCCTTACCCGATTATGTGATACAAACTTAATTCAGTCCGTTAACGGATCCTTCCCCCTAGCCCTCGAATTACAACATTTGAGAAAAGTTCGTTAGCCTGCTCATAACCAAATAGGCGAGGCTGCAAGTGAAAACAACCACGTTAGGGTTTTTCTAGAATGACACATTTTGTTGTTCTCATATGTAGCTTCAACGTGCCATCTCTTTTGTTTCAGATCGATCCATGCAATGACTTTTATGAATATGTCTGTGGAAATTACATTAAAAAATCTGTTAAAAATATCGCTTCAATTATGGATGATATGAAAGAACGTTTAAATGATCAACTCAGAGGTAGTGTCCACCAAGCCTTTCAGGAAGGCATATCAGACCCTGGAGAAGGGGTGGTCATAAAAAAGACTGTGAAGGTAATAGGTGTGATCATATTGAGGATAATAAAATTTTTCTTCTTACAGAACTACTAGAATCGAGAGAACCAGTAGGGTCACAAGCAATCGCAGCTTCTCGAACTTTCTATCAAAAATGTGCCGCTGTTGACGACGATCCCTATTACCACAATATTTCTGGAAGGTTTATTTGGAAGAAGATCAAGGTAAGAATTAATTGCCAAGCAGGGTGGCTGGTATCTAGATCGGTAATGAATACTCTCTAAATCCGAGGCTATGGGTTTGTGTTGCTTTTTTTGTTTCTTTGTTATCTGCGTGGATACATCACGCTGTAAATAAATAAATAAATAAATAAATAAAAATATGCGATTCGTGAAATAACTTCAGGACTACGGCCATTTTCCTCTCGTTGACGGCGACTGCAGCACCTGTACGCCATTCGACTTAACAAATCTACTCACCTACTTCAACCGAAATAGGACAGTTCTACAGTGGATTCTGCCGAGCTTGCGACGAGATGAGCTCAATGCGTCACGATACATTTTGTCGGTAAATGGTTTCTGGAGGATAATAACGCAGGAAAATGTATACATTTTCAACTTTGAATTCGACACTTTTTATCTTAAACCGGATACATGTAGTGTATTTTGCCTTCTTCTTAAGGGCCTCCACATACTTTTGCGGCTCGGCAACGGGCGGCGGACGGCAAAACTGGGCGGAGATTTGAAGTGGTGGTGCTCCTCCCAATTTTGCCGCGCCGTTTATGCACACTCGATCCCTGCCGCCAGAAAGCGGCAGGGGGCGGGAGCGGCGAAACACTACTCTTTCCAGTCAGAACCTACTGCCGCTGCGAAAAATTTGAAAATTTGGCTAAGCCGCGGGTTTCAGCTGATCGGTATCGATCGCGGAGCTTAAAGGACGCGTCTGTTTCCTAGATCCGTACCACGGTCGACTGAAAGATCAGGCAAAGCTCTGGTGCCAATAATGTGTGAACCACTGTTGTCGCTGTCGCACATGCGGCCCCAAAGCCACCTCCAAAATCGTAAGTCAAAACGATGCTAGCGCGGTACGGCACAGCTCACCGTCGGCGACAAGCTCTGCTTCTCTGTATTGTGCCTAAGGGCGTGTTTAGTGCGCAGGCGATGACATGATGTGATATAAGCTCCCATGGCCTATGGCATACCACCGGCGACGAGGCCGGCGAAGAGAGAGCGCTGGAGTTCAGCGACGAGAGCAGCGATGTTGTTGGACTGGGGCGAGAGTTGGCGTTAGAGCGCGGCTAGTGAAGCTTGCGTGCGTGCATGCGTGGTGGAAAGGGTCGGGCGACAGTTGGCCGCCGTGCAAAGCGCAGCGACGGCCGGTCGCTGGCGGTATGCCCCCTCTCCAAGGACTCGCAGTGCCGATGTGGCAGCGACAACCGGCAAGCGCGCGATCTCTCCCCATTGTTTCTGACAGGTCCCAACACGAATAGTCGATTACTTGTCCGTTATCGGTGCCGTCGCTGGACTCATCGCTGGTGGTACGCCATAGGCCATATCAACTCATCGCGTTACGCGATTGATATGGGAGCCTATCATAATTTCGCTTTGCTCATCGCGTGCACACTAAGCGATACCTAATGATAGTGCCGCTCCGCTGCATTGCGGCGACCTGTGTGTGAAGGCCTTAAGACTGTAGATGTGATTTCCATTTTTAATGCAATAAAAAGTAGTTTTGACTTTGTCAAAATGCCTGCATAAAAATTCTATACGTCCCAATTGGTTTGCAATTATCGACTTCATTTCTAAAGGTGTGCTGTTTGATACTGAAAATGTCCAGCTTAAAATGAAGAGTCCAGTTTAAAGTGAAAATGGTACAATACCACTCCTGTCTTTAGGTTTTTGGGCGGAATAGACGGGAAAACCACCGTTTTCGCAGCTTACCCATTGTTTTCTTCAAAGTAACTTGACCAGAAAATAAACACAACCATCCGAATCCACTCTGGATGACCTATCCAATGATGTAGGTAGCATATAGCGGTTCTTTAAAAAGTTGATTCGGCGGTTATAAAGTCTCGACGGCGGCGGCCTCCTTTCCTCTTCTTCTTCTTCTTCAGCGTTTGTCCCGCTTAGTTGCGGGGTCCGCTTTCGTGGAATGTTGGCGCCACTTTTTCCCTATCAAATGCCTGAACAGTGTGCAACCTAGCCATCTTCAAGTCCTGATGCAGCATATCAAGCCACCGCTGTTTTGGTCGCCCTCGTGGTCGCCCACCGGGCATATCAAGGTTAAGATCTTCTTTCGGACATTGTCATCTTTTGCGCGAAGGACGTGGCCGTACCATCGCAGACGAGCTTCGCGCATCTTCTCAAGTAACGGGGTGACACCGAACCTCTGCCGTATGGAGTCGTTGCGTACTCGATCCAAACGCGTAACTACGGCCGTCTACCATAGCATATTCGCTTCCATTATGCTGAGGCGCCTTTCAATTTCTTTGGTAACGGGACAGCACTTAGCTCCGTAAATAGCTACAGATCGGACGACTGCTCTGTAGATCTTCGACTTTAGGCGCTCTGGTATCTTCTTGTTCTCGTAAGGCATACCATATCACTTGACGCGGAACGCGATGAAGGCCTTCTCCAAGTCGAAGAAGGCGACATGCACCAGCTTCTGTTTCTCCCGGTGTTTTTCTATCAGAAGATGAACGGCGTGTATGGCATCGACTGTGCCACAACCAGCTACAAAGCCGCACTGGTTGGTAGAGAGCTGGACGATATCACGAATGCCCCGTCAACAATCCCCTTGAAGATCTTCATGCTATGCGAAAGCAATTGGATTGGAAGGTATTTGTGCAGTCTGCCGGAAGGGGGGGGGGGCGTTGCCTTGCCCGGCTTCATCTTCTCCAGAGAAGCTTCTACCTCATCTACGGTGATTTTCTGAGCGGGACTGTATACAAGAGGAGAAGATGGAATGCTCGGATGAGCAAACTCTACTGTCGAGACTTCGTCGAAGTAGGTGCGCCATCGGTTCAAAGCCATCTTGCCGTGCATGAGCGACCGTTCTCATCGTAGTTGCCAAAGAACTTCTATCATCCCCGGTCTGGCGATGACGGACCTTCGCCAGTCGATAAACAAATCGTTGCCATCGCGCGACTCAACCTTCCCGTTGACATCATCGTAATGAGTGGCTCTTGCAGCGGCTATCGCCTTCTTGGCGGCTTTCTTGGCTTCCTCATACAGACGCCATTTATCCGCTGTCTTGACGCCGAGAAATGCGTGGTATAGTCTCTTCTTCTCTCGGACTTTTTCCTTAACTTCGTTAGTCCACAGCCATGTCTGCTTATCTATATCTTACGCCGTCCCGGTTTCGTAGTGCCGAGTTTGGAACGCGCAGCACTGAGAATCGCGTCGGTGGCGTTTTGCCATGCCTCATTGGCGGTCGTGACCGTCGGCAACCGAATGCGCGAAGTCACAGCTGCTCCCTTTTCTTCGGTCGCCACCACTTGATCCTTAACGGACCGCTCCGTTCGACCCGCCTAAACATCGGTGGTGTGATCTTCATAGCGCAGATCAGTGGGCGGTATTGTGTGGCGACCGTTTCATACGGCACAACCTTCGCGTCCGTGACAAGCCCTTGGTCTCGTCTTCGCACAAGGACAAAGTCGATCTGCGTTTTAGAATTCCCGATGTAAAATGTAAGGTGGGATTCACGTATCCGGTGTTTACGATGGTGAGGTCGTGCGACTCTGCGTACTCGAGGATGCGCTCACCATCAGCGTTACGTGAAGCAAAACCGAGGCGGCGGCCTCCCCTCGTTGCACGAGATAATTGTTTCCACAGAAGATATTTAACTAGCTGGTCAGAGTAATCACTATCTAAGTAAACTATAATAAACTATAGCAATATAGCTTAGAGAAAGCAATTACAGTAGAGCGGTTCGAAAACTATCAGCTGCCAAAGCCAGCTAAAGGGTCAGTGGTTGATGGGAAATGTGATTTTTGCCAAATCAAGAGGGCGATAGAAGCTTCGCCTTCAGGTCGATGGGCCACAAAACGACAGGTTCACGGTTGTGCTATGTCACCATCCACCTATGGCCTCCCTAGTTTGGTAGGGAATTGCAACACATGTAAACAAGCGGTCAAAACTTCATAGGAGGAGTAAAATGGCTCCAGCGCACAAGTTCGGCCGAAATTTTGTTCTAGAATGGAAATCTTTCTCAACGAGTGATTTCCCCAGTGAATTCTGTGTGGAATAATGTTAGTTTCTAAACGTTTCCATTACTTTAGCTGAAATTCTGTGATTGCTCGGAGAGCGGTATGAGCCACAATTAGGGCGATCGCCGCTCTACTAGTGTGGTGACCTCACGCGACTCCCTTGGCTTCTAATGCCGCCCAGAAGACTACTGCCTCTCGAGATCCATTGTACTCCAGCTTCTTATTGGTCTCCTGCAAATAAGTTTTCGGTCAGATTTTTCTAGAAATATCACTCATATCTATCACTCAAACTAGAAAATGTTCTAGCACCATTGAATGCATTATGTTACTATTTTATTGAATTTCGATCATAGTTTCAGCCAACATTTCTCTAAGGCACCTGTAGCGTAGCAGAGTAGCACAACGGGTCTTCATTGCTCGAGTGATGAGAAAGTCGTTGGCTCAGGCCTTACCAGGAAATTCTACTAACGCGTTGGTGATGGACAAGGTCCCTGGGACAACACAAAATAAGTAGTGGTTTCCGCAAACTCGATGTCAGCGAAACGTGTTACGTCAACGGCCCACCCATTTTTTAACGACTTAACAAAAGCGACGTCGAAATCTGTTCTAGTCTATATCAAAGTGCTTGAACGAGTGTTCAAACGTAGTTGATTTCAAATGGGTCATCACTGAACGTCAAGCAGGTCGATATTGCAACAATTCTGCTGAAAAGATTAAGGATATAGATCGGCGCTAGTTTATATACATGTGTGATGCACCATGTTTTCTGCTCCTGCTTGATATCGCATAGGCAGCTGTCCAATAGGTAATTGACCTATACAATGACTTGCGGTGGCTAGTCAGTGTTTTATCCTCCCCAAAAAGAGCCGGCACCCGATTCATGAATTCCGAAGAGACGTAAGGTTCCATTGACCCGAGCGGGAAATCGGAGTCAAACCCACTACGCGACTGTTTTGCTGATAGTTCGTTATATTTGGCAGGGAATGTTATTAGCTACATGATAGCAGGGCGCATAGTAGCGCAGTCACACGAGTCACGACTTTTGTGTTTTATTATTTTATACGATAGCAACCCGGACTACGATAGATTCTTCTCACCGCCCTCAAACATCGACGAAGCCCTCCAGCAAGAGTCACAATACTACGAATACCATCCTCTGCATTGCTCACCTCTAATGGTAACGAATGGTAAGATAACTTACATATAAACGATAAGGCCTACCACCGCTCACCGTGAGCGAAGCCTAATGATAAGCTCCCATATCGATCGCGCGAA
Source organism: Heligmosomoides polygyrus bakeri (assembly GCA_947359475.1). NCBI lineage: Eukaryota > Metazoa > Nematoda > Chromadorea > Rhabditida > Heligmosomidae > Heligmosomoides > Heligmosomoides polygyrus. The sequence goes on from OX375866.1 coordinate 94,499,999, forward strand.
GCGACGAGTCGATATGGGAGCCTATCGTTAGGCTCCGCTCCGGGTGAGCGATGGTGTGACATGGGCCCAAAAGACGATGTTACTCAATCTCTCTTGGGTCGCACCACGCATTCTACTTCTACAGATGTAGGCGATTTGAATGAGTATCTGGCCACATATTGACTGGCTGTCTCCGGCGGAAGAATGAGTTAGCTCTCTATCCTTCCCAGACAAGTCTGATATCAGTTCACCGACTCCGGATGGATGGAAGGCTTGGTCGGCCTGGGTGGGAAATTCGAACCAGGAGCATAGTATCGGATGCACAAAACATCGGGCACCTCATCCTACTGCGCTACAAGCGATCTTTTGGGGTAGATACGAACTGGAATATCACGAAGCTGGCGTATGTTGAAACGAAGAGCTAAACACTAATTGTCGTCGAAACTACGAAAGGGCAAAGGGACAAATAAAAATCGACCTCTGACAATCTCCTCGTGGGATGCGCCATGCACTCCGTATTTATGGGGTATTTTGAAAACATGTTTGGCCTCTACACTGGTTTGTGGTGGCGAAGTAACGAGTCAGTCAGTGCTCTCATCTTTCCGGCGCCACTATTCCCACCTAAGAGGAATGGAAAATCTGGTTGATCTGGGACAAATTTGAACTACCAGTGAACGAGATACTAGTACCTAGTATCGGTGTATTGATCCTAGTATCTGCTGCTATCACCTGAAGCAGCAGATACTAGAATCAATACACCGATCCCTGGGAGAAATGTTGCTAACTTAAAGGAAGGAAAAAAAGAACAACCTCTTGTTCGACTCTATCACACTGAAAAACGATTTTTAAAAAATCGTTCGTGTTCATCTGTCCTTCAGTGGGACCGCTCAAAATTGTAGCTCTCTAAAGGAGCTTCACGACGTGCATTTGCAATCAGGCAGCCTCAAGGGGCGAATGTAACAGCCATTAAATGACTTTCAAGTAGATTGAGAAATCGATCGATTAAGAAACAATATCGCTTTGTGTGCACAGTACCATATAGAGATTGAAAACGCGCGAATAGACTGCACGACTGCAGCCACAACAACATGAAAAAGGTCTACGAACTATATCGCTAGATTGCTAGAGTACTTTCCGTCAGTTAGGTCGAATTACCACGGTTAAGAAAATAAAATCGTAGCAGAGACTACTTCAGCGGTATAATGTTTTCCAGAAAAAGACAGCGTGCCATAAGGAATGAAACACCGACCATTACGAGGCGCTGTAGAGAGATGATATCAAGGAGACATCGTCAACTCACTAACTTCTTTGATGCGCCAAGCATTCATCTTCTACCCAATATACGTTTCTACCACGTAAATGAGATACTTGCATAAGCAGAGGGCGAGTCCCTAATTTATTTCTTCTATACATTCAGTTTAAGTCGTTAAGAGACCACGAAGGAGTCAGCTACTTGTTACTCTCTCGCGACTTACTCTCACCGGCGTCGGTTCAAGGCTGGCGAATTCGGAATTCCTCGAAAACCTTGAGAGCGAGAGGCATCTTTGCTCATGTTGACCGATAAGCCTAGCAAAGGCCGTGTCTAGTCCGCTCAAAACGCACGTCAATCGGAAGCCCTAGAAGGCTTGCCCCTTTTAGTCAGCCTTCAAGCCGCCTTGGTCAGTCCGAGAGGTGTAGGCTAAAACTATGATCAAAATTCAATAAAATAATACACCATAATGCATTCAATGGTGCTAGAACACTTTCTAGGTATGATTGACTTAGCCAACCAATTAGCAGGATACCAGAGCTTTGATTTCCGTAAATCGGCTGCCAGATCATTCGGCCTGTCGCCTTGCTCGTGTTTCATCTTCTTCAGAGCCCCTTCTGTTTCCTCCACGGTGATCTTTAAGAGGGGACCGTGGACAAAAGCCGCAGAAGGAATGGCCTGATGTGGAAATTCCATAGTGAAAATTTTCTCAAAATTGGCGTTGGCGCTTCAACGGCTTTTTGCGGTCTGTCAGAAGATGGCCGTTCTCATCATTGATGCCGAAAAACTTCTCGTTGTCCTCGGTCTGGCGATGGCGATTCTTTGCGAGTCAGTAGAGATACCACTCAGCATCACGCGACTCGAGCTTTCCGTTGACATCTCCATAAGGAGTGGCTTTGGCAACAGCCACGTCTTTCTTTGCAGCATTCTTCGTGTTTTGATACTTCTGCCTTTCGGCTGTTTTGTGTGAGAAACACATGATAAAGTGATTTCTCCTCTCGAACCTTTTCCTTCACATCGTCCGTCCACAGCCATGTCTGCTTTTCGACCTTGTCTCGTCCAGGATTCGAAGTGCCGAGCACCGAACTTGCAGCTTGCCGTATCGCGTCGGTATCCTTGTTCCAGGTTTTACCGACAGTCGTGACTATCGGCCACCGAACACGAAAAATTATCGTTGCTTCGTTCACTTTCATTCTCCACCACTTGATTCTAGCTGCACCGCTACGCTCAGTCGGCTTCAACTTCGGAGGTGTGATCTTTAAAGTGCAGACCAGCGGTCGATGCTGTGAGGCGACCGTATCATATGGCACGATCGTCCCTCCTGTGGCAAGACTTTGGTCCCGGTCCTTCACAAGGACGAAGTCAATCTGCGTTTTGGAATTCCCACTATAATAGGAATGAGGTGGGAGTCGCGTTTCCGAAACACGGTGCTCATAATGGTGAAGTTATGCGATTCCGCATATTCAAGGATATGCTCACTATCGGCATTACGATACCCGTATCCGAAACCACCATGACAGCTGTACCCGTCCTCCGCAGCACCTTCGTGCCCATTAAGGTCACCAGCCGCAACGACGTCTTTCGACAGTATCTTGGCTGTCTTTTCATGAAGCAGATTCCAAAACTCATCCTTGGCTCGCTCAGAATAGCCAGTCTGTGGAGCATACGCAGTGAAGAAATAATAGAATCGCTCCTTATCGGCAACAACGATCTTCATCAATCGAGCATAAAAGCGTTCACTGCTTACAGTCGAGTCTTGGAAACGTTCGAAGACTATGATTCCGAAACCACTCGTGGTCCTGGGACTTCCACATAGAACGGACTTGAAGCCTCGTCCTATGCCTCCTGACTTGCGGCAGGACCACTTCGTCTCCTGCATCGCACAGAACTCTTCTTCGCTCCAGTGCTTCTGCCAACTCGCACGAGTGGCCCGTCAACGTACCCACATTCAGCGTTGCTACGCGGGACTGCTGAAGGCCGGCCTGTCACAAGGACCTATTGCTTGCACTCGACTGTCCGTGGTTAGTTTAGCCCGTAAAACGAGCAGTTTCCAGTGGCACCACGTGGAGGAACGGAAATCGCCACCATGAGTGATAGCTTTGATTTCTAAAAAAAATCTGACCGAAAACTTATTTGCAGGAGGTCACTAAGGAGACGGAGTACAATGGACCTTCACAGGCGGAACTCTACTGGGGCGCCATTCGACACCAAGGGGGTCGCGTGAGGTCACCACACTGGTAGAGCGGCGGTTGCCCTAATCGTGGCTCAGACCGCACTCCGGACAATCACAGAATTTCATAAAATGGCTAAAGTAATGGAAACGTTTAGAAACTAACATTATTCGACTCAGAATTCAAAAAATTGTTCGATGGAGCCTTTTCTCTCCTTCTATTAAGTTTTGTCCACTTTTTGCATGTGTTGCAATCCAATACCAAGCCAGGGATGCCACAGGTGGATGGTGACGTACCACTACCATGAGTCTCTCATTTTGCGGTTCATCAACCTGAAGGCGAAGCTTCTATCGCCCTCTTGATAAAAAAGGCCCTCTTGATTTGGCAAAAATTACATTTCCCATCAACCATTGACACTGTAGCTGGTTTGGGCAGCTAATAGTTTTCGAACCACTCTACTGCGATTGCTTTATCTAAGCTATGTTGCGCATTATGCTTAGCTCTATTGAATACTGAACTTTGAGTTTTCCGAGCCGAGATCAAGTGGGAGCCCATGAACTCGGAAAATTTCCAAAAGTCTGGTGGCCTAGAGGAAAGTTTTACAAAAAAGGGATCGGATCAAAATGATCAAAATTTTTTATCAGTTATGAAAAGTGCACCGTGCAGAGCGTACCATAGGTAGAAGGCGAGAAATTTACTTAAATAGTGATTACTCTGACCAGCTAGTTAGATATCCTCTGTGGAAACAATTATCTCGTGGGAGGCCGCTGCCTCGGTTTTGGTTCACGTAACGCTGATGGTGAGCGCATCCTCGAGTACGAGTCGCACGACCTCACCATCGCAAACACCGTATTCCGAAAACGTGAGTCCCACCTTATCTCATTCTACAGCGGGAATTCTAAAACGCAGATCGACTTTGTCCTTGTACAAAATCATGACCAAGGGCTTGTCGCGGACGCGAAGGTCGTGCCGTATGAAACGGTCGCCACACAATACCGCCCACTGATCTGCACTATGAAGATCATACTATCGATGTTTAGGCAGGTAGAACGGAGCGGTCCGTTAAATATCAAGTGGTGGCGACTAAAAGAAAAGGAAGCAGTTGTGACTTCGCGCATTCGGTTGCCGACGGTCACGACCTCGACGAGACATGGCAAAACGCCACCGACGCGATTCTCAATGTTGCGCGTACCGAACTCGGCACTACGAAAACGGAACGGCGTACGATGGATAAGCAGACATGGTTGCTGACAAGTCTGAGAGAAAAAGAGATTATACCACGCATTTCTCGGCGATAAGACAGCCGATAAATGGTGTCTGAATCTGTACCATAGGCAGAAGGCGAGAAGTTCACTTAGAAAGTAAGTACTCTGGCCAGCTAGTTAGACATTACCTTTGGTAGCAATTATCTTGTGTGACGAAGGGAAGCCGCCGCCGTCGAGAGTATAAAGGTCACCGAATCGACTTTTTTAAGAACCGCTGTATGCTACCTACATCATTGGATAGATCATCTAGAGTGGATTCGGATGGTTGCATTTATTTTTTGGTCAAGGTACTTTGAAGAATGTTTTGGAAAAGCGGCGAAAACGGCGTTTTTTTTCGTCAATTTCGCCAGAAGCCAAAAGACAGGATTGGTATTGCACATATAGGTATAAACACTCTGATCTTTTCAAAGATTTTTGCCACACGATTGGATTGACATTATTTTGAACATATTTACCTAAAATGACGAAAAATGTCAACATCTCATGACATTTAAAGACATTTCTCTAATGTTCTTCTACTTCGCCATCTGATTATAGTGGCAGTTTTTAGTTCGCGCGGAATTCAGACGAAGAATTTGGGTTCGCGCAAGCACTACAGAGTTTAGTGCGCCAGAGAAGATCACGAGAGCTGAAGCCGTTTCTCAACTTCTACAGAACAGTGGTAGGAGCATAAGGGATGTTTTAGTGGTTGTTTTTTTCCTAAGAAGTTATAAAGAAAAACGTTATGAAACTAAAATGCAGATGCAGTTGTTGTTCATAAGCTTACTACATATACAGTAGTCAGCCTCACAGGTAACATGCTGTCGTGCCGCCGTACTAGAGCCTCGGTGAATGGAGTCCCAAACGCAAGGCCCTTCTATGGCGGATCTGTCCGAAGTAACATTACGATAATGCTTGGCCCTGCTTGCGAAGCGGGTTCTACTAGCTTGAGATCCTGCTGCCCTAGAAGCGTACTAGGATTGCTTTGCTACGAATATGAGCTCTCTGTGGACACTGCACCTCTGTGCTACGGGTCCGACGTCAGGTACCCCTTACTTAGTTAGATACCTCGCCCCTGGTAGCCCCGCCCGCCGGACGAGTTGCCATGGGCCGGTGCTGCTACCGACCGTCAGCTGTTATATTGACTGCGTTCTAGAGGAACCCCTTTCGCCTTTTCATATTCCCATCTCCGTTTCCCCATCTACACCACCCATCTTGTTATTTCATGGAGGTTAGCTTGTACTTCTGGCTACAAGTACCCTTCTTGAAAAGCAAGATGGTGTGGTACCTTCAAGTGGATGTTCCGACAAAACTGCGGCTTACAAACCTGCCGGTAGGTTGACCTGCCCCCTTTGATGCGTGCTGACAATTATTTTGCACTGGCTGTCATACTTTTGCCAGGTTTTCTTGCTATCACAAGATTATCACCTTGCACCTTTAATTTTCCACTTAAAAGTGAGACTATGTTAGTGAGTGTAAACCCTTAGATATGGATTAGTATAGACCTTTAGACCTTAGACTAGTACTGTGGCGTATTGTGGCGTTTTATCTTCAAGTTGTTTTGACGAGTTTCATTGTTTTTCTTTTACTATTCTCATGTCTTATTCCTTGAACTCTGAACAGGGCTAACATTTATGACAGAACGATGTCTCGACCCACAACTCTAAACCGAAACAAATTGAAGCACCATTTTTTGAACGCATCACATTTGTCAACACTTTCACTGGCACCGCTCACAACATTACTTCTAATCAGTTATTGCTGATTCTTACATACGTTCGAAGATGGCACTAGCAGCATGCCACTTTCGAATGAAAACCTCGAATGAAGATTACCTTCGAATGAAGACCTCTATTCTCCTTTTCCTCTTGCACCGTGTAAACTTGTCCGACCTCATGTGCTCGCTCCGCACTTCCGCCCTGTCGAGGTTTCTAAAGTAACACACCCTTGCGCTACTCACCCTCGCGGCGCTGCGCCTCCCTTTGGTTTCATTAGTATTTGCGATTTATAAGAAGATGTTGGATCCAACCAATTTCTTCTTGAACCCTTCAAGAGACGCAGCATATATTGTACTGATTTGTCAGTCTAACATACACTGCGCCAGCAACACCGAGCACGGCTGTGTTGCACGGTTGTCACGCACTGTCGCCGATAGCTTCGCCGACGGACCACGGACCACGGAAGTATAACACCTGCCTAAGGCTAAGAGAGCTCGCGCATAGGGTGCATGCGAACGATACAGAATCATTGCTTTAAAAGATCACGATAACCTCTTCCCAGCTTTTATGCGGGGATAGACCCTTCAATGACATCGTATCGCGGTACTTGCTGTCCGGAGAGTGAATGGGATTGCCACCAAAAGGCGAGTGAAGACGACATAGACGCAATCTAAAAGACTGAGGTCGGCGAGGATACGTCGGGCCACGGCAAGGGCAAAGGGCGTGTTCATATTAGTCCCACAATGTCGACTATGAGCGTCGGCTTGTGCGGGTGCACAGATAGATAAGCCCGTAGAGATCCTGCGGCTTTTAATAGTCGGCAGATTTTACTACAGACGTCGTGGAATCGGATCAATGAGTCAACATGCTTCACCTCTGGTTGCTGGGAGAGATGGAAAATCCTTAGCTAGGAGCCATTGCAGTGCTAGTTATATCCTTGAACGAGATGAGAGTTTGTCCGCCACGTTCCGTTCCACCTAATTATTACCGTTCACTCAACACCTAACAACCTTTTCGATGTAGGTACTTCTTCTCATGGAAGACAAGCTTGGAATATCTCCGCATCCGGACGCAAGTACAACCAACAAGCTTAACAACGACTTGAAGGAATTGCTCGTATTCGAACGAGGCATCTATAGAGTGCCGCTTCCAGTCGACGGCGAAGGCAATGATAAGTCTCCGCCTGAAAAACGCTTCCCTTTAAGCAAGGTCGACCGAGCGTTAAAGGCGGTAAGGAATTTTTGAGTCAACAATACAGTCAATCATGAAATAAAATCATGCTTTGCAAGGAAAATTTTATTTTGCTCCTATGAGGAGCAACGTGCATCAGTAGGCAACAAAGTACGACTCAAACTGATGAACTCATGAACAAAACATTTCAGTGACCTATTATTTTTAAACGAATTACTCCCTTAGGTGAACTGGACCAGATATTTACTAAAAGTGGCGCCAGGGGATGTTCACGGCTATATCATCGACGATCCTCTCGTGGAAGTGCCAGATATGAAGTTTCTCAAGACGTAGGCTGTCCCAGAGTTTCACAGACTTCAAGAACGTTCGTTAACTAAACATGTTCAGCATCGATAGCATACTTAGCGATACTCCAAGTCGCGTGCTTATCAACTATGTTGTGCTTCGCTACGTTATCTCATGGTCGGAAGCTTTAGACAGCAGATATCGAACTGCATTAAAGGTGAGGATAGTCCATTTCTTGTTTTAGACTTTCCCATATGTTTTTTCCGATATGTTTAATTTGAACGTCCCGCGAACCAACGCATTAAAGGCCTCTGAGGATGGTGCTGCAGTTAGGTATTCGCACGCAGCATAAGACCAGCTCTTCTCCCATAAGGCCAGTAGCACCTGAATAACTTCAGTTTGTCTTACGGATATAGTATATTCTCTTTGTATATTCTCCTGAATAAGACCACAGGGGTTATACAGTGTGTCCTATATAATACACCCTATTTTCATAACGAAGAAGAAAATTGTGGAGGTGCTACACCTATTAACACAGCGTTCCTTTTGCAATGGGGCAGAACTAGGTTGACCTAAAGGTATGTCCTGAGTAAGCGAGGTACCGTGCTGGTGAAGTTGACCCTCCAGGCTCTGAATGTTGGTTCAAATCCCGGAAGGATCAAAACTCACAACATAACCTGCTAACTAGTAATGCTTAGAAGACATTCCGTTCAGTTCTGTCATAAAACTTATATTACATATTTATTTATTTATTTTATAAATGAGGTCTGTCTCTTTGTGTCTTTCTAACTCTAAATCGCTGAATACCTATGTAAATCTATCGCTCTTATCGAACCGCTCTCATGAACAACCGTTTGAGGTGGACAAAAAACATAGGATAGCAGATGGACGATCTTCACATCTTCAGTATCGATCGATTTTATCGATTTCGTCCAAGACTTCATCATTCATCATCATCGATTTCTGGCATATAACTAATAATTAATTGAAAACAACTAAATTTAATTCAATTTGAAATTAAAAAAAATTAAAAATGAGAACTGGCAAAACCTTGGCAGGTAGAGAGGGCTCATTGTAACGAATCGATCGATCAAGCAATGTCGATCAATATCGATATCGATTGGATTACCACTACCATTTCTATTAGAAATAGGGCGCGTGGTAACGTAGTCGGAGGAGATCCCGCTATCGCTTGCAGTCCGATCCAACGTTATTGGTTCGGATTCCCTGTACAGGTGAACTAGATCAAAACATTCGGGTTCGTGAATTGGCAGCAGGACAAAGCACTAGAAGTCATTGTGTGTGTGTCAAATACGCATTGAAATTGCCAGATATCCCGTAAAGGTAGAAAGTGGCGCATCCCGCAAGTGATTAGATACTGCCGGCCTTTAGTATTTCCTAGAAATGGTGGACAAAAGTCAGTTTCGCGCGAATATATTGGTATCTTGGCAGGCCTTAGATAAGCAAACGATATCGACTGGCCAATCAATACCGTTCAATATTTTTGAGTCAGAGGGCGATGCCGTTGGGTCGGCTAATGGGTGCCTGCTTCGTATCTGAATAAGGTTTGCCCGTCCGAAAGCATATTTGCTGTATTTATAGGTCAAGGGGGTTTTTTAATGTGTAGAAAAAATACGGAAACGCAATACTATGATAATTATAAGTACTCCGTGCCTCTAGTCGGCTTCATATCTTTTTTGTTAACACAGGAAGGGTTCTAGTTCTAGTTCTTAAAGAATTTTCAACACACAATAAAGTAATACTGTCTGCTCGTAAATCTATTAAATATAAATATTATTAGAAAATGTGGCAAAAAACATTAGGACTTAGGCAGGAAGAGGCGGACTACATTATGTGAATCAGTCTTCTTTCATAGACTACCGCCATTACAAGACTTTCGGTAGAACGCATCAAATTGGCACCGTCAAACTTGAAGTAGATTGTGCAATTACGGACAAGCGCCTTATTCGACGCCTCACCTTCAGCAAACATGCTTAGGAGTATTACTTGGGGCTGAGGATTGGTTTGCTGTTATAGGGATGAGAGAAATAGAGAAACTACTGTCCAGGCTGGGGTAGGGGTGTGGTCCTTCCAAGCCGCTCGTGTGGAAACTACTTTCGTCGCTCAGGTGAAGTTCGTAGCTGAATTCTGCGCTCTTCGAGCGCATAACCAGGCTAGGGAAGGGACTCCAGGATGCTCGTGTGGAAACTACTTTGTCGCATAGGGGGAGTCCACAGCTGGAGGGAAGGGACTCCAGTATGTGGGGCAAAAACGCCACAACGCAGGAGGACCAAACCCCCAAGCGCACCCGTACGAACCAACCCGTCTACCCACTGCACCACGATCCGCTTGCCAGTCGCGTCATCACTAGCGCACAAGAGACGTCGACGCGTGCCACAACACATCGGCAGCAGGCGCACGCTACAGTATCCCGCAAACCTGCGCATCATCCCGCGCGCGCCAATTTGATGCGTTCTACCGAAGGCGTCTTGTTCCGCCATTTGGTAGCAGGCCTTCGACTATGTGACCAGTGAAAAAATCCATGGTATCTGTGATGGAACACAAAAACAGACAGACTATTTTCGAGACTTAGAAAGACAAATTTCAGGATCTTCTGCGAGCTATCAATTCCGAACAAGAGCTCGCAGAAAGGAAACAGTATTGTCTTTCAACAGTAACGGATGTATTTGACGAGCCAGTGACTGCGTTATATGAGCGCTCAAGGAATTCAAATGTTGGTTTCGAAATTGGAGTGACTCTTCTTGAAAAAAGATTATTGAACTGTAAATACTTGGTTTCGAAATTATCTTCGACAGGATTTCGCTACTAATAATAGACCCTCTTTAAATGTATTCTCACCGAAGCAACGGTGATTCATTTAAACAAGCATATTTCAGGAGATGAAGAGAGCTGTCAGTGAAATTGTTGATGACGTGCGTAGTGTGTTGAAAACATCAGTTGACGATAACAAGCGGATGACTGAGAACCTTAAAAAGGCACAAAAACTTATATTTTCCTTTTTTCGTTTCAGTATCGTTTCTAAGGAACGAAAACTTGTATTTAACGAGCTTAATGTAAGATATTAGGTTAGTGCGAATACGGTTCCCGTTTTCGCTATTGCTATGAACCAGCAGTGGTAATATCAAACAAATTCGGTCATCTTGTACATCGTTAGAAAGCACATTTCTAACGGAGTAAATTAATACCGTTCCTCTATCACTACGTCTTCGGCGATTTTGGATTGCTCGCGAGGATGGTATAAAGGCTCGAAATAGAAAAACTTGATTTGCTTCAGAGTTCAAACTCAGTCATAGTGCAGCGGGAGCAGCTTCAAATGTCATCAACTAATAGTGTGCGGACACGACATCTGAGCCTACCACGTATAGATGGTGCGAGAAATTCCGAGCTGTGAGCTGAAGGCAGTGGAAGATGCCAACCCAAGAACGTCCACATGTGAAATTGCTGAAGAGCTAAAGGTTGACCACGCAGCCATAGGTCGGCATTTGAATAAATTTGGAAATGTAAAAAAACTCGATGAATGGGTGCCGCAAAATCAGCAATCTCGACGTCTCTTGGTCTCTTTTTAGCAGCAAGAGGCGGTCCTTTTCTGGAACGTTTTGGCAAAAATGCATGCTCTACAATAATCGACGACGTTGCAGATCAACATGGACCATTACGAAGATCCGAAGCATTTCTCCAGGCCGACACTGCACCAAAGAAAGGTCATGGTGACTGTTTGGTGGTCAGCAGTCGGTTGACCCACCACAGCTTTCTGGTCCGGTCTAAACCATCACGGCGAAAAGCACTTTGAGGAACTCGGCAAAATGCACCATAATTGTATCATTCGCAACAGAAAAAGTGTTATCCTGCTCCACGACAACGCCTATCGCATGATTCCCAGATGACAAGAAAAAACTGATTGAGTTAGGATAAGACACTCTCGGTCGTCCTCCATGCTCGCCAAACCTTTCTTCTACACACCGCGACTTTTCAAACATCTCGACGTTTTCCTGCGCGGGGCAAACGCGATGGAAAAAAGACATTCGACGATTTCATCGCCTTCAGAACTATAGATTTTTACGCTTCTGAAATATTTAAACTACTTTGTCTTTGGCAGAAATATGGTAATTTTTGGTGTTCTCGTGATTGAAAAGTTTTCCTTTGGGGAGAATTATAGTATTTCAAAGTAGTTGCTTTAAATTTTTGCACTATTTGAATAATGGAAATAAATAGTATTAGTTAATAGTAAGAAAGGATTAGTTTTGTTGCTAAGTTGGTCAAGCCATTTTAGCAGCATTCTATAACTTGATTTCCTGCTATTTAATTAATTCAGTGGTGCAAAAGGTGAAACAATTTAGGAGTTAGCCAAAAAAGTCGACTTTATGCAAAGAGAAGTGGCGTTCCATGAGGAGTTCACGAATACTTATCTGGACAATAAATTCCGAGGGGTATGGCGACTTTAAATGACATGTATTCTAGTGTTTTATTGATTCGACGGCCCTGTTGTTTGAAAAATTTGTGCACGAGTATTAAAGTAGGAGAAATACACGATCCCGCTTGCACTTTTATCAATTCGGGTTCGGGTTGCGCCTGTGCTAATCAAGGCTTTCAAAACTACGTGGTCGACAACCTTGTACGGGATATATGAAACCCGATTTGCTCATCAGCTCTCCACTATCTCATTTTATAAATATTTACGGAGGCGCTGTATTCTTTCTAGTCGGGACCTTCTGATGATATTCGCTTTCTCGCCTTCTGTCTGCGCTCTAGCCTCCCGCAATGGTGTGAATCATTCTTGCAGCCACCCAACATCTTGTCACCAAAAAGTGCGGATGCGGCGCGTCACCGCTAGACGCCGTTTGCCACCGGCAAGCTCTGCGTCCCTGCCCTAGGGCTAAGGATAGAGCCGCCGGTCTGCCGCAAAGGTGTTAAAGTCTTAAAAAGCGTGGGTACTAAGCGGGCTGGTGCCCGACCTGTCGCTCCATCCGCCGCATCGCGGCGGGGCGGTCAGGCGGCCACGCCCCTCCACCAATAGCAGAAGAGCGCCGCCGGCGCTGCGGGACCACTACCCCAGACGCTCCCAGGAGTATGTCGGGCACCGTGAACACGGAGCAAAACAAAGAACAACTTAGAATTGAACACAATCAGAACAAGCATAGAAGTTAACACAATCTCGCAGCATGTATACTGATTCATTTAGGAAGTGCATCTCACCTGCGAATGCGGAGTGGGAAAAGGAATTATTCCTGAACAAAATTTTTAATAGCTTCTAGGAGAACTTCGAAAAGGTCTCTACTGCCAATCTGTAAGAATGTAGTCATCCATTACAACCTACACGAAGGCTAAGCAACTGCTACGCTCGTCTCTTGCCTCCATATAAATTCGGCCAAGTATGAGTCCCGTCATGCCGCTGTGATCCCCTGGCGTTTGTTTCGCCATTTCAAGCTCCCCTAAACTCTCTCAATTGTGTGGGTGTGCACACCCGTGGGAGTGGCAACAAAATTGAAACGGTGGTTCACCGCAAAGTGCTGGAATCCGAGTTGTTTCCAATTCCGTTGTTTTACACCCTTCCCTGCAGTTGGAATATATGGTTGATCCCTCCTAAACGTTTTCCTTAATGACTTTGATAAGGATCCACCCCACTTCGATCAAGGACCGTTCTTAAAAAGCACTGCTTCGTCTCACGGCAAATGCCGCCGACAATCCAATGAGGCGGTAACACTCTGTCGACATGATTTTTACGCTTAGAAAACAGAGTCTCGTCGTCTTCTACGATTTTACCATCGCCTCCGAGTCTTCTGGACGGACCTCCATCAAGTTTCCTGGCAGTAACGTCTCTAATACACCTTTTCCAATCCGCGACCGTCCAGTGGTTTATTCCCAGTTGTTGCTCACACCATTTCATAGTTCTTAGCTCCAGTGTCCAGCTATAAAGAAACCGGAGGGATTCCACGAGTGGAAGGCGAGAACGATGGAGCCAAGTACCGTTCCTTATGGAGATCCGCCTGCTAGTACAAGCCATCCTGGGGTATCGCCAAAAAAAACCTCTCCTTTCCTTGAAGAACAGCTTCATATCGCTGCATGATCAGTTAGGACACTTCCGTTGACTTCGGAACAGCGCCTTCCATTGTAGACACTTTCCGGCTATCTCGTCGGTGCTAGGCAGAGAAAATAGATCCATGATGCACTGTAGCTGTAGACCCAACAGCTGCACAGGAGACTCCTCGTGCATTGCACTTCATCGACGACGCATCCGTTCAAAGGGATCAATCGCGCGGGTTCGCGCCATACCTTGAATTCGAACGTACGGTTCAATGTGGAGGGGCGTGGCCGCCTGATCGCCTCGCCGCGATGCGGTCGATGCCGCGACAGGTCGGGCACCAGCCGGCTTAGTACCGAAACATGTAGTGGCTTTCGAAATTTTGCAGGTATCTGGGCAGGTGAAAAATGACTAAAAGCCCTAGCACATCAGAGCATCCTGATAATGCAAAAGTGACGCATGTAATTCCTTTGTCCTGCTCAGAAATTAACCTGCGAAAGCCCGACGCTTCCTCCCGCTGCGACCGGAATTTCACGTACTGGTTAATTTTTTCACAATTTAGATGCTTTCTTTTGCTGAACTGACGTTCCTGGAATACTCGGATAGCGTAGGCGGCTGGATGAAGAAGAAGCGGTTCAGAAAACTTCTTGACGTTGCGAAGAGCAGAAGAAGCTCACCGTTCTCTTCACTCGAAGCGAACGTTTTCTATATCCTGTCGTTAAACCGAATATGTATGCATGTTTAATTTACTTCCCGTTCCATTGCAAACATCTGTATAACTCTTTTTTGAAGCATTTGAAACAGTCCAGATTGTTTCTACCTGGGGAACTATGTTCGGTGAAATACGTTAACTGCTATCATTTCAGCTGTGCCTGCGAGTTTCTTGCAGTTCCCTATGTACGAGCCTGGCTTTCCAAGGTTTGTTGCAAAATCTTACGAAATTTATAGGTAATTTTGTCCCATAAACATTAAATATGAACACCTCTGCTCGTCTACTTCGCTACCTCAAAAAGGTTTACTGTGACCTAAACACTGGACGAACAGAGCACCCGACGCGGTGTATGTAGCGCAGTCTGACAAGGAAACCTCTAAACTGGCGGTGAGCTTTTGCGATGCAATTTCTAAAGGATGTAGGGTCCCGTATGGGGAGTCGGGAACCATAGTTGCTTTTTCGGAATGCTCTTCTGTGGTCGAAAAAAAGGCGTGTGGACGCGCGAGCGCGAATTTCGTGACGCGCTGCTGTCACTCAGCCCAATGTGGTCAGTTGGCGTAGTGGTAATGTTGTAGCTTCACAGAGGCATGGTCGTAGGTTCGATTCTCCCCTGTGCTGGTGTTTTTGCATTTGCGATTTATCATCAGTGGGTCTCTTTATCCACATTTTCTACACATTTTTGAACAAAAACACGGCAACAAATGTCGTTTACTTTCATCGAGCTCTTTGAAGGTGGAAAAGTGAGAATTTTTGACTTCCAGGTTAAGGAATTAAAAACTGATGCCAGATTTCTGATCAGCACCCCAAATAATCCCCAGTCACAACGTTTAGACGAAATTGGTGCATCCGACCTCACCACCCTCACTCGTGGCTGGGCCTAGAGCTGGCATTGCACCTCGGTCTTCATGGTCAAACAAGGGCGGTCGTTGAGGTGCGAAGCTAATCGAGACGGAAACCAATTGAATACGTTAAGCGGTCGAGGGCTACACAGAGGGTAAAATATCGGTGCTACTACGTCCTTTTTCGAACGGGTGGTAGAGAGAAGCGTAGATGCCCAGTTTGTGGGCAGTGCATTTCGCTTACATGCTTCTTGGCAATCCACGATCACTGTAGAAGAAGGTTGGCACATCATTAGCTATTCTTACCAGTTGTTTACTACATTTTTGACTCCATCCATGTAAAGATTATAATAGAATTTGCTATCTACAACACCTCATCTTAAAACAGCCTGACTGGTCGAAAATCCATAGGGGTCATGCACTTTACTAGCCAGGTCGAAATAAATAGTTCTTCATACTTTGGTTACGGGTGCTACTTGGAGTGCTGATCATGAATCTGACAATTTCCCGTTTTCTTATAACAGGCTAGGGAAGGTGTGAGTAATGAGGTGGTGCGGCGCCAATTTCGCCCAAACTTTGTGCTTGGGGGTTATTTTGCGTGCAGATCCCTATTCTAGCATCAGTTCTTCACTTGAAAATTCTCACCTTTCCTCTTTCGCTCGATGAACGTAAACGACATTTGTTGTCATGTTTTTGTTCAAAAAATGGGTTGGAAATTGGGTCAAAGGGTCCCATTGACGATAAATCGCAAAATGCAAAAACACCAGCAGAAGGGGGAATCGAACCCATGACCTTGCACCAGTGAAGCTACAACACCACCACACTGGGCTGAAGGGCAGCAGGGCAAAATGAACTTCGCGCTCACGCGTCCACACGCTTTTTTGTCCACAGAAGAACAATCCGAAAAAAGTAACTATGGTTCCCACACGGTACCCTACATCCAGTAAAAATTGCATCGCAAAAGCTCACCGCCAGTATGGAGGTTCTCCTTGTGAGAAGACAACGGTTGTCGCTTACACCCCGAATCGACATTCTTGGTTCGGATCCCACCTAGACCAACCACGGTTTTCATCCCTCCGTGCCGGCAACGAGCTTATGTGGGAAGGACAAAACACTGGCTGAGTTGTTCATCGGTTGACCATTGCGGCTCTTTGTATGTGCTAAATGCGCATTCAAATCGCTTGCACGAAATTCCGCAAGGGCAAAGGTGTGGCGCATTCCAAAAGCTGTTCAAACGCAACTAACGAGTGACCTTTAGCCTTTTTCGTCTTGTCCATATTTTCTTAATTTTTTCTCAGACAGGTTAAAGACTAGAAGAAACTCTATAAAGGTAAGAGATAAGGGATAAGGTCGACGTTAATCAATCTCGTTGCGGAATGCGCCACGCATTCTACTTCTGTGGGGCATCGAGGAGACTATATAAATGCATATTTGGCCAACACGCAGTGGCCACTGTTCAATGTTTTCTTTTTACCAGACAGGTCCTCTACCAATTCACAAGGCAAACAACACTTGGATGGACTGGGCGGGAAATCCGAACCAACAAACTAGAATCGGAGAGCACACGTCAGTTGGCGCTTCCTCCGATTCTGCTACGCTTACAGCACAGCTGTTAGTAACCCTAACCTTGCAAACCTGAATGTTTTCTATTGCTATAATCTATGTATATCTACTCACGTTCAAATCTCTAACTTTATCTATTTCGAAGCGTTTTGAAAGGTCCTGGGTTGGTACATAGTAAACGGAAGTGGAACTCACACACTAAACTTGAGGTTTCCTAGTGCATATCGAAGTACTACCATATTCATTGCAGATTTCACGGAGCCCACTATCACCATCACCATCACCACTCACTACCTATATATAAAAGGTTTCTCCGTCGAGTGATCGAAACTAAGTGAGATACGCCGCATCACCCACAGTGGGGGCGGTCAAGTAATCTAACCGGAGTGAGATACGCCTCATCATCTACAGCGGCGCGGGCAAAATTTGCTATTGAACGTGGGAAACGTGAAAAATTTGCTAAATGAACGTGTGTTAAGCTGTAAAAGGATGCGCTTCCCTTTGCTGCAGCAGGGGAAGCGCATCCTATTACAGCTTAACACAACAGCAGCTACGTGCGTTTCTTAGCGCGCAGATTCAGAAGCCATGCCGCCGACTTCGTGCCATTAGCATGAAAAGACCACTAAATGGTAAGAGTAGAAGGGGGGACTTCGAGGGTGGAGAACGGACAGCGACCAGGAGAGAGCGACCTGTAGGAGGCATTAGGATGGGGGGGGGGGGGGGGAGAGGTCGATAGGGGCAACAATGAAGCAGGCCAGGAGGTGGCACCAGGAAGAGTTTAGACAATTAGAGGGACCAGTCGGGAGTTACCAATAGGGGGGGGGGGGCAGTAAAGAGGATCAGCAAGCGGATCCATTACCAGTAAGGGAGACCTTAGAAGATGACACAGATGTCGCGTAATGGGCTTCACTCCCCGTCGTCGTGTCGTGGGCGTGGGAGGGCTAGTTAATTGGGGTAGAGTAGTAACAATGATCGTGAGGGGGGAGGAATCTACCTGGAAGAAGCGACCTGGAGGTGGGACAAGGACGGGGAACCAACAAACAGTAAGGGAATTCATGCGGAGAACAAGGAATCTGCCATATGCATAGCCTCTTCATGCTCGACAAAGCGGCGACTGCGCGCGCTTCTGAACTTCTGGATTCGGAATACAGGTCTTCTGAGCTTCTGGATCTAGAAGGCGACCCCCTACGTCGCGCAACAGGTGTCCTGATTCTGATACGTGTTATCGACGTCTACCGTGAGCAGGGAGGAACACTAAGAGAGTGTGGAGAGAAGGGCAGTAAGGGGGACCTCCAAGGTGAACCAGGAGAGCGACCAGGAAGGAAAGGAACAACCTGGAGGAGGGGCAGTACAGGGAAACCAGCAAGAAGAGACCAGTATAGGGTCAATAGTGGAAACAAAGAAGTGGACCAGAAGTTGGGGAACAAAGAGGGGGAGAGAAGACCAATAAATCCGGACCAGCAATTAGATCCAGTAAGAAGAAACGAGGGAGGGGAACCTGGCTTCGGAAGACATGTCAGCGATATCTGGAAACGCTAGTTATTGAGCATGAGAACGGTTGTGGAGCAGCAACTTGAGAGACAGCAGTACTGCGCAGCACAAACCAATGACGTTACTGGCCGGCTTGATGCCGATAAAGTACGCACCAAGTCCTAGATGTTAGCGAATTTTATGTTCTACAAAAACTACTTTCCATAGGTCAGTGATGCGGCAAAGTCGAGCGAAGCGCACAAGTGCGAGACATGCCGTTAGACGTGTCGGAGCGCTTGTCTTAAAAATTTACTTCTCTCTCTCTAAATCTATAAGTGTAACATTTACGATTCCTTGGCTAGGAACCTCTTTAACCACAAGATGCAGATACCTTTTTAGGATGAAGTGCTCTGAAAAAAAGCAAAGCCATTACGTTTTTCTACTTCAGCGCGTACTCTTATGGTAGTGTTGGCTTCGCGGTCGCCCATAAGATAATGCATGGATCTGACAGTGACGGTATGTAATATTTGTCGAGATTATTCAGACCATCTTTTTGGTACTACTAGTTTTATTTCTATAAGGCAGGTACGGCGCTTTAGGATCATACGCTGACTCTCGCGCGCAGCCTGGATCGATTCGTGGTTCAGATCCGCCCGGGTCAACCACTCTTTACATCACTCCGAACTCGGAGAACTGGTACCCTAAGCGACAAACACCATAAACGCAATAAGGGAATGAGTGGTGTAGTGGCCTTTACCTATTCACTTAGGAAGTGCCAGAGCGCATTCTGCTGAGTGGATCGAAAATAGAAAGCAGGGGCGGAAAACACAGATTAAATTAAAAGGGATAATAGAAAAAAGTCACCCAGTAGCCTTTGCAGCAGCCCTGGCTTTGGATTTATTGGGCTTAACTGTCCGATCAAGCGGGGCTCCTTTCATGCGTCATCGGGTCATCAATACGGTAGCCTCTCGTCAACTCGTCCACTACAACAACCGCACGCGAGCCCTGCTCGCACTGGATCTGGTCTGCTACAAATTCGCATGGACAAGTCAGCAATCTACATTACTCGCTCAGAACCATAGTTTTTGGGCCATTGTGGTCGTGTCCAAGGCAGCTACGCCGTTCTTCAGACCGTTAAGGCCAATTTTTTGTTGTTGTTTTTTTAAAATTTTTGCTTCTTTTAAACGAAATACACGCGTCAACACAAGTACATAAATGAGCTGGCCGCCCCGCCACAAGTCACTGTATAGTCCAAATAAAAAACACACACACTCAATTCGCCTTCAGGATATCACTTATGGTTAGAGGTGGAATTCGTAGTGTGTCTTCGGAAAATGGTTGATTGATTGAGTGTTTGATTCATCGATTATAGCCGATTGCAAGCCAATATAACAAGGAAAATTTGGGTTCGCATAGGAAAACTACAAAAAGAATGAAATAAAATTGAGGCTCTATTCAGTACCGCGCATATGATTTGGTCAGATTTGGTCAATTGCCGAAAAGAACGCTTTGGAGCGTTCCATAGCGGCTTTTGTAAATAACCTCTTTAGAAATCAAGTACTTGTGAAAATAAACATATATTTGAGCTCAGCAGCTTGAGCTCTATCTTTTGGTATATAAATCAGTAGAGTTGATCAATGCATATAGGCCGGACATAATCAATCGAGAAGGCGCAACAGCCTGTAGTGTGAGCGTTTGGGGAGTTTTAGAATCGAACTTATCAATCGAGTGAGGCCATCGCCCGCAAACTGAACCCGCGGCCGTGTTCGGAGCGCAGTACTTCTGTCAAGGTCGAATCTACTAGAGACCATTTTACTGCCTGCAAGACCCACAAGTTGCAGCCGAAGCAATTTCTGATAAAACACCCTAAACGCTCACTCAACAAGCTGCCGCGCCCACTCGATTTATAGCTTCGATTCTATATGCATTGTTCACGGCGCACTCCAAGGGCAAGCTGGACAGTCCTAGAGCAATTTCTGACTGGGGCGGCGGGGAATTTCCGATAAAACTCCCCAAACGCTCACACTACAGGCTGTTGCGCCTTCTCGATTGATTATGCTCGGCCTATATGCATTTCTCAACTCTATTGATTTATATGTCAAGAGATAGAGCTCGAGTTGCTGAGCTCAAATATATGTTTTTTCACAAGTGCTTGATTTAAAAAAAAGTTATTAAAAAAGCCGCTTTGGAATGCTCCAAAGCGTTCTTTTCGACAATTGACCAAATCATATGCGCGGTATTGCAGTTACAATCAACAGCTACACGTTTGAAAACAATGACAAGCTATTAAATCTGCTGGAGACACTTCTCAAGTAATTTTTTTTGAACTGAATAAGAGTGATTGGCTCAATATTCTTTTTCAAATCTTAAGAAACTCAGAACCTGCTCGATCAATGAAAAATGAAGATTTGCATTATTTTTGGCTGTAAGTGTCTCAATTTTCTAGTGGCTATCTCTTGTTTTTAAAGAAGAGACGAGATAAAGTTATTGAAGAGAATGGCGCATACGTCATTTGTGAACTTATACATCATGATTAGAATGCTATTTTTCCTTTTCGTTATTTATAGAACCTTTTTATCTTTCACGATTTATTTGTATCAAATGGGAGATTGAGTGAAGTAAAATGAAAGTGAAGTTTTGTAGGCCTGAACTACAACTTCGAGGGCAAGCCGATAAGAGGACTTCTCAGTCGAGCGCAACAGGAGACAGCCGATTGTCTTATTGGCAAATTCGATGCCACAACGGTAGACAGTAGCTGACACTTATAGCGCTTCAGTACTGCATTAAAATCGATGCAACTTTTAAGGAATCAAGTACAAACATGCAGCTAAATGGGACTCTTACGCTGCAAGAGAATATGGCCGCTTTCGAAGGACTGAAATTTGCTTTCAAGGTAAATTATTTGCTCTGATCAGCATACCATGCGTCTCCAAAACAACCACCATAATATGGACATTCTGGCGTTGGATTCTGGTTCCATAAACTGTTCTGGTTCTTTTATTAAATTATTTTTTCCGCAGTAAAATACATATTTTATTTTAAAATTCTGTTTTCCCTAATTACAAACAAACCGCCCCAATTTTCTACTTGATCCACGGCAATCGAGCGATACGCTAAATGACCACATCCCTTAATATCATACTTTCCTTGTCTATCTCCTTTATTTTTTACCTTTTTCTTCTTAACCCTATTTATTCTCCCTAGTGGGTCCAGAGGTGGAGTTGCAAGTTAGACTGTTACAACGGCCTCACCTAAAGAAACGAACGGAAGATCTTTAACCAGTGGTGAAGAATGAGATGAAAGAACAATCCAGGGGGTACAAGAGAGACGTGAGGTTCTCATCACACAAGGGAAGCCCATGAACTTCCCTCAAAAATTCTCAACAATACCGATATGGTCTTGTAGGGCATTGGACGGGGATCACAGAACTCGTTCTTGCTACGGGCCACTGTGTGGTCCGAAAATGGCTAAAAATGGTATCACTTGGTAAAGCATACGTGACACCTGGAATGGCCTTGCCGTGCTCAGAACTTAACCTACAAAACGTTTGGAGCTCAAGTTAAGGTTTGATTGTAGCAATATGATAATTTACGACGTTTCCTGGACGAAGGTGCAAGGTACATTCAAGTGATTCATTTGCAACGGTGGCAGTAGTGACTGGACGGTCGAGTGGATGCGATGCGTACTTGTGAGAGGTGGGGTCTAGGTTCTATTCTGGAGAAGGTTACGGGACCTGATCTGTGGTCTGCTCCCACGAAGCCACGAAGTCTGACAACAGGTTGAAAGCGGGATTAGGACGCGAAGAAGGTATCCTACCGAAGCCGAAATGTAAAATCTTCATTTGCAAAAACGCTAACAGTCCACCTAAAGAGGCAGAAACCCCGCCCCAGAAATTGAACACTCGAACACCCCCCCCCCCCCCCCGCGTAAGCACGCTTCGCTATCCACTCGGCTATTCGGTCACTGCCGACGCCGTCGCAAAAGAATCACTTGAATGCACACTGCAGTTTCGTCTGGGAAGCGTAGGAAATTATCATATCGCTGAAAACCATTTTTAAGCTACGTCCAGAGCACGACAGGGCCATTTCAGATGTCGCTTTTGCCTTATCCGCCCTGACGCGGTACCATTTTTTTGCCATTTACCCAATGGCCCGTAGCAAAAACGAAGCACAGTTTTGTGATCCTCGTCCGATGCCCTACAAGAACAAATAGGTCCCGTTGGGAATCTTTCAGGGAATTTCATGGGCTTCCCTTGTTAGATGTGCCTTCCCCTTTGTGTGCAACGAAGTAGACACATAAAGAACACTGCTATCCACAAAAGTTGCGTTAGACAATAGATTTTAGGGTTTCGGTTACCCAAACCTTGGCAGGGAAAAGGAATTTCACCCCGTCAGCCGAGAATAGAGGTGCATTATTTTGCAACGTCGGCACACCGAACAAGCCTACGACAGGCTTTTTCTTTGCAACTTCCCAGTCGAGAAATGGAACCTGTTTGCTTGTTTCACTTTTCTAGCGTTGCCCCCTCTCACTAGATTACATCCGGCTTTCGCACAGCATATTTTGAACACCAAAAAATACGAGTATTTGGCTTCTATTTATTTATTCATTTTTATTTATTTATTTATATTTATATTTATTCGTGGCGTGGATACATGATACACCTGCGTAAAATAATAGTAGAAAAAGAAATACGCTCTACTAGAAAACAACAGATCAGAAATCGATTAAGAAACTGGCAGGAGGTACCTGTACATAACTTTAGAACAACTACTACAATAATATTATATTCAACAGCAATTTCTTGAATGCACACATAAATTAAGACAGCTAACTAAATAAGAATAGGATAAAAATTGGGCACATCTAGCCCAGTCGGAGGAGGCGCCGGCTGTCGCCTGCACCCGATACCAGGTTCCTGGTTCGGATTTCCCGCCCAGGCAAACCAAGCCTTCCATCCCTCCGGGGTCGATGAATTGGTACCAAACTTGTCTGGGAAGGATAAAGCACTGACTTGTTCATCGGCTGGCCACCGCAAGTCATTGTATGGCCAAATACGCATTCATGTCGCCTCCACGACATCCCGTAGAAGTAGAATGCGCTGGCGCATCCCAAAAGGGATCGAGTAACGCCGTCCTTTATCCCTTTTATAAACAATCAAGAATTGACTAAATAAATATGAGATTTTTTAAATTGCTACGTGGGCAACAAAAAATGGATCATATTTTGGCTAAAACTGCTTCAGTGACTGCTCAAACAGTCTATTAAAGCTGTCACAACGATGTTTTGTTGCGATCAAAACTTCTAGCGCCAGGCGAGACTCGAACCCGCACCTCCCTCTGACCGGGCGGGTATGCTCTACGCCTTTACACCACCGGCGCCGCTTACACCAGTCTATTAAAGCATCTTCACGCGACATTTTCAGGCATACCAACGTTGGAGCGGCAGATCGTGCAACTCGACACGACTGAGAGGCATGGAAGGAATCAACGAAGACCAGTTGTTCTTCGTCGGAGCGGCAGTGGTACTGTGAAATTGATCCGTCCCTGGAACTAAACTTGACAGTTTTTCTCTCGAATTCATAATTCTATCCATTGGCTTCAAATTGAAGTAGTATGTGCTCAAAGGCTTCCGCCTAAGTAAGGTTATCAGATATTATACCTCTTTCACAACAAGATGTTAGGTGAACACCTGAGAGAAAGGGAGTTATTTAATCCTATTTCCACCTATTTCGCCCGCATACTAGCGCACTCGGAAGAGGTGCCGGCTGACGCGTGTACCCGATCCCAGGCTCTTGGTTCGGAATTCTCTACCAGGCCAACCAAGTCTTACATCCCTCCGGACTCGGTGAACTGGTATCTGACTATCCTGGAAAAATACAGCACTGGGTTTGGACTTGTTCATCGGCGGACCATCGCATATCATTGTATAGGCCAAATACGCATTCAATTTAGTTCCACGACATACCTAAGGCGAAGTAGAATACGTGGTGCATCCCAAAAAAGTTTGAGTAACGCCCTCCTTTGTACTTTACTCACTTACTCGTTTATTTTTACTATTTCGCTGTTGCTCATTTTGTTTTTATTGATTTACTTTATAATTCTTTTTAAGAGTCGGATTGAAACGTAGATTATCAAAAATCTCTATCACCTATCCGCCAACGTAAAAGTACTTGATGAAATTCTGAAACTTATTCTTTTCTTCATTTCCTTATTTATTAACACAGGTTATCATAGCCTGGAAAAAATGTAAGACCTTTTCTTCCACTTGATCAAATCTCAAAAATTGCAGCCGTTCTGCTCGAAGTACCCTCCGGAAGTGACAAAACGAAAGATAATTATTGACGACCGCTCGCCAGATCGCTATATGTAAGTGAGGTCAAATGGAATGATAAGTCAATTCAAATCAGTTTCTTTAAGCCTCAATTGGCTGGTATCGAGATTGTAAGCTGTCACAACGATGTTTTGTTGCGATCAAAACTTCTAGCGCCAGGCGGGACTCGAACGCGCACCTCCCTCTGACCGAGCGGGAATGCTCTACGCCATTACACCACCGGCGTCGTTTGATCGAATGCAACATCCATCCCGGATGCGAATAGGTGCTGATCGGTCCCACGAGGTGTGGATGTTGCGTTCGATCAAACGTAGCCGGTGGTGTAATGGCGTATAGCATTCCCGCCCGGTCAGAGGGGTTCGAGTCCCGCCTGGCGCTAGAAGTTTTGATTTGATTTGTTTCGAAAAAAACATCGTTGGAATGATAAGTGTTACAAGTTGAGAATTCCACTGTCAAATGAATTAAAAGTACAGTTCCGCGAACATTTGAAATCAAAGCGGCCTTCCTAACTTCTTTGAAATGTAATACCTATGAAGAGAAACACATATTTGAACTTGGCAGCTCAAGCTCTATCTTTTGACATACAAACCCCAGCAGAACAATGAACAATGCATATAGGCTCGACAGAACCAATCGAGTGGGTACGACAACTTGTACAGTGAGCTTAGATTGACGAAAACAGCTCATCTTAATGCGCGAAGAATTCAGTAAACCAATTAGCTCGTATATGCTAGCATGTCGATGGGAAGGACGAGTACGGAGAGGCTGCTAAAATCTCAGGGCCTAACCAGGCTGCGCAAACTGAGAAGGACTAGGATGACGATCTGTACTTACAACGCCCGCACGCTTGCGTCAGAAGCATCCGTCGAGGACCTGATGATGCAAGCCAGGAAGATCAAGTACGACGTCATCGGACTGACCGAGATGAGAAGACACCACCCCCTACACGCCGCCTACGACTCCGGAGAAGAACTGTTCCTCGGAACATGCGACAGCAGGGGAGTAGGCGGCGTTGGTGTCCTCGTCAACACGCACTTGGCCATGAACATCGATTCGTACGAGTCTCTGACAAGCCGAATCGGACGTCTGCGACTGAAGCGATGTGGCTCCGTGCCAGCCTTGACTGTGTTCGTCGCGTATGCCCCAACATCCGACTACGACGACGAAGACGTCGAGGCCTTCTACGTGGAGCTGGAGAAGTTCTATAAGGAAGATCACACCTTCTACAAGGTGATCGTCGGCGACTTCAACGCCAAGATCGGGCCACGAAGGTCGCCGGAAGAACTTCACATCGGAACCCACGGTTTGGAGTGGAACGAGCAAGGTGAAAGGCTGTCTGAGTTTATCATGTCGACCAAGACCATCCATGGAAACTCGCAGTTCCAGAAGCCTCCCTCCCTACAATGGACCTGGGAATCCCCCGGTGGCCAGTTCCATAACGAGATCGACCACATCATCTTCAATCGCAAGTATTGCCTGACCGATGTCTCCGTTGTCCCCAAGTTCTACACGGGATCGGACCACCGCCTCCTTCGCGCGAGGTTCCGCTTTTCGCGTCAAGGAGAGAAGGCCGCGAAGTTCAAGAAGAGGAATCCCAGAACGACCATCAACTGGGATCTCTACACCTCTCTTGTCGGCCTTTGGGAAGATGCCGTCATGGACAACGTCGACGAGGAATACGATCGCTTCGTGCACCATCTCCACGATAGTGCTAAGGGAACCCAGAGCTTGAAGACCACCAAGAGACGTTTGTCTCCGGAAACACTCGAGCTGATACGCCAGCGTGGAGCGGCACGAGCGTCAGGCAACTACCAACTGACGTCCGAGCTTGCAAAGCTATGCAGAGCGGCGATAAAGGAAGATCTCAAGGAGAGAAGGGCGGAAGTGTTGGCTGAAGCAGCAGAGGCAGGGCTGAGCATCCGCAATGCCCGCCGGAACTTCGCCAACTTCAAGACCAAGATTACCGCTCTCCGACGTCCTGACGGAACCATCATGTCTTCCAGAAGGACCATGAAGAAAGTCATCCACGACTTCTACTCCGATCTCTTCGATAGCCACGTCCACCTGCCCCCATGCCATCTTCCGCAGGATGGATACGTCATCCCCTCTGTTCTCCCTTCCGAGATCCGACACGCCATCTCGTCGGTGAAGAAACGTACAGCACCCGGTTCTGACAGGATTAGACCCGAACACCTGAAGAACCTCCCGCCAGCGCTCATCAACACCCTGGCTCGGCTCTTCACACGATACCTGTCGGAGTGCTAGGTTCCATCTCAGTGGAAGACCAGCAGGACCGTCTAGCTGTACAAGAAGGGAGACGTGCACGACATTGGCAACTATCGCCCGATCTGCCTGCTGTCCGTAGTCTACAAGCTGTTCACTCGAGTTATCCTGAATAGGATCGGCCGAACGCTGGACGAAGGACAGCCATGCGAACAAGCAGGATTTCGGAGAGGATTCAGCACGATCGATCACATACACACCATTACGAAGCTCATCGAAGTGTCGCGAGAGTACAAGATGCCGCTGTGCCTTACGTTCATCGACCTGAAGAAGGCATTCGACTCCGTCGAGACTGAAGCGGTCATGGAAGCCCTGCTCACCCAGGGGGTTCCTACTCAGTACATCAGAGTCCTTCGAGAGCTGTACAGTGGATTCACGACCAAGATCTCACCGGTCTACAACGACGTCGTCATCGACGTGAAGAGAGGGGTTCGACAAGGGGATACCATATCCCCGAAGCTCTTCAGCGCCACCCTCGAAAACGTCATGCGCGAACTAGAATGGGAAGACATGGGAGTGAAGGTCGACGGCCGGCAACTGCACCATCTTCGCTTCGCTGACGACATCGTGCTCATAACACCGAGCATCAGTCAGGCGGAACGAATGCTGGCCGACTTCGATCGTGTATGTGGAAGCGTTGGACTGCAGCTGAATCTTACGAAGACGATGTTCATGAAGAACGGATGGGTTTCTGATGCCTCATTTTCGCTCAACGGAACGAACGTCTCCGAATGCTCCAGCTATGTGTATCTGGGTCGCGAAGTCAACATGGCCAACGACCTAGCACCAGAGCTGAGCAGGAGGAAACGAGCGGCTTGGGGAGCTTTCAAGAGCGTCGAAGAAGTCGTGAAGAAAACGAAGAACGTCCGACTCCGTGCCCACCTATTCGACTCCACTGTTCTTCCTGCCCTAACATACGCCTCAGAGACCTGGGTTGTACGAAAGCAGGATGAACACGCGATCAGCGTCGCGCAGCGTGGAATCGAGAGGACGATGCTTGGAGTGACACGACTCACGCAAGTGAGAGAAGGCCTCCGGAGTTCCGAGCTTCGCCGACGTTCGAAGATCAGAGACGCTGTCGCATGGGCCAAGTCGTCGAAAATTAGGTGGGCCGGCCACGTAATGCGATTCGCAGACACCCGCTGGACGAGAGCCGTCACAGATTGGATTCCGCGGGATGTCAAAAGAACACCAGGACGCCCACCAACGCGTTGGTCGGACTTCTTCGTGAAAGCCCTGAACGACCGATATGACGCTCTTCTTGTCCCTCGAGCGAGGAGGATCCATTGGACCACTCTGGCACGCGACAGGGACGAATGGAGACGCTGCTGGCGCTCGCTCGAGCAAGTCGATGATCAACGGGACGACAGGTGATACAGGTGATACAGGTGATGCTAGCATACAATGAGATTTCCAATTCCACTGACTATGGCGGATGTTCCAAGGTGCTGCTAAACTGGACACGCGCTCTTTTTCGGCAAATGTTCTAAACATATGCGCGGTACTGTACTAATTGTTTATGTGGGCGACATGGTGAGAGAAACGGAACTCACAGCCTAATCAAGGCCCATCGAATGCGCCCATCCTCCAGAGTGGAATAGTGTAGAGGTAGCGTTAACGGTTGGTGGTTTGGTTGACTGGTGCGTGTGCGGTCGGTGCTCTGATTGGCTGCTGTGGGCGCTTCTCACCATGTAGGCTGCATTAATGAATAGTACCTACAACCTTCGCATATTATTTCAGGGTCAACTACGCTATGCAAAACCTGCAAGAGTTCTCTGAAGTGTTCAAGTGCCGCAATGGATCGGCAATGAATCCAAAGAGACGGTGTCCATTATGGTTATAACCGCATTAAAAAGTAACTATTTTATACAAATAAAGATTATCCGCATGAAGAGCTCCTTAAGCTAGAGTCGGTGGTTCAGTTTATGTCCGCTTTCCTCGATACACACATGCACGAATTGTATACCACTGTTCACCTCAAACTTGGGTAATTAAACGAAAGCTGCATAATATACAAATACAATACAATTTAGAGCATTCTAAATAAAAACATCCTACAATAAGTTAATATGAAGATTAAATAAAACAGAACATGAGAAGAGCGCCAAGTGAATTTTCCCATATGATACTTTTATAAGCAGTTTTTTGTCTGCATAGCGCAACAGACTGATAAGCTCAGTGCGAAATTCTTTTACAATATCCCACAAATCGTCCTAGCTTCGCGAAAAACTCGCGATACTCTTGCCTTTACGGGACCATTGCATCTACTCAACAGCAAATAATGGTTCGAATTTGCCGCTCAGGCAAAGCAAACATTCCATCCCAACGGCATCGATGAATTTGTAACTAAATTGTCTGCAAATGAAAAAGCTATGACACCTCAATGAGTTGGCCACCGCAAGACATTGAATAGGCCCGATAGGCATTCAACCTGCTATATTCCTGGTTCGGATTTTTCGCACCAGCCAACCAAGCCTTTAATCCAGGCTTGTCTGGGAGGATAAAGCGCTGACTTGTTAATTGGCTCGTCACCGCAAGTAGGTATAGGCCAAACACGCATTTAAATCGCCTCCGCATCTCAAAGAAGTAGAAAGCGTGGCTCACCTCAAGGGATTGAGTAACGGCGTCCTTTATTCTTATCCTTTAATGCCTTTTGGAGCTAGAAATTTCTTCGCCCGCCGAGCCCGTAAATACGTTAACGAATCAACAGAAATGTACTGGTCTAACTTCCTCGTAAGATACGCCTATCCTCACCTGGCGCTGCTTATCCAAGAATACTTTTGCCCGCCAGCCGAGGCGGAGAGAATATTTTTTAGGCCGTTAGACGCATTTTAAACGATTTTTAGAAAAGCGCCGCTAATAACAAAAATTTGGGAGGCTACTTTTCCTGAACGTTAACACATTAATGATGTGTCACATCTATTGAAGAGTGTGGGACATGTGACACGATGTCGTGTCATGGTCACGACGTTGCAAAAAATGGATGGTCCCACGCACCGGGCACTCGAAAATCGTGCATCCGATAACGTGGAAACATTCCAGTGACTGGCTTTTAATTGTATCCTTATTTGATCTTTTTGTACTTAGTTGCCTGTGCCCGCATCGAAATTTTATATGGTCGTAGAACAGTCGGACAAAACGGTTTCGCAAAGAACTATGGAAGGAGGGCACTCCAGATTCTGCCTGATCACACCTTTTAAGATGCCTTGTCGGTGATCATCTTCCATGATAATTCCATAGCTGTTCTTATTCCACGCCCTGTAGATAATTTGTTACTGAAGGCTTGTTTATTCTTCTACGTTTGTTGATCTTGAATTGTTTGTATTACATTGCAATGTTGCACTCCATTCCTTTAACGTTAGCTGTTGAACTCCTGAAGTGGAAACCAATACGATTTCCTTGATTTTTCACTTGAAACAAGAGTTTGCATCTATTTTGTATTTTTAACGAAATTTAAAGATTTACCGGAAATTTAACGAAATTTTTTTGAAAAATTTCGCTAAAAAATTTAACGCACATAATTTTGTGTGCACTCCTAATCTAAAGCACCACTGTTTGCCTCAAAGTTGAAGCTCCGAGGTTTTTTCAGCGCTGAAGCGGTAGATGCTTTGATCCTCTGATTGGCTAGCCACACCTCTTGCACTCTGTCCGGTGAAGGCCCGCCATGTGCCATCTGCTGCCCACGTATACCGTTCTTTCGGTGTTGACTTGACGCTATAGTGGCAGAACGCGGTACTGTCAATTGGTCGGTCCATTGTGTTGGGTTGTAAGAAGAGTTCTGATAGTTTTCGAGCGCCCAATGTAAGATATAACCTAAAAGCGAACTAAATTTTTGTTCCTGATCTTAATGTTCTGCATCGCTTAGGAACTAGCGACATTGCTCTTTCCAATTTTCATTTTTTGTGTCTCCCAAGATTTCCAACACAGTTGGACTCTTACCACATCTTCTGAAGCCCATACGAAACATCTAGACTTTATGAGGAAAGATTCAACAGTCAAGGGATACGAATGTAACTGTTGCAGCTGAAAGGCGAAGGTGGATGATGGAGAAACCTAAACGCTGCTGGATTCCAGCGATTTCGAAGGATTATCATGCTTAGAATAAATAAACGAGAGCCTAATAGGCCTACATTAGTTGACAAGAATAACTATTGAAAGAAAGCAGACGCGAACAGTGAACAACAGACGTTCGTCAAATTCCTGTTATCCACTTCATGAAACCTGAAACTGAAAAAGATGTGCGTCAGCTGGAGTTACCCTGCATTTGCCTAACCCACACACAACAGTCGACACGAGCGAACAGTGGGGTGCCATCAATCAGATCGAGGCGCACGGAAGTGTTCCTTGATTAATTTGTAGTTTTATGAAGAGAAAGAACGTCGTAGATTAGGTACCACGGTTCTGATTGTATTTGTCTGTCTATGAGCCTCTTTAGATCTTTCATAAGTCTGCACAAATGGAAGTCATCCCTGTCGCGACTTTCTCGCGATCATGGGACGATTTTTAGGATATCGCAAAAGAATTTAGCTTCGAGCATTACCAGATTTTCGCGCTAGGCGAACAGAAGCTCTTTGTAAAAGACAGCCACCTGGGAAATTCGCACTGTCCTTGCATCATTGTCCTTTTCATTCCATTTTTTTGTAGTGTTGGCTTCTCCTCCGATGTATTAGGGTGTCCCACACGGAATGTCGCTTCAGACCGAAAATGAAAAATCATACTAAGCAATTAAAACCAGACTTTATTCGGTATCGTATCCTTCACAATTAACAAAAACCTTTCGTCAACATACACACAAAGAATGGATCCCGTCTTTAAAGAAAGGAGCTGGCCACGAATCGACGAATTTGGTCACCCAAATCCGGATTTCGTCTGAGTCGGCGAACTTCTTCCCAGCCAAGGCGTGCTGCGAGCGGAATATGCGGTAGTCGGACGGAGCAATGTCATGGATGTACAGCGAATAAGGCAAAGCGTTCCAACCAGGTTCCCATCTTTCTGCTGAACGGCTTTTGCGATATGAGGCCTAGCAAGAGCATGCAGCAAGTTGGTAGAGGATATGTCAACTCGATTTGGATTTAAACTGGGAGCAGGCTTTGGAGTAGAATCTGGAGCATACAAGCTCTATTGCAAGCTCCCGAGTCGATTTGTCGGATCAGCTTCAACGGCGATGCGTGAGAGGTCGTTATCCAGGATAGGCGCTTCTCTTCCGTGCTTTTCGTCTTGAAGACTTTCGTCGCTCGCGGCAAAACGTTGAAACCACCGCTCGCACTGTCTTTTGAAAAAGACATCTTTGGGAAATGCAGCTATCAACGAACGATGCGATTCCGCAGCGGATTTCTTCAATTTTAAGTCGTAGAGCAGGCACGAGCGCACAGTCATGTTCTGGCCCATTGTAGTCTGAAGGCTATAATTTCTGAAACCGGTTAGGGAATAATGTAGGGAAAATAGAAAATGTAGAAGATAAAACGCCGCGAAAAGCTAACCGTAAGTAAGCTCACAAACGATGTGAGTAACTGTGAGAAGAAGGCCACAATGTACGGGACATTTCGCGTGGGACACCCTAATATTTAAGGAGCTCTCATAATATGATATATGTGCTGTATTTATACTGTGGGTTTAACTACCCAATGTGGGTTGAGGTGGTAAAAGGTGAACAACGATTCGGGCAGAGCGACAGGAGGTACACCCGCACCTTGCTGGGGGCGTGGCGTCAGGAGGTACAGCCGAGCAAGGGGGATGAGAGGAGGAGTGCATGCCCCCCAGCAGGGGGCGGGTGTACCTCCTGACCGTCCCCCAACGATTCGTGCATGTGTTGTGTGTCAAGGAGACGGATGTGAGCTGAAGATCCACAGCCGAACTCATCTGTTGCTTGTTTTTAGATCAATTTAAGCCACTATCAGTCAATCCTCAAAACATACAGAGGAGAAATATGCTGCCCTGAGGGTGCTTAGTCTGAAGCCTATTAAAGGCAGTGATTGATTTTTTCTTGCACGACGATCCATCTGCACACTTCTCAAGAATCGTCGTATAAACGTTGAACGAAACTTAACTCAGATATACAGGGTGGCCCATAAGTCCTGCAACAAAATTAGGAGACCTTATTGGTTGTCTTTTTCCAATTGCGAAAAAACCGCATACCAACAGTTATGTAGCATATACTTAGTGCTATACTTCTGGAAAGTGTTATGGTTGTAGCTGCTCTTATTACAAAGTAATGCGCTCTCACGTAAAACTACCGAAAATTCTTCTCTGGCCCGTGGTGGAGCGCTTCCATTCCGATGTGACTAAATTTCGGAAGATTGATTGTTGAACATACGTTATGATGGTGTTGTGTAGGACAGTTCAGAGGCTTCTCAAGAGTGAACATTAGATGAACGGATCTGAACTGCAATAGAAGAACGCTATTAATTTTCTGATCATACAGGATGCAGCAACCAGCTGGAACAAATTCAATATTCAGCCGTGTGCGTAATCTATTGCTAAGCAATATGTAGTTTCTAGAAAACTACAAGGAAAGCTCTACAAGTCCACCAGTGAGATGAAGACTCAGCTATGAGGAGAAGAGAGTAGAAGGAAAAATTTGTAAGCGCAGTTGGAGGGCGTCGTTCGAAATGAGTATTCAGCCTTTGCCTCATTTGATGAAAAATTTCTCAAAGTTGAGCGATCTCAGAAAGGTCAAGATAATAGTGCGTTTAACTACCTTTGCGGGAACCTGATGATATAAAAACAACGGCCACGCATGGCAAGTTTTTGTCATACACGATTTTCCAAAATGTCTCCCCGCACTCCATAGGTTTTTGTGTAAAAATAGTGAAAATCAATAAAAATGTTCGTTTGATAGGAACAAAAACATAACACCATATATTAGAGACGCAATCGCGCTGTTTAAAGGCAAAATGCACATTCTGGTAAAGCGATTCCTGTAACAGCAAAAGAAAAGGACGTGGTAGCGGTTCTCAGGCCATCAGCATAATATTGCACCTGCGAAAGACTAGCTGTGAAATTCCTAAATCTTTAGATTTTCAATCTTTGTTTATTAACCATCTTAAAGAAAATGTCTTGCTCTATAAAGCCTGGGAAAACTATTGTTCAATATCTTCTTTGGAACGAATAAGAAGTAAAACTCCGTAAGAGGGGCTGCGACGTGAGCTGCAAAGCAACCCACACGATCTGAAGGCTCTTATCAATCCAGGAGTGGTCCCTTATGAATAATACCGTTCCACCATAATCTACAAACCATGGGCAAACATGATTTAAAAATGTACCAAATTTAGTGCATTCTTAGCCTTTTTTATACGCCTATGTTTTTGTTGCAGGACTTATGGGCCACCCTGTATAGTCTTATGTGCCTATAATACTTACGTTAGGCCGATACATGAGTGTGGAACAACAATTTTTTACGCAGTTAAGAAGAAAAATATACTTAGGACTTTAAAAAGTCCAAAACAGCTTTACTAAAAAACTATTTATCAGGAAATGTGGCTTTGATTACCATGCTATTCCCAGCAGTGAAGTAAAAAACGAACAACTTGGACTATAGACACTTTCAAAGAACAGAAGAATATACGTCCTCGCAATGGTTCACGAAATTCTCCATGGCTTTTGTGGACTTGATAAACGTGACTTCTTCATGGTGAGACCATCTAGAACCCGAGGTGGAGGAGAGAAACTTTCACTAAGTACTGCAGAATCTTCAATTCGACATTTTGTTTTTTTGTTAACAGACAGATTCGGATTACATGAAACTTGGCAAAAACACATCAATTCCATACAAGCTGAAACCATTTATTACGAATGCAAGTCGATTCATAAATAATTCTAGGACATAATGATATCTCGAGGCAGAACCCCTCTTGGTTTTTTCTCCCTTCTATTCTTCATTAATCTCTGGGTGCTTGTTATCGCATGTACTTCCTAATTAATCTATAATACTTGGCCTAGATCGTTAGCCAATGTCATGTGGATTTCATTCTATTTACATCATTTCTAATTAATTCTAATGGTTCTTCACATGGATTTTAGCTACGTAATAAATAGTAAAAATAAATGAACGTCATGAAACATATTCACTAAAAATGAACGTCATGTAACATATTCACTAAACTAAATAAACCGAGATGGGACATTCGTCGGTCTTTTAACCAGCAGTGTTGGGGTCTACCTTCGTGCTTCCACTTCACAACTTCTAGAATATTGGTCGGACTTGGACAACTCATTGTGACAATTGCTGACGCCGACGCTTAGGAGAGCAGAGAAGACATCAGTATTGTCATTTGCCTTCTTCATTAACACGACGAGACGACGAAAGCGAGTTTTGAGTGTCTGGCCCGTGGGACGAAACGCGCCGCACAAATCTGGCGACGACTGTTCGCCTTGTGGAAGGACGCAGCCCTAGATAGAAATTCGTGGTTCATTGTTCATTTATTACCTACAGGGCATGTAAAAAATGTGTGATTGTAAAACAAGGAGAAAATGACAGTCGAGAATGAGCAAAGAGTGAGCACTAAACCAGAAAAGGTAAGGAGAATTCGAAGGAGAAAAAGGGAACGAATGAGATGCTAAGGAGAAAAACACGAAGCGAAATTGAACGCATTTCTAAACAGGGGAGGTAAGATTTCTTCCCAGCTTCTCACATAACTCCCACACAGAGTTTGGGGAAAGTCGGTGGTCCAGAAACGATCACCGATTAAGAAGGAAATCGGCCGCAATGATCCAAAAGGACATCGGCATCGTGTTGAGCATCCTGAATAACCTCTCTGGACGAAGTTTGGATGGACCGGATATCATTCTTGTTAAAATAATGTGCCGTCGCGTACCATTGGCGACATCGTCCCACGGGACAGACTGGCTGTTGCGCACCATTGAGCGACAGTGTCGTCAAAGTTAACATTATGTCTCGTTTTTCCTTGTCTGTGTAACTAAAGTTTCTTGGAAGGTGACCACCTCTGCCCCAAGGTGCCAAGTCCGACAGGCAAATATTTTTGCTTCGTACTCATTTCGCTGGCACGTGTAGCGCAGTCGGAGGAGGCGCCGACGGTCGCCTGCACCCGATACCAGGTTCCTGGTTCGGATTTCCCGCCAAGGCCAACCAAGCCTTCCATCCCTCCGAAGTTGGTGAATTGGTACCAGACTTGTCTGGGAAGGATAAAGCGCTGACCTGCTCATCGGCTGGCCACCGCAATTCATTGTATGACCAAATACGCATTCAAATCGCCTCCACGACATCCCGTCGAAGTAGAATGCGTGGCGCATCCCAAAAGGGATTGAGTAACGCCGTCCTTTATCCTTTATATTCATTTCGCTCACAAACAAAAATCGCATGTTTATCTTAACAAAGTCTAGCAGAATTCAATGTAGGCGTTAGCTCGGACGTCCGCGACTGCACTAGGAACGTGTGTTGCGCACGAGGATTACGGTAGACTTTAAGCCAATTCTGGGTCTGGCATCTCCATTCTTGTCAATTTTATTTGTGAGACGTTCAGATTGATTTCAAAGGCGTCAGACATGCTCAGAACGGTGTTCAATCTGCCGTGAAATTTTTATGTTCTCTTCAAAAATGTTGTTTGAAGTAGCTTGTTCTTTTCATCAAACCCTCTCATATTGAAGTGATGAACACAAAAAATATTTATTGAAGACCAAAAATTGAATAGGCGTCAAGTGAAACAAAATACAATATGTCGAGTGATTCTGGCTTAGTGACGAAGAAGAAGACGACAGAGGCACAAGCCTAGGCCTACACAACATGAGAACAACCTCAAACAAGGATCACCATCACATGGATCTGATCTCAATAGAAGCGACGTGCCGGTGAGCAAGCGTGAAGGAAAGAACGACGACCGGTGCGGTCGGCCGAGTGGTCCGATCATTATAAGCTAAACAACGGTGGAGGATGCAGTGAAAATCTGTGAAATTTACAGATCGAGACATCGCTGAACGACCAGATGAAGCAAATAAAGTTGTTCCAGGAACACATCTGTGGGAGTGAAGGCGTCAATCAATCAGCATCTATTCATTGACAGTTGTCGCTCAATTCGCGGAGCTTCCTGCGTTCTTCGTGGATCTGATCCATGATTTCCTTCGTGTTCACCTTACAGCTGAAAATAAAACTACGTTTTTCTAAAAGATTCTAGTCTATGCAAAAGAAAGTCTGCAAAAACCTTTTTGATTCGCGATCCTGTGACAAATTATTGTAATACAACGGGTATCACAAAGAAATCTATCTTCCGTTTAAACAGCCACAGTTTTCTCAACGCTGAGGCTTTTTTCCATAAAAAAATAGGAAAAAACGAAGGCTCGTGGTAGTGCAGTCAGAGGAGGCGGCGCCTGTCGTACACAGCCGATAGCAGGCTCCTGGTTCGGGTTTTCCGCCCAGTCCAACCAATCCATCCATCCCTCCAGTGTCGGAGAATTGATAACAGACCTGTCTGGGAAGGACAAAGCGCTGGCTCGTTCATTGGCTGGCCATCGCAAGTCACTGTATGGCCGAATACGCATTCAGCTCGTCTCTACGACATCTCGTATAAGTAGAGTGCGTGGCGCATCCCAAAAGGCCGTCCTTCATCCTTTATCTTCTCTTAGGTTCTGGTTTCCCCAAATTCAGACCCTTTTGAGGTAAAAACGCAGGAAGACTATGGTTAGAAATACCTCACTACGCAGCGAATTCGAAACTATATCGCAACTAGAAGCGCACAAATGCTTTAAAACAGAGCAAAAATTAACAGCTTATTTGGCTGTCATGACCTGAGTTTTTTTCGAATAGCACTTTGTTTAGAATTTATTTCTTTCTTTAATGTTTGTCCAAGAGCAATGTCACTCAAATTGAATCTCCAGAAAACTTCCCTAATATTTCTGCTTTCTTTCGCACTGGGTTTCATTGTTATCTCAACTATTATATGAGTTGAATCCCATGCTCAAAAAACAACGTTGATGCAACTTTGACGATCTCTGCAAGTGCTACAAACACAAGGTGCACCAGTTGATATTACTGAAAAGCTGCAGTTCAAACCCACTCTTCGGCCAGCGGACAGCACTTGGCGAGCTCAGAGCACTGCTTATGCCACACTTTCGTGTCTTTTCTGCAGATTGAAGCCTGTAAGAGCTAGTAATCACTTAATATGGATGGATAAGACGAATTTTCTATTCTTCGCCATCCTCTACACCCAACCGTTATTGAGAAAAGATTTCCAGCACGAATAAAAAGAACTCACTTTTCGTTTCGACGCACTTTTTCCCGATCCTTTCGACGAGCGCTTCTTTCGTTTGCTGCCGGGAGCAAATGGGAATTTGGCATGAATCGCATGGCACTTCTTCAGCTGGAAATTAGGTTTTGGAATGAAGGATGGCACACACTGACAAAATAAACCGGTAAAGAAGTGACCATATTTCAATTCCACATATAAAATTTTCATTTTCAAGGTGTTCGCTTCATCAAAATGACTTCACGATGCAATTTGAAGCCTAATTTGGTCCATGAACCTCGACAGCAGCAAAGAACAAGAAAGGTCATACACACCATTTTAGCATACTCGTGAGCACGCACCGCCTAGGCCTTGGTAGAATAACCCGGGATTCAATTCCAGGTCAGGCTAATCAGTTACTCCATAGCTCTCCGATCGAGGAATTGAAATTGGCACAGAATTCTTGGTCTACTAGCCCCTGTAAGCTCGCTTTCAGATCAAAAACGCATGCAAGGACCATCCTCGGCCTATTTTAGAGGTGAAGTGCGTGGCTTACTCTATAGAATTATATCCGGCATTTGTCCTTTAGACGTTTGTGTCAGTTTGAAATCTGAGGAATGTCAAACTATGGGTGGAGTATTGGTTAAGAAGAAACCGACACTGTGGGCAATTCTGGCACTCGACAGAAACGAATGGGCGCCTGCATGACCCATACCTCTCAGCTGCACGCTGAGCGATCACCTACGATTTGAATGCTTTGTTCGGACGATCACTGGCTGCGTGACGGGACTGCGAGCATCCCCGAGTGAATCACGATGAACCAGATTATCATTGAACTGCAGTGATCCCAGAAATTCTACCGGTCCTGTCGCATGCCAAAGTATCCCAGTAGAACGGCCTCGCTTGTAGCCTTGACAGTCATTGCGCTTGTAGGACGCAATGACTGTCAAGGCTTCCGACGACGCGATGGTATACGTTTTCGTCTGTAATATTCACAACGATCCTTACCTCATCGTCTCCAAGTATTGACTCCGATATCGATGCATCCTTGATGTTCTTCTGCACACAGTCCCTGGCCAATTCAGCTCGCCGTAGGTGAAGACCATTCAGCGCCATCTTTACGTCCCATTTCTTTCGAGTACACGAGTCCGTACTACTCATCCTGAAAAGAAAAATCTGCGTTTCCTGTGAGAGTTTTGCGGTCAGCGCAGAGCAATGTTTTCATTAATTTTTGCAGACCTAGTGCAAATATCTACACAGAAGACGCTAGGGTGAAATTAGAAGCTTGAGAGCGAAGGACGCTACATGAGTAAAGAAGTATTTGAACAAGGCATAAGGGTAAATTTTGGCATTCATCAATCTCTTCGAATGCGCCATGAATTCTACTTCAACGAAATGCCATGGAGACTAATCGAATAAGTATTTGGCTCATACAACTACCTGATATACCAAACATACGGACAAGCTAGTCTCATTCCCTTCCCAGACAAATCTGACACCAATTAACCAACGCCGGAGGGATGTAAGGATTGGTTAGCTTGGACGAGACCTAGACTGAGAACCTTGACCTGGTGTACGTGCTGCAATAGGCTCCTCCTCCGAATGCGCCTCAAGCGCCATGAAAATATTGTTACCATTGCTACATTTAATAGAAATAGGTGAAAATCTACACGTAAAAGTATTTAGATAATTCTTGTATTACTATTTATTAGAATTAAAATTATTTTCGTAGCTCTTCAATAACATAGAATACAATAACACAACAGTTTTGAACAAAGGACAACAACATCATCTAAAACAACGACAGCTAACAATAACTTAAACATGTTTTGTTTCGTCTCTATCTTCATACAAAACATGTTCATAATTAGTTACCCCGAGGCTCATCAGTGAAGAAGGTAACTAATTAATTTAGTTGCTAGTACTGTATTGGGCGAAATATTTTTTAATGTGTTTTAACTTGTACTTGCAACTAAATTTTACAGTTGAAAACTACAGGTAACACTTATGTTTCAATACAATTGTGGTACATTATAGAAACGTTAGCATATTGATACTAACTATAAACCTAATGTTATTCATATATGTACACACATGTACACATACATACACATATACACATATATTTACATTTTTTATTTAAGTTTGGGCGCGTGTAGCGCAGTCGGAGGAGGCGCGACTGTCGCGTGCACCCGATATCAGGTTCCTTGGTCCGGATTTCCCGCTCAGGCCAACCAAGCCTTCCATCCCTCCGGGGTCGGCGAATTGGTACCAGACTTGTCTGGGAAGGATAAAGCGCTGACTTGTTCATCGGCTGGCCACCGCAAGTCATTGTATGGCCAAATACGCATTCATCTCGCCTCCACGACATCCCGTAGAAGTAGAATGCGCTGGCGCATCCCAAAAGGGATTGAGTAACGCCGTCCTTTATCCTTTATCCTTATCCTTATTTAAGTTTACTTACTCAATTATTTATTAATTTTTATTCATTTTTGATAATTTTAGTTTTTACCTTTTATTTATAATTAACTTTTGTTTTGATGATATTAATTTCTTAATGACCATAAAGCATATAGCCTTAGCTGTGACGGCTCTCTGACTTTGCAACATGTGCTGTGGCAATAAATAATTCTCATCTGGAGATCAATTCCAAAAGGTGATTGCTATATCAGAGCCATCGCACAGCGTGTCCAGAAATGGTAATGTTTGAGTCACCATTAAATATAATACTTGATTTTTTATCCACTGCGAAATAACTTTTGCAACAACTTAATAGAAATCGCTATGTCGAGCCTCAGTGAAAATTACCATTGCGAAGAAAAGCGCACCATGCGGAAAATTTAAGGGCAATGAAGTAAGCGCGTGGCGCAATATAAAGATGCGTCGCCTGTCAGGTGCACCTCGTATCGTATCACGAACCGGGACCCGCCCCCGATGAACCTGTGCTGCTATGCATGCCTTCAGTCAGCGAGATGGTGTTGAACCTGTCTAGAAAGGGTAGAACACTAACTTATCGCCTAGCCACTTTCCATTTGATAGGCGATGTCCCATACGGATAGAAAGCGTGACCTATCTCAAAGAGGGATTCACAAACGTCGACTTATAAGGCAAGCCAATGCGGTAATACTAGGAGGAGGCAATCGAACGAGAATGATTCATAGTGTGTAGAAGTGAAAAAACGCTGCAAAAAGCAGAACTAAACAGTAAAGTTCAAGCAAAGATGCCGCAAAGCTTACTGAACATTCTTCTCGGTCAACAGGCACTCGTTTTGCTTGGCTTCGAGGCGTTGCATACAATCGAGATAGTCTTCGCAGAATCCCTAAAACAGTGACAATATCAGAGCAGCATGTAACTTTAGCCAAAAAAAAAAACAGAATCATTAGATATTCACATCAAGAATTAATAAAAGGATAAGAATAAAGGACGGCGTTATTCAATCCCCTTTGGGATGCGCCACGCATTCTACATCTACGGGATGTCGTGGAGGCGAGGTGAATGCGTATTTGGCCATACAATGACTTGCGGTGGCCAGCCAATGAACAAGTCAGCGCTTTATCCTTCCCAGACAAGTCTGGTACCAATTCACTGACCCCGGAGTGATGGAAGGCTTGGTTGGCCTAGGCGGGAAATCCGAACCAGGAACCTGGTATCGGGTGCAGGCGACAGCCGGCGCCTCCTCCGACTGCGCTCCACGCCCTCCTCGGTAGTATAGTGGTGAGTATCCACGTCTGTCACATGCGAGACCCGGGTTCAAGAATTAATATATAACAAAAATTCGAACCCGGGAAGAGGATAACAGATCATTTAGCACAAAACTTGCCGGATAACAAAAATTGATTACGAACGAAGAACTCAATTTAAGTCTGACCAGGAAACACACAATATTTCTCGGTTGTTAGTTGGATTAATTAAAATAATAATCACATGTTAAGTAATGAACAAACGATTGATTGTTTAAATCAATTAATTCAATGAATCCACCTAACGACCTTGTGGCGCAGAAGTATTGTAAACACCTTGAATACCAAAGCCGAGGTACCAAGACGAAAGGCATAGAGATTCGTCGATGAAATGTCTCACGGTCAGGCCTATGTATGTACATATGTCCGAATGGAAAAAATTCTACAGCTAGAATCTGCACTCCTAGCGTAGCAGAGTATCTGCTCGATGTGTACTCTTAAACCTTCCCAGCTCTGGAGGTTTATTATGCAACCTCACTGCCGTGAGACGCAATGCCTTCCATGCAACACCTTACGTAGAAAAATTTCAAAAATTCTGCAGGGTCGAGTCGGACATCTGATCTCTGCCCCATGTTGCAGCATTTTTTTTTGTAATCGAAGCTCGGTAGGTATTAACTTGTGTCGCTATACGACTGCATGGTAATAAACTTCCAGGGCCCTAAGTTGGTATTTTCAAGGGCCCCGCAGGTTCTTTGTTTCAATTTGAGCGACACAGACCATGTCTTTGAGCGCTACCTTCTTTGGCAAGATTAAGGTACCTATCTTTCGCAGAATTCCCTAAATTTTACTAGTATCGCTCATGCAACAATTTTTTACCTCCAACCTATAAGGCTTCTCGAAAGCAATGACTGTATTTCCTATGTTAAAACTGATACACTAAACTTGTTACACTCCATCGAGGGGAGGCACAAACTGTCATCCTCCACTTCAGGATAAGGATAAATAACGGCTCTTCGCTGCGTCACGCATTCTATTTCTATGAGACGTCGTAATGGCCTGCCGAAGTTGGGTGGCCTGACCGGAGGCTGGCCGTGCGAAAGCGTTGGCGCGAGAGCGGTGGGTCATGGAAGCCCCGTAAGGCTGGGACTCCAGCTGCGGCGGTGGCGCAGGTGCAGTGCTCCCGCTCGTCAGATGTGACGTCGCTGGTTCGGTCTCCATTGCTGCCGGTTTTCTCGCTCACCATACTTTTTGACGTCGAAATGATTTTTTTATTCTGAGTTATGACACCAGTTTGATTAAATAGCCGAAAAAAACTACCATACACGCTTGTAAAAATGCTCGAAGGCAAATCCTCAAAAACCATCAACAATGGGGCTGAACCAACGACGTCACGCCTGACGAACGGGAGCACTACATATCTCTGCGCCACCGCCGCATCACGTGGTCCTTTCTAAGGCCTATGGCATACCGCCGGCGACGAGTCCAGCGACGAGAGGAGCGGAGCGACGGAGGAACGGTGGTTTCAGCGACGGCGGTGTTGGGCGGGAGCGAGAATTGGCACTGGAGCGCGGTTAGTGACGCTTGCATGCGTGCATGCGTGGTGCAAAGGGTCGAGCGACAGCTCGTCGCCGTGCAAAGCGCAGCGACGACCGGTCGCTGGCGGTATGCCCCCTCTCCAACGACACGCCGTGACGACGTGGCATCGACAACCGTCAAGTGCGCGCGCTTTCCCCATTGTATCTGACAGGGTCCTGACACGAATAGTCGAACACTTGTCCGTTGGCAGTGCCATCGCCGGCCACGTCGCTGGTGGTATGCCATATGCCTAACGAAGCCCCCGTGACTCACAGCTCTCACGCCAGCTCTTTCGCACGGATCAGCTGTGGTCAGGCCACTTCGGCAGGTCACAACTTCTCAGAAGTTCCGTTTTGCAACTTTGACACCCAGGTTCGCAATCAGCACTTCGAGCTCCTTCTAATGACCCTGGTCTGAATTTGAAGTTCCATGGGAGATCGAAACCCTTCCTTAGTTAGCAGCATTCAGTTGGACTGCTGATGGTGTGTAAGGTGTGGATGAATGCCATATCTTGGGTATGTTTCTCCCTTTTACACCGCATTCCACGGGTTCAACCTTTGACGAATCCAACATACTTCCGTGGATCACTGGTATGTGTACCCAAGGGCACGATCGGGCTACACCCCGATCTGTTTACTCGACGGGAGACTTGAAGCATCCGTTGTTGATTCGCGAAGCTTCGCTGACATTTGATTTCAGATTCGC
Organism: Heligmosomoides polygyrus bakeri; assembly: GCA_947359475.1. NCBI lineage: Eukaryota > Metazoa > Nematoda > Chromadorea > Rhabditida > Heligmosomidae > Heligmosomoides > Heligmosomoides polygyrus. Next base: position 94,544,207 of record OX375866.1, read on the forward strand.
TTAAATGGCGGAGTTCGATAACTCGTACCTCTTAAAATCGCTCCAAAAAATGTGAAAACAGACATAGAAAGCCTGGAGGGAGTATTCCACCACAAAAGATTAGATGCAAACGTGGCCCATTATGACCTGTTTTTTCCCCTTTCCGATTTGTTCAAGAACATTTAGATGTGCACACTACAAAGGTCTTAGAAGCTCAGAAGCTTTTAATTCTTCCTTTATCTCGATTTGAATGAGAGCTGAATGATGGCAACCTGGGGTCTGATTCATCAACAGGTTACATAACTTTATCAAAGAATTTACTGCGAAAACCTCAAATAACACGGCTTATCGCCCGCCATATCGCTTGATAACCCGCGATATCAGGGATTTCGACTGTAATTTTCTCTGGTAAGTTGCTGGAAGTCGTAGATGAATCCGGCCCTGGCTAACATTGACCAACTGTATGGAAGTGCAAAGTCTAGCCCGTCTAATGTTCCGTACTTTGCTCACACTTCAGCTTCATAAAGGGTAATAAAGACAATCAATTCCTCACGGAATGCGCCATGCATTCCACTTCTACGTAATGTCGTAGAGACAATTTAAATGTGCATTTTGGCCCATATGATGACCTGAATTGGCCAGCCGATCATAAAGTCATCCATCCAAGACGAAACTTGTATCATTTCACCGACCCCGGAAGGTTCTAAGGCATGGAAAACCTGGTTGCGGACCCTAGTGAACCTCGATTCGGGGTCAACCTCCTCCATCTGCTCGAAACCACAGTCTAGCCTTCACAAATATGTGTAAATCGGCTATTGAACGCTACTTTGGAAAAGATTTGGCGCAGATGGCAGAAAGCGACTGTTCTCCTAAGCATCCTAAACAATCCAGGTTTAACTGAACCCGGGCTAACCATACCTACAATCCCTTCAGACCAGATGAATACCTCGAATACCAGACTTGTTGAGAAGGGCAGACACGAACTTGCTATCAGATAGTGTACAAAGCGCAATCCATGCAGGAGACGGCATGTGCGTATCCCGAACTGGTTCAATATTTGGATTCTTTCTAGGCCAACCAAGCTTTCGTCAGCTCCGGAGTCGATGAATTGGTCCTAGGCGTGTCTCGGAAGCCCTCATCAAGTTGCATGATCAGCCGCCAGCAACGTCCTTAATCGCCCCCGCCACGTGAGTGTTCCAGTTGATCTCCCTTGGTCGAGGGACATAGATAGTGGTACATCGCTTGTTCTGCTTTCACAAAAAAAATGTCAGCAACGCGATTATGGGCGTCCTGGTGTTCTTTCATCCAGCGGGTGTCCGCGAGACGAATAGCATGACCGACCCACCTAATTTTCGACGATTTCCTCCATTCGACAGCGTCTCTAATTCTCGTTTTTGACGTAGCTCGGAGCTCCCTAGTCCTTCGCTGGCAAATACCCATATAATTTGGGTCCACCACGTCGAAAGAAGTGAAATGCGTTGCACATCACAGGGATAAGGAAAAATAAAGGTAAAGGATAAAGGACGGCGTTACTCAATCCCTTTTGGGATGCGCCATGCATCCCGCTTCTATGGTATGTCGTGGAGGCGATTTGAATGCGTATTTGGTCATACAATGACTTGCGGTGGCCAGCTGATGAACACGTCAGCGATGTATCCTTCCCAGACAAGTCTAGTACCAATTCATTGACCTCGGAGAGAAAAAAATGCTTGGTTGGCCGGGCGAGAAATGCGAACCAAGAACCTGGTATCGGGTGCTCGCGACAGCCCACTGAGCTACATGCGCCACGCCACAGGGAAGGCTTAAATAATGCTGGACTTCAACCTTATATTTTCCTAAGGCAAAACGGATTCTCTAGAGCGAAGCTAAGAGCAGTAGTGACATAGGGAATTCTGTAGGGATCTCCGTCGTAAACAAATCCACACGCAAAACTGTTTCTCCTTGATGAACACCAAGCTCTCCACTGAAATCCCCATGCTCGCCATCACAGCGTGTAAGAGAGTTTTGTGCGGTTATTCCAGCCGTCGCTGTCCGATCGCAGAGCGAAATCGAATGTGCTCAAATAAATCGCGCCGGAATTGAGTGTTTACTCTGTGACAGCTGCGCATGAACAGAGGAGTATTCGGAGCGGCGGCGTTTACTACGACCAGATCCGGTAGTCGTAAACATAGCGCATGGCCAGTCTCATAACTGTTAGATGGCGATTTTACTGCTGTTGTAATGGACGAAACGTTGTTTGAGCGTAGCCAAGAATACTGCGGCCTACCTTCCGGCGTTGTCGCCTTCTTCAGATCCTGGAAAAGTTGAAGTCATTAAGTCGAAGTCAGTCGAAACTACCCTCCCAAATGCCATTCCATTCTGCAAAAACCCATCCCAAACCCTATGTGACCACAAAACAGGCGCCGTAATAAGTCGAAAACAAGGCTATGCTTACATAAATGTGGACTTGGAGATTCCGACTTTTTACGGCGTCGTTTTCGTGGTCTCTCAGGCTTTGAGAGGGGTTTCCGCAGAAGGAAATGGCATTCGGGAGGGTAGTTTCTCAAACGACTTCAATTTTTCCAGGCTCTGAAGAAGGCGACAACACCGAAACGTAACCCCTAATAAAGATCTATACCAATCTTGGCTACCTGAAGAAAATGTTCGTCAATTACAACGTCAAAGATGCCAAGATTCGTCGAGAGTCGGAAGTTGGATGTACTGCTATTTTTTCTGCGTTTCAGTACAGGCGAGGGCAGAGTAATAACCGGGGGGGGGGGGTGCACATAATTAAAAATTATGTAATAAATTGACTTGGGATTCACAGAGCGGCTGCTAGAGGACAAAATAGAGCCTAAGCTGAGAAAATTAACAAAAAAAACATTTGCACCACGGTTGTAAAGAGATACACTTATGTACCCTCTCACTATCATATGTATTATAGATCAGGGTTATAGTATGGCAGGCGGCGATCAACTGTATTTGACTGCGCTTTGCCTGCCGAGACGTATTAGGTTGTCCCATAGCTCCTCGCCGTTTTCTTCAACGATTCATTGCGGATTTCGCCGGCGGTCTCTTGCAAAGCGCTGCATAGCATTCGAAAGAGAAAGACTTACTCTATCAGAACATGTATTGCGTTTCTTTCTTCATCATGAATTTTGTCAATTTTTAGGTCGTTGAAGTGAAAAGTGAAAAAGTAGCCATCTGCGCAGTCGCTTCTCTCCGTTTAGTTTGGAATTCTTTGCGCAGTTTTTCATAGCTTTTGAAAGACAATGTTCTGTACTGCAAGAACATGTGTTGGTCCTATTTGTTCCTTTTTTCTTTATTGATTTTTAGGTCATCAAATTAGGACGTCCGACTTTTCCGTCCGAACTTTTACCCACTGCTCCTGCTCTGAGGTGGATTTTTTTGCTTGGTGTTATATATCAGTCGATAGAGAATGCCTTGCTCTATAAGAATCTGAGTCGCTTTTATTGATTCCTGTCGAACGTCAACAAATTTCCAGAAAGAGAAAAATCAGCTTCACCAACAACTCCTTCTCCTTGTTCAGTTGTTGATATTCGACAGAAATCAGCATTACCCAATAAACGCGACACAAATTCTTACTGAGCAAGACATCCTCTTCCGAACGACATATAACACCAAGCAAAAAATTCCAACCACAGAACCGATCTGTCGGTAAAAATTCGAACGGAAAAGTCGGACGTCCCAATTTGATGGACTAAAAATCAATAAAGGACAAGTGAGCAAATAAGACCAACACGTATTCTTGTAGTGCAGAACATTGTCTTCCAAATGCTATAAAAAACTGCTTAAAAAATTCCAGACCTAAGGGGAGAGAACAAGTGCGCCAATGGCTACTTCTTCACTTTTCACTTCAACGACCTAAAAATTGACAAAATTCAGGATGAAAAAGAAATGCAATAAATGCTCTGACAGAGCGAGACATTCTTTTTCGAAAGCCGTATAGCGCTATGCAAGAGACCGCCGGCGAAATCCGCAATGAGTCGTTGAAAAAATCGGCGGGGACTTATGGGACAACCTATATTTACAACCGCGGCGACTTTTTGTTTTGTTTTGTTTCTTTCTTTCGTTCCTATGATGCCCCCTTGAAGCGGTTCCCTGAATCTTAAGTGAATTGTTTGCATAATTCTTAGCTATGTGCCCCTTCCCCAATAGGATAGATCCGGAACAGCATCTCCCACTTCTTGGACCCCTGGAGGTCATTCGGCAATCCACTTGTGAGGTCAGCCCGCAAGAACGCTTTGGTACAATGGCTAGATAAGTATCGACTGACAATGAGTATTGCTTAGCATCTGCTCGACAAACAAAAACGTCGCCTGTAGCGATAATGGCTAAAGATACCGTAGCAATCATATCAGTTAAAGAGGTGCCGATTATTCCTTCCATTTGAAAAACGAAAATTGATAACCCTCTCGCTCTGCAACATTCCGTGGATGAAAGTGCGTGGCGCATCCCAAAAGGATAAGCAATATCGATTGTTTTCAAAAAGTATCAGCTCAAACAGATGAAGAACAGATTGTGATAATCTTGTTAGAGCGCTACACCGCTAAATATCCGACAGCAATAATAATCCTCCGATTCCCGAAGTCATTCTCCGTACTACTGAAGGCTATACTGAAGGCTTAACATAGCATATAAAGCTCTGAATTCGGCTTTATGTTTATAATAACACATCCCACCCGCCAATGTTCGCAACAAAATTTTCATTTTTTCTACCCTATTATTTATATACTTCGTACAAAGAGAAACGACTTTCGGAACTATCCAGATTTGAGGGTGGCATATAGTTATTTGCGTCTCCATTCCCTTTTCTACGAGAGATTCAGGTGCTATCAAGTGATTCGAGGAAATTTTGTGAATATGGTTGCGTGGTAGGGGACGACCTACGCATTCCGCAGTTCACGGCTGCTACCTCCCGACTAGGATAGATCCCGATTTTCCGAGGATTTGCAATATAACCACTGCGAAAGTACATACGCTCACCTCTCGACAAATGCTACACAACTTCATCTTTGAACACAGGTGGCTGCAGGATCAAAATTCTTTTTTCTAAGGCAGAGTCTTGACTGCACGCTTCCTTTTTACTCAAAGAGCTGGTTCGAATTTTTTTTTTATTTTCCAAAAAATATGCTTTCCCAAATTCCATTTCACAACTTAGAAGTCTCATTGATAGGTACCTCAAAACGTGACTCACTAGGGTGATGCTGTTCGTAATCTTCCATCACGTAAACATATGTTTCGATCTATCCTAGTAAGGAGGGGCAAGCGTTCAGTGTCAGTTTCGTAGGTCATTCCATGTCACGCAACAACGTGCCCTGAATTTAAACATAGATCACTCGTACCATGGGACAGCAGGTGAAGCTCTTGTAGAAATTCAGTCAAGGTATTGGAGACGCTAACATGTCCCTTCGATTAGGATAGATCCCACGTGTCTTGTTCTTCTCATTGTGCATATCTCGATTTGCCTTTTTGTACAGCTGACTGCAAATAGTCGTCTGCATGGATATCCAAGTGCAATAAATAAAATAAAATAAAATATGTAGCAGGTACTTATAGCCAGCCACGCAGAAAGAAACAACCTCTGATAGTTGTTTGTAGTTCTATAAAATTCTATGAAGTTCACACTAAATAATAAAAGTAAAAAATAGCTGCAGCAATAATTAAAGAAGGAATCGATCCGATCGTCATCACAGCTAACTGAGGGGACTGAAATGAAGCTACGTACCTCGGATGCTTCGCCCACGGCAAGAAGCAGACTGACCACAAGTGCAAACATTCCGGACATCACCGCATTGAATTCTGAAATAAATGGCTAATGTTTTTTTTTTTTAAACAAAGGTATTTACGAAAAGACGAGTATTTGATGACATACATATATAGAGATATTTATAACAACATTTAGATAAAAAAGGATAACGGACGGTGTTATTCAATGCTTTCTGAGATGCGCGATGCATTCTACTCTTACATTCTACTTCTACATTCTACTTTTACATGATGTCGCAGAGGCGATCTGAATGCGTATTTGGCCATACAACGATTTGTGGTGGCCGAGCAATGAACAAGCCAGCGACTTGTTCCTCTCACAAGGGAAGGGTCTGAAGCGTATGTCTAAACAGGGGGAGCGAGTCATATAGGGGAATCCTCACCTCTCAATTAGTATGAAAATGTGCTTATTTTTTGCCAAGTCGCTAAACCCAAGGAGTAGAGGGTCACAATGGGATACGGCTCAGCACGCGTTTGGGGGTCTTGTACGCCCGCGATGTCCCTCCAGCCACTGGCTCGCATCGCAGGTGGGTAGAGGTTTGACTCCCGTGAGAGAGGCCGGGGTTTGGTTCCCCTGCACTGCTGGAATTTTGCATTTCAACTGGTTGGTTGAGATTTGGGGGGATTCTGACGTCTGTACCATTTTCAGACGTTTTCTGCGCATTTTTCCAGCGGTACGTTGTGGTATTCAACATGGTGATGTAAGATGTTCAACACCAGTGATACACAGGTGTAAAGTGCATGAAGCAGCACTGGGCACAATACGGGCAGCGTATAAAGGTTACAGGATCTCACAGTTTGTTTCCATACATGGACCAATGAACTCAGGACAAAACCCGCTCGGATTTTCAAAAGAGACCAGGATGTGACGTCGGAGGTGGTTAAAATGAGAAACGAGGTGTGTGGTGCCCTCTTTCCCTCATGTCTGTCTGTCACTTGGAAATCAGAGGTCTGCTGAAGGTTTTCTAAAGCATAACACCAACAATGTTCGCCGATGATCGAGTGGTGATCCACCTGCTCACGCTGAAGTGTGGCCCACCTTTATACAAGGAATCTTCGAGAGAAGAAATCAAGCTGGCCGAACGGATGGCCAGCATACTCAAGGACTTCGAAGTACGTCAACTTGAAGTTGAAGAAGACGAACAGCTGGAAGTGATGGAAAAAGAAGAGGAAGATTGGGATCCGCAAGATGAACTGATGGACGTGAAGAGGCAAGCAAGCAGTGGAGACATATGATAACGTTTTCGCGTGGAACACTTGTTTTGGAGGAAAGGGTACGTCTTCAATTGGTTTCGGTTGCGTGCTCATAACCATGAGGAAGACACCGCGATTCGCTACAGAGGCACTTTGCACCTGTGCATCACTGGTGTTGAACATTTATACATCACCATGTCGAATACCACAGCTGGAAAACTGGATCCGTACAGCTGGAAAATTGCGCATGAAAACGTCTGAAAGTGGTATAGACGTCAGAATCCCCCAGATCTCTACCAATCAGTTTAAATGCAAAAATGCAGCAGTATCCCATTGTGACTCCCTACTCCTTGGGTTTAGCGCCTTGGCAAAAAACGAACACTTTTTCATACTAATTGAGGGGTGAGGATTCCCCTATATGACTCGCTCCCCCGGTTTAGACATACGCTTCAGACCCTTCCCTTGTCAGACAAGTCTGGTACCAATTCACCGACCCCGGAGGGTTGGAGGGCTTAGGTGGCATGGGCGGGGTATCCGAACCAGGAGTCTGGTATCGGGTGCACGCGACAGCCAGCACATCCTTCGACTGCACTACCCGCGCCCTCTACTTCTATATTCACCATGTATACCATTTGCAGAGATGAGCTACAATGACATGGAATAATTTGCAAAGACAACCTTTGAAAATGGGAGACAACGCTGCAAGGCTGTCTTGTGGCAGGATTAAGAACAACAAGTAAAAATATGCTAAATATTGCTTCAAAAATTGGTAATGAGCATCAATACGAAGTGAAATGTCGGCTACTGTCGAGACAAGGATCAAATAGGACATCGTTCTGTCAGCAGTTCAGAAGAAGATGCTCCAAGAGAGGGTTTGAGAAGGAGATGGATACAACCTTAAAGAATACCTGAAACAGTCGAGCATTAGCTGCAGCTCAAGTTCGATGGGGTAGCCCTGTATAATCTGACGAGAGATAAGGTAACTTACCATATACATGTTCAATTTAATAGCAACGTGATGCTCAATGATCTAGTAATCGAATTCAACACACACAAGAGAGATTGACTAGTCTTTGAATGGCTTTTGAAGTGGGTGCCCAGAGCAATTCATTGAAATTTATTAATTTATTATTTATCGCACTCAGAAGCGCTCTTCACAATCGAACGAAATAAACCCATAACAGTAGTAGAATTAGAATATTTCTGGATTCTATTTCGTCCAATTAGTAATCGAATGTCCAATGGAAAGAAAAAGAAATTGAATTCGTTAATACTATTGTTAGAAAATTATATTTTTCCTTTGAAATTCTCTCTTTGTCTAGAACATCTTTCTAGTGCACGGAACTCTATTTTTGAGCAACAGTTTTTTACCAAAAAAAAGTAACTAAGGAAGGCCAGAGGAATGGCCCACAATGGGAGAATGCTAACGCCACTTTGCACGTGGGTGGTATGAGCGGCGTAAAACAGGCCGGACGCGGGGTCAGTGTGAGCGGTGACGGAAAACTGGTCGGCGGCGCTTAAACAACAGAGCCACAGAAGTGGCAGCGATTTGGTGATAATAGTCTATGGGGGTGGCGCTGCGATTATGGAGGCTTTCCGAACACTCGAAAGAGGGGCGGGATGGACATCATCCCCAGAGGAATGAACGAAGTCATAAACACTGTCGGTCACGGCGACACGTCTCCGCAAGGCTAGACACACATATATAGGCAGATTGTATGCGTGTAGCGCAGTCGGTGGAGGTGCCGGCTGTCGCGTGCACCCGATACCATGTTCTTGGTCCAGGCTTCCCGGCTGGGCCAAACAAGCCCTCCATCCCTCCGGGGTCGGTGAACTGGTGCCAAACTAATCGCTGAAGGATGACTCTGAGTGTTCTATCATTTGGCAACCACTCCTATAAGCCAAGCACGTTTTCAAATTGCTCCACATTCTCTCGACGAAGTGGAATGTGTGGCGCATCCCAAAAGGAGTTGAACAACGCCGTGCTTTATCTCTTATGCGCTCGTTATCGCCACAAATGTTTTGGAATAAAAGTGCCTTTGCAGCCGAAGCCACATATGTCAAAATGGTTCACGATCTTTTACTAATCATGAAGCTCGTATAACAAGTGCCGGTGTTTGGCTTATTAAGAGCTACGACGTCATCGGAGAAACTCCTAATTACGTCCAATAATATTTCTTCTTTCTTGTTTGTTCAGCTTTATATTTTACCTATTTATTTATTTAAAGCATAGACCAGGGTCTAGCGTGAGACAAATTTAGAAACAGTTCAATACAACAACAAAACAATCTAGAATTGAAACGACATACGTAACTCAAAGCATTAGCCGAATAAAACAGGTCATCAGCAGCAACACGGCGTCTGTCATATTGGAGCACTCTACAATTTTCATCTTGAGATACACCTTCTGCAGGTTTGAACAGAGAGTTCCTTCAGGTCATCGTGCTTACCAAGCAAGAGATTGAATACCTTGAGAGCTCTTTAGGTTAGAAAGTCGGACCTGACACGTGATTTAGCAACCGATACCCTAAGTTTCAGCTTTCCTCTTACAGACCTTGTCAGAATCCCATCGAAGAAATCCCTTGGTTTTATGGATAGATTTTCAACCCGAGGGCGCGTGTGGCGCTGTCGCAGGAGGCGCCAACTGTCGCGTGCACCCGATACCAGGTTCCTGACAGGTTTTCCACCCAGGCCAACCAAGCCTTCCATCCTTCCGTGTCGGTGAATTGGTATCAGACTTGTCTGGGAAGGATAGAGCGCTGACTTCTTCATCGGCTGGTCACCGCAAGTCATTGTATGGCCAAATAGGCATCCCGTAGAAGTAGAATGCGCTGGCGCATCCCAAAAGGGATTGAATAACGCCGTCGTTTATCTTTCATCCTTTATTTTAGCGTGAACCCTGTACATCATTATAAAACCAGCAATCTTTCTTCTATTCTTCAACGAAAGAAGCCCAAATAGCTCTGCTCGCTGCGGACCTCCTGGAATATTATTGTAATGCATTGAAAAGCATCTCGTCATGAGCTTCCTAGTGAAGCTATTTTAAATGCTCTTCAGAAGGTCTACAGAGGGTCTGTATATCCTTTTGCACTGCTGGATTGAACACCGACGTCCCCGTTTCCACAATGGGAACATGCGTACATAAGTCTTGAACGCGTGTATGTAGACCTCGCGGAGGTTAGATTTTAACACCCTGAAGAGGTTGTAGATACTGTAATTGGCTTTTTTGCCAAAAATCTACAGTGCTTAGAAAAGCGCAGGTTGTTGGTTATAATAAAACCTCATCAACCTTATTTAGCTTTGACCACTGATTCTGTATTCCTGCGTTCGAGCACGACACCTAGGTCCAGCCACCAGACAATATGTCTTTTTCTCATCTTTCTCTTTACACTCGATTCGCATTCGTTGCAGTTCAGTGCAAATGTAGAAGACACAAAGAACACAAAATCAGGTGCAAGCTTAGAAAGGGTTCATCCCTCATTTTGCTCTGCAAATTTGGGAATGTGTTCGAAGGCTTTAAAACTGAATAAGCAGCTGAGCACAGAAGCATATATGTGCAGTGTAGCTGCAAGAGGACACCTAAGACTGATTACGTTTGAGGAGATGAACGCCAATGAGCGGCAAAATATTTCTGTACCAACGGTCTGGGTAGAGGTTGTTATTCCGTTGGAATGCGGCAACCATTCCTTTTCCTAATTGACAAACAGAAACGCTTTCATTTTCTGATATTTCTATCCCGCTACTAGGAGACTATCGAATTCTTCAATCAGGGCAGCGTACTGGCTAGTAAACGTTGGGCTTGAGTAGTATCAGAAAGACCTTGCCAAAGGAGCAGTAACATGGCGCCGTGAAGGTCATGAACGGGTAGTATTGCGTTGTTCGATAACTAATGACGTTTTTCTCATATATGGAGTTTCTCACCTTAGACTATCTTCTATCAAAAACTTAGCGTCATTAGTAAAAAAAAATGGTAGGAAATTTAAATTACAAACAAAAATTTTTAGAAACAAAGAAATTTAATAGAATCTAAAAAATAGACAAAATAACATAGAAAGAAAGGGAGGAAAAATAACATCTGCTGATACTTACACACTAACTAATCAATCCAATTATTATAGGAATTTAGGTGGGTAAATTCTTTGTGGGGTTCTTTCAGCTAGCTACAATTTTTGCATGGCGTTGTTGTGTTGTGTTAATAGTGTTTTTGGCACGTTATTTTAAGGCAGAATAAATAAATAAATAAGAAGTTAAGTTAAAATGGACAGTCAAAGAGAGCATCATAGGCATATTTTACCGTTTTACTTCCGAAAGGGCAAAAATGCGGTACAAGCTCGAGGCAAATTATGTGAAGTTTATGGTACGAACTGACTAACTGGACACCAGTGTCAGTGTTGGTTCGCTCGCTTTCGCTCTGAAAATTTCAATGTGCCAGATGCACCGCAGATGGCTGACAATCACTACTGATGACGAGAAAAGAAAAGCGTTGAACGGAACAAACTGACGTACGACAACTCGAAGTATGACGGAGAAGCTTGATATGTCGAACTCAACTGTTTACCTGCACTTTCAACAGCTTCGTTACGGAATCAAACTGGATGTTTGGATTCCTCACGAACTAGGGGAATCCACCTTATCAAACGCATCAACATATACGAGGATATTGCCTAGTTTGAGCTGTTTCCAGGAAACCAAACTATTGATTCGAATGGCTACTGTCGTCAGGTATCGAAATCGAAATAAAGAATCAAGAAAGCAGGCCCTAAACCTGCCAGTCGCAAAGCCGTGATGTTCCACCATAATACCCCGGATCGCTTCCCTTTGAAAACTCGTTAAAAATCAACAGGGCTTAGTTGGGAACTGATGCCACATCCATCCTATAGCCTGACTTAGCACCATCAGATTACCATTTGATTCGCTACTTTCAGAACCATTTGACTGGTAGAGCTTCTGATTCCGATCAAGCTGCTAGAAATGAGTTGCACCAGTTCTTCGCTTCCAAAAACCAAGGCTTCTTGTTCTTTCGAAGGGCTTTATGAAACGAAGGTTTGAAATCATCACTTCTTATATGGAATGGCCTAAACAGCCCATGCGAACCACGTAGGAGTGGTTGAGAGCATTACAGTAGCTGGGTTTCCATTAGCACTCATCGGTTAAGAACAAATGGAAAGAACCGGTTTGGCGCTGCCCTGCACACAATAAGGACTTCATCATTGAGCAGGAAACAAAGAAGAGAAGTGGCCCTGAAGTGGCTCCAGAATGGCTTGAGGGAGGCAAAGAACAGCCAAGGTACTTGCGAGAGAACGTTTCTGATGGTTATTTCTCAGCCGCCAGCTTCAATGGGGTGGAAAACTTCGCCCACTTGCTCGTGCAAGCCATGAGAACGGGTTTATTGTCCTTGATGACTATGCACTCTCGTGCTTGCATTCTGCTTGTATTTAGTTGAAGGCAATTACTTGCCTGGCAGAGTATGTGGGGCACACCGATTTACCGATTTCATACGGTAAAACAACATTTTGCAGCTGCGAATAGTCAGTCCCAAATGGCTAATGGATCACTGATTAAAATTTAAGGGCGCGCAATTGTTTGTATTTTGTGGGTATTCCCTAGCGACAAGGAGAATAGTACGACGTTAGTCAGTACCTATTAGAATGCGCATCACATTCTACCTCAACTGCCTATTGACGAAGCAATTTGGTTGCGTATTTGCCTTTACAATGACTTGCAGCAGCCAGCCGATAGACAAGTTTTCATTACATTTATTATTATTTATTGCATGTGTTATAGTATTTTATCCTTCCCAGTCAAGTGCGGTATCAAGAGGGGAACCCCGGAGGAATGGTTGGCCTGGGCGGGAAATCCAAACCAAGAACCGTGTGCCGGGTGACAGCCGGCGTCTCCTCCGACTGCGCTTCACGCGCCGTTATTTTACCCTATTGAAACACAATGCAGTGCCCCGGTTACAAAGAGATGAGTCTCGACGAACGCGATCAGCGTCGCGCAGCAAGGAATCGAGAGGACGATGCTCGGAGTAACACGACTCAAGCAAGTGAGAGAAGGCCTCCGGAGTTCCGAGCTTCGCCGACGTTCAAAGATGGGAGACGCTGTAGCATGGACCGAGTCGTCGAAAATTAGGTGAGCCGCACGTAATGCGCTTTGCGAAACCCGCTGGAGGAGGGCCGGCACTGACCCGTCGGATGTCAAGAGAACACCAGGACGTTTACCACACTTGGTCGGACTTCCTCATGAAAGTCCTGAACAAAAGGATTAGACGCTGTTCGTGTCCCTCGAGCGGGGAGGATCCATTGGAGCATTCTGAACCGCAACAGGGACGAATAGAGATGCTGCTGGCGCCCGCTTAAGCAACTCGATGATCAACGGGATGACAAGTACAGGTGGTACAGGTCCAAAATAAAGTCGCGCGGTAACGCAGTAGGAGAAGGCTCCTGCAGTCGCGTGCACTATAGTTATATCTATTTTACTATTTCGAATTATTCCTGGTTTTCGATTTCGATTAGCTGAAACTTCCTGATTTTCGATTTCCGTTCGAAATCGAATGTTCGAAACCCAGGAAGTTCCGAATTCGAATAATATCATATAATAAATTATTCGAATAATAATTCGAATAGTCGAATAAGCACAATTATAGCGTGCACCACGAATCGACAGTTTTGGAAAGAATTTCCGGTCCAGGTAAACAAAGCCTTCCATCCCTAAGGAATAGATCAATTTCTGGGAGAATTATCTGCGAAGGAAGAACAGCTATGACTTGTCCATCAGACAGACGCAAATTATTGTATAGATCAACACTCATTAAAATTGTCCCTGGGTAATCCTGTAAAGGTAGAATTCGATGCGCACCCCGAAAAAGGATTACTATGCCGACATTATCGGTCTGTTTTTCTCAGAATTATAAGGTGATAATAGAGTGTAAAAGTGATTCTAAAGAAGTTTCCTGAAGTCATGTAAAGCACCACTGTTCTCCTCAAAGTATGAACCCTTACGGCGTCTTTTCGAAGTTCAGTGGGAACTGGGAACACGCTGGCAGCCAGTGCATCTGACCTTGACCCGAGCTGCATTGAAATGAAAGGAAATCTCGAAGCGGAGTTTGCGGGATCAGATATGGCCGCGCGACATCGAAGGACAGATGGAGGACAGTGCGAGGGGCGAGTGCGAGAATAATTGACATGTCGTGTCACTCGCGCCACTCATACGGCCACACCTCCGACACTCCTCGACCGTACTCTGAATGCCGGTCGATCGATTGGCGACCAGAAATCGTTTCAGTGACGGATTATCAGTCCTGATGCAGTTATCGGTAGAGCGCTTCGTCACGGAATAGTCCTAACTGCAGTAGGGATTGAGGAATAGCTTAGAAGAAGTCAGCTGCTTCTCGGCTGAAACGTCTTGGATGTACTTTCAGGAACAAGCAATAGATTTCTAAGGATTACTGGAACCACAGCCGTTTTTGCTGCTGCTCTCGCTACGAAATGGTAGCAGTGCAGAAGAGACAGAAGTGACGTATACAGCGTGTCTGGCCTATTTCTACGATGTGGGTTAGTGTCAGCCAGCTATAAAAGTCAAGGGTGGTGACATAGGTTTTTTCCCAAGGCCACACGTCTCTCACTATGCAAAAGTCATGGTCAGGAAAAAACAAATTCTCATTCATGAGTCGTGAGTAAAGGAAAACGTGGACTTCTCTAGAATTTTGTGGACTAGTCTCTTTGTAACTTACATGGAGAAGCGGGAGTATACCAGCGAATCAGAACGCAGACTGGGCACGTGCCAGCTAATTCCCTTTAGGTGGCCAGCGCGCTCTAAAACCTGATTGGTCATCACAAAGCCGTGCGGCTCTCACTGTGTTTCAAGCTTTTCACGCCAACGACGGCCGCATTAACCACTTGTGCCCAATGTAGGCCACATTAGCGACCCGCACCAAAATAAGCTCCAGAGAGTAGTATGTAAGTTATCAATAAGTGTTTTGTTCGACCACTTATGGAATCTTTACAATTGATTATGTAAATAGAGGAAATACAATAAAGGATAAAGGTGGCGTTAATGAATTTCTTTGCCGGATGCGTTACGCATTCAGATACTACAGGATATCGCGGAGACAATTTGAATGCATACTTGGCCTATGCAATCATTTGCGGCGGCCAACTGATGGAAAAGTCAATGCTTGACCCTTCCCAGATAAGTCTGGACCAGTTCACTGACTCCAAAAGATGGAAGTATTGGTTGGTTGGCCTAGACGGGAAAGTCGAGCCATTAGACTGGAATCCAATGGGCGCGACAGTCGGTGCCTTCTCCGACTGCGCTACCGTGCGGCTTTAGGAAATATAATGCATTCCTTAAAGCTGTTAGCTTGAGCTTGTTAAAGCTGTTAGCTTTTTGACGGTTTATAGTACAGTCAAAAAGAGACTAGTAGAGGCACTGTGCACTGTGCACCTGCAGTAGAGGTTTTGGTTCGCCTCATGTCGGATATGACTTGTCTGATAACGATAATTCACTGATGCTTTCATTGACAAGCCAAAAAGGCATTGTGTAAGCCAAGATCGTGTTCAAATTGCCTCCAAGACACTCCGTGGAAGTGGATGCGTGGCGCATCCTATAAAAAGGATTGACTAATGTCGAGCCTATGTTATTCGTTAATAGCTTGAGTAGTAATCCACGATGAGATCACATGTAGCGCAGTCGGAGGAGGAGTCGGCTGTCTCGTACACTCAATTCCAGGTTCATGGTTCAGATTTCCCGTCCAGGCCATTCAATCCATCCATCGCTCCATCGTCAGTATCGTCGATCAATCGCGTTCAAATTGCCTGCGCGACTTCCTGTAGAAGTACAGGGCGCGTAAAAAGTATTAACGCACTAAACGTAAACGTTAGAAATAACAACACATTATAAAATTTAATAAGTTTATATTAAAAACGTCAAAAATGATCTAGCGAACAGAATAGCACCACATGTATCTTATACGGGCTCCTTTGCTGTGAATGCAGGGGCGAAGACGTCGAGGAAAGGCATCGACGGTGCGCCGCGAGTAGCTCACGTCGATTTCGTTCCATGCTTTGAACAGATCACCCTTCACTGACTTCGTACTTTTGTGGAAAGTAGCGCAAGCCTTGTTCTCCAAATCTTCCCATATAGAGTAATTCAGCGGATTCAAATCCGGTGGCAGCGCTACAGGAGGTACACCTGCCCCTGATGGGGGGCGTGGCGTGAGGAGGTACACCGCTGTCCTTTTGTTTTGTGTGTCAAAGGCTTCGTAAGGCAGCTGTTAGACGCTCGGTGAAGCCTAGGGGGTGGGGTGGGTGAGTAAGGGGGACGAGAGGAAGATCGCACGCCCCCCAGCAGGAGGCGGGTGTACCTCCTGAACGTCCCCCAAATCCGGTCTATAAAGAGGTTCCTTTGCCGAAATGAAGTCCTTCAAGTTGGCGCGCACCAGTCCTGAACGATCCTCGACTCTGCGCAGGAGTCTAATCCTGCTGGAAGACATACGGCTCACTCTCGAGGTGGGATTCGAGCCAAGGAACCAGTTGCTTCTTTTAGACATCAACGCAGATAGTTCTACTGATTTATCTCCACTCCTGTATCCACGAAAACGAGAGGCGCTAGTGATGAATGCACAAGCCATGATACTGGCCGGATGCGCCTCCCTTGCAGCGAGCCTTCCGCCAGAATTAGCATTTGGAGGTCCTTGAAGAGTATGTAACACTTCTACAGGTTGAGTGCACCAAGGTGTCAAGTCACTGAAGGTCAAAGCATAGAACGAAATCGACGTGGACTACTTCCGGCGCACCGTCGATGCCTTTCCTCGTTGTCTTCGCCCCTGCATTCGCAGAAAGGAAGCCCATATAAGATAAAGTGGTGCTATTCTGTTTGCTAAATCATTGTTGACATTTTGTATATAAATTTATTAAATTTTATAACGAGTTGTTATTTCTAACGTTTACGTTTAGTGCGTCAATACTTTTTACGTACTCTGTAGAATTCATGGCGCATCCTAAAGATGATTGAGTAACGTCGTTTTTCATCCTTTTATCATTTAGTAAGCCATGGTAGGAACTTAAACCGAGGGCGAAAAATTCAACTAATTGCGAGCTGTTCAACATCGAACCGCTTTAGCCAAGGACTGCTGCAGCCAGCTACTACCCCACATCACTGCGTCCAAAAAGCTATGCACTCTTTCTGAATGCTAAGCACATGGACAACGACAAAGCATGACTATTAAGTAGCCATTGACAGCAGCAGCTGCAAGAAAAAACGTGCAAGTAGAAGAGTGCAACGGAAGAGCAAGAGAGCTGCTCGCCAAGGTGTGCCATGCAGAAAGTTTTCCAGAGTTTCGGTACATTATGAACCCTATCCTACTATATATAAAGGAGCAATCGTGTGTGTGTGTGTGTGTGTGTGTGTGTGTGTGTGTGTGTGTGTGTGTGTGTGTGTGTGTGTGTGTGTGTGTGTGTGTGTGTGTGTGTGTGTGTGTGTGTGTGTGTGTGTGTGTGTGTGTGTGTGTGTGTGTGTGTGTGTGTGTGTGTGTGTGTGTGTGTGTGTGTGTGTGTGTGTGTGTGTGTGTGTGTGTGTGTGTGTGTGTGTGTGTGTGTGTGTGTGTGTGTGTGTGTGTGTGTGTGTGTGTGTGTATATATATATATATATATATTTCCGTCACAACTGGAATGGGGGCACTTAGTAGACGAACACGTCGGCGGCCGCGCATGGAGAGCCGTAGACGTGCCGAGCACGTCGGCAACCGTGCCTGGGCATTTAGATGACTATCGACGTGAGGCGTTGATAGCATGGAAGGCAATCGATATCGATCGATATCGATTTTTTGTGGATGTCGTTCACGGGCACGAAACTTCAGCCCCGGGGGTAACCAAGGTCGCTGAACACGAATCTGAAGTCCGTTTTTGAACTTTCGATCGCCATCAATCGATATTGGGCAAATAAGCGTTTTTATGGATGTCGTCCATTTTTTCGCATTTTTCTAACTTGCCCTAATCAACGTAGTTAAGATGTCCTTCCTGAGAAAACGATGACATAGGTGACAGCTACAATTGATGATGAAAAGTTATTGCCACGGCAAAGCCGTCAAGAAGCCGTCGGTGCGGCCGAGAGACTGCACGGACGGCTGGTCCAAATATAATGGAATTTCCAAGTAGTAGCCAAAAACTACTACGTATCTCTCCTAGACCACTTTTTATCGCTGAGTTGCTCGATCAGAATCTAACCCGCTTCAGAATCCATCAACGAATTGATACGTTCGTATAGTACCTCCTCTTTCACGAGAACTAGGCTGGAATAGTTTATTTCCAAAAATGTAGAGGCTGATGCTCCCTTATTTCTTTGGTTTGACGATACGGAGTGCCTTTTAGCTATGTAAAGCTCAGTTTAGCTTTATGAGTAAGAGGTATTTAGCTCGTATTTTTTATAGTTATTGTAATAAGTTATATTTAGCCGAGCAGTACTAGCTGAGCGAGTAATTTCTTTAAAACGGCGGTGCCACTTGCCCTTTCACCAACAAGCGTTATAAATGAAAAGGAAGGACGATCTCATTTGAACGGAGTAGGAACAAAGAGGACGCCTTTGTCTCCATCAAAAGTAGGTGATAAAGACATATGGGTACTAGGGACGACCATATGTATGCATGACATGACACCACAACGAATCCTGAGATGAAGTCGGGAAGCTATGTATGGAAGTTCACAGTCTCATGGTCGGAAAATTACCTT
This sequence comes from Heligmosomoides polygyrus bakeri, assembly GCA_947359475.1. Taxonomy (NCBI): domain Eukaryota; kingdom Metazoa; phylum Nematoda; class Chromadorea; order Rhabditida; family Heligmosomidae; genus Heligmosomoides; species Heligmosomoides polygyrus. Next base: position 94,562,875 of record OX375866.1, read on the forward strand.
GATTGGAGTGCTTGAGTCATGGTGACAAACTGTAAGACGGTGATCATTACAGCCCCTCAAAAGGGTCACCTTCGGTGTCCTTACTGTTACGGGGGAGGGCAAAAATAATAAGACAAATTGAAAAAATTCGTTATCCTACTATATACAAAGGAAAAAGCGTGTGTGTGTGCGTGCGTGTGTGTGTGTGTGTTCCCGTCACAACTGGAATGGGGGCACTGAGTAGCCACGTCGGCGACCGTGCATGGCGAGCCGTAGACGCGCCGAACACGTCGGCAACCGTGCATGGCGAGCCGTAGACGTGCCGAACACGTTGGTGACCGCGCATGGCGAGCCGTAGACGTGCCGAACACGTTGGTGACCGCGCATGGCGAGCCGTAGACGTGCCGAACACGTTGGCGACCGCGCATGGCGAGCCGTAGACGTGCCGAACACGTTGGCGACCGCGCATGGCGAGCCGTAGACGTGCCGAACACGTTGGCGACCTCGCATGGCGAGCCGTAGACGTGCCGAACACGTTGGCGACCGTGCATGGCGAGCCGTAGACGCGCCGAACACGTCGGCAACCGTGCATGGCGAGCCGTAGACGTGCCGAACACGTTGGCGACCGCGCATGGCGAGCCGTAGACGTGCCGAACACGTTGGTGACCGCGCATGGCGAGCCGTAGACGTGCCGAACACGTTGGCGACCGCGCATGGCGAGCCGTAGACGTGCCGAACACGTTGGCGACCGCGCATGGCGAGCCGTAGACGTGCCGAACACGTTGGCGACCGCGCATGGCGAGCCGTAGACGTGCCGAACACGTTGGCGACCTCGCATGGCGAGCCGTAGACGTGCCGAACACGTTGGCGACCGCGCATGGCGAGCCGTAGATGTGCCGAACACGTTGGCGACCGCGCCTGGGCACTTAGACGATCATCGACGGGAAGGGTTTTTGGAGGCAATCGATATCGATCGATATTATCGATTTTCTGCGGATGACGTTCAAGCGGCACGAAACTTCGGCCCTGGGGGTAATCGAGGTCGCTGAACACGAATCTGAAGTCGACCAATCGATATCGATCGATATTATCGATTCTTTGTGGATGTCATTCAAGCGGCACGAAACTTTAGCTCTGGGGGTAATCGAGGTCGCTGAACACGAATCTGAAGTTTCTTTTTGAGGTATCGATCACCATCAATCGATATTGATCAAATTATGCATGGATGTCCTTCATTTTTTCTATTTCTTTCTAACTTGCCGCAATCGACGTAGTTAAGGTGTTCTTCCTGCAGAAACCATGACATAGGTTGCAACTAAAATGGATGATGAGAAGTTATCACTACGATTATCACTACGACGAAGCCGTTGATAAGCCGTCAGTGCGGCCGACAGGCCGGTCTGATGGCTGTACTCTATATAGTAAAACCAGTTCTTTACCGCAATGAAAGTATGAAGGTCTAAAAGTTGGGAAAGGAAGATGGTCGGAGTGTCCTCTTCTCGGGGTTTGGGGGCGAAGCCCCCAACCAGTCGTCGGCGGCCGCTAGGCCGCTGAACGACTGGTCTCTTTATAACTCAATTACAAATTAACGATGCTGAGGAACGTGTATGTCATTAAGGTCAATGAATTGCTGCAATCGCTCAGCCAACTTCCTGATCCCATCCTTCCAGAACTGCTTGGGCCTGGTGTTGATCAAGTGCTCGATATGGTTGTCAAGGACTGTTTGGGTTCTTATGTCCCTTCCGACCAAGAAGTCCCGTAGGCCCAAGAAGTGGTGGTAGTCGCATGGAGAGATGTCCGGCGAATACGGTGGGTGAAGCATGTAAACGTAGCCCAGCTGAGCAAGCTTATCCGTTGTCACTTTAGCCCGACGGGGTGCGGCGTTGTCGAAGAGGAGGACCTTCTTGATGCACTGCGACTGAATAAGTTCGAGTCGCAGACCCATCTCTTCTATACCGTTTACCATGGCCTTGGAGTCCATCGTCGTACTTTTGCTAAACAGCTTCCGGTATACCGGTCCATGGGCGCAGACTCAAAATCTCTGAAGGTGCTTCTTGCCGTGAACGTCTCGCTGAACGAAGGTCGGTAACGGGTCACCGGCCTCACCCAGACTGGCTGCTTGGCAGGGTTAAGGTAGAAGACATACTTCTCGTCCTGCGTTAAGATTGAGTCCAGGCTGCTCGGGGCTAGGAATCGGGAGAGATTTGCGCGACACATGTCGACTCGTCAGGCTGGGGTTTCGGCATGAGACAGACTGCGGTTTTGGCATGCTTCTGGAAAGGGCCGAAGTTGTAACTTCTTATGTGGCCTTCAGTAGGTAGCATACAAACATACAGATACGATAAGCACGAAACCAGACTGCACTCACTAGTTATATGGACACGGCAGGGAGAGTCTCATTACTTTTTCCTCCCCCCCCCCCCTAAGATAAGGGGAACCTAAACACCATCAATTGAGAAGGATAACTGAGGCAGATCGAAGCTGCCTCCTTAATGGCGAGAATGAGAAAATGTACTTAAAAAGATTACGAATAGGTTCACCATTGCAGTTACATATTATAGAGTTGCATAACGGCAGGCTACAATTGAGATCGACAAGCTCGGTAAATATTATTGATTGCGCCAAGCACTTCACTTAATGTAATTCCAATGCTCTCAATTACTCTAAGAGCTGCCGTACATGAAAGCTTCTTCGTTCACAAAAACAAGTTTTAAAGTGAACAAAAAATAGTAAATGATAAAGGATAAAGGATGGTGTTATTCAATCCCTTTTGGGATGCGCAACGCATTCTACTTTTACGTGATATCGTGGAGGCCATTTGACTGCGTATTTGGCCATACAATGACTTGCGGTGGCCAGCCGATGAACAAGTCAGCGCTCTCTCCTTCCCAGATAAGTCTGGTACCAATTAACCGACCCCGGAGGGATGGAAGGCTTGGTTGGCCATGAAATCCGAACCAAGAACCTGGTATCGGGTACACCCGACAGTCGGCACCTCTTCCGACTGCGCTGCGCTAAAAAATTTGCCCAAAATTTAAGGCGAGGCGTGAGGTGTTTCAGGCCCACTCGATTCGAATGCTGTAGAAAGGAGGACGGTGAATTAAGCGATGGCGAGAAGTACACATCATTTTACCAAGCTAAAATATATTTTAAATATGGAATACCCCATCTATTATAATTTATTAGGGCAACAAAAAATTGATCCTCTTTCGTTCGAATATTTATTTAACTAGTAACTAGTAGTCATCTTTGGTACCGTTACGTCGCGAAAATATGTTGTTTTAAAAGCACATAAAGTGATTAAGAAGAGTTGCAAAAAAGAGTTTAGCCCCTTTTCGTTTCAACCGGTAAGCCCGATTTTTTTCTACTAGAGCTTAGTGGCTTGAATATGGTAAACGATGGCGCAGAATGAAGTCTAAATTCTGGTAGCTCATTTAAAAAATTGTATAAAAAAGCACCAAACCACTGACAAAAATAGGAAGCTCCAACAAGACATATAGAGCTTTAAAGTTATAGAAACTCCTGCACAGAATAGACGATCGTCCAGTGAACTAAAGCAAAGCCCTAATGGCTTTTTTTGTGATTTATCACGAAAATTGAATAAAAAATAAAGGGGTAGAGAATAAAAACGACATTGATAAATTTCTATTAAGACGCTTTCTAGTTCTATTGTGGCCTGGAGAGAAGTCCGAACCAAGAGCCTCGAATCGGAAGTACGCGATAACTGACTCCTCCTGCGACTGCACTACCAATCGGTACTTGGTACCACAAAATTTGCGGTGTCAAGAAATATCCCTCTGATTCATTTCCTTGCATAAAAAGTAGAAAATGCTCACGATGTCAGTAGTCTGCGATGTGGAGTCTCTTCAGATCGGGAGCTAACGCAGAAGTAGAATGCGTAGCGCATCCCAATAGGAATTAATTAACGCCGCCGTTCAACACTTATCAGTTTATCCTTTCTCCAAATTTCGTGCTAAATCACAGAAAATAAATTTGCCGTTGCCTGCACTTATTTCTCCGGATGATTATATATTTAGGTTTCTCCGTTTAATGGAAAGGGAACGATCATATCCTTTAATATAAAAGGTTTCACGAAAACTTTGAACAGAAATAGCCTCCTGGAGCCATCTCGAGGCTTCTAGGAAAATCCGACCCGTCCTCACAAACTATTTTCGAAGCGATGATCCATTAGTAACGGCTACTTTATCTTCTGCTGCTTAGTGCCATAAAGCAATATTGCCGTACATACATATGTCAGGCTCTAAGAGAAATAGGCGCCGTAGACCAATATTTCGGCAGTTTTCGGCCGACGGAAGCCGGACCGCCATTTTGCACGAACAAACTTAATATGCGGAAACGGATCATTACCGACTCCGACGTCACTTGCGCAGCATTCGGATTCGAGTGAAAGCGCTTTTCCACGTCCAATCCCACATGTGGACTAAAAATCAAACGTAGGGCGAAAATATTCGGATCCAGGTTATCCACATATTACACATGTAATATGGAAATGCTAATTCAGGATGTATACTTCTTGTGCAATACCGCTCAAATTCTTAGCACCACAAGCTGAATGCAGATCTGCTAAGAAAAGAAGAGAATTCCGTATTTCACTGGATCTGGCTGATGGAATGTTTTAGGGAGACGCTAATGGCGGTTTCGTAGAGGTCGTAAATGAATTAACGGCTCCCTAGATGAAGATGTTTCATGACTACAATACCGCCCGCGTCGCGCGGTAAAAAAACGGTTTGTGACGGAAAAATCCATCGCAAACCGTCGCATGCTCACAACTCTTTTAATTTTAAGTTATTTGAGAAAGGGGTGGCACCACTCGATTCGCCTCCTCGAGATCTACACAGACATATATAAAACGTTACCAAAGCACCGCGTTTTCGCCGTGGGTGGCCTAAAAAATAACTGCAGCAGCCTTTTGCGATTAGAGCACCTTATTTCCCAGGAAGTGCATGTGACGTGCAGTGTTTTCGAAGTATCTCAAGCATGGCGTGCGTTGTCAGTGTTCTGTCATGTCCGGAATGCTCCGAGAGTGCGCCGTGCACAATGCGTATAGGATCGAACCTATCGATTTCTGTAGGTTTTGGATTCTGTTCTAGATAATGGACTTGTCAGGATCATCGGTCACCTTCAGGTATGGGCGGTCTCCCGCCGTATTCGTCCAAATGAACTTCGGCATCGGGTCCAGCACCACGAATATGTATACGAAGTTTGAGCAAAATTGGTGATCCTGACCCGACCACCCTCAATTATCCAGAAGAAAATCCAAAACCTACCGAAATTTGCGGAATATACAAAAACGGACGTCGGATTCGTAATCGGCGCCCTAAATAACCCCTAGATGATTTTGGACGAGAACATTTGGCCAATTTCGAAAATATCGATTTTCGATGACGTCATCGTCCGCGCAGGCTTGGCCTGGACCGCCTCCGTCCTCATGGGAAATTGTCAAAAAATCGATTTCTCTGAAACTGGTTGAGATTCACATCGTTCGATAGAACTTTTCGTGTTGAGGCTAATGGTGTTATTGTGAGTGTTGAAAAGTCAAATGTGGGCGAATAATGGCGCGGGAACTTCAAACGCTAAAACTCTGCCGCCCTAATATGGCAGCTGATGCTAAGGCTGTTTAATGAGCTAGGGATTTGTGAGCATGTCATCGTAAAGAGCCTATAGCATTTTGCTCACCTGCGCATTTGTAGGCCGTTAGCTCTCTGCGTCTTCCCGGAGGGGTCGACTGAAATTGGAAAATCGCGCGCCACGGTTCTACTTCTACGGGACGTCGTGGAGGCGATCTGAATGCGTATTTGGCCAAACAATGAGTTTCGGTGGCCAGCCGATGAACAATTCAGCGGGGCAATATCCTTCCTAAACAAGTCTGGCACCAATTCACAGACCCTAAGGGATTGAATGCTGGATTGACCTGGGCCAGGAACCTGGTATCGGGTGGAGGCGACAGCCGACTGTTTCCTCCGACTGCGCTACACGCGCCCACTGAGGAAACTATTCGGGTAAATGTGAACACGTTTTTAACGCCACTTCCTTTATAGCTATGTGAATGGAAAATGCTGTGCCGTAAATATCTGATGCGAGGTTCTGAAGGGAGTTTTGCGCTGAACGGAAGTAGAGTATTTTGAACTTTGATAAAACATCTGCAAAAATATTAACACGGCCCAGATGGGTAAGAAGACGTTCCCCGGCCATTCGGACGATTCCACCTGGTCCTCAGGTATTTTTCGAATGCCGAAAAACAAGCGGTAACGTGGCGGTGGCGCCGAACAATGCGCCTAAAGGGGGTGGGACGTGTGGGGCGTTTCGATTCGATGCTAATGATGCCGATGGCGAAGCTTGAGCCGCCAGCCGACGGCAGACGGAAGAGGCCGACAGAGTAATGAAGAATGGAAGCCGTGGATGGGTGTGTGAGACTGGTGGTGAGTGAGTAAGCGAGCGGATTAGACCCCGAAACGAAGACGACCTCCATTAGCACGCACACGTAACGCAAATGCACATCCAGTCCGTTCGACGCTGTTGCCTCTTTGGAAGGCCTTGCGGAATTTGTAAGGCACTCTGCAAGGCTACAAGTAGTAATACTGGGATTCTACAATACACAACACCCATTGGCACCCACGTTACGGCTAACCGGAAGAAATCTAGCGGGTTCTTCCAAAGCCAGTTAATTGTTGTTTTACAGCTACCTTGCTAGAGGAATAGGACAGGAAGAACTGAATACTTTACTACATAGGAGTTCGAAATATCGTAGCCAAACTCCTGTCAAAATCTGGTTCGGAGTTCTTGAAATTTAAAAAAATGTTTTACCAAACTTCATCCCACAACATAGAAAGTCATTGACAGGTACCTCAAATAGTGATTAATTAGGGTGGTGTTGTTTGTATTCTTCTGTCACGCATCTCGTATGTCGAATAGCTAATTGCAAATAGTTCTATCTGCATGAACATCCACGCACAATAAATAAATAAATAAAGTATTATTTTATTTATTTATTTATTTATTTATTTATTTATTTATTTATATGCTACGCCACTGAAGAGCGTGGTGAGAATTTTAACAATAAAAGACAAGATTAGTAAGGACAGAGCAGTGGGCAAAAAAACTTTGCAAGAAAAACTAAAAATTCCAAGTACTGGTTAATGGCAATACAAAATTTGAAATACAAGAAAAGGGCCAGCCAAATGCGCGTTCTGAGTGGTAAGCAGTCTCGATCCAACGGTAGGAAAACTATATCTACATGTGGATTCTACAAAAAACCATTCCAACCGGAGTACGCTTAGATGCGACGGGAGTTGCAAAGGGAAAAAGTTTTGGAGGATTATATGACACGAACTTCCCTTATTCAGGTTGGGACGCTTAGAAGATATTAGTCGAAAGGGACTATTGAACTGGTGCTGACTCGACTCAATGGAGTAAGGTTCTCTCGGCTTTAGAGATGTACTTTGAGCCGATAATGGAGAAAAAATCCGCAAAAAAAAGACGGGGGACTAGTCCTCATCACCGTAAGTGTTTGGAGCCCCTGCCCATGCACATCCTCACGCACGCGCCAAAGCACAATTCGGCGCACGTCTGGAGAGGGTACCACATACCTCTTCTATAGCATAGCTGACACACACCACCTTTACCCCAACCGCGTAGCCAAAGTACAGTTAGTTGTTGTTTTACGCTACCTTGTTAGAGGAATATGACAGGAAGAACTGAATACTCCACTATATAGGAGTAGGAAATATACCAAATTACCAAGTTACCAAACTCCTATTTCTACTGTTTCCCTTCGGGCGCGTGCAGCACAGTCGGAGGAGGAGCTATCGACTGCACCCGATAACAGGTTCCTGGTTCGGATTTCCCGCCCAGGCCAACCAAGCCTTTCATCCCTCCGGGGTCTGTGAATTGGTACCAGACTTGTCTGGGAAGGATAAAGCGCTGACTTGTTCATCGGCTGGTCACCGCAGTGTGTGGCCAAATGCGCATTCAACTCGCCTCCACGACATCTCGTAGAAGTAGAATGCGTGGCGCATCCCAAAGAAGATTGAATAACGCCATACTTCATCCTTTTTATTTTTTAACTATGTCCATTCAATTTTCATTTAGGAAAAGCAATTCGTTTTTAGTAACCTCGGTTAAAATGGGGAGTATGTTAATCAAGTCCATTCTGTCGACGGTCTCATTGGAAATTAACCACGAGTCCATTTCCCATTCGTTCACTATACAATGGCCGCAGTCTTTCGAAAGAATTTCTGGTTAGCGAAGCATCTTCCGTTCAATAGCTCTTAATGAAGAACACCTGGTACAACGTTATAGAACACATTTCCGCTGACTGGGAATGAGTTCGGTGCCTGACTTGAAAAGTGGCCTTCAACCTCATCTTACATCTCTGGAAGCGGAAACTGTAATCCGATGGCAGTTCTTCACCTTATATCTAGCCACAAGTGAGGTGCCGTACTAACAGCAGGCTGAATAGTTATCTCGCTGCTCGATACCCTAAGGAACTTAGCCATAGACTAGGTAACACTGGACCCCATCATTAACTATTAGGTTGATTGAAGAGTCTTGCAACACTAGCACAACAATATTCAAGTTTGTCCCTATTTGCTAAAACAAAAACTCAGTCAACGGTATATTCCCCATCCAAGCTTAAAATCCCGCCCCATCTTTCAGCCAGCCTTTCAGTTCCTTTCCGCCAGAATTCCGAGGACTGTGAGGAAAAGAATTCAGAAACCTCCATTTCCAGTTGACGTCGATCACCGAACTCTCTACCTCGAAGATGCTGCTTCAGAGCTCTGAACAGACGGTGATCAGAAGGAGCGAGTTCTGGAGTATGAGGCGGAACTTCCCTGCCTGACTCCTGCATTTTCCCACGACTCATTTTTGCGACCTGAGGACGCGCGTTGTTGTGCGGCAGGTAGACATTTTCCCGTTCTGGACGTTTTTGGCGATTGGCGTCGGTCAAGCTCTGGAGCTGGGTATCGTAGACAGATGCTGTGACTGTGGTCTCGCTATCCAGCAACTCCCAGTAAGGCATCTCTTCTGAGTCAAACAGAGGGGCGTCCGAAACGAGGTCGATCTTCGAGAGAGATATCTCGAGCCTTGAAGATACCAACGGGCCACCGTGGAATAGTGCATGACTTCCTCCTTGAATGCAGCGTTGGAGGCTGCAGTCCTCGTGGAATGGCCTTGCAGAAAATCGTAACAGACGATAGGTGGTAGGATCCTGCTGCTTATCGTTGACATTGTTGCTGAATTCGTACTCGACGAGGCATTATGGTATGCTTGAAGAAGCTTTGAGAATGTACTGTGACGTCACCGCACAAGATCAATCCAAGTAGTAGATTCTCCAAACTCCTATGTACTCCAGTTCGGATGCTATCCAGCACATCAACACAACACGTTTGACATTACGTTCCATCGAGTCAATAGGGGATTAAGCTCAATACCATACCAGATAATGAGGGGCTAAGCAATAGAGCATTAAAGGGTAAAGAACGGCGTTGATCAACCCCTTTTGGGATGCGCCTCGCATTCTACTTCTACAGGATATCACGGACGCAATTTGAATGCGTATTTGGCCTCACTGGCAGTGACCAGCCGATGGACAAGTCAGAGATTTATCCTAGCCAGTCAAGTCCACTATCAATTCATTGACCGGAGTGAAGCTTTCGATGGCCTCGGCGGGAAATAAAGGATAAGGATAAAGGACGGCGTTAGTCAATCCCTTCTGGGATGCGTCACGTATTCTACTCCTACGGCATGTCGTGAAGGCAAGTTGAATGCGTATTTGGCCATACAATGACTTGCGGTGGCCAGCCGATGAACAACCAGGAAACTGGAATAGGGTTCACGTGACAGTCGGCGCCTAGTTCGAATCCGCTACCACGCGCCTCCTAATTCTTCAATAGGAACTAAATTTATAAGGCGAAACTGAAGGTTCTCCTCGACTTCGATTTCTAGATTCACGTCATCTAACTCGGCTCCCTGTTGTCCGTCTCAGTAAGAATAGAACTGTTCATTTCGACATATCTCTGCGAACAAAATCCATTTGATTAGTGTTGCTACACTGGTAAATTGAAAAAGTTTAAAGGTAGTAAATTTATTTATTTATTTATTTATTTATTTATTTATGCACCAGAAGTGCGCCTAAAACAATAAAACTAGCAATTCACGATTGATAATGATTTGACGAACGAAAGGTAGAAAACAGAAACAGAAGTGGCTAAATAACATATTGAGAACTGATCTCCAGTAAGAAGAAGTGCGTTGGGGAGCACGACCTGTATGCAAGAAGCATGTAGGGAACAAAGAACAGAACAGAACAGAAAATTTATTGGGACAAAAGTGGTACAAAAATATTTGCACAAAAGTTTACAGCAAGACAGATAGCTTTACAGCATAAAGGATAGCTTTTTGGATATTAGCAAAAGTGATCTCTTCGAAAATTAGCAAATGTGGAAAGTACTCATTTCACAAATTGATTTAGTATTTTATGCTTTGAGGAAGTTACTAGATCTTCAAACAAAATATTGTCTACTCTTACAAAAAACTGTTTTGTAGTTATTCAGAAATATCCTTTCTGTTTAAGAAAATTTTCTTATTTGTAGTTGAATATTTTTGGTGAAGAATTGAGGATTGATGTAGTAAGCTCGTTTCAGATTTTCACAACACGAGCCGAGAAAGTTTCTTGATTTTTTTTTGCGTGTGATTTTTGCGGTTGAATTTTAAGACTATGCCCTCTGGTAATCACGTTGAATGAGGAAAAAATGAAGAGTTCACTTTTATTAATATCCAAGTGATCATTAGCAATTCTAAAAAAAGGTTTCGATCATAAAAAAATCGTCTTAGTGACAATGGAGTAGTACGGAGTCGAGCCAATCTTTCAGGGTAAAACATTTCAAATAAACCATTCTTAATGAACACTTGTTTTGTATATCTTTTTTGCACACTTTCTATCTGATTGATAATATTTTGCTTTAGTGGACACCATACAGGTATAGTACTCCCAAAGAGGTCCTATATAAGTAGAGAAAAGTTTGAATAATGTTGCCATATTGCCAGTTTGAAATGCTCGTACTAGACAGTTGGACTTAGCATGAGCTGCACCAACAATTTTTTCAATATGTTCGTTAAGAGAGGGCGCGTGCAGCGCAGTCGAAGGAGGCGCCGACTGTCGCCTGCATCCGATATCAGGTTCCTGGTTCGGATTTCCCGCCCAGGCCAACCAAGCCTTCTATCCCTCCAGAGTCGGTGAATTGGTACCAGACTTGTCTGGAGAGGATAAAGCGTTGACTTGTTCAAGGCTGGCCATCGCAAGTCGCTATATGGCCAAATACGCATTCAAATCGCCTCCACGACATCTCGTAGAAGTAGAATGCGTGGCGCATCCCAAAAGAGATTGAGTAACGCCGTCCTTTATCCTTTATCCTTCATGTTCGTCAAAAATTAGTTGATCGGAGTACAAAACTCCTGAGTCACGAATGGAATTTGAAGTGTGCAGCATGCATCCTGCTAGTGAAGCATGATAAAGGAAGACAAATAACGTCGGGGGGGGGGGGGGGGGGGGGAGGGGGGAGAACACCGCTCCCTAAGAACGGGGCAGAGAATGCGTAGAAAATCTGAAAACTGGATACTCGGACGTTAGGGACCCATAACTAATCAACTTTCGAACCACCACACTAAACCGGTGATCTCAGCATCAGTTAATATTCCCAATAAAAATGTCCTTTTCAGAAAGCCATCAAGTCTGCTCTTATGGATTCAGAATCACAACAACTTCAAATTGGGAAAAACGATCAGGATGGAAACAATCAGATATTAGATGTCAGACATTTCATACATTGTCCTCGCTCTCTCACATCGTTTCAGCTTATTGATTGGGTAATGGTGATGGCAACTGCACAGAAGCATTAACACGCAATGCTGTTTTTCTGTCTACTTTTCTTTTCGTGCTGCTGCCGCCATATTCGTTTCGCCTCTCTCCAATTACTGACTATGAGCATATTACGATCTCAAATCTTATAAAAGACTCCTAAACATCTAGGATCAAAGGATTGAAAAACACACAGACTGCAGCATATGTTTTTGTTTCTGCCTACTGTTGTTTGTTTGAGGCGCACAACTTGTGCAATAAATGGATAAAGGATAACGATAAAGGGTGGCGTCAATCCCTTTTGGGATGCGCTTGCGCATTCTGCTTCTACGGGATGTCGTGGAGGTGAGTTGAATGCGTATTTGGCCATACAATGACTCGCGGTGCCCAGCCGATGAACAAGTCAGCGCTTTATCCTTCCCAAACACGTTGGTACCAATTCACCAACTCCGAAGGGATGGAAGGCTTGGTTGTCCTGGGCGAAAAATCCGAACCAGGGACCTGGTATCGGGTGCACGCGACAGCCGCCGCCTCCTCCGACTGCGCTACACGCGCCCGCTGCAATAAATGAAACGAAATGAAATGTTGCGCTCGATCAAGCATCGCCGATGGTGTAATGGTGTATAGCATTCCGGTCCGGTCAGCAGAAGGTGAGGGTTCGAGTTCCGCCTGACGCTAAAGTTTTGATTGCAATAAAATATCGTTGTAACTGCTAATATCCTCGATACCAGCCATTTGATGCTTAAAGAGAATGAATTGAAACAAGCGCATGCTATTCAGGAAAGAAGTAGCAATCAAAAACAAAGTAATCTCGACATACTGTGCGAGAAATGCAGCAGAACCGAAAAAGCTCATGGCTGAATTTATGGTTAGTTCAATTCATTGGCCGTTTCAAACTGAACAATAGATTCGAACTCGTTGTGCTTGTGCTAAATTGCATGCTATTTCTTACTGGCTGCGTTATATTATATTTGAGCTGGACACTCTTGAGTTTAGAAGAAGGAGAAATGACCTATTGCTCTTTCACAAAATTGCTAACGATGAAAGCAGTATAAAACTCACTGACCTAGTGACGTTGAGAGCATCTAATATTCGTGGTGGTACAATAAAGTATGATGCTGGAAGGGTAAAGCGAAATTGTAGGCGCTTCTTTTTCTTGCATAGGACCCTCCCTTCATATGAGGAGCTTCGGAGAAGACATAATCTTCCTGGGAATTATGAAGCTTTTAAAAAATTTCTGAAATCACATCTGAAGCCATAACTTACTGATGCCTTAGACGTTGTTTCACATTTACTTTTTTACCCAGATAATATCTGTAGATTGTATTTGTTTTTCCCATTTGGTGATTTTTATACAGTTTGCGCACGATTGTACTTGTACTCGTGTAAATAAATAAATAAATAAATAAAATATTTATAGAATGTCGTGCCCTCAAGGTGTTAACGCCGCTTGGTTTTGTTCAACAAATGTAATACTTTCACTTCTTTAGTAATTATCATTTAAAACACATCTGAAGCATCTTTATCAACATCAAAGCGCGCAATTAGCAAAAGTTTTGGAAAGAGAGCAGGTTTTTCATGGAGAATGTGCCCACCTAATTGAATTTTCCCCGCATTTCGCCTCACTTTTTTCGACTTAATCACGAAGTGCAGCACAGAGAAACGGCTAGGGAAGGTGAGCTCGCTTAATCCTATGAAATGAGCGAAACAGCCAATGAATAGCGCCGGCCTTCAGCCTACATACAACCATTGAAGAATATGTAAGTGAGGAATTCACCTAAAAATCAGTACTCACTAGTGAGTCTTCGCTCATATATATTGTTGGGTACTTCAAGTGTAATGGCAGCGGGGTAGATTTGATGAAGAAACATGGGGCTGAATCCATCTATGTAGTTTCATGTCAACTGAAACAAGTGATACATAACAGCCACTTAGTACAATTTAACAGGCCTCAATAGACTGCGCATGAGAGTTTTTCTATGAAAATCGTCAAATAAATCCTGATATTTTCGATGGGAGTCGGAGGAGGGGCTGGCTGTCGCAAGCACTCGATACCAGGTTCTTGTTTCGGATTTCCCGCCCAGGACAACCTAGCCTTCCATTCCTCCAGTGAATTAGTAGCAGACTTGTCTGGTAGCAGTGACACATTCATCGGCTGGCCACCGGAAGGTATTGTGTGGCCAAATACGCATTCAAGTTGCCAACACAACATCCCCTAGAAGTAGAAAGCGTGGCGCATCCAAAAAGTATGTTAGTAACGCCGTCCTTTCTCCTTTACTTTCGATGACTCTAGTTATAAAGTGAAATCCGCTTTCCTGTGTACTACTTTGCTGCTACCAAGCGGGAAGGATCGAGTAACAACAAAGCTTGAGTGATGATTTGGGATAGATAAAATGAAGCAGAAGTAGTTACAGAAAGCTACGGTGAGCTACAGTCAGATAAGACAGTTCCGCTTCATCTACTTCTATACCTAAAGCCATCGAAAATAAAGGAGGAAGGACGGCGTTACTTAATCTCTTTTTGGGCCTATAACTTCTAGGGGTTCGTGGAGCGCAGGCGAAGAAGGCGCCATCTGTCGTACCCGCCCCAAATCGATCCATTGTTCGAATCCCGCGTTGAATCACCAAATCTTTCAACCGCGTGGTCGGTCAACACATTATCTAACTTTTCCGATAATTGACTTCTTTATCGGCAGTTTGTTCGCAAATCATGGCCAAATACAAATCCATATGCATCGACCCCAAGATGTCCCGTGGAAGTAGAATACGTGGAGTATCCCACGAATAAAGTGTTCAGTTTTTCGTCACTTCTCCTTTTCCTAATCACTCAGAAACAAAAATGGTTTCGTCTCCCTTTGGGATGCGCTACGCGTTCTACTTCTACGGGATGTCGCGGAGCCGATTTGAGTGCGATAGTGATTAGCCGATGAACATGTCTATGTTGTGCCTTTCCCAAACAGGTCTGCTGCTAGTTCATCGACTCCGATAGTATGGAGAGCATTGTTGGCCCGGGCGGGAAATCCGAACCAAGAACCTGATATCGGGTACATGCGACAGCCGGTACCTCCTCCGACTGCGCTACACGCGCCCAAAATTCCGGCTTTACTCTTGTAAATGACTGACGCCAACGTTATACCGGACATTTACCATTTTATCTCCCAAATACGGCCACAAAACCATAAACTGATTCTGGTGCATGCGAGAATCGGTACCACCCCGCGCCATTAATTATGGATAGCTTAGCGCTAGTAAATTCGCTTTTCTTATGATCCTGATCATGGACCAGGTTCTGTTTTGCACTTCCTGACATTGAGAAAGACCGTTTTGGTCAGTATAATTTCCTGTGATGTATTATGATAACATCAAGTATAAGCGAGGACACGTCGTAGGGCAAACGGAAGAGGCGCCGGCTGTGGCACGCGCTCCGATTAAAGGTTCTTTTTCGGACTTATCGCCCAAGCCAATCAAACCAACCGTCCCTACGAGGTCGGCGAATTGAAAACAGAATCACGACGAATCGTGAAGAAAAAACACAGAATTACTCATTGTCTGACCACTGCATGTATCGACCAAATACGCAATCAAGTGGCCTCCATGATATCCTGTAGAAGTATAATAGAACACGTGGGTCATTCCTGGAGGAATTGAGTAACGCCGACCTCTACCCTTTATCCTTTAAGTATAGACAGTTTTCAAGAAAGGCCCTTACGATTTTAAGGAGAATTCTAGCTGCGGGATGTGACGCATTCAAGAACGAAGTAAATCCACAGGGAACGTGAAGTACGAAGTGCAAGGGACGGCAACAGGAACCAAAAATGTCGACTGCTTTCAAGAAAAACGAGACAACGCTGTCATCAGATATAAATTTTTGACAAGCACAATGAGGGGTCTGTTGCTAACGTCGTACAGCTAAGGAAGAGCGACACATGATCCTTTAGTCTCGATGAGATGAAAGTCCACCGTGTATCTTAGCTTACGTATTCACTCACCTGGAGGGAAAACTTGAAAGTACATAAGAGGGAGATGGGCCAATACACAACTGATGTTTCGATTTCAAGCAGCGTTATGCACGTCAAGAGATGGACAAAAGACATTGCTGGTACGGGCTTTCTGCGAAGGCAATATTGGCTGCCTGACTCGACAGCCTGCCAGCCTTGTGACTCATCACC
This sequence comes from Heligmosomoides polygyrus bakeri, assembly GCA_947359475.1. Taxonomy (NCBI): domain Eukaryota; kingdom Metazoa; phylum Nematoda; class Chromadorea; order Rhabditida; family Heligmosomidae; genus Heligmosomoides; species Heligmosomoides polygyrus. The sequence continues at coordinate 94,578,900 of OX375866.1, forward strand.
TGGCGTTGCCCGATGAAAAACGAAATTGAATCAGGAAGTCTGACGACGTGGCAGTGAACCCTTTCTGAAGTGGTCAGCCTCAGTTAGGGCCAGCCCAGATGTTGCAGTACTGTCGCTACACTCTCATTCCCGGCCCTGAACTGCCCTAGAACCCTCGCGTCATAAACAGGAACATATTTAAGCCCTTAGGAAGGGTTCAGGAAATGCTATGATTTCTCCACCATTGGTATAGATCCTCCCCTTGTTCTATGCAGGACTGATCACGTATGCATTTTCCCTGAGGGTTTTAAACGATCCTGGAATTTCAACCCTGAGAGGCGTCACAACGAAATGGAGCGGGAAAATGGTCGTCAACTTAGAAGTAAAGAAAGTGAAAGTATGTTACGCTGCCTCCGGTAGCAGATACAGTGACAGCAAAATATTTACGGGCACCTACCTCTGCGGCGTTTTTCGATGGTAACTTATATGTGCTGCAGACTAATTGAATTCTACACTCTCATACTATTTTCTCTTCAGACTGGACACTTCAAACAAACTGCTCTGAGCCAATTTTGCTTGAAAAGTCTCCAATATGACCACGATCGACTTTCGGTGAATCTCGGTACTGCAATTGGCACTCTTGCATTCTGTGTAAATACAACCAAATGCAGGATGCTTCATTTCATTTTATTTATTGCCCAAGTTGTGCGCCTTAAATAAATAAACAACAGTAGAGAGAAACAAAAACAGTGCTGCATGTGCATGCTGCAGTCTGAGTGCTTTTCAAACCCTTGATCATAAATATTTAGAAATCTTTTATACGATTTGGGATCGTAGCAAACTCATAGTCAGTAACTGGAGAGAGAGGAAATGAATATAGCGGTAGCAGTACGAAGAGAAAAGTAGACAGAAAAAGAGCTTTGCGTGCTAATGCTTCTGTTCCGTTACCATTACACCATCAATAAGCTGAAACGATGTGAGAGAGCGAGGAGAATGTATGAAATGTTGAGAATAAGAAAATAAGACAAAGAGTAATGCTACGAGCTGAGAAATTTAATGACGTTTTGAAAAGCACTCATATAATATTGGCAGCAACAATACATAATACTACTCTTAAATATCTTTAATGCAAGTTTTCTTCATCTGCCGGTGTCTTCTTGGAATTTACGAGTGTGAACGTTGCTGACTAAAAAGCAGGAAGCGAGTTAGTAGATCAGAACAGAATTTGCCGATGCGGAGTTCGTGGGAGAAAGATCCACCGGTTCACTAGAAAATAGTACGCTAAAAGCAATTCTCATTGAAAAGGAGATCGCCCCGAAAGGCAAGATTCACCAACCTGCGTCTGAAAACTGAGCCCGATTGGGCTTGGAAGACTTCAATAGGTAACAGACGGAACCATCTAAAGCACCGATAAAACACAATATTGAACAACTTATCTCTGCCAGCGCGTTGGATTCTACGGTAAGAGATGCAGAGTCTATTTCGCCTAGAATTGACGGGCCGAAAAACCCAGTACTTGCTCGCTGAGAGATTCACTTAGTTCCTGATAATGCGGAAGCAGAAGACCAGGTCAGATATTATCCTACGGACTTGAAGTGACAGCAGTTTGAAATGCTGCAGACGATTTTCATAGCTAGGGAGGAGAAGGCGATCCGTAGAATTCGAACAACGGTATCATAAAAGTCAATGTTGAAAAATAAATAAATGTTAACGTCTTTATTCGCACAGTAATGATTCAAAGCTTACTTTGAACCGCAGAAAGGTGTGTATTTCATTCAAGAGGAAGACTGCTCCTCGTACTCCTACAGTACGTCGCGGCTTCCTTTTCATTAAGTTTTGTTTGCGTAAAGCAACACAATTGTCAACGGTACAACAAAAAGTTTTGAGAAAAACACACATATATTCACTTTGCTGTTTTGAATAAATAGCCTCATCTACACTACCGATCAAATGAAAATCGCAGCGGCGAATGCATGGCGCGGCCTTCTCTTCAATAAATTAAAGAGTTGCTACTTCTTGTGCTTTCAATAAATCTTAAACTATTTTTTTATATGTAGCTGTACTGATTGCCTAACTGTCCTTTGTACTGCTATACTACAATAAAATTATTTGTTTAAATTATGGCTATATTAAACTGACTTACTATCATCCATTGGTTTAGGCTTCTTGTATTTGTGATTCTGAATTACTGCAAAACACTGGAAAGCTATGAAAAATAAAATTGCAGTGCATAATGACATTACGTTTTACTTTTTAACTTATTTATTTATTTATTTATTCATTACTTATGTAAGTTACCTGAATGTGTTTGAGATAGTTGCGTTTGTTATTAACCTGCCTTCATGAGCGCATTTATGGTGCAGTTATAAATAACTAAGTAAATAAATAAACAAATAAAATAACAACGTACGTTTACTTATTGAAGCAGATGAATCAAAAAAATTTCAAAGGAAGCCATACTAAATTTTTTGATCAAAAACTCATTCTAACCATATAGGAAATCAGAAGGACGATCTTTTCGGTGTGGAAGATGTTTAGATAGCGCTTGCTTAGCTTAAATTGGCTTAATAGGGTGCACACTTCAGTTTGAGAAGTGACCATTTTGGTTTTCAAAGAATCCATTTTGGTTTGAAAAGTGCTTACTTTTACATAAAATTTGCAAATATGATTTCATGTACAGCACTACACTATTAATTAGCGTCCTTCGGCTAGAATGCCTTCAATTTTTAAGTAGAACTAATACTCGGAAACGCCAACGGACTTCCTTACAAGAACACCTCTACTCATCGAACTATGGCTTATAAACCCATCCATGGAAAGCAACGTCGCCAAATTTGAATTATTAACCAGTTCCCAGTCTGAAGAACGACACAAAGCCTACAGGATGAGGTCGGAGGGTGAGAAACCGGCTATTCGTCTCAATCATGACGCTGGATCGCTCGGTATCGGAGGACAAGATCGCGCTGCTGGGCCTGGGCTTATGCAAATTAAGACGACGAGCATCGAGCGAGCATCAGTCCACTGGGACCGATGAAATCGGCCGGATTATGGGAGCGGCGAAAGGAAATTATGCTGCTGGGCAGTGTTTGATAAGGCTTGGCATTACTGTGCTCGGAAACGAGCGCGTTTACACAGTCGCCAAGGGCGGGATTGAGTTTTCACCGAAATTTTCACGTCCTTCAACTAACTAAAAAAGCTATTACTGTTTTGTGGCTATCACTACTGCACCAGGGAGCAACGCTAACCAACTTCCCCATGTGGTCTTCAATGGGAGCGACGGGCCCACCAAGGCGGTATCCGGAGCCGTGCTCTCTTGCGACTTGCCGTGCAGTTGATGGGCCAATGCTCGTTTCCCATTAAATTACCCACTCCACAAACCTTGGCTCTGCGTTTTATTCTTAATTCATTTGTACTGCCTACCCCCGGCAATTAAATTCTTCCTTACGACTTTAGTTTTTTTTTAATCCTTCATAGCCGCTTTTTGTTTACGCCGTCTTCAGGTTGACCACAGCGCATTATATAATGAATATAAATAGATAAATAACAACAATGATGAATGACGGTACTAGCTGATCCGTTAGCGGGATACGCCGAGCATTCTACATCTAGCCGCTATCGTGATGGTAGTTTGAATGCGTATTAGACCTGTACAATAACTTGTGACCAGCCTACGGATTTCAGTTTTATCCTTCAAACAGAAGTGTGGCATTATCTCAACGACGGAATGGAATGAGGGCTTCGTTGGTTTGGATGGGATATAAGCAGCGAGAATCTCTATTCGAATTGCAGGTGACAGCCACAGCTTCCACCGACTACGCGGCTCATGAAAGAGGTATAAACGATAAATGGTAAATTTCGATGTTAGTAAATCTTTTTATGGAGTGTTTTATTCCTTTTGGGGAGTCTGTTTGTTGAACTTGGCGGAAAATCCGAACCAATAATCTTGCTGAGAAGTGCACGCGACGGGAGACGCCTCCTCATCCGACTGCGCTACTGGGAGGCATGTGAATGTAGCATATCTTACATAAATCTTAAAATGTTTGAACTGACGAAGCGATTCGGTCACTATCTTGCTTCAGACCCGATTCTATTTCTCTTTAATATGGAGGTGCGTGGGAACGCAGCCGGAGGAGGTGCCGACTGTCGCGTATACCCGATTCCACGTTCATGATTCTGATTTTTCGCCCAGGCCAACCAAGCCTTCCATCTCTCTGTGGATTGGTACCAGGTTTTGTTCGGGAATGATAAATCTTTGACTTGTTCATCGGCTGGCCACCGCAAGATTGTATGGCCAAACACGCATTCAAATTGCCAACACGCCATCTTGTAGAAGTGAAATACGTGACGTGTCCGAGAAGCAACTGGTTAATGGCATTTATCCATGGCCCCATGGAAGCGTCTACCGTTGCAAACACAAACTGGCGGCTCATAAGAACCAAGGCGCGCACAATGCTGCTCATCGATCTGCTATGCTGAGAGACAACCTATGAGAACTTATAGGCGTGTGGAACAAGTGCTGGTCATTTAGCGATGGTCTTCATTCCTTCAAAGGGCACATTGCTGGAAAGCAATCTGAATCTGTCAGAGCGATTAGTCTCGTGATTGGTGTTTCTATTCGAAGAAAAACTCCTTCAGCACGTCGAGCAGCCATTCTGAGCGTTCCGGTATTGCCCAATTGAGGTTCCCTTACCAATCGCCGCTTTGTGAGAGGTAACCATGCAGCCCACCTCGAAGCGATGTAACTGGGACTTGTCGCGCTCCGAACCTCGAGAATTCTCTTTCTGCTATGAATGGCCCGGGTTATCCATACCCAGGTGAGTTTGGCTCAACACCGCCGACATCTGGAAAGTGAAGAAATTCGTTGAATTGAGGAACAAACAGATCATTTCCTCAAAACAAGGAAAGCTCCTTTGTGTCTGCTCTTCCGCACCTGCTCAAAGAGTAACATGTGCCTTCTTTCTGCCAATGTAAGAATATAGCGTAAACTTTGTTTGAAATTTTATAGCATCTCCATTGTTATGGAAACACAATCTTTTAAACGCCAAAGTAAATATATAGAGTAAACTTTGTTTGAAACTTTATAGTATCTCTATTTTTTATGAAAAATAATGGCTTAAAACTTGTTTTAAAAAGCAGTAAAAGTAGCCATTTTAAGGCTAAAAGAAGAGACTGCGCCAAGCCCTCGTCCAAGACGTTGCCATTTTTATTCGACTGCATTTTTGTTTGCAGGAATTTTCACACCTGTAAACTATACAACAAAAATAACTACAAAGAATACACTTGTTCTCAATTAGATGCCTCATGTAATCACCATTTACACTATCAATCAAATAAAAATCGCTGCGAAGTTTTCGAGTGCGTGGCGTCGTCTCGTCTTTTAATGCACTAAATGACTGCTGCGATGCGTGAAGTTATTATGAATTTGTATGAACTTGTTTCTCAAAAGAAATTCTCTAGAATAACAACTGATCGGTTGCGAAAAGAGGTAAACTTTGTTAGCAATTATTGAAGAAAACCTCTCTGTGCTGGAATTCTGATGAATTCTGCAGTGTTGATAGTTGCTAAAAGCAAGAAGTTGGATTAGGGGTAATGTCTGCAAAGCTCAGTTGGCAGGAGAAGACGATGTTATACTCATGTTGGATCAATTTCGGGTTTCAACTTCAGAATCATTCAGGACTTGCCTGTGTACTATTCGACAATCGTTTCGATTTTACGGTACATGTCGCGTAAGTGAGCAGCATTGGCAGGTGGGAGTGGGCCAGCCAATAATAACCAAACAGAGCACAGCCCATCCGGGTACTGACTGTATACGCCTTCTCTGAACGGCATGCCCATTCAATGCGGTCTGATTGGTCTAAACGTTCCCAACATAATAACGCTGTTCACCTACGCGACATATACTGATCTTACTTGTAGGAAGGGTGGCCAAGTCGTTGCATCAAGGTTATACTCTTGTACAACGAGATCACATGGAGGTGGAATGCGTGGCGCAGAGGTGGAATGCGTGGCGCAACCCTCAAAGAGAATGGATGACCTTGACTTCGTCATCCTTTGCCTTTCGTAATCGCGCCATATAAACAGAAATGCATCGCTAAAGCCACTACTGTATTCAACAGCTATGTACACATATTCATGAGCAACTAGAGCAGAACTCATGAACTTAGACTGAGGGGAACAAAAACAAAACCTAAATTGTGGAGCACACAAGTCGAGTTTGTACTCTGCCAGTTTTTCAATCTTCAACGAGATTCTCCAACAAGACGTCGTCATGCCTAAAAGTACACGATCACCACTTCGTGAGTGGCAACGAAAAAGCTTGGTATATTTAGGAGACGCGGAGGACCTCCCAAGAAGGGGCCGTTCGTATAGATCCGAAAAACTTTCGGAGAGTCCGTTTTAAAATCCATCCGAGTTGCGGGAGAAGAAAGGGGTTACTGCGCAAAAGATGGAGCTGCAAAATATATCGATTTTTATTTTGTTTACAAGCAGGTGATAAAGTATTTCCATGGAGAAAGTCTTCTCCCAGGATTCATACACACCTGTCGACGAAGCCATAAGCGTCAATGGGATGAGTAACCATTACATAACCTAGATGAAGGGTAGAGAACAAAGGTCGAAGCTAATCAATCTTCTTGCCGGATGCACCACCCATTCTGCTCCTACGGGATATCGTGGAGGCTATTTGAATGCCAACTGGGCATATACAACGTGACGGTGGCCAGTATTTTAGAATTCATAGACAAGTTTTTGACAATTCAACGACCCCGTCGGAGGCTTGGTTGGCCTGGGCGAGAAACACGAACCATTAACCTTGAATCGGAGCGAACGCAACAGCCAGCGCCTCCTCCGGATGCGCCACCACGCGTCCTATGACCTGGGTATCGATTTGTGATTATGATAGGCGGGGTGGCTTCAAACTAAATGCCATCTCACGCATGTATGCAAGGTTGAATTTCGAAAGCACCACGCCCACCATAGTCACATAGTCAAGTCGTCACCGGTCTTTTCATGTGGCATGGTTATAAAACAATCGTAAGCTTCCCGTTCTGCGAAAGTCGTCCACCTTGAAGGTTAAGGTAATATCTCACCGGTCAGAAAAAACTTCGAATAATGCCGTATTCAGGATGATAAACGACCCGAATTCATTCCTAATGAGGCGGTTCCGTCAAGGAATTGATGAGATGCACGAATTTGGAACGGAGAAAAAGGTTTTCTATTTCAGAGTAATTGCTCTCGGCGATGCGTGTGCTTAGGCTAATGCACTCCTGTGGCCACAAGCGGGTGGGTTCCACCGTCGTTCTAGGCGTGAGAACCGCCATATATGCAGCAGATTGTCTATGGGACTTTATGATCCTGAATGTATTTTTATCAGGGGAGGTGCTGACTGTAGAGTGCACTCGATTCCAGGCTCCCGATCTGAGTTTCCCAGGACAGCAAAGCCTTTCATTCCTCCGGAGTCAATGAACTGATACCAGACCTGTCTGATAGTGAGATAACACTGATGTCGATTGGCCACCACAATGCATTGTGTCCATTCAAGTCGCCTCAACGATATCCCATAGAATTGGAGTGCGTTCCGTATCCCACAAAGGTATTGACTAACACCGAAATTTATCATTTATCGTTTATGTAAATGATGCACATTCAGCGGTTAAAGAGTTCAACGAAATAATGGCATTTTTCACGCTGACTTAACGCAAATTTTCCGAAATTTAATGGAATTTCAAGGGTTTCTCAATAGGTTTGTCACTTTTTCTCTTAGTCTTCACTAATGTTGTAGGCTTCATCCTCCCGTTACTAGGACTGTTCCTAAAAAAACTATAGGAATCAGCAAAAATATTTTAAGGTTTTCATGCTATTTTTCATATCTTCTACGGCGCATTTCAAGTTTTGGAAATGGAAAATGAAAATGAATTTTTTATAATAGATCATAGATCGTGGCGCATACAAGGAGTAATTGATTAATACCATGATTTGCCCTTATCATTTATGCTAATATCTAAAGGTTTCCACAGTAGTTATCAGCTAGTCAGCCTAATCCGCCAGGCAGGAACAGAACGCGTGAGCATTCCACTTAAATTAAATTTCCTAGCATGTATGTGTTGTGTTTCCGTATTATTATTCCGACTAATGATTCTCTGACATTTTTACTCATTCTACTTTGCGTTTCCTGTGCAGCTTTTTAGATCCGAAAGCGAAATGGAAACGGTCATTTTTACCACTGTTTTCAGAGTAAATGCTCCTCCAGCTGTTCTTCAGTGAAGAAGTGGATCACGTTCCGAACATCTTTCAAATTCTGTCTGGCAAAAAAAGAGATAAACATATAAAAATAAAAGAAAAATCGCTGACTTTATTACATTTTACAACATCTTGCAAATAAGGTTTCCGTCGATCCAAGAAGGTTCCTTGACAGTATTCTGAGAAGAACCATGAGAGGAAAGTTGAAACTTCGAGTCTTAACTGTTAAATCGCGAATCAGTTCAGACTCAAGGAATTTAGCCTGCAGTTGAGAGAGTACGAAGAGCTAGGGAGACTCTGCCCAGGCCTGTATAAGATGTGTCAGATTTTAAACATTAAAGCATGTTGCGGGCGCGTGTAGCGCAGTCAGAAGAGGAACCGGCTGTCGCATGCACCCGATACCAGCGTGCTGGTTCGGATTTCCCGCCCAGCCCAACCAATCCCTTCATCCCTCCGGAGTCGGTGAATTGGTACCAGACTTGTCTGGGAAGAATAAAGCGCTGACTTGTTCATTTACTGGCCACTAGTCATTGTATGTCCAAATACGCATTCAGATTATCTCCACGACATCCCGTAGAAGTACTGTGCAAGGCGCATCCCAAAAGAGATTGAGTAACGCCGTCCTTTATCCTTTATCCTTTAAAGTACGTTCTAAATTTGTTGTTTGTAGTAGTGACCTACATGGCTGATGGTTACATTCACTCTTTTGTGCTGTTCCTTTATTTTTTATGTTTGCCTTATCTTGAATAAATAAATAAATAAAAATAATATATAGGAGTAAAAGGTAAAAGAAATAACATAGGAGACATTAATAGAGATATGGTAGAGGAACAAAGCTGAGATATGTGAAAGCCTTGAAAATGAAAATTTCCACTTTTTTCCTATGGAAAGTGTTTATTCATTTATTTTATTTTTATTTGTCGTGACATTTTTTATTTATCCATTTATCGTGACAAAGCATCTTTATAGCAGCTTCATTCGCAGATCACTTTTTTAGATGATCTGAGAATCTAAGCTGCTATAACGATGCTTTGCCACGATCAAAACTCTAGCGCAAGACGGGACTTGCACCCGCATCCTCTGCTTTTCGGACAGGATTCTAACCCACTACAGCACCACCGCTGTTTAACCATGCGTAACATCCATGATATCGGCACTCACTTGTACAACGATATCAGGCGGCCGCTGATATCAGCATGAAACCAGTTGAGCTGAAAGTCACCATAGAAATGATTCGAATCATTCTGCTTTCTTTGCGTTCGATCAAACAGGACCGGTGGTGTAATGTCGCAGAGCATTCTCGTCCGATCAGCGGGAGGTGCGGGTTCGATTCCAGTCTAGCACCAGGGTTTCGATCGCAGAAATCATTACTTTAACAGCTTAGAGCATCAGTAATAGGCAATTATAGCTTGAAGAAAATGACAACCTGATTGTTAAGTGACTGAAAAAAAATTAATTTTTGCGGTACCCTGTACTGCCCGCATGGAGGGTTCTTCCTTTCTCTTTACAATTAGGCTTCACTGTTTTGTTAAAAAAGTGGCCATAATTCGAAAATTTCAATTTTTTTCCATTAACAGCTGTAAGGCATGGAGGAACGAAAGAACGTTACTTAAAGAGAAGCGGACCCATGGAAGAAAAACGAAGGTTTTTGATTCAATGCATTTTCTTTAAGCCTCATGTGGCTGGTATCGAGGGTGTAAGCTGTCATAACGATGCTTCGTTTCGATCAAAACACTAGAACCAAGTGGAATTCGAACCCGCACCTCCTGCTGACCGGGCGGCAACGCTCTGCGCATTACACCACCGACGCTGTGATTTGATCAAACGCAACATCCACATCTCGTGGGTTCGAGTCCCGCCTGGCTCTAGAGTTTTGATCGCAATAGAACATCGCTGTAACAGCGGAGGTTGTTGGCTTAGCTCTGTGCTCTCTCGGCGTTAGCGGAGGAGGACACCTACCGAGCAAAAGAGGCCACTCATGGGTGTGGCCAGTTTTGACAGAGGTGGATGGACCACATCCTGGGGTACTACATGGTAGTCCACATGAAGTGTTACACAGAAAACTATATACAACTTTGTACAAACAAACACAAATAAGAAAAATGTAATGTAAAATGTGAAGAGAACTCGGTCGCCTTGTCACCGCCCGTAAGGACCTTCATCTTTCTACATTTCTCCAATTTCGAAGCCTTCAGTGAGGTGCTGTCTTTTGGTGAGTTTATAGGAATACAATCACAGATCACCCCTGATCAGTCGTTTTATAGTAGAACGACCTACGTTGTGCTCCTTAGCTAGTTTCCTGACGTTTCTTGCAGGATTACGGTGTAACTTGTCTTTGACGGCCTTTCGAAGGGCAGGAGTCCTTGCAGTTTGTCGTAGTCTTCCTCTTGGACGATTTTCGATCCCTCCAGTCTCTTCGAAACGTTTGATGACATGGTGTACTTGCATCCGATGCAGTTTGAGTATCTTTGAAGTCGTGGAGACGGTCGACGCGCGTTTGAACATAGCGACTACTGCTGAACAATCCTCAAGCGAAACCATGTTTACCTAAAAACGGAGAATACGACTGACCATATGTAGGTAGGCTAAAACATACGGAGAAAACAGGTAACACCACAGCAAAGCACAAAATGTAAGAGGTATTTCCAAAAATGGACTTTCTGTAGCCCGTAACACTTCATGTGGACCACCCTGTATATGCACACGGGCTCACTTTTATTGGAAAACCAAAGGAGCAATTCACCAATGGCGAGATAAATTCGGTCTTCCCTGCATTGTCGTCAGCGGCTAAACTTCCGTGAGCTCACCACCCGTGAAATGCTCCATCAATCTGGCTTTGATGGTGGGTTTTGAGTCGCCTTTCGATTTTTCGCCGACGTTCCTCAAGGGACCACTAGACCACACGCTGACAGCATTGTGAGTGATATACATTACATTCCATAGCAGATATATGCCCTTCGCCCACCCAGACTGAAATCAAAAGCGCTAAAATCCTGAATTCTGCATCAGAAGTCTTGAAAAATTGGAGCAAAGTGCGTACGAGAGTACAACCTAAGTTCTTCGTCCATTTCTCAACCACAATAACCATGTTTCCTCCCGAAGTTTGCATAATCTTATTCTCTTCGCAGTACAAAGCGGCCATTGAATTTGGAAAGTCGAAGTGCAGATGGCTGAAGAGACTCGTGAGGAATCATCATGGGAGTTGGAGCTCGGCGACAAATTGAATTCCCGCAGTAATCAGCAGATGATCAGCCAGAAAGAGACACATAACTAGCCGCGAGAAGATACGAAAACCGAATGAAAGAGCGAGCACTTCATGGGACGGGCGCTTGTGTATCTTAAGGTAGAAACAAATGTGTGGAATTTGGCAACATGAGTTCCGAGAACTCAAGCACCAGAGTTTCTATTCATTTCTTCTGAATAACAAGGGAGACGCTGTCATGCCCTAACTCTACAAAGTATGTGGATCAAATTCTAATAAAAAAGAAGGGGAAGAAGAGGAACGAACGGAGCGCGACTCAAAACAAATTGACAGGATTTCGCGAACGAAACGTGTGTTCTTAGTAACATTGAGATATATAGAGCCAGCGCTCTTTGCAAAAAATTGGGCCCAAGTGCGACTTTGCTCTACCGAATGCGCTTTTGCTGTCCACCACGAGTGATAGGCGGAACAATCGGAAATCCACAAGGTCTAATTTAACTTTCCCTGTCATAATTTTGTGTACCATACAAACATCAAAAAGGTCCCTTCTTGAACTAAGAGAGAAAATATTGAAGTGCGAATTCTAATTGACGCCCGGGGTATTCAAGAGTAGAAGAGGTCATCAACTCTAATAAAAAGTTTCCGCGTAAAATTATTCTGAAGTTTTTCCAAAAGGATTACATGTACATCCTTCTTTTTATGAAGATTGAAAGCAGTAGTTTCCAACTCCGTAAACGGTGCATGTAGTATACGCCAAAGAAAGTATATTTTTATTGTTTGCTGTATTTTTATTTTCATCATTTGAACGTGTGCTTGGTCTACTCAATAAGCTGCGCAGGGCCTGCCAATGGACAAGTCAGTATTTTATCCTTCTCAGACGTGTCTGATGATAATTTACCGGTCCTGGAAAGATGGGCGCGTGTAGCGCAGTCGGAGGAGGCGCCGACGGTCGCGTGCATCCGATACCATGTTCCTGGTTCGGATTTTCCGCCCAGGCCAACCAAGCCTTCCATCCCTCCGAGGTCGGTGAATTGGTACCAGACGTGTCTGGGAAGGATAAAGCGCTGACTTGTCCATCGGCTGGCCACCGCAAGTCATTGTATGGCCAAATACGCATTCGTATCGCCTCCACGACATCCCGTAGAAGTAGAATGCGCTGGCGCATCCCAGAAGGGATTGAGTAACGCCGTCTTTTATCCTATTATCCTTTTATCCTGGAAGATAGAAGGTTTGCTTGGCATGGGCGGAGAATCCGAACCGGGAACCTGTGATCGGGTTCGCGCCTCTACCGGCTGCGTTACCACACACTAAACCGGAGCAATAAAGATAAAGCATACGAGATTTGCATTACAGCAATTCTTTTAGGATGCGCCACGCATTCAACCTCTTCGAGATGCCGTGGAGGTGATTCGAATGTGTATTTGGCCCATACAATGATTTGCGGTGGCAAGCCGATGAACAAGTCCGTATTTTTCCCTTCCCAGAGATGTCTGATAGCAATTCCGCCCTTGCTTGGCCTGAGCAGAAAATCCGAGCCAGGGTCCGATAATCTGCTGCACATGACAGTTTGCGCCTCTACCGGCTGCGTTTCTAGGCACCTAGCCAGACTAATACTCTCTTTAAGTTCCTGCAATTCGCTGTACACATTGAACATCTTCATCCCATTTTTTCTGGCTATTGCCCTTGTCTCACCCCAGTTTATGATATGGGAACAGAATGCGATAATTAACCAGTATACATTGGATCCGAATGCATGATTTTCAGATATCTGCTCCGGATGTCCCGATCAGAATCATCCAGAAATCCGAGGCCCCACTAAATCGCCTTTATCTGAATCATCCAAAAATCCGTAGATTTTTGATCGCAATGTATCGAATGAATCATTTTCGGATATCCTATTCGGAATTCCCCATTCGAATCATTTAAAAATCGGAGGTCTGCGAATTTAGTGATATCCGACTCACCCAATTATCCGAATTTTCTCAAAAAATACAATTGTTACCGTGAAAAAAAGCTTTTGACAAAACCTAAAAAATCTCCGCTGTGCAAGCTGCTAAATTCAAGGCAAAGGCGATCTGACCGAATCCCTATGTTAAGCGTGGAAATAGTGGGAATGGTAACACTGCTTCAAACCATTTTCAGAAAGCGTCAATGCTTGCCATTCATTTCGAAAAATCTTACACTGAAAACGACCACGGTGATGATTCATGGCTTCTCACTAAAGTTATCGTTTAAAATACCTACTCGGACAATTTGATGTGGTTTTACAAAGAAGATATTTATAAGCTGTTGAATAGATTACCACTGTTATATTTGCGAACTCCAGATGGAATTCCGTCTTACTTTATTCAAAAGGCTGCCATTGCAATTGCCGTTCCTTTGGAACATATTTTTAACTACAGTTACATGCATGCGTAATACCTCATCGTTGGAAACATGCCTGAAAACATTGCCGGACAATCCAGCATCATACCATCGTCCTATTGGCTTGACGTCAATATTTTGTAGAGCATTCGAAAAATTTTGAAGGCAGAATTAGTAAAGTACATTGAGACAACGCTAACGAGATGCTGACGAGATCCGTAAGCGGGAAGCTCAAACTTAGAATCTCGATAGCAAGGACGCGAGTTAGGTCAGACTTCTTAACGTGAAGGATTTTGATTTACTGATTGGGAGGTACGATGATCTGGCGAGCCTGTCTGCGCGTACATTTAGAACGGTTAAATTTTTCAATGTTGTGCAATACGATATGTGGTGAAAACGTAGCACAAGAATTGATATCTAACTGATTTGTTTACGTATTTGGTTGTTTTTGTTCTGTTCTTTTGTTGTTAGTTTGTAACGCGAAGACTCATGTCTGCGCCTCGAATAAATAAATAAAATAAATAAAGACAAATGGAATTTTACCTGAGAGCCAACATGGGTTCAGAGTCAAACGATCAACAGAGATATCAATGTTGTCTGCCTTAAATGGTTGGACCAAAGCACTTGATGCAAACATTGATATTGAATCTAACTCGACTTTAACAAGGCGTTTAACAAAGTACGTTTAAAGAATTGGTTCAAAAACTTCAAACTGTTGGAGTGCATCATCGAATTATTGCGTGGATAAAAAGTTTTATCACGGATAGAACCTTCCAAATGAAAGTCAATGATTTCTTTTCGGATACGTATAGGGTGACCTGTTAGGTCAGGGGGTCCCCCACTACTGTGCGGTGTATATTTTGTGCTGTTCTGTTATGTTCTTGATGCCGTTTTAGGTCGTTTCGTGAGCTCCTCATACTGTAGATCCGGCAGACGGCCCGCCACCGATGACGTGGCATCGATCGATGTGAGCAGTGTCGGCGGGGTGAGGGAGCGCGCCGAGCCAGCCAATCACGGCCAGGGGCGGGGCTTGGGGCGCGCTCACTCCATATAAGCCGGCCGGCATGGGGCAGGGGCCATTCTTGCACTTGTGCTTTCTCCCGAGCGGTCGGGAACGAGTCTACTCTTGTCAGCAGCCGAGTAATCGGCGGGCAACCCATCTTCAGTCTCCCTCGGAGCGGCAGAGTCCCCCAAACAGCATAGCCAAGTTCCGGAAAGGAGTCTGGGACCCAGGAGAGGCAAGCATCTCCCGCCAACCTTGCGTCCAAGGGGAAGGTCTGCGCATAGTTTGTTAGCGCCGCCGCTAACTGAGTCATCGCTCAAGGGCGCACTCCCCGCTCAGCCGACACCGCGGGTATAGGTCCCACTCCTCTCTGTGAAGTAGCTAGTGTCTGTGATTCAGACTCTCCGTTTTATCGTTGCGTAGCTTTAGATAAACCTTTATATACACTGCGGCGTGTTGTGTCAGTGAACTGGTCAACGGGCCAGAGGTATCGTTGGAGGTCGTCACGTACTGGTGCGGTACGAAGCCGGAACCTTATACTTTCAGATCGGAGCGATCATCCCTCTCCGGAAGCGAGTATGAGCCATAAGGCAGTCAGCCCGGTAAGGGATTTGAGCCTCTCTGAGCCGGTCGGCAACGGCCGGGAAAGGTTGTGTGCGGATAGATCTGCCGGCATAGCCGGCATGGGGGCCTGGCCAAGCTCCCCATGTCAGATTGCAGACCCAGCCACAAACCAACCATCCACTAGACACCAAAGGGTCACAACCCATACTGCCAATACTGACATGGGGGCCAATCCGCCTCACCAGTTAACTGCGCACAGAGCTGATACGGGTGTCAACCCCCCTCATCAGTCGTCTGTTCAGGTAGTGAACACCACCAACGAGACACTTCGCGGCACGACTGCGGACAGCAGCGAGAACCGTGTGCCAGCCGAGGTGAGTGATTTGCGAGTAGCAATAAGAGACATTGCGTCTTGCGTTGAAGAGCAGCTGGATTAGCAGCTCAGAGGCCTGTCTCGTAAAAAGCGAGACATACTTCTCGAGGAGCTGCGGAACGCAGTTAGCATGGCCGAAGCCAAAATGGAATCAGCATTCCAGCATGCAGTGGGTGCTGACTGCCCAGCAGCCAGGTTGGGTACGTCCACCCACCAGAGCATGCAAGATCCGCCTCTCGCATCGCGGGAAGCGGCGGCTAAGGTCGAGCTGACACAGCGGTCGGGCTGCGATCGTGACTTAGTTCAACAACGCATGGACGCATATGAGCAGCAATTGGCACAATTGCGGATGCAATTGCAATTGTTTCAGAGCGAGCAGCGGCGGCAGAGTGCCCAAGGCGCCCGTGAGGAGATCGCGGAAGCGGGCAACGGTAAGCCTTGGGAAGAGGCGCATCTAGGTAGCGGTTGTGTTGCTCGGCGTGAGTCAACAGGTATGTTGCAGGAGGTGCACCAACCGCAGCGCCCACAGACTTGTCCGCCATTATCGCAGGCATCGTGGAATACGCCATGCCCGTCGCCGCCAGGTGGGTCACCTGTTTCTTCCCTAGCTGGTAGTGCTAGTGCTCTGGCGAGGTGCTCACCAACGTCGTCCTCGGGCAGTGGGCGTTCAGACGCGACACTTTCGGTGCTCAAAGAGGTCCTAAAGGCACAAAGTGTCAAGGAAGTCAAAGAGTACGATGGCAAATCGTCGTTGAGCGACTTCTTGCGTGCGTTGGAGGTGAAATATCCTAAGTCGGTGTGGAGTGACGCTGACAGAAGGGATATCCTGCTCAACCATCTGGTCGGCTCGGCGCGAGCTCACATCGATTGCTTGCCGGTGCAGCCGGGCACGTTCGATGAGGTTGTCCAGGCTCTGCGCGAGGCCAGATATACCCCAGGCGAAAGGCTCAAGGCCGAGCAGGAATGGAAGAGCCTTGCAAAGCGCGATAGTGAGACTGTATTTGACTTTTGTTGTCGCCTACAGAGTATTGCCAAGCGAATGGCACCGGAACTGTGCCTTGACTTCCAACTGGGAAGTAAGCTATATGAGTGCCTGTCGGATTGGCCGGACTCTTACTACATGCTAGCGTTGGATGCTCCGAACGGTTCTGTGTTCAGTGAAGTTCGGAAAGTTGCGCTGCGTCTGGAGCGGACACATTGCATCGCGCTGTCGAGTGAGAGTAAGAAGTCCTGGAGTGGGAGACACACCAAGGAGGACCAGAGAAACAGCAACAGGCGGAAGGCCACGGAGCGGTCATCCAGCAAATCACAGACCTGCTTCCAGTGCGGTGAAGTGGGACACTTCCAGCAGGCATGCCCAAAGAAGGTCGGTAATCCCAAGGTGGGACGTGATTTGGCGAAGGGCAGTACGGAGCCCCGAAAGGCACCCTCGAGGCAGGGCAAGCGCCAAGATCACCCGTCCTTCTCCACTCAGCTCAAGAGGAGGCGTAGCGTTGCGGGAAGCGTTCGTGACCCTGATAAAGCGTACGGGAAGCCGTGCTACTGTGAGATAGAGCTGTTGGGCCTAACCGCGGAGGCGCTCGTTGATACTGGGTCCGTAGTCTCCATAATACCAACGGTTATGTTGGATAAGGCGAAAGACCGTGGAATTGACATAGACGGCATAGTTGTTGAGGCGGGTGACCCCAACAAACATCGTGTCTATGATGCATCGGGGAACCCGATGAAGTTCCTGAAGGTGATCGAAGTGGACGTTAACGTGAAAGGCGCACGTCAAGCTCGGGTGCAGCTTCACGTCCAAGAGTCCGATGACGATTTCGTCATTCTCGGAACCAACGCCTTTGAAGCGTTGGGCATTCAGCTACACTTTTACCCAAAACCAGAAGACGGAAAGTCTAAGCTTCTGACGTGCATGCAGCCAGTGAGTGTCGACAAGAAGTCGGCTGCACGAGCCCGCAAACGAGTCGTAATTCCGCCGAACTCAGAGGCGATGATCGAACTTCAAGGGCTAGAAGGCGCGGAAGGCGACAGAATCTTCTGGTCTGGTAATGACAGAGTTGCATCCGGAGTGTGCCGCATATCAAACGGCTCGGGAAGAGTGCCTGTTGTTAACAGAGACCTGGAGCCGTGGGTAATCCGGAAGGGAGAAGTACTAGGTGAGTGGTCAAGTGACCAGTGGTACGACCCTAAGACGGCTGATATACCAGGTGATATGCTGGCGATGCAACGTATAACCTCGAACCACGCTAAAGCGGATGATGTGATCCAGATATTGCAGGCGTGCAAGAAGTCTGGCAAGATTCCCGCTTCCTTCAGAGATCTGATACTTGAATACGAGGACGTGTTTGCGGTGTCTGACGTAGACTTGACTCAGGCACATCTCATGGAGTATGAGATCGACGTCCAGGGGCAGCCTCCTGTTAAGCAGAAGACGAGGCCAGTACCGTACGCGGTGCGCGGACAGGTCGAAGAAATGCTCCAAGATCTCAAGCAGCGCAACATAATCGAAGAGAGCACGTCACCATGGGCGTCACCGGTTGTGTTGGTCGCTAAGAAGGACGGCTCAATACGGTTATGCGTGGATTATCGAGAGGTTAACAAGCTGGTGAAGAAAGACTCGTATCCACTCCCAGCTATTGACATGACGCTGCAGAGCTTAAAGGGCAAGCGGTATTTCACTTCGCTCGATCTTGCTAGTGGTTACTGGCAGATCCCGTTGACAGACAAAGCGAAGGAAATCAGCGCGTTCACCACGACGGCAGGTCTGTATCAATTCCGAGTGCTTCCATTCGGTCTTACCACTGCACCTTCGGTCTTTCAGAGGCTGATGGAAAAGGTGTTAGGCGGCCTGCTCGGAGAGGAAGTCTCCATGTATATTGACGACATCCTTGTCGCAACAGAGTCCATTGAACGCCACCGCTACATCCTGGAGAAGGTGTTTCAAGCCCTGAGAAGCGCCAATCTGAAAGTTAAGCCGCAGAAGTGTCGACTGCTGGAGCAGCAAGTCGCTTTCCTGGGGCATGTTGTGGACGCACAAGGCGTAAGGACCGACCCAGATAAGGTCGAGAAGATCCGTAACTTCCCACAGCCCAGAAACCTAGCAGAACTTCGGACGTTCCTCGGAATGGCAGGTTACTATAGGAAGTTCGTGCTCAGGTTTGCGCAGATTGCAAAGCCGTTGTACAGCTTGACAAGCCCTAAAGTTGCGTTCGAATGGGGTGCCGAACAGCGGAGCGCTTTCGAGACACTAAAACGGCAGTTAACGGAAGCGCCAGTACTTGCTCAGCCGGACATCGAGAAGGCCCGGAGCGGTGCCAGACCATTCGTGATATATACTGACGCGAGTAGAATCGGCGTAGGCGCTGTGCTAGCGCAAGAGCAGGATGATGGATTTCTTCATCCGGTCTATTTCGCCTCGAAGCCGTTATCAAAAGCGGAACGCAACTACCACGTGACGGACCAAGAGGGCTTAGCTGTCATCTACGCACTAAAAAAGTTCCACTACTTCATATACGGTGTGCGTACGGTTATCAGGACGCATCATGCATCGCTGACATCGTTGTTTAAGCGCACTAATGTTTCGCCACGTATCTTACGTTGGGCGATGGAGGTGCAGCGATATGATGTCAAGATAGAGTACGTGAAAGGAGCAGCCAATGGCGTGGCGGACGCCCTTTCGAGAGGTTTCGTGGACCTCGCAAGTGATGCTCCTACGACGTTACCTCACGAGAAAGTCGTCTGTGCAATTCGTGAGGCACCGTGGCTGGAAGAGCTACGTCAGGACAAAGACTGGGCACTCGTCATAGACGCTGTCCAAAGTGGCGCCGACACGGAAGTGAAGCTTCCTCGGCAGGAGAAGAAGCTGAGCGCTAAGGATTTTCTCATAGAAGACGACCAGTTGAAGCTGTTGCTTCAGGACGGCACGTCCGTATTCGTTGTGCCGAAGGCAAGACGGCGTGAGGTCTTCGACGAGAACCATAGCGGAACGCTTGGTGGGCACTTCAACGCAAGTAAGATGTTTGCGCAGTTGCGCAAGCTAGTCTACTGGCCGGGAATGAGGCAAGATTTCCGGAAGTGGTGCGGAGAGGGCCAGCGTTGCTTCTTGACGAATCAGAAGACGGTGAACGTCCCACCGCTGAAGCCGATAAGTGTGTCAAGGCCATTCGAGGTTATTGGAGTGGATATCCTCGAGATGGGCACGACGACGCGAGGCAACAGATACATTGTGACGGTGGTGGACCATTTCACTAAGTATTTAGGCGCATACCCGGTGCCAGACAAGAAGGCTGAGACGGTTGCAGAGGTAATATTCAGCCAGTGGATCTGTGCAGGCGGACGATGGCCTGAGTGTATACTTTCGGATCGCGGAGGCGAGTTCGAAAATGCGATTATGTCGGCACTGTGCAAGATCCTTGGGATCAAGCAGGATTTCACGAAGGGCTATTGCCCGCGTGAAAACGGTCTCACCGAGCGAGTTAACGGGACGTTAGCCCGCATGCTGAAGAAGAAGACCACGGTCCCAGCAGAATGGGACAGGATTCTTCCAACTGTGGTATATGCCTACAATGCAAGTCCACATTCAGCAACGGCGGAGAGCCCACACTTTTTGGTGTATGGACGTGATCCACGTTACCCGTCGTCGGTGATTCCTCGGGAGCAGTTATCGCCGTACACGCAGAGTTATGACGATTATAAGACCACTCTCCTTAACGGATTGAAGTTGGCACGCGACTGCATTGTAGAGCGATCGGAAAGCTACAAGAACGCGATGAAAAAGCACTACGATGCAAAGTGGCAGACGGCAAAGTCTGACGTGTTCCGGAGTGGCGATCGCGTCTACATGAAGGTGCCCATGGAGAAGGGCAAGTCGAGCCACCCGAAGTTGGTCTTCGAATGGCGTGGACCATACAGGGTGTTGGACGGAAGCTCCAATTCGGCCCTGGTCACCTTAATTGGTGAGAACGAAGAACCGGTACGAGTTCAATTTGACCACCTCGTCAAAGTTCCGCCAGGAATTGACGATACGCCGGTTGCCGGAAGGACTTCCAGGCGTCGCAGAGGCAGACCCAAGCGATCGACGCGCGTGATACCACGCCCAGAGCAGAGTAGGTTCTATAAGAGATCTTTTAGATGTAATATGATTCGTTACAGTGGCAGACGGTCGAGCAGCATGGACGTGAATTCGATCGACTACAAGTGCCCCGGAACGTTTCGAATGGGAAGCCGCCAGGTCGAGACCGAGTTCCATCGAGCACCCGCGCAACCGTCCATCGAGAAGCTCATCGTCCATCAAGTCGTCGAGCAGCCGTCCATAGTGAAGCCGATCGTCAATCGAACAGCCGAGCAGCAGTACATCGAGCCAATCGACCATCGACTGTCCTGCACGCCAGCCGCCAGTTCTCTCGCCGTTACAACATTCGTAAGCAGCCTCATCTCCCCAGTAGTCCTCCACGTAAGAAGGGGGCGTTGGGTCGGGCTGAGTGGAGCAGCCCTTGAGGCAGAGGGGGGAAGTGTTAGGTCAGGGGGTCCCCCACTACTGTGCGGTGTATATTTTGTGCTGTTCTGTTATGTTCTTGATGCCGTTTTAGGTCGTTTCGTGAGCTCCTCATACTGTAGATCCGGCAGACGGCCCGCCACCGATGACGTGGCATCGATCGATGTGAGCAGTGTCGGCGGGGTGAGGGAGCGCGCCGAGCCAGCCAATCGCGGCCAGGGGCGGGGCTTGGGGCGCGCTCACTCCATATAAGCCGGCCGGCATGGGGCAGGGGCCATTCTTGCACTTGTGCTTTCTCCCGAGCGGTCGGGAACGAGTCTACTCTTGTCAGCAGCCGAGTAATCGGCGGGCAACCCATCTTCAGTCTCCCTCGGACCGGCAGAGTCCCCCAAACAGCATAGCCAAGTTCCGGAAAGGAGTCTGGGACCCAGGAGAGGCAAGCATCTCCCGCCAACCTTGCGTCCAAGGGGAAGGTCTGCGCATAGTTTGTTAGCGCCGCCGCTAACTGAGTCATCGCTCAAGGGCGCACTCCCCGCTCAGCCGACACCGCGGGTATAGGTCCCACTCCTCTCTGTGAAGTAGCTAGTGTCTGTGATTCAGACTCTCCGTTTTATCGTTGCGTAGCTTTAGATAAACCTTTATATACACTGCGGCGTGTTGTGTCAGTGAACTGGTCAACGGGCCAGAGGTATCGTTGGAGGTCGTCACGTACTGGTGCGGTACGAAGCCGGAACCTTATACTTTCAGATCGGAGCGATCATCCCTCTCCGGAAGCGAGTATGAGCCATAAGGCAGTCAGCCCGGTAAGGGATTTGAGCCTCTCTGAGCCGGTCGGCAACGGCCGGGAAGGTTGTGTGCGGATAGATCTGCCGGCATAGCCGGCATGGGGGCCTCGCCAAGCTCCCCATGTCAGATTGCAGACCCAGCCACAAACCAACCATCCACTAGACACCAAAGGGTCACAACCCAGACGGGCAATACTGACAGACCAGGGGCCAAGTTCATCAACGATACGGCTGGTATCAGGCGGAGAGGCGTTGGATACACCGCCCTCAGAAAGGCGAGGGCGAAGGGCGCCGAGGACAAGATGTCCGGGCCCCTGCCTTCACATGGAGGCATCGCATCTCTACTCACTTCCCTTGGCCCTGCAGCTCTATCCTGAACAGGTTTCGTTCTTGAAACAAGAGTCAGAATCTTGTTCACCATATTTGGAGGAAAAGAGTTTTCAGCTACAGCGATAAGGCTTTCTTCAGGTCCGGCCACATTGCTCAGTACTAAGGCGTCGTCCGCATTTTCCGGCAAGTACAGCAACATCTTAGCGAGACATGTTGTGACATCAACGCGACTATCCACTAGAAAGTTCTTCAATACAAGGAGAATCGTCGGATCCTTGGAAAGAGAGGACGGTGAGCCGGTTTTGCGCACAATTACGGATAAGCCTTCAGTGTAGAACTCCTAACCGGAATCACCCATAGAATCTAGTTGAGGTGATAATTTAAAGAATTGTGGCGAAAACTGAAAGAATCTAGAGAGAAGAGCGGCGTTCTCCTTTCCTCAACTGCCTCCATAACCGAACCGACTGGAAAATGACTTCAGTCGGTTCGGTTATAGACAGTGGAGTACCACAGGGTGGGGTTTTATCATCAGGGGCCAGATTCATCAACTGTTTACCGGCCGGTAACGATACATCGGTTGTCGTGTCTGTTTCTCTGTATGTCAGTATCTGTCTGCAGCACATACGTAGGCCGGCATGGTGAATCCGCGGTGAAATGATACCTTGGTATCGTTGATGAATCTGGCCCCAGTTCTCTTTATTATCTACACTTCCGACATAGCAGATCAAATAGACAAATTCAATAAAAAATATTAGCAAACCGGAAGATTGCTTGGCTTTGCAGGGTATCATTAAAGAGATTGCTGAGTGGTCTGACAAATGGAAACTACCTCTGTCTGCTTCAAAAACTAAACTTCTTCATCTTGATAAATCGAAGATACAACTACATGCTTGGTGGAATCGAGTAGTTAGTGTAGATACGTTAGGAGATCTGGGATTTATTATGGACAAAAACTCACTTTCACTGACCACTGTGAAAGCACTGCTCAAGTTCGGCTTTCAATAAGTCTTGGCATAACGTTGTCAATCTATAGATGAGATTGTTCAGCTGTTGATTGTTCAGCTGATCTGCTCGATCTGACCCCCGGGGTACTTAAGTCGGGTGGTCCCTAGGACCACAGCTCATTCACCCACGATTCCTTCCAGCTACGGGTGTCTGGTGGTCCAACGTCATCCACCTCTAAGGTTAGTTGTACCTCGGATATCGGTTCCCGCATCTATTTTCCTAAGGAAGAGGACTCTGTAGTAAGAAATGGTGTTTGGGGGAACAGTTCCGCAAGTGTCTCCGACTTTTCCAGGCTCTGAGGAAGGCGACGACGCCGAAACGTCAGCCGTAATAAAGTTGATGACAATCTTGGTCAACAGCTGAACAATCTCATCTATAGATACACTGTGAAAGCATCGCGAAGAAGGCTGAAAGAATTGTTTACAACATATTTAAATCCTTGTCTATAAAATCAGCACCACACTTTTTGATAGCATATAAATCATACGTTCACCCTTTACTAGAACGGTACCACAGTGTTTAGTCACCACTTGAAGAGTAGTGTACAAAGACTTGAAGCACTTCAAAATGGTTTCACTAGAAAGCTCTGGATACGCTTATACGGGTATGATTAACTACCACCAGCCTCTAATCGCAGCAAAATTTTCAACATCTCCAGTCTTGAGACGGAATGCCCTTTTCATGATTTTAAAAATGATTACCGAACTGGTAGCTTGATGAGTTCTACTCGTTACAAAATTACAACATGAAGTAGCCAGAGGAAAATCCATTCCTCCAAGGCCATGAGCTCCATCCGTGCTTCCTTTTTACCCAAAGGACCGGCTCTGAGTTTTTAACATTCTCAACAACACAAAAAATGCGTTTCCTAGTTCATTAGCTCAGCTTAAGAGGCTCGTGGGCAGGTTTCTCCTAGAGTAACTATGTAGTTACTATGAGTTGTGTTGTAGAGTTGTTTTTTGTTGTTGAGTGTTTTGTGATTTCACTGCGTGTAATTGTAATTACTTGCACGTCTAAACAAATAAGTAAATATTTTTCATCGGATCCAATGTATAGTAACCAGGAATATCGCGGATGTTACGTGCAGTCAAACAGCTTCGGTGGTGTAAGGCCATCATTGCTGCCCGGAAAGCAGAAGATACGGGTTCGAGTCTCGCCTGGCGCAAGTTTTGACTGCAACAAAACATCCTGTAACAACATAGTAACCAGGATTTTATAGTCGATATCTCCCATGTCTTGTAAGCAAACAGAATTTAAACCTGGAACCTCATCCAATCCTACAATTTAGCCACGATCTTCTTTAATGTGTGCATGCAGCAGAACCAGTTGAATGAGCTTTATACATGAATATATCTCTGACACAACTTAAAACCTGCTAACAACACGACAGCTTATTAAACCAGGCAAGCGATACTAATACAGTCACAGATCAAAATATCACAAGTTTCTCAAGGAATTGTGAATTTATATGAGGTTTCGTTGAACGAGAACATTCGGCTCCAGGTGGGCTATAACTTGACGTCGTTCTTACAACTGCAAGCCGTCTTGTGCGAGGAGCACCTCGACTGGGTCGAATCGTTCCGGTTAAGCAGCGCCGGTGGCGGCCGCGAGCATTCGATGAGGGTCAGTAGTTGAGTCGTCAGAAGTGCTGAAACTGTGACACGTACAATGAAAACGTGGTCAGAATGGACAGCGGAACTCTCCGCACTCACCGATTTCATTCCTTGTGTCGGCCGAGAACGCGCCTACTTCTTCCTTTGCCAGTTTTGCCAGCCGATCACTACGTTCAGAGTAACCCGGCTAAAAAATAGAAATCCAAACTAGAAGAGCCAAACGGCCCAAACACAAGACTGCTTCCCCATAGAGTGCGCCATGCACTTGCTCGCATCTCTCGATTCTTAAGGTCACTTCCCCGTCATGGAACGATAACTCGAGTTATGCAGCTAAATTCTCTAACCGCATCCAAATTTACACGCAGCGAACACCCATAAGCAAATCATCCAACAAACTAAAGTTGAAGGCGATGAAGAAACAAAACCACACTTTAGTGGTTCGTTTCGCCCTTCCTTTAAACGAGCTCTATCTCTACCATATTCACGTTAAATTGGACACTCTTTTAAGCTAACCTAAGACTTTTGGAAAGAAAGCGAACTTTTCCAAACCGAAACAAGATTCTACATTGAACTAGAGACTCTCCAAAAAGGTTAGAATGATTTTTTTGTAATTTTTTTTAAAGTGACTTAGAAATTTTAATTCACCTACCCAACAAGTCAAATTTTGTACAATTTTCATTTTAGTGAAAGAACAGTAGTTTAAAGCTTGTTTTGAAAAGCAGGAAGGCAACCATTTTTCAGTGCCAAAGAGAGATTGCGCCATGCCCTTTTCCAAGAAATCGCGATTTTTATTCAATTGATAGCAGAATTTCTGTCTGCATGAGGTGATATATATTAACGATACAACAAAAGCAACGTAAAGAACACATAAAGGATAAAGGATAAAGGACGGCGTTACTCAATCCCTTTTGGGATGCGCCACGCATTCTACTTCTACGGGATGTCGTGGAGGCGATTTGAATGCGTATTTGGCCATACAATGACTTGCGGCGGCCAGCCGATGAACAAGTCAGCGCACTATCCTTCCCAGACAAGTCTGATACCAATTCACCGACCCCGGAGGGATGGAAGGCTTGGTTGGCCTGGGCGGGAAATCCTAACCAGGAACCTGGTATCGGGTGCACGCTACAGCCGGCGCCTCCTTCGACTGCGCTACACGCGCCCAAAAAAGAAAGAGCACACATATTCACTTTTATGGCTCATGCAAGCGGCATTTACACTATCAATCAAACGAAGTTGCAGCGTGCTTTTTGAATGCATGGCGCAATCTGGTCTTTGATGCACTAAATGATTGCCACTTTGTTGCGCTTTAAAATAAAATTTAGTTTGTTTTTCTATAGAAGTTCTTCATAAAAATGAAAATTTTATAAAATGATTACACATACATATTGGGGCAGGTGAACTAAAGCGTTTCAGAGAATGTCGTACCAAATTTTCATTGAACAGAAAATCACTACAACCATTTTATTAGACAGCAGTTTAACCTGTCTGAAGATCGTTTCGATTTGGAAGAATTCGCTTTGATTTCTAAAGTCTTAGAGCAGTTTAGAGGAGTGTCCAATTTGACGTGGAAAACGTATAATCTAAGTGGCTTAAATAATTGACTTCTAGCAACGAAGTTCTACCCATACAATAATCTGCGAACAAACAATTGGACCCTGTATTACATGAATGACGACCTTTCAAAGACCTACCTCAAACGGCCAAGCCAGCATCAGCGCCGCCACAGCGCTGCTGGCGAATACGCCAGCTATACGTGTCCGCCGCACCTCCGTGCATACTGTCCGGCATGCGTCTGTTAAGGAATCGGCCGCCTCGCAGCAGTTGTGCGCCTGAAAATAGGAAAGCACCGTCGCCATACTATCTGGCCAGCCGTTTTTCAAAGCAGACTGGCAAAAGTGTTCGCTCGGTAGACTGGAGATATATCGAAAGGCGATTCGAGGTCGCCTCAACAGGGTCACCCGTCCCTTTGGGCAGAGCCTGACTAGCAAGCTACCCGTGTGTACTCCAGTTAAACACAGCAGCACTAAAGGGCCCATTCATTTGACCCCGAGAGAGCCCCCATTTCTGCAGCGATGGGAAGGACGAGTAGGGAGAGGCTGCTAAAATCTCAGGGACAGCGTTGGTGTCCTCGTCGACACGCACTTGGCCATGAACATCGATTCGTACGAGTCTCTGACAAGCCGAATCGGACGTCTGCGACTGAGGCGATGTGGCTCCGTGTCAGCTTTGACTGTATTCGTCGCGTATGCCCCAACATCCGACTACGACGACGAAGAGGTCGAAGCCTTCTACGTGGAGCTGGAGAAGTTCTATAAGGAAGATCACACTTTCTACAAGGTGATCGTGGGCGACTTCAACGTCAAGATCGGACCGCGAAGGTCGCCGGAAGACGTTCACATCGGAACCCACGGTTTGGAGTGGAACGAGCAAGGTGAAAGGCTGTCCGAGTTTATGATGTCGACCGAGACCATCCATGGAAACGCACAGTTCCAGAAGCTTTCCTCGAGGAGTCCCAGAACGACCATCATCTGGGACCTTTACTCTTCTCTTGCACAGGCCTTAGGAAAGATTGTCACAACAACGCAGTTATATTAAGTCTATGCCAGAATAACTGACCTTGTCCACCTTGACCTCCTTCTGATTGCAGCACATGGCATGTGGCGAAAAACACTGTCCAAATCTCCGGCAGCACAGCTGAAACGTTTCATGAATAGATTGGTTCTCCTTTCTGGAATGCGCCATGCACTCCACTGTGGAAGCGTTTTGAGTGTTCATATTATTTTATAAGTTAAACACTTTGGACACTGGACACTTTTCGAAGGAAGTTTGACAAATTTGAAATCAAAATGATCATCTTTCTAACTAAAACGAGCGTCATCAAGATAAAATGAGAAACTTTCTAAGAATGCTAAAAATTTGCAGATAATTTAAACATTTTCCAATAGGTTTAGAATAATTTTCTCTTCAAGGAAAAATTAGGACTTTCTCTGAAAATGCTTAATTCGTCCGCATCAAAAGTGAACATTCCTTGAAATTTTATAGAAAATGTCATTTCTCTTTCATTTTTTGTAAAATGTTTTACAACTTATTTCAAATCGCAGGAAAACTGCAGCTTCCTTTGATACTAAAAGAAAAGACTGCACAATGCACTCGTCTACCTCGTTGCGATTTCCACCTGATTGATAGTATAAACGCCGCTCACTTAAAACAGTGAGGAGAAAATATCTATGTTTAAACCTACTATTATATTTGTTGGACCACTGACGATTGAGTAACTACACGCAAACAGCATTTTTCTTCCTGTCGAAGAAAAATCGCAATTGGATTTTTTTAAAAATGGCCTACATCATTCAAACAACGTTTTCCACAATTAATTACATCCCTTCAGCCGTTTTTTAACAAGCGCAAGCGTTGTTATTTCAGCAGCGCATTTCACTAACACTCATTATTCATGTAAATGCGTTTGTACTTCTAGATGATATCGAGCGCCACTTTGTACACAAACCGTGAAGACTCTACTATGTGTGTACCTTAGAAACAAATGAAAACAGGATGAAGAAAAGTAAAAATAAAAATTAAATTCAAAAATCTAATTGGTTCGTTTAGCCACCACCAATTAGATTTTCGCATTTTATTTGTATTTTTAATTTTCTCAATCCTATTTTCGTTACTTTATGGGGTACCCACATAGTCTTTATGTAAGTGTACAAAGTGGCGCTCGACATCACCTAGAAGTGGTATGTGTGGCGCTATCCACAGAGATTCATTCATTGAGGTTCTAACTTTCAAAGGTACCTGCAGTTCCTCCTGCTCATCTGGCATCACGTCGCATAGCAGGAATTCTTTCCAGGCTAGAACAGCGGACGCAAACTTAAAAACAGACTGAAGAAAAGGGCTACGAATAGAAACTGAGAATCAAAGAGGAACAGAAAATTCAGATTTTCTTAAACCCACATAAGATTTCAACGGCTAGCAAATAACTAGTGCGTAAACCCGCAGTGATTCTAAAATTTTCAAACAAAAATCTCATTTTCATGAATAATTCACATCTGACCAGGTTCGGCATTCCATAGATCTCGGCATGACGTTGTCAAATTATGATGTGAACCTGATAAGCCATCGAAGAGGATTGTTAACGGGTTCATTCGGGCTGATTCAACTTGCGATAGATTCTCTTACCATCTCATAACGTGCCTGCACAGCCACATTCAGGGGCCGTATGCTATTCTCTCCCTAACCGTCCCCGGCCAGGTATGATTCGGTATCCGCCCACATCCCCGGTATGCACATGCGCATCGAATTTTCGCGTCGGGTACCGTCCCCGAGTCGGGCGAAAATAGCATACGGCCCCAGATGGGAGCCGTCGACTGGGGAGGAGTTGTTATGTTCAACCAGCCAGTGAACGGTGTAAATTGTCAGAATTCGATTGAAGCCCAGAAAATTTCAAAGAATCTTTTCCCTTAACAAAAAGCGCCGCCTTACTTCTCCATCGATCATACCTCGTAGCTATCCTGAGTGAAATTTTCTAGGTAGTGACATCCCATAGACTTAGGATTTCATTCGAATTATCATGAGATCCACTTAGAGTCCTGCATAGATCTCCAAAGCTTTAAAGGAAACGCATCAATCTTCAAGGGAATAGATAGGGCAACCCATTGGTTGGCATTGGTAAGGAGGATGAGCATTGGTAAGGAGTCTATTTGAGATGGAGTGATAGAGGAGACTATCCCGGCAGATCTAAAGATAATTTCCAGTAGCAGCTCGCTTACAAGGAGAGGATCCCAACTCAAGGCGAGCTTTTGCGATGCTATTTTGATGGGATGTAGGGCCGTATGAGCGAAGTCCAGAATTACAGTTAGCGACTGCTGAACACCTTTTTAGAGATCTGAAAAGGAGGTGTGAAAAAGGTGCCGTCTCATAGAAGCACACCGGCGGACTTTTGAGTTCGAGTCCGCGTACTGCCAACAACTAGCACATATGAAGGCGCAAATAAACAGCCTTGGTTTGTTATAGGCATTGATGGCTTAAAATTGACCCCTGTGATCATGAGAAAGCGTAATAACAGAAAACTAACAAGTGCAAAAATACTGGCAGCACGCGAACTCGAACTCAAAAGCCTGACGGTATGCTTCTATGAGGCATCACTCCTACCGACTGCGCCACCGAGCCACATCTCGTGTTTTGTCGTAGAGATTGATGAGTGTTGCGCACAATTCTCCACACCTCTTTTTCAGATCTTTAGAAAAAAGTGTAGAGCAAAAACAAACTGTAATTCTGGACTCTGCTCACATGCCCCTCTATCTGTCCTTTGCTGTTACCTCATAAACATTTCGTCGAACTATTGAAAAATTTTACAGAAAAATGCAGAAACGTTTCCATTTAGATAATGACATCAAGATATGAACTTACATCCGCATCATTACAACCAAGGTTGGCTTTGAGGGCAAAAGCTACCAACGGACGTGAGTTCGATCGCAGCTTCAAGCTCACATAACCTAAAATAATCTCCTTGGAAAAGCTAATAAACCAAAATGAAATGATTGCAGGACGTTGTAGACAAGCGAACTATATGTAAACTACCGGAGCCTCAAAAGGCGATCTGAATTCTTCACTAATGTGGTCTTTGAAGCTTTAATGAGTGAAATTCTTCTGAACTATTAGGTTGTAACGAATTAAATGGCACTGGCGCGGGCCATTTTTTGGCGCGTCTTTACGCGTTTGATCAAGAACAGACCGTAACATGTGGCATATCATTTAGAAGCGCAAACTTTGCTCTACCGGTGAGTACCAAATTTTCTATGTAAAAGTGGGAAAACTTTAGAGTTTTATTGACTTTTTTGCAGATGGACAAAAGGGTAATCCGAGGCATTTACTTGTATGAGTTCAAGCTGGGCACTACAGCCAAGGAGGCGGACGAGAAGATCAACGCCGCATTCGGTCAAGGATGTTCCACAATTCGGACGGCGTATCGTTGGTATCAGAAGTTCCGGAATGGAGATGAGAGCTTGGAAGAACATGAAGGTCGTGGGAGGCATAGTGATGTTGATGAGGACAAGCTGAGAGATGTGGTAGAGGAGGATCCACACAAAGGTACCAGGGAGATAGCGAAGGTTCTTGCACAACACAGCTGCCCGGCATCTGAAGGAAATTGGAAAGACCAAAAAGCTGGAAAGATGGGTGCCTCACGAGCTGTCTGAGGAGCAAAGAAACCGACGATATGAGATCTCGTCCGCACTGCTTCTACGGAACGAAACGGACCCATTCCTTGATCGCATCGTAACCTGTGACGAGAAATGGATAATGTACGACAACAGGCGACGATCGGCACAGTGGGTGGACAGCGATGAGAGCCCCAAGGTTTTTGCGAAGCCGGAATTGCACCAAAAGAAAGTAATGGTGACAGTATGGTGGTGTTCGCTGGGAATTATTCACCACAGCTTCCTCCCTCCCGGTGAATCCATCACGGCAGAGAAGTACTGCATTGAAATTGAAGAAATGATGAAAAAGTTGAAGGATATCCGGCCGGCCTTGGTAAACCGAAGGCGAGTTCTCCTTCTGCACGACAATGCTCGCCCCCATGTAGCCCGAATGACGTTGCAGAAATTGAATGAGCTGAGCATTGAAACTCTACCACATCCTCCGTTTTCTCCCGACCTCTCCCCAACAGGCTACCATTTCTTCAAGCATCTTGGCGACTTCTTGGTAGGGAAAATATTCAAATACCAACAGGATGCCGAAAGTGCCTTCGAAGATTTCGTCAATTCCAGAACTTCTGATTTTTACGCTACTGGGATAATAAAGCTTGTGTCACGTTGGCAAAGGTGTGTAGAATCAGAAGGTTTTTATTTCGATTAATAAACTTGCCTACAAGCCGAGATATTAACTGTTTAAATTTACAGTGGTTCAGTGCCATTTATTTCGTTACAACCTAATAGATAATAAATGCCTTATCAACCGGGAACTAATTGGCGAGAGTCGGTGTATCTTACGTTTGGGCCACACGCATTTTCTAAGCAGAAGGATAGATAGACTGGTCTCGTAGATAAATCCTTTTCTGGGATACGCCTCGTATTTTACTTATACAGACTACATTGAGGCAACTTGAATGCGCATTTTAACTGCACAATGACTTTCAGTGACTAGCCGATGTCCAATTTCGTATTCTACCATAATTATAGTCATCAAAAAGTATATGCTGACGTTGTAAAGATTTATAAAACTATTGCAGTTTCAGAGGATGTTTGTGTGCTTCAAAATGCTATAGATTTGATGGTTGATTGGGCGAAAAAGGAGCTGCTGCCATTATCTCCCCAAAACACTATAGTCTTACATCTTTTTTTCTGAAATGGAAACCCTTTCTCATAGGTAAAACATTGAAGCGGGAAGTGGATTTGGGTTTTTCTTTTATTTATTTATTTATTTATTAGAATACTTTCTATAAGACAGGAGTGAGATAAAACTGCAATACGACAAACACCAAAACTAACAACAAAAGTAGCTCTTAAATACGCACAGAGAATGTTTTGCTGCAAAGTGTTTGGAAGAATATTTGGATTCCGGGAGGGAGGTAGTCTTACTTGGTTCTTTGCAGAGGTTGTTGTAGCTTAGCAGAGGTACCACTTCTGTGCGAACTCATTTTAACACGTTGACGATCATGTAGCCTGATGTCAGGCCACACCATTTGGGCGGGTGAGACCGTGTGACATGATGTCAGACCACAGCCTCATAATTTATTTCTCTAGTTTCACTCAGATCTTTTTAAGGAACTTATTTGTGTTATGTGCACTTCATCTTTAGACATTTCTGTAGAAAGCGTGGTCCCCAAAAAAAAAATTCGGTAACTGATTTATTGAGCTTCTCGTCAAGTAATGGCTTCAATTGACAATTCGTCATCTTACTATATATAATTCGCTTAATCCGTCGGTCACGTTGTCAATCACGGGGAGGGGGGACTGAAGCCAAGATATGCCTAGGACAGTGCGGCGTATGCCAGCCGGGTTTTCTTTCAGCTTAACAATGGGCGATTGCCAGCGAACTGAAACTCCGGCGGTGGATCACCCAAGTTTACGATGTATTCAGCGAACAACGCGTCAGGGTAAGAATGGGGATCAAGTGCAGAGCTTAGGGATTCCGAAGACGTGCTCAAGACGTCGTCCGACGTGCGGAGGGATTCAGATGACATGCTGAAGACGTCGTTCAACGTGCGTCGGGATTCAGAATACGGGCCGAAGACGTCGTCCAACGTGCGTCGGGATTCGGAAGACGTGCCGAAGACGTCGTCCAACGTGCGTCGGGATTCAGAAGACGTGCCGAAGACGTCGTTCAAGGTGCGTCGGGATTCAGAATATGGGCCGAAGACGTCGTTCAACGTGCGTCGGGATTCGGAAGACGTGCCGAAGACGTCGTCCAACGTGCGTCTGGATTCAGAAGACGTGCCGAAGACGTCGTCCAACGTGCATGGCGAGCCGTAGACGTGCCGAACACGTAGACAACCGTGCATGGCGAGCCGTAGACGTGCCGAACACGTCGGCAACCGTGCCTGGCGAGCCGTAGACGTGCGAACACGTCGGCGACCGTGCATGGCGAGCCGTAGACGTGCCGAACACGTCGGCAACCGTGCATGGCGAGCCGTAGACGTGCCGAACACGTCGGCAACCGTGCATGGCGAACCGTAGACGTGCCGAACACGTCGGCAACCGCGCATGGCGAGCCGTAGACGTGCCGAACACGTCGGCAACCGTGCATGGCGAGCCGTAGACGTGCCGAACACGTCGGCGGTACAAACTTCAGGCCTGGGGGTAATCGAGGTCGCTGAACACGAATCTGAAGTCGACCAATCGATATCGGTCGATATTATCGATTTTTTGAGGATCACGTTGAGGAAGATCAGCCGATCCATCTCGATTAACATAATGGTCAGGAGGCCTAGGGAAAAACAGGAAACCCGTAGCGGCCATGGTGTCCTATTCTCGGGTTTGGGGGCGAAGCCCCCAACCAGTCGTAGGCGGCCGCTAGGCCGCCGAACGACTGGTTAAAAAATAATCGATAATAATCGACCGGCCTAACGCAGTCGAACACATCATCCTGAAAGCCGGACTCCGTCGCAAAGTCTCACCAAGTTGGGGGGTTTCAAAATCGCTCTTCCAAACTTCCTCAACCTCATTTTCTGCTTCGGATTCTATTACTTCACTTTCTGAGCCATCTTCATCGTCAGCTGGTAGTGCAAGGGTATCGGCCTCAGCATCAACGTCGTCCTGAACCACCTGGTCATCCTCATCATCGCTTTCCACCAAGAGACAAATTTTGCGATCGCGTTAGACCGTGCGACATGATGTCAAGCCACGCTGATGGCGTTGCAAAAAATCGATTGGTCCCACGCGCCAGACACGCGAAAAAGGCGCGGTCGTCAACGTGTTAAAGGGCCCAGAATCGGTGGTAAAGTATAACAACGACTACAAACTAACAACTTATATACAAGTCAAGTCAGATGTCAAAACCTTTGCGGCAAGATTCCAGGGATGGTCCGAGGTATTTATTCCTGATTGATGCTTTCGGAACACGGAGTATACCAAACTCCCTGTTCTAAGAAGAAGCTTCCTAGTGAAGTTGTTCTGTACCTTCTCTATAGCAAGGATGTCCTTTTTCTTGTGGAGCAATCACGGATATACTTGATTCAACAAGGAGACGTATATAAGTCTTGTACACCCTAAGGAGAACAGAATTATTCATAGTGACTAACGCCTTAAGGATATTATATGTTCGTAATATAGCCGTATTACATATATCACGGATATGCTTTCCAAAGCGTAGGTTATTGCTATAAGAAAACAGATTTTGGAAAGCATATCCGCTGTCGCGACCGCGATCGCTCCTCGGTCCGTGTCCGGCCCGGGCGCGCTGTTTCCCACGGTAGCTTACCGATGAGGCACCCTCGATCGGCCTGGGCGCATGGGAAAATTGGTGACGTAGCACCATCGATCGGCGCGCGCCGCCTCCTCTCGTCTGGCGCGCGGCCATTCGACGTCCCGTGCTCCCGCGACGAGGTCTGCCGACCTCTCGCTCTGCGCCCTTCTACCGGATGGCTACCGCGGGGCCTCGTCCCTGCCTTCGTCGACCGACAATACGGACGGGAGCGCCAGGAGAGGGCCGCGGGGTCTAGTGGGCATCATGCTCACCCCCGCGGCCTCAGGAGTCACTACCACGCCGGCCACGGAGGACGCCTAGTATTTTCGCCACTGCATTGTCGGATACCTATTGGTTGCGAAGCGAAATGAATCCTGTGTGCGTGTGTGGAGGAGCCGGGTGAGTCCCTTCGTTTCAAGGGCATTGTAATATGTATGTATTGTGTGTATATTTCCTTGTCATCCTGTAGGTTTCCCTGGGTTCGGGTTGTCCCCTGAGACGGAGCGGGAGCTGAGGAGCCGGGTGGCTCGGGGTCAAGGGATGAGGCCAGCCGGCGAAGCTGGAGTTCCATCAATACGTCTAGGCAATACATGCGACTGAGGCAATACGTGGGAGTCCTGTGGGGTTAGGTAAGATCTGGGAACCCTCCGGTGCCCTTGGAGCGACACGGAGCCGCAAAGGCAACATGAGGAACGCCTCAGCCTGCGGGGCCACCGATCGCAACATGGTGCATGCGGCCGTTGGTAAGCGATCCCGTTGGTCAGTGGTGACCGTTACCCTGACCGTAAAAACGGCGCTACCACGCCCCTGTGCGAGGTGTACCTCCCCCGCACTCCCCTGGGAAGTAGGTAACGTGATGGTTGGGGTTTTTGTGCGGGTTGGGGCCAAAGCGCGCTAGGTTTGCGCGCTCCCACTGGCCCTGGTGCAGAAGTCCGGCTGGACTGTGGCAACCAGCCATCTGAAGCGCCGGGGGTCCCTTTGGGTAGCGTGGCGCCTAGGAAACCAGCGATGGGGAACATTCGGATGGCAGACGGGGCTAGAGCTGCTCCGAGAGGGCAAAAGGACAGTGAGGTCTAGGCCGCTAAATTCTGTAAGTGCCGGAACGGTTTTTCTCCGGCCGCACCTAGGGGGAGCTCCCACATCCTATACCATGCGGCTTGGCCATCCGCTGAGGTAGTGTGGATCGGTGTGATGGTTGGGTCTGTCCTTGCTTGGGCCCCGCTGTCACTCCGGTGGTACTCATTCTGCGCGGTACGCGTACGTCCCCTCTACTTGTGCACAGTGGTCGCACTTCCCCTTCTATTCAATACGTTACTCGTCAGCCCTGTCGCACCGGTAACATCTCAATACGCTTACTCGTATTTCCCAGCAACGGCCTCTCCCAGCCTCAGCCGCTCACTCTGCGGCAACCCTCCGGCCAGGCCTCGGTTTTTCAGGTTTCGGGTTTCATAATCGTCCCCTTCCCCTTTTTTTCCTCATTCCTTGGGTATACTTTCACTTCCCCCTCCCTTTTGTAACTATAGGTGTCTCTCGCGGCTCCTCATCCCCACAAACGGGAGTATACGTCCCGTGG
Source organism: Heligmosomoides polygyrus bakeri (assembly GCA_947359475.1). Lineage (NCBI taxonomy): Eukaryota > Metazoa > Nematoda > Chromadorea > Rhabditida > Heligmosomidae > Heligmosomoides > Heligmosomoides polygyrus. The sequence continues at coordinate 94,615,326 of OX375866.1, forward strand.
GACTTATTCTCTACGCTCAGTAGGCATCCACTTACCCCTATTTCGTCAGTCCCCCTCTTCTGGTAATTACCCCCCTTCGTAGCTTCTATTTCCACTTATTTTAGGTTTTCCTCTCTTCCCCTGCGTAGTTATCCTAGTAGTTCTCTGTCTTTTCTCTTAACCGTAGTTTCCCCTATTCCCTTCCCACTCTCCCTCCGTGGCCTCGGGTGGCTCTAATACGTTCCATCTCGTCTCTCCGTTGGTACCAGCCGTTTGGTCGCTCACCGGCGTATTGTGTGTGATTGGTACCATGGGTCGATCAATACGTCCGGTAGAGCCCGACGACTGCTCCCGCGTTAACATCGAAGTCGGCGCGAAAATCGAAGTCCATCCGAGGAGCCTTCACAAACCACGGTTTTGAATCGTGGAGCGGGAACGGCTCGGAAAGGGCAGCATCGGGGCGCGGGACCGTTCCGTGCCAGGCACGACCCAATCAATACGGGCTGACATGTCCAAGCCCGTCGAGAAGCGATCCGACCCTATGGGGAAGGAACCGACTCGAGGGACTTGCACAGGCCAGCCATAGGCTGCCAGACACCCCCAAGCGGAGAGATCCCCACTCGAAGTAGCCTGCTTCGTCCGGCTAGCGGAGTCAGTAGCGGCGTGGCTGCTGCTGACCTGTGCCCTGGACCGCTTGGTAAGGTGTGGCAGTCCACACATGGTCCGAACACATGGCGAAACCCCCTTCACGGAATCCTGGAGCCGTCAAGTTAGCCGCAAGGGTCTATACCGGCGTGCTACGACAAAATGCTCCGACATCCTAACATCCACCTACCGTGAAGAGTTCCAACTGTATCGTCTTAAAGTTCGGAAGTCATTGCGCACATTATCCAACACGGATTCACTACGATAACGAGACGCAACATTGTTTCGCTCGTGTGACGGTATGTGCAATCGAAAACAAGGTTTTCGACTTTACGCACACAGCAAACAGTCAAATAGACGAGCTGAGTCTAATTAATACGGTGCGTCTCATGACATCACTACGGAAGCGGTAGAGTTATCACATCACCTGCGATGGAGCCATACAACGACGGAGTCACGGACCACAGCAAGGCAGCCCCAGGCGAAGACACCCACGTAAAAATGCAGGGCGACGACGCGCAGGTAGACGACGACGGTATCGTAGGTCCTATTTTTCAACATTCCACCCTAACTTCGTATTTTTCCTGCACATATCGGTAACCCAGTAACGTTTGTAGTATAGTAGCATAGTTAGTATAATACATACACATCATTTTAGTCCTTAGTTCACGTAGTTCTATCTGTTAGCATTAGTTTTCTCTCATAGTCGTAGTCATACCCTTTGTAGAGCCATACATAGTTCGGCGTTTCGCCCCGTACTGTCGTTCCAGTTGCGTCAACCAGGACGTCGGCAAGAACCCGATTCGCGAGACCAGCGAATCCCGACCGATCATGCCCTCAATGGACTCCATTGGACTCGATCGACGACACCAACACTCCGATCGAGGATAGGAAGGCCTACCATCAGGCCAACGGCGAGTCCTTAAACATATGTTTCCCGGGTGATCGATACGACATTCCGCAGTCAACATCGTCCGTAAAAGGACCACAGCGGAAGCGTCTGGAATCTTTCGGTGGCTTTAAGCTAACCGATTGCTGTCGAGATGCAATACGGCCGAAATGGCATACTCTATCCTGCGGTCGTGTTCAACCGACTCGCAGCCACTACGATTTGCGTGACATACTCCGTTCAATACGTTACCCTGCTCCACAGGCTCCAAAAGCGTCATTAGAAACATCATAGAGGTTGAGCCGGGAGCCATACAACGAGAAGTGACAGGCAGTGCCTCTTTGGACAGAAGTTGGCCCTTGGCGGTATCGTTCAGGTCGTTACACAGGCACGTGAAGTGGTCGGAACTGGTCAAGGGTAACACCGGCGGCGCAGTTCCTAGATAGCTTCACGAGAAGCCGAAGCCCACGCCGTCGACCTGGATAGTAACATCGGGCTATGGGCAGCGAGAACGTCCTTCCAGGGACGAAGTGGGATGAGTCGTTAAGTTTCCCTTTTCAATTGTCAACTCGTTTCTTCACCTCCCCCTTGTTCATCTCTCTCCTGTAGTTTTCGCATTCCACTTGTTTAACCTCTCTTTGCTTATAGTTTTAACAGTCTCCTTTAATTCCATGTAGTGCACATTTCTGTCTCTGTCAAGCTCCTTTCATGTTCATTTAGTCGCTCTAGTTCAACAGCATCCCCTCCTCTTTCCTCTATTTACTTTGAAGTGCAGTCGCTCCTATTTCATCCCTTGTAGTTTCATAGCCGGGTAGCCTTTAACAGTCTTCTTTCCTCTCTTCCATCCATTTCGTAGTCGTATGTCTCTTTCTCCTCCACAATCTCGTAGTGGGTAGTTCCTCTCATACATTCTAGCCAATACAACTCTTCCCATCGTAGTCTTCATCTAATCCTCGTTTCCTCTCTGTCCTCACTCTCTTGTCTAGCCCCTACTCGCCTCATCTCCTATCCACATGTATCCATCGCCTCGACTCCCCCCACTCCGGCCAGCCATAAAAGGCTCAGAGGCGTCACTGAGTGACCGTGCTAACCGTTACAACACCTCCGGTCACAAAGGCTCGCGTTCGGTCAGTCGCGCCCATCTAGCGACACAGGCTCATACCTCCACCCGCATCGACGCTCAGTCAGCTCTCCAATCTACACGCTTTACTCTCACTTGACACCGCTGAGGTGTGACTCAATACGTATCTATCGTCAAACCTCAACACGTCCCGCGTAGCTAAGTCTACGTTCACTTGCGCTTCACACGAAGCGAATTTCTCATTACGTTTCCCGCTGCAGGCAGAGTAATCAGAAAGGCTGTTGTCAGCCCGAGCGTAGGGGTCCTGCAACGAAACCATCAGACCAGTGCACCCCCAGCAAGCACATTGCGAAATAGCGGCATTTCAACACTCATTCCTTGTTCACTCTTTTTCACTCTTGTCGACACTTTTCTAACTTGTCTTTCCGTTTTATCTCCTCTTGTTTTCATTCTATTAATTGTGTCCTTCTTTCCGCCTCTTTCTCACTACCTCCTATAACCAACTCTTCGTAGTGCCTCCTTTTCTACTCTTCTCCTCCGACTGTATTTTCTCACAGCTTATCTTTCTTCACTTGCGCTTCTTCGCTACTCTCACAGTTAGTTCCATCTTCATAGTATGCTCATTTATCCTATCTCATGCTTTCGTCTCCCTCATCTACATCGTCACTCTCTCTTCTTGCCATCTCATCATTCCTTATTGTCACCCTAGCCTCCTCTATTTTCTCGCATACACACCTCTTCCAATATCAGATCTTCTTCGTAGATCATTCATCTTCTCATTCATCCCTCCTAAGTACCGCCGCTCCTTCAACATCGTCGCTTGCACCGCTCATTTCGTGCTACGCCGTCAATACGGTTCATAAAGCCTTGCTCAAGTCCAAGCGGGTCCCACCACGAAAGTGCCTGGGCGCCAGCCATAGCGCGCGCATTGCGAAATAGTAGTCGTACATTCCTTCGCCACTTCTCCCTTTCCTTCTCACGTCTTCAGTTCATCTCTGCTTACCATTCCTCTCCTATCCTTCCTTATCTCCCTCCCATTTAGCACTCCTGTAGTATTAATCACAATCTCATCATTCTTTTCTATTCTCCTTAGTCATCTCAACAGCTTCCCAACCCCACATCACTCTTCTGCTCCTAGTTTCATTTCAACACCCTCGTAGTGCACTATCTTAGTTTCATATCACTTAACCCTTCTCTTCCAGAACCACTTTCACAGCGCGTTTATTCCAACATGGCTGGACGTTCAACCGAAGGATCCTCACGTGGTCAGGAGTTCGATCAAGGCAACCGACGCGGACGAGGTGACAATCGACGTAGCAGTCGAAGCCGCAGCGGGCGAGGACAAGGATTCACAGGTAGGTTTGATCCTACGGTTGATGGCGGACTTTCCGCGAGATTATCCTCAGTTGTTGTTTCTGATGTATCTATCACTACGGTCACTACGACGACGACGCAGAGCGTCGCCGTAACGTCCTCATCCACTACGATGTCCTCGGTTTCTGCCACAGCTCCTACAGCCCAGTTGAGCACCTCCATCTTCATTCCACCACAGATCCAAGGCTCCTGGGCAGAGCACATGCAGTCCGAGGCTGTAGCCAATACGGCGGTCAATACGAAGGCAAGCGAAGCCCCCACACTGCGGAGCCAACCCCTCCCTAAGGGTAATTCGCAATCCACCCCCGGGGTCAAAAGTCTTCCCACAGTTCTAGGGGCGCCTTCCTCGGAAGGCTCGTCAAAAGGGACCCAGCACAACTCCGCACGTCCCCAAGCTCCGCAGCTCCCCACTGATCCGAGGCCCTGTCCTGCAGCCCCAGCGCAGGAATCTGCTCACCAGCCGACATCCGTCCGCCGTGACTCACGTCCACGGCTCCGCTCAGGAGGATTCTCTCCTCCCCAGGGAAGCAGAGCCAGCCCTCAGGCACCACGTCAACATCGACCGTCGTTCCGCAATTTCTGTAGACCTCCCCCGAGAGCTCCTTCTCCTGCTCGCCGGGAGGCCTCGCCCAAGGACGAGGACGAGCTTAGTAGCGGAGGCGGCTCGTGGTAAGCCGAGGCAAAAGCCGTTTGAGCAGTCAGTACGTTCCACCTGAGCAGTCAATACGTTTCACTCATTCAATACGGTTTCCAACGAGAGGTATATAGTCAATACGATAATGTTGTAACCTTGAGACATTACAGGGAAGTTGAGGCGGTAGAAGCTAGAGTTGCAGAGCAAGCGGACGGCAGAGGACGAGCACGAGCGACAGGAGTGCGTTGAAAGGTAAGGATACTGCAGTATTGCAGATTACGCCCCGCGCTCGTCAACCAAGCCGATCAACAACATCGACCAGAAGCCGTCAAGCCGTGCACACCACCTGCAGGCGCCAGCCAACTCTAGTAGGAACTTCCTTCCCTTAGTCAATACGGTCTTTTTACTTATTTGCAGATTTTCGTCATTACGGCATGCGGTAAATCCGCATAGGAGACCGGCGCATGGCATAAAGCCACACGACGCCGTAATGGTTTATTTAGTTTTAGCTCTTCACACTTCTTTTTCTTTCCTATCTAGTACATCTTTAGTAGTCCTCTTCTTTAGTTATCGCATGCGTAGTGTAGTCCTTTCTCCTTTCTACTTAGTTGCATGCAGTAGCTCCTCCTCTAGTAAGCCAGTAGATGTTTCCAACTTCTCTCCTCCTTGAACACATGTGATGTGCTGATTCTAGCCAGCGGCAATAGCGATGCGAGGGTCGGTCCGGTTGGGCTGCGCTTCGATGGGCGTGATGGTGTGATGCATATGGTCGTGGATGTTGGCTGCTCGTCGGGGCGCGGTTGAGCAAGTACGTCCTTGTGACGGAACGCTCCCGCAGCAGCCCTGACTCCCCTCGTCGCCCCCTGAATCGCGCATCAGCGTTGTTGTTCCCCTTAGTCATTACGTAGTCCTTTCTGTAGTAGCTTTCTATAGTGGTACTGTCGTAGTATTTTGTTGATGTTTTTTCTACTGTTTGTTGTTACGGGAAGGCTCGTCTGAGAGCCACGGCGATTATGCCGATGTGTACTTTTATATTAGTTTCTTATTCATTTCGTTATCCTATCGTAGTATGTTTTCCATCTGTTCATCTCATAGTTGTTATCATCTGTAGGTTCTTATATTCCGTGTTAGCTTCCTCCTCATAGTAGTATAGTAGTTCGATCGGTTTACCGCAGTAGTTTAGTAGTCCTATATATCCATCCCGTAGTTTAGCTAACCTTCGCCGGCCAGTAGGTAACCGCTCATCCTTCAGTCAGTCCGTCCTTCGTGGCTCTCTTCCTTTCACTCATTACGGTCGGCGTAGTCCCCATTCTGTAAGTAGGTAAGCGGCCTCGTCTCTGGGCATGTTGCCAAGAGGCCTTCCAGTTAGAGGCAGGAATGTGTGACTCGCCCCTCTTTTGTGTCAATACGTGTGAAGGCGTCCTCCCGTCAGCCACTCCCTGTTTTTGCATCTGGGGTTGTGGCGTTGGGCAGTGATCGCCTCACTACCTTCGCGTGTACCTCTCAGGACGCTCCCGCCTCCTCATCTAAAAGGGCAATAGGCCCAGCAGTAGGAGGCAGCCGACAGCGCTAGTCCCCCATGGGGAAGAAGTCCAGCCGGGCACTCTTCGTGGGCCGGGAGTGTCGCGACCGCGATCGCTCCTCGGTCCGTGTCCGGCCCGGGCGCGCTGTTTCCCACGGTAGCTTGCCGATGAGGCACCCTCGATCGGCCTGGGCGCATGGGAAAATTGGTGACGTAGCACCATCGATCGGCGCGCGCCGCCTCCTCTCGTCCGGCGCGCGGCCATTCGACGTCCCGTGCTCCCGCGACGAGGTCTGCCGACCTCTCGCTCTGCGCCCTTCTACCGGATGGCTACCGCGGGGCCTCGTCCCTGCCTTCGTCGACCGACAATACGGACGGGAGCGCCAGGAGAGGGCCGCGGGGTCTAGTGGGCATCATGCTCACCCCCGCGGCCTCAGGAGTCACTACCACGCCGGCCACGGAGGACGCCTAGTATTCTCGCCACTGCATTGTCGGATACCTATTGGTTGCGAAGCGAAATGAATCCTACGCCGTATACTGTGTGCGTGTGTGGAGGAGCCGGGTGAGTCCCTTCGTTTCAAGGGCATTGTAATATGTATGTATTGTGTGTATATTTCCTTGTCACCCTGTGGGTTTCCCTGGGTTCGGGTTGTCCCCTGAGACGGAGCGGGAGCTGAGGAGCCGGGTGGCTCGGGATCAAGGGATGAGGCCAGCCGGCGAAGCTGGAGTTCCATCAATACGTCTAGGCAATACGTGCGACTGAGGCAATACGTGGGGGTCCTGTGGGGTTAGGTAAGATCTGGGAACCCTCCGGTGCCCTTGGAGCGACACGGAGCCGCAAAGGCAACATGAGGAACGCCTCAGCCTGCGGGGCCACCGATCGCAACATCCGCGCTATATGTAATACGGCTATGTTACGAACATATAATATCTTTAAGGAAATAGTCAGTACGAAAAAATCTGTTCTCCTTAGAGTGTAGAAGACTTACATACCTCCCCTTGTTGAATCAAGTGTATCCGTGTTTGCTCCAAATAAGGAAAAGGACCTCCTTGCTATAGAGAAGGCGCAGAACAACTTCACTGAAAAGCTTCTTCTTAGAACAGAGTTTCGTATATTCACGTGTACGAAAAGCTTCAATCAGGAATAAATATCTCTGACTACCACCCCTGGAATCTCGCCGCAGGGTTTTTGGCATCTGTTTTGTACATAAGTTGTTATATTTTACCACCGATTCTGTTCCTTGTAGATTCTTTAAGATAAGTACTTCACACACAAGAACTGGCTCTGCTAACCTACAGCCACCTCGGCCGAGAACCAATTTGCGAACAATGTCTTCACTTATGCGGCATTAGTTTGTACTTGAAATTCTCTAAGCACCTTCAGTTTGCCCTAACACCGAGACAATTCAGAATCCGAGTTAAGTCCGAATTAGTTTGTCGTTTAGATTTGAAATTGGTTGAATAGTATGATTGCTTGTAAGAACTGTCCCATTGTTTGTCTGCGTCCCTGTGTTCTTTTTGTGATTGCTACTGTATTTGCTTTCAAACGTATTGCTTTATGCAATCGTAATAAATAATAACAATAATAATAACAATAACAGTAGTCACTACACACTATACCCTAGATACCCAAGGATAGGCACAGTACTGCCTATTAGTATTCCTACTAATCCTTCCTAGTCAGCTCTGATACCAATTTACCAACCCGATGGCGGCTTGGTTGATTTGGGGTGTACATGACAGTTTGTGCCTCCTCCGACTGGGCTAGTCTCTTCCAGGAATACATAAAAATTGTTGAACAGGCAATGAGCAGCAACCCCAAGCATTGCATAGAAGCAAATCATAACACTTAAATACCTCTCGTCTTCCTCGTCGATGGATCTAAAGAGCACATGGCTATTTGGAGTTGCCTTAGTTCCACCCAGTGAGGAGGATACTTGAATCGTGCCACGTCCATGATCAGCACGCGATCATTCTTCTCATGGAAGGCAGCAATCGGCGAGAAGTGACCTTGAATAAATGCTATTGCTGTTGCTGCCTCTTTCACATGCAAGTCAAGTCAAGACCACTAATGACTACAAAACGAAGATGTGCTACGTTAGGCATCTCCCGCCACGACACTACTATAGGAGGTGTGACGCGTTCGATTACCGTACGATGGTCGGGTGCCGCCTCGGATGAGATTTTACGACGAGATAAGGCGAGGCGAGTAGAGCACGTCTTAGGCCCCTTTTATACTCCCGCCGCGGCGCGGCGGGTCAATTTGGGGAGCGGCGCCGCCAGTCGCGCCGCGCCCCGAATTTGACGCGCCGCTGCGCGATTGCAGTTAGAAAGGGGAGCGTCAGCGACGCGCGGCCACGAGCTCCTGCGCACTATGGCCCGTGCTCCGGAAACGGTCCATGAGTCATTGAGGGAGCAAAACAGAAAGGATTCGTCTGGCTGATCAGCGCAATGCATCTTGTCAATGTTTGTCGTGGGATTCCTATGGGGAGCGACGAATCCTCTCTTAAGCCTGGAGTCGAAGTCGTTCGCTCGACCTACGGTTGAAACTGGTGAGTGTGGTATTGAGTCGAATCCTCTGCAATGCAAACGGCTTTAAACCACTCTTTATTTTGCGATATGTGCGAGTCCAAATGTAAAACTGCTGGAAGGTACTCATCGTCGAGAATCACTCAAAATTCTTTCTCATATGGCCATTCTGGGGTCACTGTGCACTAAGCATATCTTTGGCGTGGTATATGAAGCTTCGTGAATGTCTACAGATCTCCATTCTCTTCCTAGGTTACAGAAGGTACGGGCTAAGGTCATGGTCACCGATTTCGCCCAAACTCCCTAATCATGCAAACCTAGTAATCGTCTGTAACTTCAAAAAACGATGTCAGACTCGTGATCAGCACCCTAAATGCCCCCTCCTCCTTCCCAATAGGAGAAGTTTGGTCGAAACGGTGAAATTTCCCAATCCCTACACCGAGTCTGCCGCGGCTGATCGCGCCGCGCCGCTGGAGGGAAGGACGCGGCGCGGCGCGATCAGCTGCGGCAGACTCGATGTGACGTGGGAGATTCACCAACGAAATGAATTATTTTGCTATGTCCTCCTTGTTTTGGCTCGTTAACTAACAAAACAAAGAAGGTGTAGCAAAATTATGGCACTATTGTACTTTCAGGACTCCAGAGGTCGAAAAGGTTTTTTTGACCAAACTTCCCCCGGCGGGGGGGGGGGGTTATTAAGGGTGCTGATCACGAATCTGACATCCGTTTTCGGTGACCATTACCTTAGTCACCCGTACCTTTCGTAACCTAGGAAGGGAGATCTGTAGACATTCACGAAGTTTTACCTACTACGCTAAAGATATGTTCAATGAACAATGGCCCCGGAATGGCCATATGAGAGAGAATCCTGAGCGATTCTCGACAATGAGTCCCTTCCAGCAATTTTACTTTTGAACCCGCACGTGCTGCAAAATAAAGAGTCGTTTAGTGTCATTTGCATTGCAGGGGACTCGACTGTTTATTGGAAAGCCATGAATGCTTGTGCATAATCAACAACGACGCTCAACAGTCAACAAAACAATGCCTTTAGACTCTTAACAATCAAGGAGCAGGTCATTTCATCTGTGATAACTGGACAATTCGAGAAACTAATGTTTCCAGACTTTAACAACAACGACCTAGCAACATACAAAGCAATTTACGTTGTTTCATTACTAGACTCAATAAGTCACAACCACTACGTAACAATTTCGCTATCAGCGATTACATCTCCAGCTCCCCCCGAAGTCTCTTCATCACCATCAGTTACCGACAGATTTGAAGTCTCTTCTTCAGGAACACCTTTCTCTGCCGCTTCTTTTTCTGCCTCAGCTGCCTCATCAAAAACGCAAGATGTGCGCCCAGCAATGCAGAAACCACACCGCCGGAATCGAACCATCAACCCCTCTCCCGCAAGTCCGCCACGCTAACCACCCGGCCATCCAGACTCAATACCACACTCACCAATTTCAACCGTAGGTTTTGCAGACGACTTCGACCCCAGCTTTAAGAGAGGATTCGTCGCTCTCCACAGGAATCCCACCACTAACATTAGCCAGATGCATTCCGCTGATCGGCTAGACGAATCCTTTCTGTTTTGGTTCTTCAGTGACTCATGGACCGTCTCCTCCGTCGTCGTTTATGGCGCACGGAACGTAGTACGTAGAAGTTGGTCGCCGCGCGTCGCTGACGCTCCCCTTTCTAACTACAATCGCGCAGCGGCGCGTCAAATTCGGGCGCGGCTCGACTGACCGCGCCGCGTCCTGAATTGACGCGCCGCTGCGCGGCGGGAGTATAAAAGGCGCCTTACGCCTCGTTTATCCTTCGACGCCGAGAGACGCGACGCCACTTATGGCGGTGACATTGATTGAGCGACGCCATCGATCAATTTTGCCATTTTACATGCCGTCGCGTCGCTCGGCGTCGGAAGTATAAACGGGGCCTTACCCTTCCTCATTCTACGACAACTTTGTAGACTGTCCTCAAGCCCAGGTTCTCTTCTGGTTCTCTTGTGCACTTTATTTAGCTGATTTTATCGTTTCTTAGTATGTGCAGTCTTTATCAGTGTGTGGATAAGGTTAGTTTAATCAATAGTCCTTTCGTTAAAACGTATTATAAGCCCTGCACTAGAGTTGAGCTTTTCGACAATTTTTTTCGAAAGTCGAACAATTGAATAACTCGATTTTTTGAAATTTTCGAAAGTCGAACAATCGAATAACTCGATTTTTTGAAATTTTCGAAAGTCGAACAATCGAATAACTCGATTTTTTGAAAATTTCGAAAGTCGAACAATCGAATAACTCGGTTTTTCGCCGTCTTCGAAAGTCGAACAATCGAATAACTCGATTTTTCGCCGTCTTCGAAAATCGAACAATCGAATAACTCGATTTTTCGCCGTCTTCGAAATTCGAACAATCGAATAACTCGATTTTTTAAAATTTTCGAAAGTCGAACAATCGAATAACTCGATTTTTTGAAATTTTTGAAAGTCGAACAAACGAATAACTCGATTTTTTAAAATTTTCGAAAGTCGAACAATCGAATAACTCGATTTTTCGCCGTCCGCATTTCAACAGAGAACCGAAAGAAGACAGAACAAAACCACAGTTGTGGATGAAAAGGGTTGAACTTAGGAAGACAACTGAATCATCGTTTACAATCCAATTAGAAGACCGGAATAACAAGATGCTCGGTCATTTAATTTGCAAGTAGTGGACATTCTCCAGGGTTGATGTGCTACCAAAGGAAGAGATTTTCCTCACTTCTACGCGTAATTTGCTATCTGCCACGGGTTCTTCATTTGCGAGATGTCACTAAATTCTCGCATTATCCCATTACCAGGGTCCGTCGCCGGCTTCGCCGGTCCCCTACGCTGGGCGTGCGGGCCACGCTAGGCTTGCCGGCTTCGGGTATAGCATATTTTCTTCAGCACACATATAAATCCGTAAGGTTTGTAAGGTAGCTTCCATCCTATTATGTTCAAGAGTCAGCTCTTTGCTCTTGTTCAGCCGATTCCAGCTCGGACAAGGACAGGATACGGATAAAGGACGGTATTAGTCTGTAAATTGGTGGAGGAGGCCTCCTTTTAGTTTGTGGTTTTCACGCCTTCTGAGAAGGCCCATGAATGTCGATTTACATCAAAAATGGAACAACACAATTCAATGGAACAACAAGGGGTACGACACAGTAGTGTTGAGTAAGAGTTCCATTTTCGCGCAACACAAAAGGCGTGATGGGGTGCCTTACATGGTGGCCCCCTCCTTCTTCGAGCCCATTTTTATAAATTTAAGAAAAAAGCGTGATTCTACGTATAGTCACTGTACGCGGTTTGAAATTCGCGCCTGGGTTGGTTTTGAAAAGAATGGCGATTTTGACGTCCGTAGAGCGCGTTTTCCGACGGCGACAGTTCGTCCGCAGTTTTAATGCACGTTTAATGAGGAATTGCTCTGATCTACACATGGTAAAACAGAACATTTTCTAATGCACTGCGACCATGCGTACGCGACGTTCGGCAACGATCACGACGAGCTTCCGTATATTCAGAGACGCGCCGGCCTACACACCCAGACACTAGCATACGATTACAATACGCAATAACTACCGAAACCGACGTAGCACGCCGTATTCCCATAGGAGCACGCAATAAGAAAGAGCTCTCGACGATGTCCAAACTGCTTGAAATGGCCCACAGAAATAGCTTAAGCTAGCATTTCACTGATACATCCATACATCTATTTTGTAACGCATCATCACTTTTACAAAAAAATTGTATTTTATCACTTGAAAACGTTTCTCAGGCTTTTTAATCAAAATCATAGTTTATTATCACTTATTATTATCAGTTGAAACAACCAGTATAGGATCAACTATATGCACAACTATAGTTGTGCTCTCGCAAAATTTTCGACTATTGGAATGGTTTCAAATGCCCGCAGTTTTCGAGTATTCGAATTCAAACGTAATCGAAAAGTGGTTTTATGAAGGTTAGGATTCGAATACATGCGAAAAACGTGGTTTTTTAAATTTCGAATCCATTATCTAAGTTCGAATGAAAATCATTGGAACACCTGTTCGAATAGGTCATCCGAACAAAACTGTACACAACACTAGACATGAGGATGAGATAGTACCCAAAATCATAATATCGCCACCAGAATCGACTAGACAACAGTTTCGTGACGCTGCTTAATGCTCATGAGATTTTCGAGAATTCTCAGGGATTGTAATAACCTAGAAAAAACGGACTCTTACATCCTAGGTATGTTCAACAGCAACCAACAAAATATTGCACTACCTCTAGTTAACTGCCACTTCTATTTGAATTCCCTCTTTAATTCACTATGACGAATTCCTCGATCTCAAGCACGACTTCAAAATACGTTCTAACAAAACTTCGCGATTTTCAAATTCAAACCCTCCAACTGAAATCGCAGATTGATGATCGCGAAAAAGCATTGTTTGAATATTGTTCGAAATCGAACAGTGTTCGAACAATGTCAAGAGTCGGCCACCAGAACCCTCGAAAGGAAATCGCAAATCGCTCCCGCCAATTACCGTAGGCGCAGAAACGGAGCAAGTTTTGGGTTTTTCGGGGAACGGAGACGATTCATACTTAGGCGGTCTACTCTTGATATTGTTCGAACATTGTTCGATTTCGAACAATATCCGAGCAATACTTTTTCGCAATATTCGATTACGAACAATATTCGAACAAAGCTTTTTCGCTATCTTCGATTTCGAACAGTGTTCGAACAACGTCTTCCTAGCTTCGATTTCGAACAATGTTCGAATAACGGTTTTTCGCGAAAATCGATTTCGAACAATGTTCGAACAACGGTTTTTCGCGAAAGTCGATTTCGAACAATGTTCGAACAACGATTTTCGCGAAAGTCGATTTCGAACAATGTTCGAATAACGGTTTTTCGCGAAACTCGATTTCGAACAATGTTCGAATAATGGTTTTTCGCGAAAGTCGATTTCGAACAATGTTCGAATAACGGTTTTTCGCGAAACTCGATTTCGAACAATGTTCGAATAATTGTTTTTCGCGAAAGTCGATTTCGAATAATGTTCGAATAATGGCTTTTCGCGAAATTCGATTTCGAATAATGTTCGAACAACGGTTTTTCGCGAAAGTCGATTTCGAACAATGCTCGAATAACGGCTTTTCGCGAAACTCGATTTCGAACAATGTTCGAATAATGGTTTTTCGCGAAAGTCGATTTCGAATAATGTTCGAACAACAACGATTTACGATTTTCGAGTAATCGAGCGATTAATTGTTCGAAATCGCTCGAACAATTATTCGGCCCGATTAATCGAGCTCAAGTCTACCCTGCACCCAGATGTACTCAGCACACTAAAAATACATCACAATGAGATAATGCAGGGCAAAATACGAGTTAAGTCCACATTCACCAACCTTCATTTCTTGTGATAGAAAATCTGCTCCTCTACCCTGTTTATCTCATCCGAGGCGGACTCAACAACCCTCGCCCTTCCGTAATCGAGAGCGGGGGGCGTACACTACCATAACCTAGGGAAATACCTAACGCACAAACCCCGAAAATAGCAACGAGAAATGGCTCATACCAAGAGGGGCCTGAAGACTCCAAGCAAACCAACCAGTTCCCGTTTGTTGCAGTTGAGATCGATCATAGCTAGCTACAATCACTTCCTCCTCCCCTCGTACTGACCTTAGCACGTCTTTTCGTAGCTCGGTCAGGAAATCTGAATCACAACCAATTGGTGGGCACTACACTGCCTCATTGAGTACGGCGTTTAGTGTGCACGCGACGCGCGACTCGATGTAATTAAATGCGCCCAAATCGAATAGAAAACTACAAGAAAATGCACAAGCGTTACCTTCACTGTCGCTTCCATACCGCACTACGGCGTGAAGCCGATTACATGTCGCCAAGCATACGAATTGAGCGAGATTGATTCCGGTCCGAAAATTACTAATTGACTTCACAGTAGTGAAGATCTAAGTTGATCCCTAGAAGCATAAGCAAAATAAAGGAAGAAGGCTCTATGTTATTAATTTATCGTTATTCTCGTCACGACTTGTGTGCGCGCGACGCGCGACGCGATGCATGTGTAGGGTCTTTGTCATACCATCGCTCACCCCGAGCGACGCCTAATGATATGCTCCCATATCGATCGGGCGGCGCGATGGAATCGATATGGGTGCATATCATTAGGCGTCGCTCGGGGTGAGCGATGGTATGACAAAGGCCTAGTGGCCAAATTGATCGAGCGACGCGATTGACATAGGCACTCTAAGAAAGGTGCCTATGTCGCACATTGTCATTTGCTCCAAGTGGAGGAGAAGTCGCACGGCTTATAGTTGCGAGAGCTATAGAACAACATCCACCAATAACCTTTGATGTAATCAGGTATTGGGATTTCTGGTCACAAACCTGCCCGCTTTACGCAACTCTTCTGTACATTAAGGTTAATCGTGAATGCAACCGCTCCTCATCCCTGTGATCTACCGGTGTCTTGCCAATGAGATGGCCTCGGCTAGTTTGGGAGCGCAATAAAGCTGCTTACGCCAGCATCCACCAGCTCGCGCCACATTGATCGCGTTGCGCTCGCGACAGGCGCCGCGAGAGGCGCCGCTCTTTCGATTCAGACTCTTAAGCCCTCCGCACACTTTTGCGGCAGCCGCGTCCGCGGCTTCCACTGCCGCGTGCTAGAGTTCACGCGGCACTCCTCCCGCTCACTCAATCACCAACGCGGCAGTGCGGCAACAATGCCTTGACGGATTACTGCCGCTGCCACCGCGTCTGCCGCGTAGGCGGCACATCAGCGGCAGGCCGCGCGAGGCTAGTTTTGCCTCGTGCGGCGACTCTGCTTCTCTGCCCCATGCTAAAAGATAGAACTGCCGCGTTGCCGCAGAAGTGTGCGGAGGGCTTTGTTCATTCTGGATGGCTATCGTGGAGCCTTATTCCTGCCCTGCATGCTACTCAATACTGGAACAGCACCAGGAGAGGACTTCGAGGCCTAGTGAGCCCAGGTTCAACCTCGCGACTTCGGAATCCAGCCAGGAACACGGTGATTTCTATTCGATTTGTCTGCTATGTATCACATTATCAGGGATGTGCGGAATTTCCGTTTCCGTGTTCCGAATTCCGGTTTCCGGCCATTTTGAGCTCTTCCGTTCCGTTCCGTGTTCCGCCTGTTTTTGGACCGGAAGGCGAAAACGGAAATGGGCACTGTTTCACACTAGCTTTATACTGAACACAATGAGCTTATCAATTAAAAAGGGTTCTCCTTCATATAGTTGTGAGAGAAATACTGCTTGACAAATTTAGTATTAATATTCTTGAAATTGGTTAGATTACTAAAAAAGCCCACAAAAATGGCAACGGCTGGGTGCAGGGCAAAATGAATGTGCCACAAAGGCTATGTGTGCATTGTATGCTAAGAAAATGCACAACATTTGAATGATCATAAAATTCTTGATCCATTAGATACAAATAGCTATAAACTTTATAAGCATATAGCGCAGTATTATGATCGAAGGTGCAAATTTCAATTTTTAATTTCGTTAGGTGTGATATTCATCCATATGGAGTTATGCGATTCGTTTTTTTTAGTGAAGCATCACGAATATCTACCATGAGCTGTTATTTAGGGTGAATTATTGAATTCTGACACGAAACTATTGCTTCGAGAACCATCTAGGAACTGTCCAGCTGTGTCATCTTGGGCGTAGGGTTTCTAGGCTGGTACAGGCTGAATATTCCTGTGGAAGTGTGGATGCACAACTACTAATCAGTCATCCAGTTAGCATCTTAGATCCCAGAATGAATTCTCAGTACTAGTTTTGGTGATTACAATGTAACTGCTAATTTTGAGTATGCAGATATCTGTGCAGTCCCGCCGTCCATGATGCCACAGGTTTCCAAAGGTGTTGAGAGGAATCTCATTTTCTGAACAGAAAATGATCTAGGTGGCTACTCAAGTTTTAAACTTCAAACGCGTCGGTTTTTTTTTTTGGGGGGGGGGGGCTGTAAGTAGCCTAACCTCAAGTGGTTAAACCTACCGTTCAAAAAAGTCAGCGAAACCCGTCGCAGGAACTAGATATGGAAAACTGCATGCTAAAATAGACATAGTGAGATAAGACTTGAATTTGTTTTCGTTCATTGCTCTAACCATAGCTAAGAGGTTAGGTCATAGGGAATTAATGTTATGATGACAATGAGCATTAATCTGTGGAAGATTCTGCTGCTTGCAAAGTTCTGAGCAAGAAAAAGTGCAAAAGAAGCCGCTTCTGACGCCATTTTAGATGCACTTTTGCAGAAATGGCGAACATGTGTCATTTCCGTTTCCGAGTTTCGTATTCCGGTTTCCGGCCATTTTTGAGCGTTTCCGTTCCGTCTTTCGGCTTCCGCTTTTTCGAGAGAAATTTCCGCACATCCCTGCACATTATCCATATATACCGGTCATCTCACTCTCATAATAAATCTGATTCGTATACTCGTTAAGGAGTTGCGGACCCGAAGGAGTTGATTGTTTGTTATGTCATTTTGTAGTTGTGTCGTGTTACATATTGGGCACGGGGTTATTGTGGTGCATATGCTGTAGTGAGCGCGTGGAGCGCAGTCGGAGGAGGGGCCGGTTGTCGCCTGCACCCGATACCAGGTCCCTGGTTCGGATTTCCCGCCCAGGCCAACCAAGCCTTCCATCTCTCCGTGGTCGGTGAATTGGTACCTGACTTGTCTGGGAAGGATAAAGCGTGGCGCATCCCAAAGGGGATTAAATAACGCCGTCCTTTATCCTTATATGCTGTAATCTGTTATGTCATGGATATGTGTTTGTTCAATTGAGGACATGTGGAGAAGGTGGGCCGGTGGAGGTGGGAGCGGTTTAGTTAGAACGCCATCACTAAGGCCTATGGTATACTCCCGTCTACTGCAGCAATTCGCGATTGCACAGCGACGGCGATGCCTCGCGACGCGCAGTCGAAACAAGTGCAAAAAAGGGAACGACGGGTGCTTCCCCCTCTGCGACCGCCGCTTGTCGCTGTGCACTGCAGCACTGCAGGGGGGAGGGGGGAGGGATGGGACTATGTTCCTTGCCCGCCACACGGAGGTATAACATCCCTCTGCCACGTGTCGCGGGAGTGACGGCGCGACAGCTCACAACCGACGCGCATTGCACCGTCTGCCAGTTCAGCAAAGGTGCATCATTGACAGTTGCCCCGAGCCCGTCGCCGGCGCGACGCGGGAGTATACCATAGACCTAAGGTAAAGCGGCCAATATGGATCAACTCTGCCGCTGATCGCAACAGGTAATGCGAGCAGTAAATATCTAACTTGAGTCATCACTGAACTTCCAGGTTTAGTACTCTGTCAGCATATATGTAACGGTACAACATCCGGTTCAAGAAGGTATGAATGGTAGCGTTATGTTACACTTTGCCCTCGATTCTCTGCAGCTGCTTTCTGGATTACACCTGTAGGACCTATTGTACAAAATTAAGGTTTCGAACTATAGATTATATTTAGTGACCTCATCTGGCATTAGCAATGAGTAAATAGACTGCGCATCTTACTGAGGAACAATGCTAAACCTTAAATTAGACAGACAATTGAATCCAAAGCACAAGATCAACAAAATTAAATGTGCTCCATTAAATAATAAAGAATAGAAAAACACACTTTTTAACATTTTCCAACGGAACGCAGCAGTCCAGCATAGACTCGTGGTAAAAGCGCCACGGAGCCTTCCATACTCGCCCTGGGTCCACTTCCAGTGCATTAAGAACCATAACTAAAGCAACAACTCTGATTAAATTAACTAATTAACATTAGCTATCTCTAACAATAGTATTTGCTTAGGTGTGGTAACGAATACCTTTAGGAGGAAAACATAAATAATGGGCAGAACTGCCAGCAGAGCAACAGCGTTAAGAAATCTCTCTACATATAGAAGCAATTACAAGCTTACGTCTTCTGGGAATGTATTAGGTTGTCCCATAAGTCCCCGTCGTTTTTTCAACGATTCACTGCAGATTTCGCCGCCGGTCTCTTGCAAAGCGCTGCATAGCTTTCGAAAGAGAATGATTTGCTCTATCAGAGCATGTATTGCATTTCTTTTTTCATCATGAGCTTTGTCAATTTTTAGGTCGTTGAAGTGAAAAGTGAAAAAGCGAAAAAGTAGCCACTTGGGCACTTGTTCTCTCTGCTTAGGTCTGTAATTTTTTGCGCAGTTTTTTATAGCGTTTGAAGACAATGTTCTGTAATACAAGAATATGTGTTAGTGCTATTTGCTCATTTGTCCTTTATTGTTTTTTAGGCCATCAAATTGGGACGTCCGAAGGAGGATGGTTGTTTTCGCCGACAGCTCCTGCTCTGTGGTTGGACTTTTTGGGTTGATGTTATATGTCATTTGCAAGAAAATGTCGTGCTCTATAAGAATGTGTGTCGCGTTTATTGATTTCTATTGAATATCAACAAAATGCCAAAAAGAGAAAAATCGTCTTCACCAACAACTCCTTCTCCTTCTTCAGTTGTTGATATTCGACAGAAATCAGCGGGAGCCAATAAACGCGACACAAATTCTTACTGAGCAAGATATCCTCTTCCAAACGACATATAACACCATGCAAAAAAGTTCAACCACAGAACCGGAGTTTTGGTAAAAATTCGGGCGGAAAAGTCGGAATTCCCAATTTGGTGACCTAAAAATCAATAAAGGACAAATGAGCAAATAGCACTAACACATATTCTTGTAGCACAGAACATTGTCTTCCAAACTCTATAAAAAACTGTCAAAAAATTACAAACCTAAGCGGAGAGAACAAGTGCGCCAATGGCTACTTTTTCACTTATTTCACTTTTCACTTCAACGACTTAAAAATTGACAAAATTCATGATGAAAAAAGAAATGCAACACAAGTTCTGATAGAGCAAATCATTCTCGTTCGAAAGCTATGCAGCGCTATGCAAGAGACCGCCGACGAAATCTGCAGTGAATCGTTGAAAAAAAAAACGGCGGGGACTTATGGGACAACCTAATACTTCGTTTCGGAGAAGAGATGGAGGAGAAAACAGGCAGCGCAAAATCGAACTACGTTGAGACCTCAATTCTGCCACATTTCAGAGAGTTTATTCAGACTTGCCCCACTTCTTCGTCCGGTTACCTAACCACTTCACACAAGAGAAGAATTCCGACGCATAAGCCCTCTTCACCACGAAACTAGGGGATCTTCTGCTTTTTATGGCAGTAGACTTTTACGGCACAATGAAATTTATCTCAAGCTTCGTTGTTGTCATACTCAATGGTGTTCTGCAATGCTGTATTTCTATTTTAATAAAGAAAAATTACGCACTACAAGAGAACTATGTGTATGGGCAACGTGAGGAAAAAGAAGAGCCCCATGCTATGCTCAATCTTGCTCAAGACAGGAAATAAATAATGTTACGCCACGACGCGTATTCAACTGGAAGAACGCACTCCAGGGTGACCCATAATTATTGTAACGCAAAGTTTGCGCATAACTCCGGCTAAAAAAGATTAACGCAGGCACATTGTGGATCACAGTTTACACATGCTCTAGCGAGCAAACTGCAAAAGAACCATTCAATATGGCCTCCTTTTGCTCTTTCGACGGCCTTCAAACGGTCGGAGTAGCTCTCCACAGTGTTTCGCAGAACTTGGGTAATCTCGTCCAAGACTTTCTACAAGGAGGGTTGAGACTTTCCACGCTATTGTGTCGTGTAGAGCCGGGTTCAATGACTTATACGCAATAACCCATAACGCTGGGATCTGGAGAGTTTGCTGGTCATTCCTTTGCAGGTATAAATTTGAGCAGATAGAGTCGGGACCAGTCGCTTCGTTTTCTGTGCAGGAGCGCTGCCCTTCTGGAACGCTGTAGAGGGACTGTGCCCATGGAAATAGAAGTGCCTTTCAGAATACCCTCCAGGTATATTTCCTTATTCATTGTCACACATTTTTCAAACGAAAATCATTGAGCTAGAAAAAAATCAGACGTGAACCGATTTCCGACACCTGTATAAACCATCGCTGGGAGAAGTTCAACTTTAGGCGAGACCAGTCTTCCAAGTGAAGTTAGCTACCTTAGCCACGTGCAATCTATTCTCATGTTCTGATAATTGTAGAACCGCTCAACGATGAATGATTTCTCATCATAGAAAACGGCCGCGAAATGCTCGTTGCTAGCGACGTGCTTCTGTAGTGCTTAGGACACCTTCTTCTTCCTGGACACCTTCTTCTTATTGATGAGCCTCTGCGTCGTTTGGTAATTATAGATGTTACCAGTCGTTCGGCGGCCTAGCGGCCGCCTACGACTGGTTGGGGGCTTCGCCCCCAAACCCCGAGAATAGGACGCCATGGCCGCTACGGGTTTCCTATTCTTTCCTAGGCCTTCTGACCATTATGTTAATCGAGATGGATCGGCCGATCTTCCTCGACGTGATCCTCAAAAAATCGATAATATCGATCGATATCGATTGGTCGACTTCAGATTCGTGTTCAGCGACCTCGATTACCCCCAAGGCCGAAGTTTCGCGCCACTTGAACGCCATCCTCAAAAAAATCAATAATATCGATCGATATCGATTGATCCGACTTCAGATTCGTGTTCAGCGACCTCGATTACCCCCAACGCCGAAGTCTCGCGCCACTTGAACGCCATCCTCAAAAAATCGATAATATCGATCGATATCGATTGGTCGACTTCAGATTCGTGTTCAGCGACCTCGGTTACCCCCAGGGCCGAAGTTTCGTGCCGCTTGAACGTCATCCTCAAAAAATCGATAATATCGGTCGATATCGATTGATCCGACTTCAGATTCGTGTTCAGCGACCTCGATTACCCCCAGGCCTGAAGTTTTGTACCGCCGACATGTTCGGCACGTCTACGGCTCGCCATGCATGGTTGCCGACGTGTTTGGCACGTCTACGGCTCGCCATGCACGGTCGCCGACGTGCTCGGCACGTCTACGGCTCGCCATGCACGGTTGCCGACGTGTTCGGCACGTCTGCGGCTCGCCATGCGCGGTCGCCGACGTGTTCGGCACGTCTGCGGCTCGCCATGCGCGGTCGCCGACGTGTTCGGCACGTCTGCGGCTCGCCATGCGCGGTCGCCGACGTGTTCGGCACGTCTGCGGCTCGCCATGCGCGGTCGCCGACGTGTTCGGCTGCCGCGCCCCAACTCAAAGTGGGACGGACGGACGGTGTGACACACACAGTGACACACACAGTGACACACACACACGCTTGCTCCTTTATATATAGTAGGAAGGTGTAGTTCTTTCCGGCTTCGATTTATACGGTGGTCTGACTTGGAGGTCTTTGGCCAGTTTCTTCATGCTTCTCACTGCACTGCATTTAACTCAGCCTAACAGTTTCTTCAATTGCTGCACAACAACACTCATCGATAGTTGAGTTCTAAGAAGTTCGTTAGTTCCATGCTAAATCGTACGAGAAGGAATGCACCAAAGAGTGGTTATCACATGATTCAACAAATC
Organism: Heligmosomoides polygyrus bakeri; assembly: GCA_947359475.1. Lineage (NCBI taxonomy): Eukaryota > Metazoa > Nematoda > Chromadorea > Rhabditida > Heligmosomidae > Heligmosomoides > Heligmosomoides polygyrus. The sequence goes on from OX375866.1 coordinate 94,637,484, forward strand.
GATAACTTTTCTGTCAACGAAGGCGCGACATTTGTAGAAGAAGGACTAAACACTGCAAATGTAGATCAAATCGCGAGAAGTGTACTTTTCGGAGACCGGGTAGCAAACCCCAGGCACTATTAAAAAGCTCCGATTAAGACGCCGTCCCCGTTGTATGTAAAGCGGATTTTCTCGTGTCGTTTTAAATGATTGAACGGCAGCGGACCGTATCTAGGTTCAGGAGAAGACGCTCTAAAACAGGAACGAAAATATAAGAAAAGTAAAGCGTGCATAAAAAGTAAACAATCTGAAGGGAGGACGGCGCTACAACAACAATTCAACGAGTGTGAGAAAGGTCATCTTCAAAAGCAGGTCGCAATACTTCAACTTGTGCAGAATACAACAAATTACCTCGACATATTAAGGAACTATTTGCTAACACCAGAATTTGGAGAATAAGGCTGCGAAATAGAAATCCGTAAAATAAATAAAAAATGAACTTTTGACAAAAAAAAACAGGCAAACCAACGTCTACCAAAAAACTGGAGAACGAAAATCAAGACGAAAGGAACTCACCCATAGTGCTAAGGCCACAATAGGCCGGCTCGTCTTGTGTTCGAAATTGTGAAGCCAGCTTGAAGTAAATGTTTGCGTTGCCTAAAAACAATAGTACTCAATAAAGGTCTATTCCTACTCCTATTCCTAATTTCTGCTATTTAACCGGAGAACGGACTTGATCGTCTATAATTGACTGCTGTGATAATAAGAATGCGTAATAACAACAAGCTAATATGTGCTAAAGTATTAGCAGTATGCGGACTCGAACTTAAAACCCGCCGGCGTGCTTCCATGAGGCGGCACTCTTACCAACGCGCTGCCAAGGCACATCTCTTGGGATGTCACCGGGGTTGCTAAGTGTCGCGCGCACGTTTTCACACCTTCTTCCAGGTCTTCAAAAAACCGTTCAGCAAAAACTAACTGTAATTCTGGACTCTGCTTACAAGGCCCACCATCCTGTCCAAATAGCAACGCAAAAGCTCGCCCTCAGAATTGGGAAGCTTCCCTTGTAAGGACCTGAAATCTTTCCGCTCTGGCCAAACAACTCTTCCGTCCTACCAGCATCATGCAAATTGGTACAAGATTTGCTTGGGAAGGATAAAACACTGACTTGTTCATCCACTGGTCAGCGCAAGTCATTGTACAGGCAAAACACGCATTCAAATTGCCTCCACCACACCCCATAGCGGTAGAGTGCGTGGCGCCTCCCGCGGAGAGTGGGAAAAGCACTACTAGGCTTGAATTTGGGAACAGAAGGGCTGACTCGCCCACTGGTATGATTCCAATGTGGACTACCTATCTTTATTCCTCCATCCTGAAGCGGTAGTTAATAATCTCAAAAGCATTACGCTAAAAAATCAAATTTGTTTCTCGACTTTTTTACGGAAGATATTCTAATACCTTTTGTTTAAAGCCCCGTAACGCCACTCTCACCGTTATGATCAAATAAAATTGATTACGATCAGCTGTGGACTGCCGTAAAACTACTATCATATGCTCAAACCGCAGTTATCCTTCATACATTAGGTTGGTGCATAAGTTCTCGGACATTTGGGGCATGAAATATTTATTATCACAACATACGAACAACAATATCAAATCACTTGAAGTAACCACCCTTTACATCAACTGTCTTTCGGCAACGTGCTGGTAAGTCATGGATGCCTTTTCTCCAAAACGTGGCCGGTTGTGATTCGACAAATGTGAGCAGTGCCTCCTTGACATCCTCTCGGTTCCTAAATTGCCGGCCGTCCAAATAGCGTTGAAGGCTTGAAAACAAATGATAATCAGAAGGAGCGAGATCTGGTAAGGTGGATGCGGAAGAACGGTCCATCCGTAATCCGCCAACTCAGCCGTCGTCGCTCTAGCAATATGCGGTCCAGCGTTGTCGTGTTGAAAATACACCTTCACTTGCTCTCCTCGTGTGGTTTGAAGGTGGACCCTCAACTTCCTCAGTTGGTTGACGTAAACCTCTGCCGTCATTGTTATCCCTTCGTCCAGCAACTCCCAGTATTCTACGCCAAGAACGCTCCACCAAATGCATAGCATCACCCTTTTCACGTGAAGGTCGGGTTTCGGTTTCTCTGCCTCTCCAGTTGCGTCAACCCACTATGCACGCCGGTGATAATTAGAGCAGAGCATTCACTTCTCATCCCCGGTGACAAGGTTGTCCAGCCATCCGTGGGTACGTCTGAGAGTAAGGAGAGACAGAGCGACATCGGCTCTGCGATCCATGTCATGTTGTGTCAAGTCGTGAGGTGCCAAGCAACCCAATTTTTGCACCTTGCCAATCGACTTCAATCCTCGAACGACTATTGAGTGTCTAACACCAAGAGTGCTAGATAGTTCGCGAGTGGTTCGGTATGGGGCCGCTTCCACTCCACTTCGGAGGCCATCCAAATCCAGTGTCATCGGGCGCCCTTCTCGTTCATTATCGTCAACGGAGAATTCACCAACTGCAAACTTCGAGAACCACCGATACACAGTACTTCGAGCAGGAGCCCCTCGTTGTAAACATCCTTCAGGCGACGATACGATTCGTTGGCACTGAGGCCAGATTGATGCAGGAATAACATGACGTGCCGAATATGCGTCTCAGTTGGGATGAATTGCTCAGCCATAATAGCTGACGTTAACAACGCAGAAGTAAATGTCAGGAACAGTTTTGTAGCCCTTTCCTTTCTCTATCGATCGATCATTTACGCGTTGATAAATGTGAGAAATTTGGCGGGAAAATGCGCTTTAAATTCAAGAGGGATCAAGTGTCCGAGAACTTATGCACCAACCTAATACAATACCGGCCGGATCTTTTAGTCTTTGAACGGAAAAGCGCAGAAATACTCCTTTTTCCGCTCTTCAAAGTATGTGGTTTAAAAATAAAACCCGATATTTGGAATCATCGTCGAACGATCTATCCGATGAGATGAAAATTCCAAATAAATGTTAAAATGTTGATTCGATGAGCTATATTCAGGATGAGACCTTTAGGTGTAATTGTCTTCCGTGAGGGAAGGGGTCCGCTACGCCAACCAAAATATAGGTCATCGAATCAACATTTTCAACATTTACCGGCCGTTTCTTTTCTACATCTGATAGATTATTCGCTTCAGATACCAAATATTGGATTCATTTTTCAAATCAATCTTCGAAGAGCGGTATCAAAAAGCAGCAGAAAATGCCTTTCAGAGTATTATCCGCCTCTTCGAGGCTCATAAACGCAACAAAAACTGGCCTTCGATAAGACTTTCGGTGAAAAGCCGCTTTCCCTCCTCCGAAGCGAAGTCGACGCATGTAGACGGCAGAGAACGTCGATAAAAGTTCTTCGCCGCCACCGACATCTTCGTCCTGCCGTCGCTGGAACCCACCATCTGTAGCAAAAGGCCTGAATCGATCAGTGACTGATAGAATGACTTCAGTTCCGAGCAAAGACATAATGACATAAAGACATAATGAGAGTACGAAGACACGACATCTTCTTTGCCATGAATTGGCAAAGAAGATGTCGTGTCTTCGTACTCTCATTATGTCCAATACTAAATTTCCAGAATGCCCATAGGTAGCAGTGATCATGATAGTGTGGCGTTCTCCATAAATCTTAGTTATGCGCCCACTTCTGACCATGAGACATGGAGTAGGGATTACAGAAGCGCAAACTACCTTGCGATTGAAGACTACCTGAAGGGAGTTGACTGGATTGGTTCTTTCTCAACGGTTACGACTGCAAATGACGCCTATGAACTCTTCCTTAACGTAATTCAACATGTCATAGGTACTTACGTACCGCTGCAGAGGATTCAAAAGAATAGCGTTAGACTCCCATCCTATTTAGAAAGACTTGCCCGGAAAAAGGACCGTTTATGGGCCTCTGCTTCGAGTATGGTTTCTAGCGACTACGAGAAGAAATACAAGGCAGTTTGTTCCAAACTAGATAAGGCTACTTCCAAATTTCTCTCCTATTTAGAGCGTAAGATAGTCGAATCCAGGGACGGGAGAAATTTTCACAGATATATAAAATGCAGATTAAAGGACCGACCATCTATTCCTAGCATCCAGATTGACAACGATGGTAACTTTGCGTTCAAGGACTCTGATAAAGCTGAACTTCTTGCTCAACACTTTTTCACGGCTTTCAGCTCGACAGGTTCCCATCTCGAAACAGAATCACCTGAGGCTCGCTTCCCACCCATGCGTATCGGCTTCCGGTTTTCAGGGGCTGATATCCTCCAAGAACTCTTGAAATACCCCTCATCGTATACACTCACACCCGATCTCATTCCCATGGCATTTTTCAAACGGATTTTGCACCTTATCGTCTTTCCGCTGGAATATATATTCAACCTCTCCTTTGCGACTGGTAACGTGCCCAACAGATGGAGGCACTCATTTGTTACTCCAGTCCCCAAAAAGGCTCCTTATAATCTGGCCACAAATTACAGACCCATTAGCATCACATCAATTTTTGCCAGGGTGTTCGAGAAACTTATGAGGAAGCATATACTGCATCATTTGGATGAACACAGTATCATACCTCAATCTCAACATGGATTCTGTAAAGGAAAATCATGTGAGACGGCATTGTTGGCCTCTATGGATGACTGGACCCAAGCTGTTGAGCAGAATAAACCTGTACACGTAATTTACTTTGACTTTTCGAGTGCGTTTGATAAGGTCCCTCATTCTAGGTTAATCAATAAGTTGAGCTCGATTGGGATTCATCCCGATTTTGTACGATGGATTAAAAGCTTCTTGATGGACCGTACGTTCCAGGTCAGAGTTGGAGACTGCCTTTCCAACATCTACCCCTGTGTTAGCGGCCTCCCACAGGGAGGTGTTCTGTCTCCTTTACTGTTTCTTGTGTATACTGCAGATCTTCCATCTTTGGTTTCTTCGAATAATGTGAGGTGTCTGATGTACGCCGATGATCTAAAAATCTATAGGACTATCGAAAACCCATGTGACACATTGCTTCTCCAGGCCGCTGTTAACTGTGTCCACGCCTGGTCGTCTCTTAATGGGTTACCCCTTGCACCTCATAAGACAAAGGTTCTTTCTCTAGGCCAACCAATCCCTTCCGCCTCATATTCTATTGGTGATACGGAATTGGAAGTTGTTGATCAGGTTCGTGATCTGGGGTTCTTCTATGACAACAAGCTGTCCTTTCTTCCACACCTCAGACATATTTTCTCCAAGGCGATGTCACGCACGTTCGATCTCTTTAAGGCGCTTAAGACACGAGATTCTGCCACACTCATTAGGGCTTACAAAACTTATATCCGACCCATTGTTGAAAGCGGAACTTCAGTCTTTTGCCCTCAGTTGAAAAAGGATATCCGATTGCTTGAAAGTGTTCAAAACAACTTTACTAGAAAGCTTGTCTTGCGGTGCAGTGGAATTGATTACCGTTTCATACCTAGCGGCACCCAAAGAAATAAGTTATTTAATTTGCCAAGTCTCCACAGTAGACGGGTGAGGAATGATTTGATCTTGGCCTACAAAATTATCACGGGCTTGACCACAGTTACTCTTCATAATTTCTTTCAATTCGCTAACACCCGTACAAGAAGTGGGCATTGCAAACTAAGGCGGTCGCTAGCAAAAACTAGGCTTCGGTCGCAGTTCTTTTCTCAGAGGGTTGTCTCCCTGCTCAACCCACTCTTGGCAAAAGGCGGACTACGTTTAAAACTTACGTCGTTTAAAAGTCTAGTTTCCCGCACGGTGCTCAATAGCTCCAATTTCTCCTCTTAGTCTCCTTCGTCCTTTGTTCGTTTATTTTCACTTTTATTACATTCAACAGCTGTTCTGTTTTGTTCTATTGTGGGACACTGAATGTTGTTCCTCGGATTGTTTATTGTTGTTCTCTTCATGCATATGTAATATATGCGTCCAATAAATAAAATAAATAAATAAATTGGCAAAATATACCATTTTTACGTCGAACTGGACACTTTTCAAATCAAATGGGACACTTTTCACGTCAAATTGGAAACTCTTCTAGGTCACTCTAATGGTAAGACCTTTGAAATCAAAGCGAACTCTTCCAAATCCAATGGTGCCACCTCTACATTAAGCTAGAGCCTCTCCAAAAATCTTCGAATAATTTTTTGTTCAAAGAAAATATAATTTTCTTTGAAGACTTAGTTATAAGGGAACACATAGTTTGAAATTTTATAAAAATTTTATTTCTTGAGGAAATACAACGATTTAAAGCATATTTCAAAGAGCTGGAAGGCTGCGATTTTTCAGTGGCTGAGGAGAGATGGCGCCATGTCCGAAACTTCGCGATTTTTATTTGATTGATAGCAAATATTCTGTTCGCATACAGTTTCACACCTGCAAACGATGCAACATAAACAGTTGAAAAAAACACATATATCCTAACTTTCTTGCTGCATGTAAGCAGTATTTCCGCTATCAGTCAGATAAAAGTTGCGACTTGCTTTTCGAATGCATGGCGCGATCGAGTCTTTTAATGCACTACTTGACTGCTACCTTGTTGCACTTCAAAACCAAATTTAATTTATTATTTTCTCTTGAAAAATAAAAAAAATTATAAGATTATTTCACTCACTCGGCAGCTAAAGTAAAAAAAATCAAAAAAAGTTACTCTAAGTTTCCTTGAACAAAAAATTATTCTAGCCGTCTTGAAGAGTCTTTAGTTTATCCTGTAAAAAGCTCGTCCCAATTTGGAAGACGTTCAATTTGATTGCAAAGTTCATAGGCCACCTTAGAAGAATGTCCATTTGACGTGAAAAGTGTCCAATTTGAGGTGAAAAGTGCCCAATTCGAGTGAAAATGGTATAAATAAAAATGTTTCAAAAAAACTCCAACATAAATGTGACGGGCTGCGTGCTGGATCAAGCAGGTATAAGCACGATTTAGTAGAACGGTGCTCCACAGAAGTATTAATTTAAAAAGCCAACACGTATTCAACACTGAAAACGGATTACTAAAAAAAAGGCTCAGATGAATGACTTGTCTTGGCTGACTGTTCATATAATAAAACTTCAAAATTTTAAGTTATTAGGCTGCGAGGAAAGTTCAGTTTTCGCGCATTCAATATATAAAGGCGCGATGATTATCAATGTCTGATAACCCATTTAATATTTTGCAGTCGCTAGACAGAAGAAGGCTTGCTCTTTCCAAGCATATGTGTTCCGAAAGAATTTCTGGCATCCTTAGATTATTACAAAATCTTTTTTGAGACGTCTATACTACGGTTAAAGATAGAGTTCTTTGCGATAGGATCGTTCAATTCTCGGATAATTAGAATGGTCAGAATAGTAAGAACAACCTGACCAGTCTCCCTCAACTACTTCGCAAAACTAACGAAGGAAAAGCAAAGAATGAACAGCTGTTGTTGACACAAAACTGAAGACATGAGCGTCAACTTATCGCTGTTGCTGGCCCTCACGAAACTCGAGGTCAACAAGTGAGCGACAATTGTTCACCACGTTGCCTCATCCATGGATGCCAGCCGACACGCCTGAATGGTGCAGGTCCATCTCTTAGTAAGAGTCTCTCGAAAGAATGTACTCCCTCTTTCAACTACGACTTTGGAATTTTCTAACAATTTTCGAAGCCTATCAGTCACAACTGGAAGTCATCCGTAGCGGTTATTATTTAATATTATTTATTACATGGGGAGGTATCCCTATGTAGGTGAGAAAAATGAAATTTCGATTTTTTTTTGAAAAACCGACAAGAAGATAGTGAAGCACAAACAACTAACATACAGGAAGAAAGTGGCAAGGAAAAGGTTAGTTGTAGTTAAATGATGGAACACAAGCGTGACTACGGCCTGCAAAAAATGCAGGTACCATTTGAAAGGTTCTAACATTGCTGCCAGTGGATCCTTTGAAGATGTTTGGGACCCATATGAAAGCACAGGGTAACGAGAATTCTGTGGCATGCAAGCAATCAAGATTACGGCATGCCCCCGTCTGAAATCTTGCATTTCAGACTCGATTCATTGCGCATGGGCTGAATGCGTGTCACAGTCTTGTTACTACTTGGCCACATTAACCTGTGATGCGCTTCTTTTTTCGTTTCCGTTTTCCGTCGCCTAGTAGCTGCAATTATGTCGATTAACCTCCCCATTCAGCTCGAATGTTGCTTCATCCACAGTCCACAGAATCCGTCTTGGAAAATGGGCTCACGTCACATGCCTCTCACGAGATTGCTAAGTTCGGAACGTTTAAAGAAGCACAGCACAGGTTAATCTGACCAAGTAGTAGCAATGTGTAAGAAGCATTCAGCCCATGCACAGTCAATCGAGTCGGAATGCAGGATTTTAGGCAGAGCCTGGCGCAATCTTGACCATTTGCACGTCACAGAAATCCTATTACTCTGCGCTTTCATGGGAGTCTCAAACATCTTCAAAAGCTTCACTAGCAGCAATGTTAGAACCTTTCAAATAGTACCGGCATTTTTTAAGACACCCTGCATTTTTCGCAAGCCGTAGTGTGTTTTTTAGTTTTAAACCTTAAAAGATACACAAATCAATTAAAAGGGCCACTCGCTTTGTGAAGAAGTTATAACAAACATTCAAGCGAAACACAATCCATCGAGTGTAAAATGCAAAATTTCAGACGAGTGCATGGCGCACGCATTCCATGCCGCTTATATGTAGAAAAGTTATATATTTTTTAAAGTTTTCATAGTGGAGCCCTTAACTTCTTCAGTGCCTTCACTGTGAGCAAAGTTATCAGCCTGTATACATTTTTTGAAATACTCTGTATTTCAGGTCCCTATCAATAGAAAACAGGGCAGAAAATGCTTTTCGCACCATAATATCAATATGATTCGATAATTTCAACTTCAACCGGTCCAGGAGTTCACGGGGTTCCGTTAAAGAAGGTGCCACTCCATTGTTAAATATGAATTCTGTAGGTGGAAGTTCTGTAGCCTGCCAGTTGTCAAGGAGCCTATACCCTCGAAAACAGACATAGTCCTTCCTCACAACTTGATATTAAAAAGAGCTTGAAACACACTCTTGAAGAATTGTTCACCAAGAGGCCCGAAGAATTCAATAAAGTGAAAACTGGCTCTCTGCAGGTCGAAAGCGAAAGGACACAAACACTTGAAAACCCGGTGTCCCCCTCTAATCGACAGAGAACCCGGGCGACAGCGTATTGATGTGAGTCCGTCTGGCGACGGAACCTCCACGTTCAAGGCAGAGACTCAAAACTACACGTTGGCATTCCGGCACTGGAAACGCAGACGATTGGACGGCAGTGGTAGTGACCTAATTATTGGCTAGAAGGTTCTGAAACATAGGCAGAAGTGGAGCCTCCTCTTGTGTAGTGAATGTAGTGAAGAATGTCTCAAATCTATATTCAACAGATTAATTCCTGTTCATTACCTTCTTTCTTCGTGAAAAATCTTCTTGCTAACCTTCCCTGTGGAGTTCTCCAAGACTTGTTTATGTTTAACGCGAATTTCAGGTGTAAATAAATAAATAAAAGTAATAAACGAACTAAGAAGAGAGAGAAATATGGAACGACTAAGGGAGTGATGGGTTGGAAACTAAGTCCCGCCGCCTTCTGACACTTTTTACTGAATTTCGCTGTTAGTTTTTTGCATAACGTTATAAACCGGTCGAAATAGAAGGATTCGCTCTATCAGAAGGTGTGTTTCGCTTCTTTTTCCCATTCGACTTTTGTGCATGTTAGGTCATTAATGAGAGAAAATCAAAAAAGAAAAATGAACTTCGCCGACAGCTCCTCCTCTCTGCTTAAGTTTGAGATTTTTTTTTGCAAACTTTATACACCATTTGAAATAGAATGACTTGCTCTACAAGGATGTCTGTTGTTTTTTGCGTTCGTATTGATTTCCGTTAATTTTCAGGCACTAAAGTGGAAAGTCCATAAGACAAATTATTTCTACCAATAGCTTATAATCTTTTGTTAATTTTTGGAGCGTGTGGTACGTTTATTTGTTAATGCTGATTTTGATCACATTCAATTTGTTTCTGAAAAATAAGTTTTTTGGCAACAGTTCCTTCTCTTTTAACAACCCGCTGAATGTCGATAAAATCGAAATGGAAAAAGCAAAACATGCCCTCTGATAAAGCAAATTACTACTACCTTTCGAATGGTACGTAACATTAAGCAAAGAACTTTGAGCGAAGTCCGGAATGGAATGTTTAAGAAAAGGCGACGACCTAATTTCCTCCATTTCCAACCTAATATTCTAATACCGTCAAAACAGCGCCAGAACATCTATTAAAACGTTGAGTTCGTAGGATATAGTCCCAATTGGAAGCGGCATAGCGTGATTTTCGCGTTCATTCCCACCCTTCAGTTTGTACGAAAGCTTCAGCTGCTGTCCCACGATGTGAGAACATCCATTTAAATTCAGCGGGTATGGTTGTGTGGCAGAGGATGACGTACACAACTGACGAATGCCCCCTCCCGACTAGGATAGAGCCCATACTTAGCCAGACACACAAAGAATCCTGAAACTCCATTCGGAGTACAGATGAAGTTTTTGGAGTGTTAAAGCAGTGAGCTCGTCGAAACATTCGTTCAAGGACGTCTTACGTTTCGGAGTAACGACCCTCTTCAAACCTTCAAACTTGGGTAATTAAACCATGGATCCTTCATAAAGCGCCGATTCACGCCACCAACTCATAGAAAGTGACTAAAAACATCTGGAGCTAGAACCCACTATAGTACAGAGCGGTGTACGTGAACCTTATTCAAATAGTCCAGCAACTGAATATCGAAAGACGACAAAAAAAAGAAAATCAAGCGACGTCTGATAACCTCGAATGCCTTCTTATGATCCGCTGGAACGATAAGAGCAAACACGTAGAGTACACAATGAGCCAATGGCAATGTCAACGCTGATTCACCCCGGCTCAAGCGCTCCATTTCCGAAACTCGAAACCTTAGGTAAACAGAACAGCGTCACTGCTCGCTCCGCAACGCTCAGTGCTTCGAGTTTTAAAAAAAGGTGTGACGCAAGCAGTCCGTTGATACCATTTTCACGGCGAATTGGACACTTTTTAAATCAAGCTGGACACTCTTCTATGCCTGCCTAAAGCCTTTGAGATCAAAGCGAACTATTTCAAATCGAATTAAGAAATTTCAAGGAAAGTCCTACCAATTTTTCTTGAACAAACAATTATTCTAGGACTTCCGAATAGCCTCTGGTTTAATCCGGAATACGCGTTTTGATGTTTTGATGTGGACGATGTTCAGTTTGATTTTAAAATCGTCAAGCTTGCTTAGAAGGGGGGTACAATTCGAGTGGAAAAGTGTACAACTTATTCATTTATTTTTATTTATTTAAAATGAACCAAAAGTGCGCTAGTACAAACAAATAAAACACAGTAACATCAAAATCATCTGCTTGGGCTTTAAAAGTGTGGGTTGTGGTTGGAAAAGGGCACTATTGTAGTTTACGGACTCCAGAGGACGATGAGAGGTCGAAAAAAAATGTTTGCGCCAAAACTTCGCCCAGGGGGTTATTTGGGGTGCTGATCACGAATCTCACATCCGTTTTTGAAATTTCGGCCGATTACGGTAGGTTACTGTAGGTACCGGAGACTAAGGCTGCCGTGGTCATAATCACCAATTTCGCCCAAACTTCACCTAGGGGGTTATTTGGTGTGCTGATCACGAATCTGACATCCGTTTTTCGTATTACGCTGGAGTACGGTAGATTACGGTAGGTACCGGTTACTGAGGCTGTCGGTGATTACCAGTACCTACCGTAGTCTATCGTACTCCAGCGTAAAGCGAAAAACGAATGTCAGATTCGTGATGAATCTTTCGCTTTACGCTGGAGTACGGTAGACCACGGTAGGCACTGCTGGTCGCCGACAGCCTCAGTCTCGGTACCTACCGTAATCTACCGTACTCCAGCGTAACACGAAAAACGGATGTCAGATTCGTGATCAGCACCCCAAATAACCCCCTAGGTGAAGTTTGGGCGAAAAAAAATTTCGACCTCTTCTTCTCCTCTGTAAAGTATAATAGTGCCTGGAAAAGTATTCAGTTTGTCGAGAAAATGATATTGGAATGGGCTTCTCAACGGCTGACATCTCCTAGATCTATAACAACGTAACAAAGCGATAATACCTCCAAAGTCTGTTAGGCCCAACGAACACGAAACGTTGAAGGAGTGAAACCGCTTCTGCAGCGCGTGAATTCGACAAGCAAGCGGACGCGAATGCCGGGAACAAACAGGGCCGCCAAAGGGCACGAGACGTCAGTTTTTGTCGTCGCCCGAACGAATCAAAACGCCAGCGCTCACATCGTGCGCTGAAATTCCTGTCTTGGCCAAAGAGCGACGCTCGAAAAAGCCGATGCCCTTTGGGATGCATTTCCGTGGAGGAGGTCAGACGGATTCACGAAAAGATGAACGACGACGTGATTGATGTAAGCCATTTCGATTCGATATACGAATTCAAACACACCTTATGCTGAAAAATATGGACATTTATACCATTTTCACGTCGAAGTGGACATTTTTAACATCAAACCGAACACTTCTAAAATCAAACTGGACATTTTCAGAGCAAATTGGACACTCTTTTTGAAATCAAAGCGAACTTTTCCAAATCGAAATGACCTTCAGGCAGGTTAAACTGTAGAATCAATAAGATGTTTAGAAAATTGTTTGTTCAAGGAAAGTTGGGCATAGCTTTCTTTGAAACTATTTAGTTTCACCTACCCCAATAAGTGTTATAATTTTATTAAGTTTTTATTTTTACGGAAAAAGTAATTAATTAAAATTGTAGCACAGTCGGAGGAGGCGCCGACGGTCGCGTGCACTCGATAATAGGTTCCAGGTTCGGATTTCCCGCCCAGGCCAACCAAGCCTTCCATCCCTCCGGGGTCGGTGACCAGACTGGCACCAGACGTGTCTGGGAAGGATAAAGCGCTGACTTGTTCATCGACTGACCACCGCAAGCCATCGTATGGTCAAATACGCATTCAAATCGCCTCCACGACATCCCGTAGAAGTAGAATGCGCTGGCGCATCCCCAAAGGGATTGAGTAACGCCGCCCTTTATCCTTTATCCTTTATAGCGCATTAAAAGATCAGATCGCGCCATGCACTCCAAAAGTTCCCCGCAGCATCTATTTGATTGATAGTGTAAATGCCACTTACATGAACCATTAAGGTGAGGATATGTGTGTGTTTCACAATTGTTTATGTTAACAGATGTGAAGCTCAATGCAAACAGAAATTCTGCTCTCAATCGAAAAAAATCGCGATGTCTTAGACGAGGGTAAGGCGCAATCTTTTTTTGATACTAAAAAATGGCCGTCTTCCTGCTCTTTAAAACAAGCTTTAAGCCATTATCTTTCCTAGAAAAATAAAAAAATTTATAAAATTTCCAACATAACGTTCACATATTGGGTAAATGAATTAAAACTTCAAAGAAAGTTATACTAAAAACTTTCCTGAACAAAAACATATTCTAACCTTTTTGGAGAATCTCTAATTTAATGTGGAAGAAGCTCATCTCAACTTGGATGAGTTCGCTTTGATTTCAAAGGTCTTAAAGCTAATTAGAAAGACTGTCCAAAGTGAATTGAAAAGTGTCCAGTTCTACGTGAAAGTGGTATATATTTGATCTGTTTACCGACCACAAAGAGATGAAAGGCCCAGGGCATTCACTAATCTCCGCAAAACGTCATTACCGAGGAAGAAAGACAACAGAATTTCTCTCGAAGCTTCCAGCGTCTGATAGGTAGCCTCGACCGGCTTGAGCACATGTGGTGTGGCGGGAAGCAGGAACAAAGGAACGCTCTGCGAAAGATAACCACGATACCGCTAAGTCCTATCAGCCGGTAAGCAAACGCCTGACATTTCCACGTAAAGAAAAGCTTCAAACTCGCCGTTTCATCGCCCGCTCAAAATAAACTTTAGTGTGATAAGCTCTGGAGAGAATGGCTCGACGTAATAGAACACGGTCAAGAATCGCGAAACAATTGATAAGAGATCTGCAGGAGATGTCGCCTGTTGACCCACTGAGCAAAGTATTCTTCGATCATGGTCAGCAACGCTTGGTCTTTGTCGCGTGCCAAAGCAGATTAATGGATCACCATCGCAAGAACAACAAACAACGTCGAGGACGTCCGACAAACGTGATGGTCCTTTTGCCATCTCACAGAATCCAGTAGGATACAGCCGTCGTTCAGGTGTCACTAAACGCATTACGTGAACGACATCCTTAGTTCTCCATGACTTCACTCAAATGACAGAACATTTCATCTTTGAATGACGACAAAGCTTGGAACTTCGCACCCTTTTCTCACGTAAATCTTGCTAATATCACTCTCTCGAATCCTCCTGTGACGTTGATTGCAAGTCTATCCTGCTTTCGAAAAATCCAGGTCTCTGAGGCGTACGCAACCATAGGAAGGACAGTGGAGTCGAATAGCTGGGCACGGAGTAGGATGTTCTTCGCCTTTTTCACAAATTCTTTGGCTCTCTTGAAGGCTCACCAAGCCGCTCGTTTCCTCCTGCTCAGCTATGGTGCTAGGTCGTTGGCCATGTTGACCTCGCGACCTCAGACACACGTAGCTGGAGCATCCGGAGATGTTCGTTCCGTTGAGCGAGAATGGAGCACCAGAAACTTGTCCATTCCTCATGAACATCATCTTCGTAAGATTCAGCTGCAGTCCAACGTTCCCACATACACGATCCAAGTCGGCCAACATTCGCTCCGCCTGACTGATGCTCGGTGCTATGAGCACGATGTAGTCAGCGAAGTGAAGATGGTGCAGCAGTCGGCCGCCGACCTTCACTCCCATGTCTTCCCATTCTAGTTTGCGCATGACATTTTCGAGAGTGGCGCTGAAGAGCCTCGGGGATATGGTATCCCCTTGCCGAACCCCTCTCTTCACGTCGATGACGACGTCGTTGAAGAATGGTGAGATCTTGGTCGTGAATCCACTGTACAGCTCTCGAAGGACTCTGATGTACTGAGTAGGAACGCCCTGAGTGAGCAGGGCTTCGATGACCGCTTCAGTTTCGACAGAGTCGAATGCCTTCTTCAGGTCGATGAACGTAAGGCAAAGCGGCAGCTTGTACTCTCGCGACACTTCGATGAGCTTCGTAATGGTGTGTATGTGGTCGATCGTGCTGAATCCTCTCCGAAATCCTGCTTGTTCTCATGGCTGTCCTTCGTCCAGCGTTCTGCTGATCCTATTCAGAATAACTCGAGTGAACAGCTTGTAGATTACGGACAGCAGGCAGTTCGGGCTATAGTTGACAGTGTCGTGCACGTCTCCCTTCTTGTACAGCAAGGCGGTCCTGCTGGTCTTCCACGGAGATGGAACCCTGCACTCCGACAGGTAGCGTGAACGTAAGGTAAGTTCCAGGGTATTGATGAGCACTGGCGGGAGGTTCTTTAGCTGATCGAGTATGGAAGATTATGATCCCTACATCGCTGTCATTAGTCCGATCTGCAAGGAAAGCAACACAAAGCAGATTCGGTAATGTGATGTATAGAAGGATCCCGCA
Organism: Heligmosomoides polygyrus bakeri; assembly: GCA_947359475.1. Lineage (NCBI taxonomy): Eukaryota > Metazoa > Nematoda > Chromadorea > Rhabditida > Heligmosomidae > Heligmosomoides > Heligmosomoides polygyrus. The sequence goes on from OX375866.1 coordinate 94,653,006, forward strand.
ACGTGTTTCTGCGTGAGATTGATAGTCGCCTAGAGGCCTAGAGTCTGTATTTGGTCATTACAGTGACCAACCTAGATCAGATAACACGCTGAACCACGCCCTAAACCTCTACACAGCTGTCAGAAGACATTCGTCTCCCGGATGCAAAAGCTTTGCCCTTTGGTTATTTGCGCTCACGGCAATCAGGTCTCTCTCGACAACGGGATCAATGAGCTAGACCTAGACCTGTCTAGGAGCAACAGCACTCATCCTCTTATTCGGCGGCAGCCATAGGCCCCTGATTTAGGACAAACACCCATTCATATATGCATACTATTTCCACGCCAAATTGGACGCTTCAACCCAACCCATAAATTTTTATGTAAACTGGACAGTTTTGAAATAAAACTGAGCATCGACCAAATCACAACGAACCTCTTCCAGATTAAACCACACACTTCTCACGAAGGTTAAAATAATACTATATTTTATCGAAGAAAAATGTTGTATAATTTTCTTTGAAAATTTTCAATTCACCTGCCCCGACAGGTGGACATTAATTCTATAATTTAAATTTTTTAATTTTGCTTTTCAAGTAAACTAACGATTTAAGACTTGTTTAAAACCCTAGATAGGAAGGAATTTTTTAGTGCTAAAAAGGCACTGCGCCATGCACTCATCTATAATAGAACGTCGCGGGTATTTTTGACTGTTTGTGTGCAGTTGTGCATTTGTCAGCGGTATAACAAAAACAACTGTAGAAGACATTTATATCTTCATTTCGCTGTTTCAAGGAATTAGCATTTACACTATAAATTAAATTAAAATCGCAACGAGCTTGATCAAGTGTACAGCGCGATCTCTCTTTTAATGCACTGAAAGCTGAAAAGTGAAACTTGCTCGTTCACCTTAAAAAAAGCTTTGAACCTTTATTTTTCCAAAAAAATGGTTAGAAAACAACAACAACGGTTTTGGGGGACTGAATTTAAAAATTTCAACGAAACTCGTTATATGGAATAAAACTAACAAAATAAAATTCGTTCGTAAAAATAACTGTATCTACACATATACATGTATGTAGGATCATGAATATGTATAGGAACAGTGTCGTTAAAAATTCAGCGATCAGGAAGTGATTGCCGACAGCAAATCGGACAGGTTTTGCCGAAGATGAAAATACCCCGACCAGCAACAGCCGCGGCTGTTCGAGTGATGTTACCCGTCATGATAAATCGTCCAACGACCCCCTCCCGATCCTGCTCAACACAGCCTCCCGGGAACTCGCAAAAAACGCCAGTAAACAACTCTTTAAAAGTGCAATGTATGCGTGAACTTTCAACATTTAAATGGCGATTAGGTATTTTGCCACATCAAATTGCCTCAGGACAGCGAGGAAGGAAATGAAAGGGTCTAAGAAGTAGGTCTGAACGGGAGAAATGGATAGTACTACAAGAATCTCCACCTTTCATATAGTTGAAAAACATGTTTCGTTTTTGCTGAGTCCTTGAACCAAAAGAGGCCCTCGAAGGTGGGGAGGGTGCTAGACCAAGGCTCGGCGCCAGGCGACTCGGTGGCGCACCGGGCTACGGGGCTGCTTCAAAGGTGCTAGGTCGGATGTTCGACTCCCGTGCTATGCACTGTTTTTGCATTTTTTTCATAACCGCTATCTCTTTCACCAGTTTGCTTCCTACACAGCTCCTACACATTTATTTGACTATAAAATGTCGGAAGGGTCAGATTCGTGATCAACACCTCATGACGTCGACAGTCCTAGTCACCTGTACCTGCTGTAACCTGTCGTAATCGGCATAAATTTCAAAAACGGACGTCAGATCCGTGATCAGCGCCCCAAATACCTCCCCTCGTAAAGGTTTTGGCCAAAAAAAATTCAACCTCTCCTCGACCTTTGGACTCGTGAAAGTAAAATAATGCCTTGATGGTAGTTTAAATCAGCTTACTTCCTACATATCTCCTACACATTTATTAGGTTGTCCCATAAGTCCCCGCCATTTTTTCAACGATTCACTGCAGATTTCGCCGACGGTCTCTTGCATAGCGCTGTATAGCCTTCGAAAGAGAATAATTTGCACTATAAGAGCATGTATTGCATTTCCTTTTTCATCATGAATTTTGTCAATTTTTAGGTCGTTGAAGTGAAAGGTGAAAAAGTAGCCATTTGCGCACTTGTTCTCTCCGCTTAGGTTTGTAATTTTTTGCGCAGTTTTTTATAGCACTTGGAAGACAATGTTCTGTACTATAAGAATATGTGTTGGTCCTATTTTCTCACTTGCCCTTTATTGATTTTTAGGCCATCAAATTGGGAATTCCGACTTTTCCGTCCGAATTTTTACCAAAACTCCGGTTCTGTGGTTGAACTTTTTTGCTTGGTGTTATATGTCGTTTGGAAGAGGATGTCTTGCTCAGTAAGAATTTGTGTCGCGTTTATTGGCTCACGCTGATTTTTGTCGAATATCAACAACTGACGAAGGAGGAGTTGTTGGTGAAGACGATTTTTCTCTTTTTGGCATTTTGTCGATATTCAACAGAAATCAATAAAGGCGACATATATTCTTATAGAGCAAGACATTCTCTTTTGAATGACATATAACACCAACCCAAAAAGTCCAACCACAGAGCAGGAGCTGTCGGCAAAAATAACCATCCTCCTTCGGACGTCCCAATTTGATGACCTAAAAATTAATAATGGACAAATGAGCAAATAACATTAACACATGTTCTTGTAGTACAGAACATTGTCTTCCAAACGCTATAAAAAACTACGAAAAAATTCCAAACCTAAGCGGAGAGAACAAGTGAGCAAATGGCTACTTTGTCACTTTTTCACTTTTCACTTCAACGACCTAATAATTGACAAAATTCATGATGAAAAAAGAAATGCAATATACGCTCTGATAAAGCAAATCATTCTCTTTCGAAAGCTATGCAGCGCTATGCAAGAGACCGCCGGCGAAATCTGCAGTGAATCGTTGAAAAAAAAGGCGAAGACTTATGGGACAACCTAATATTTCACTCTAAATTGTCAAATAAAGGTTTCTGTGAGCTGTGCTTCACTCACTTTTCTCAGCTTCTGATTTATACAATGCTTTGTGTTTTTCAGCGAATGTTAAACAGTGACCTCACAGCAGGTACTACGGATTACAGCAGGTACGGATGACTAGGGCTGTCGAGGTTATAATCACCGATTTTGCCAGACTTTTCCTGGGGGGGGGGGGGGGGTTATTTGGGGTGCTAATCACGAATCTAACATTCGTTTTTGAAATTTCGGCTGATTACGGTGGCTTACAACAGGTACGGGTGACTAGGTCTGTGGAGGTCATGGGTGTTGATCACGAATCTGGCCCTTTTTACAATTTGGAGTGAAATGAATGTGAAGGAGATGTGTAGGAAGCAAACTGGTGAAGGAGGCAGCGGTTATGAAAAAATCCAAAAAGAGCGCATAGCACGGGAGTCGGACATCCGACCTAGCACCTTTGAAGCAGCCCCGTAGCCCGGTGCGCCACCGAGTCGCCTGGCGCCGAGCCTTTCAGCCGCATCCCATAAAATATCGCGCGCGCACGCATATGCACGTGGGCACGTGCTGACAGCGCGCTACTGTACCCCCGCCTTCGAGGGTCCGTAGCTCTTTTGGTTCAAGGACGCAGCAAAAACGAAACATGTTTTTCTACTGTATGAAGGGTGGAGATTCTCGCAGTACTACCCATTTCCCCCGCTCAGACCTATGCCTGAGACCCTTCCCTGATAAGCTAGCCTAATGGTAAGACTTTTGAAATTAAAGCGAACTCTTCCAAACAAAAATGGCCTCCAAGCAGATTAAACTGCAGACTCAAAAAGATGAAAAGGTAATGTCTTATTCAAGAAAAGTTGGGTATAACTTTCTTTGAAATTCTTAGTTTAACTGCCCCAATTTTTGCTTAATTTTTATTCCTAGAAAAAATAATGGTACATGTCGCGTAGGTGAGCAGCATTGGCAAATGGGAGCGCTCCAGCCATTGATAACCAAAGAGAGCATAGGCCGAACATATGCCAGCCCATCAGTGTACCAACTGTACATACTCTCTCTGAATGGCATGCCCATTCAATGCGGTCTGATTGGTTTGGGTGCTCCTATCTACCAATGCTGCTCACCTACGCGACATATACCAAAATAATAAATTAAAATTTGCCTTAAAGCACAGCAAAGAAACCAGCATATAGCGTATTGAAAGATCAGATCGCGCCATAGACTCAACCAGCTCGCCGCAGGTTTTATTTGACTGATAGAGTAAATGCCATTTACATGAAGCATCAAAGCGAAGATGTGGGTGTGTGTGTGTTCTTTGCGGCTCTTTGTTGCAACAGGTGTCAAACTCTGTGCAAACAGAAATGCTAATATCATCCGGAATAAAAATCGCGACGTCTCGGACGGGGGCATGGCGCAACCTCTTCTTTTGTCACCAAAAAATGGCCGCCCTCCTGCTCCTTGCAACAAGTTTTGAACCGCTATTTTTCCTCAAAAATTAAAAATCTTGTAAAATTTCAAACAGTGTGTTCACTTGAGTATTGGGTAGATGAATTAGGACTTCAAGGAAAAGTACACTACAATTTTCCGGTACTAAGCGGGCTGTCGCGCCATCCGCCGGCTGGGCGGTCAGGCGGCCACGCCCTCCCACCAAAGTATAATGTAGAAGAAGCTCATTTCGATTTCGAAGAGTTCGCATTGATTTCAAAAGTCTTATTGACAGTCCCATATTGTTAGAAGTGTCCAATTTGATTTGAGAAGTGTCTAATTCGACGTGAAACGTGGTTACACAAGCTTATAAGGAGTTCTAGCCCAGTTTCACTTTCTAGGTAGACGCTCACTAGAATGTTACTGAGTGCTTCCAAATTAGGATCTTCTAGACTACAAACTCAGAGTGACATTCTTGAAAGTGAGCCTTCTTCGCCACGGCGTTTTTTAAAGCTTGCAATTTACATCCTAATTTGAGCGAGACGTGCTTCCTGAGAGCAACGATGGGCTCTCGAGATAAGCCGCGAAAACCAGCGGAATTTTCGTGGGAATTCGTCAATGAGGCCTACACGGGAGGCAGAAACACGCCGCCCAATCACATCGTGCTGCTTGTTTCTTGTGTGGTATTGCGAAAAAGGGATTAAACGGAGCTCTGAAGTCTGCATCGTATATGGGGCGAAAGCGAGACGTCGTAGCACTGCCTGGTGTCCTGTATCTGCAGTGTCCAAAAGAAAATGTAAACATTCGAGTCACATCCGCTGAATATTCGAATAATTGTCGGTTTTTGACAACGTTCGAATGTTCGAATGCTCACAAATTTCGAATAATTGAAACCGAATATATTCGAAAAAAGCGGTTTTCCTTTATATTCGAACCCAAATATTAGATTGTTACATAAGTTTCCGCCGTTTTTTTTTCAACGATTCAAATGCGGATTTCGCCGGCGGTCTCCTGCATAGCGATAAACACTATACGCTTTCGAAAGACAATGATTTGCTCTATCGGATCATGTATTGCAATGTACTGAATTTTGTCAATTTTTAGGTCATTAAAGTGAAAGGTGAAAAAGTGGCCATCTGTGCAATCGCTTCTCTCCGCTTAGGTTGGAATTTTTTGCGCAGCTTTTCATAGCTTTTGGCATCTGTACTACAACAATCGGTGTTGGTCCTATTTGCTCATTTCTCCTTTATTGATTTTTAGGTCGTCAATTTGGGACAGGGAGCGTGTAGCGCAGTCCGAGGAGGCGCCGACGGTCGCGTGCACCTGATACCAGGTTCCTGGTTCGGATTTCCCTCCCAGGCCAACCAAGCCTTCCATCCATCCGGTGTCGGTGAATTGGTACCAGACGTGTCTGGGAAGGATAAAGCGCTGACTTGTTCATCGGCTGGCCACCGCAAATCATTGTATGGCCAAATACGCATTCATGTCGCCTCCACGACACCTCACGACGCCTCCCGTAGAAGTAGAATGCGCTGGCGCATCCCAAAAGGGATTGAGTAACGCCGTCCTTTATCCTTATCCTTATCCAAATTGGGACGTCCGAAGTAGAACATTTATTTTTACCGACAGCTCCTGCTCTGTGGAAGGCTTTTTTGCTTGGCGTTATATGTCGTTCGGAAGAGAATGTCTTTCTCTATAAGAATTTGTGTCGCGTTTGTTGGCTCATGCTTTCTGTCGAATATCAACAAAATTCCAAAAAGAGAAAAATCGTCTTCACCAACAACTCCTTCGCCTTCCTCCTTCGTCTGTCTTGCTCAGTTTTATTTATAGATACTCAAGCGTGGATGTCTTGTCCTACCAGAACGTATAATTTGTTTTTCGGTCATTTAAATTTTTGCTAATTTTCAGGTCATCAAAATGGAGTGCCAGGCCCACAAGGATGAGCACTTCTGGTAACTTGATGGCCTAAAACCAATAAAGGACAAATGAGCAAATAGGACCAACACGTATTCTTGTAGAACAGAATAAAGTATAAATGATAAAGGACGGTGTTATTCAATCCTCTCTGGGATGCTCCACGCATTCTACTTCTACGGGATGTCGTGGAGGCGTGTTGAATGCGTATTTGGTCATACAATGACTTGCGGTGGCCAGCCGATGTACAAATCAGTGCTTTATTCTTCCCAGACAAGTCTGGTACCAATTCACCGACTCCGGAGGGATGGAAGGCTTGGTTGGCCTGGGCGGGAAATCCGAACCAGGAACGTGGCATCGGGTGCAGGCGACATCCGGCGCCTCCTCCGACTGCGCTCCACGCGCCCAGAACAGAATATTGTCTTCCGAATGCTCTGAAAACTGCGCAATAAATTCCAACCTAAGCTGAAAGAAGCGACTGATGGCCACTTTTTCACTTTAGTGACCTAAAAATTGACAAGATTAAGAATGAAAAGATGCAATACATGATCTGATAGAGCGAATCATTCTCTTTCGAAAGCTGTATAGCGCTATGCAAGAGAACGCCGGCGAAATCTTCAATGAATCGTTGAAAAAAACGGCGGGACTTATGGTACAACCTAACATATCCGAAAAACGCGATTTTTTGACTCCTCTTTCCTTCCTTCGCAATGCACTCTCGTAGAACGAAACGACGTCTGGGTGAGTAGCTTTACAAATGAACTCGACTTTGAGCTTGACGTCGCCGAAACGTAAGCCTAATAAAAGAACAATACCAAAGTTGGATACATTGGACCCGATTGAAAATCCTCGTCCAATTGGATGACTCGGATAACGATAATTTCTCGGACCCCGTACTTTTGAATGATTCGAACAGGGATATCCGAATCGTATATCCGAACGTGGACCAATCGCAGTAGCCTCGCATCGAACTACTGTTATCAAGCCCAATCTCTCAAAATAACCAATGGCCTGAAGCAGCTCGTCGCATCTCCAGTGAACACTTGGTGGCATGCAAGTAATTTATTCCTATCACACAGAGAAGATCACAACACTTACGGAATGTAGCGGATAGCACAGCTCTTTAACAAGGAAACACACTCTCAAAAGTTCTCTTTCACTTAGAATAATTTACAGACCTACAACCAGCATGTATATGTAACAGATCTGTTATAAGAAATGTCCCGTTGTGAACTGTGACGACAAGCTTTTAGCAGAAAACACACGTGATCGCTATACTCGTCAAGAAGATGCTATCCAGAAGCTGTCATCACCATTAAGAAATTCTACAGAAGAAATCGGCTTAGGATTGATGAATTGATCGGGATAATAGTGTTAAGCGACTTGTTCAGGGCAAGACTGACACGATTTTATGGCTTAGAGGTAGGAGCGCAGCAGAGCATGCACTATCAGGCCCCGTTTATAGTCTACTCGCTGCGCGCCGCATCACGATGACAATTACCCATATCGATTAGGTCGCGCTGACCAATCGATACTGGCAGTTCTCAATATGATGCGCCGCGTGACGAATGGAGTATAAACGGGCCTTAGGCCTTGTTTGGTGTGCGACGCGATGCCACGCGTAGTGGCCGAATTGATCAATCTCTTCGCTCGATCAATTTGGCTACTACGCATGCATCGCGTCGTGCGTCACGTGCGCACTAAACAAGGCCTTAAAAACCTAACGACAGATGAGCAGTTCTAGTCTTCACACGCGCGCGCTTAGTAAAGGCAGTTAAGCAGAGCACAGCGGCGGCCTGAGCAGCTAGAAGATGTAGACGACCAGCTCGGCGACTCCGGAGATCATCGTGATTCCCCATTTCCACCAACCGACGGCCATGTCAGGCGTCTGACGCCGACCTTGGATCAGATGACGCAGCTGGCGAATTGTCTCCGACTGCTGGTGCTCACCTGGAACACGGAATACGCTCGAATGACCCACATGTGGACACACTTCCGAACAGGCTTTCCACTCAGAAATGGAAGGACTCACCATGTGCATGAGCGGATGCTACAGCGATCTCAATATTATTCGTATTTTTCGGATTAGAAGGTGTGGCAGCTGGCTGAAAGAAACAATTTCATGTTCGATCTTATTTCGAGAAGGCTGCATCTTTAACGATGACAAATGACTTAATTACTTACTTGATATTTAATTACTTGACTACTTAATTATGTGGTACATACCATACATTGGACCCGAATGAATAAATTTCGGATATTCCGATCCGAATCATCCAAAAACCTGTGGCCCGGGAAACCGCCCTCATCCAAATCAGAAATCCGGGGCCGGCGAAATTAGCGTTATCCGAATCATCCAATTCTCCGAAGATTTTCGATCGGATCCAATGTACAGTACGTAGCTTCACTCACATTTTCGAGAAGGATCCAGAAACGTCTGTACTCCGGCATCTCGTATCCATAGGTGAGGAAAACGAAGTACGTAGTACGGCGACCGAATTCCTCGATATCAATGTTAGTGAACGACCACGTAACCAACTCGTAACCAGACAGCGGTGTCACATGCAGAGACATCTTGTCGAAACCACCACGGAGCTGAAATAAGAACAATCGCGCACACTGTGAAAAGGCAGAAAGCCAAATTTATCTGGTAGATCACCTCAAACGTTATATTCAGCCTGTTTCCTCCAATGCGCACACGGTCAATCATTGTCAACTTGATCGGGTACGGCACCGGAGCCGGCGATGGTACAGGAACCCATAGTGAATGCCTGAAATGCTTCGAGTTTATATTGAAAGCTCATCTACGAATTTTAAACAAAACACTTCTTGCACTCACTCTGGTGGGAACAGCTCGTGAATAGCGGTGTAGTACGGTAGCCGACAATATTCATCCTTCAGTCCGCTACAGTTCGGTGCCTTGCTGCCTTGCAGGAAAGAGTGGACCGGTAGATCTTCGGCACCTCTGAAAATCACACACACACAACTTATTGCAGCCACCTTTTCCTACTAATCTCCAGAACTGATCGCAACTGTATTTTACATTTATTCGTATTAGTATTAGGTTGGCAACTAATTTCGTGGACTCTCAAGAATCTTCAGCAAAAGTCTTTATTAACAATTAACTAATAACAATCTTTAATCAAAATAAGATCCCTCGGAACGCAGAAGTGCTTTCCATCTATCAGGTAGCTGGTCTATCCCACGGCCATAGAATTATTGTGCTTTTAAGGTCAAGAATCTTTGGAGGTGCATTTTGACCCGGTCCACATTATTAAATCGCCTTCCAACCAAGAAGTACTGCACCGAACTAAAAATGTGGTAGTCACTCGTCGCAAGGTCTGGGCTGTAAGATGGATGAGTTTGACGCTCCCATTCAAGTTCTTATATTTTTGAGGCGTCCGGTTCGCTACGTTCCCTCCGTTTGGTGGTGTCAAGAAGGTATTAACTTCTGGGAGCTCGTCAAGAACGGTTCCATCATTGATGCTGTAATCTACTCTTCTCAACCTGGCCGCGCGCAGGCTGAACTCCGCTGGAATCGGTTCAGACAGATTTTCAGGAGCGGAATTATCTATCAGCAAGATAACGCCAGATCACACGTCACGAATCGGCAGCTTCAAAAAATCGAAGACCTTAGCTAGGAATGTCTAACTCACCCACCTCACAGCACAGGCTGTGCGCCAAATGTCTAGCACCTTTATAGCACGCTGCAGCACTTCTTGGTTGGAAGGCGATTTATTAATGTGGACCATGTCAAAATGCACCTCCAAGGATTCTTGGCTGCAAAAGCACAAGAATTCTACAGCTGTGGGATGGGCCAGGTAGCTGATAAATGGGAAGCAGTCCCGCGTTCCAACAGATCTTACTTTGGTTGAAAACTGTTATTTGTTATTTGTTTATGAACACTTTTGTTGAAGGCGCTTGAGAGTCCTCGAAATTAGTTGCCAACCTAATATAATATTATTTCGTAGTCGGCGACCAAAGTCACGTGAGGAACTGGTGCAGCGCACGTAATTACAAAATAGCGTCTCATCGGAATGAAAAATGCAGACATCGGAATATTTAACACTGCTGGTGCCTAACAAATATGCTTGTTTTCTAGAGTTCGACTGAAACAGTAAACATATAGTGTTTTTACACATATGATTAGGTCTAAACCGGCTGGTAGAGAGGCTATGAGTTGTTACAGGATGTTTTGTTGTGATCAGAACTCGTGCGCCGGGCGGGGCTCGAACCCGACAGAAGTCCAGGAGGGGTCGAAAGAATAGTAGTATATTTCGCGTAGGTGAGCAGAACTGGTAGGTGGTAACGCCTAAACCAATCAGACCGCATTGAGTAGGCATGCCATTCAGAAAGGGCATGTACAGTTGGTACCCTTATGGGTTGGTATGTGTTCGGCCTGTGCTCTGTTAGGTTACTATTGGCAGGCGCGCTCCCACCTACCAATGCTGCTCACCTACGCGATATGTAGTGAACATTTTCTGCAAACCTCGCGCAGAGGGTTTATTTGTGTCTTTGAAATTTCGGGCAATTAGGGTAAGCTAAGGTATGTGTGTGTACGGTATGTGTGGGTAACTAAGGTCGTCGAGGTCATCAGGTCACTGATTTACCCAGGGAATTATTTGGGGGTGCTGATCATGAATCTGACATCCGTTTTTGTTACTACTCTGGAGTATGCGGCGGTTGCGGAACAGTGCATAGAGCGCCATGGTGGTTATACTGATATCTCGCAACTAAGCCTGTTCTATCGAGGATTTCCCGCAATATTGCTGTTCCGCAATATTTTGCTTTCCCACAAATCTGCGCACCCTACGCGGCGAACCTTGCGGGACCGCTTGTACGCTGTGCCACTACTATATCTGCCCATTTTGTAAGACGCCAGATTAGTGAACAACACCCCAGATAACTTCCATAGACGAAGTTTGGGCTAAATCGGTGACCATGACCTTAGTCACCCTTTCCTATCGTAACCTACCGTACTCCAGCGTAATACGAAAAACGGATGTCAGATTCGTGATCAGCCCCCCCCCCCCAAATAACCCTTGAGCGAGGTCTGGGCGAAATAATTTTTTCGAGCCTAGGCCTCAGGTGTCGTAAAAGTACTATAGTGCCCTTTGGCTCAGGTCACCTTTCACCAATGCCGATGGGTTGGAGCCCGAGTCACGACGGCGATGAATTATACGCCTAGCTGTCACTCACGCTAGTAGCCATGAAGGGACAGTTAGAGCTACGAGCGAGTTTGAAGATAAGCACTTTTCACGCGAGCGCTCGGCATTAATAAATTCGAATGTTTTGCATGAGCAACGACTCATTTCCAACGCTGATTATGAACAGACCCTCAGTAAATCCGTGGGCCGGTAAGAAAACAAGGCTATCTACCTGTAATCCAAAGACTGCACGAACAAGCCGTTGTCCTTCTGCACGACATTTCCTTCAAAGTCGTATATGGTTCTGTTTGTATGCTGGAATGTACACAACCCTTTTTAACTATTTAGAAGCTAAAAAGAGCAACGATGAAGGCATTAAAATAATGAGATACACAACAACAAACTCCCAACTCACCAGCGCAATTATTCTCCTTAGTCGCGGATGTTCCTCACTGTATTCATATGGAACTCCCAGTCGTGTCGTGATCAGCGCTATGAAGAAGAACACGAATAGCGCGCATCCGCACTTGATCATATAGTTCATACGACGGGAAATATAGAACAGGTTGTTCTGAATAATGACTTTGTGCTCACCAGGGATGAGCGGATAACAAAATTTTGAAACCCGGATAACGGATAACGGATAATTTTGCCCAAAAATCGCCGGATAACGGAAAAACGGATAAAGAGCAAACAACAAAAACAAAACTGGGCTTAAACTGCTCTAGTTTCAACAGCAGACATGGAACGCAACTGCTGTCAAATTGTAAGCCCTTTCTAACGACTTTAATGGAGTTTCTTAACATAGCGCAGTCGCTTTAACAAAGCCCTATGGGATTCTCACGAAACTTCAGTAAAAGAAACGCTTCTTCATTGCTATCCAAACCGATGCCGGGTTCGAATTGCGAACCACGATTCTTTCATCATGTTCCACGAACTGCTATCAAACTCAACAGGGAGGACAAATAGCAAGACCACCAAGCTGTGAAACTAAAACTGTTCTGCAAACTCTACTCTTCTGATGTTTAGCTATGATCACCTTAATTTAAGTCTGGAAAAGATGAGGAGAGACTTTGTTCATCCAAGCACATTTCCATAATACGATTTACAATTTTTCATATTTTTGCCGTTTAAAACGAATTGGAAGAGCGAGAGAAAGGATGTGTAAAACAGCCCAACTAATTGTATGGAAGCATTCATAAGTCGCCCTTGGAGGGAGAGAATGTGAGACTCATTCACCTCTTATTCACTCATTCATTCACACTTCATTGAACAGCAACTTGCCGGCATTTTGTAAGCTTACATTGTTGGGTTGTTTTAGTGATCAATCGTCAGGTTTTCTTTTTGAATTAAGACTGTGGCCAAACAGAATGATCCTTGGATGAGTGGCTCCTCCGACGCTTCTAAACTTTTCTATGCTAGGCCGACTCAGCCGAATAAAGTCTGCATAACAGTCTTGGTTTCACGCGGATCGATACCCAAGATCTAAGAAGAACGTGGAATGAGATGGGTGAAATACCAGCTTTCCACAGGCTAGCCACTACAAGCCATTGTGCAGTCCTAATGCAGAGAGATATGAAAACTAGGAAAGCAGAAGTAGTGTCCCTGAAAAGCAATCTTAAATTAAAATGAAGCTCCAACATGCGCAGCGGGGAATCAGTTTAGTACAGTTCAATTGCACTATTTTGATTTTCAATAGAGAGGATCAATTCCTTAACACTACGGAGGTGCCACCAGTACCAGCGTACAGAAAATGCTTTCAGAAAACAGTTTCTATAAACAAATCTCAACAATTTGTAGGATTTGTAGGCGTAGCTTTCTCCACTCATTTAGATTGAACCTGTGCCCATTTTGCTTGTACTCATTACTGCTCAGCGGTATGTGTTTAATGCGTTGCAACAGTCCATCAGTAAAAACTAAAATACCTTTGCCGAATGCTACCTACATACTGCGATCGTGGAAAAGAACGCTAAATTCGGCACTAAACAATTCTTCTTGGGATGTCTCCACTTGTGACCGCCAGTATCAAGGCAGCTTGTATGCATTCTTGGTCTGCATATGGCTTGTTGTGAAAAGCTCATGAAGAAATCAGCCCATAGTAGGTTTCATAGATGTATGGTATAAATGGACGACCCTGGAAGGATGGAAGCTAGACGTCTTTCCAACTACGTCACCAGTGCCTGAACTCACCTACCTCCTAGATTTAAATGCCCGCTATTGTTGCTCTCGATCACTCCTATGGTTGTGAAGCTTACACAGCTATACAATACCACGCCAAAACCTGGGTATCAGCCAATTTGTTGTTCGTTATCCGGTCGAAAATTGCCGGATAACGAACAACAAAACGGATAGGCCAAAACCCCCCGGAAATCGGATAACGGATAACGGATAATCCGCTCATCCCTGGTGCTCACACATTCGCTTCTACTCAAATAAGACAACTCTTGAAGAGTTACGATACACTTTACTGTAGCTAAATTATGAGGAAATTTGAACTAAACGGAAATACCTATATCTGAACGCAAACCGGCCGTAGAACCATTCAAGCATACGTAACTCAAAATCTCAGCCTGCACTTCCTAATAAAGAGCTATCGTTGCCTGGTGCAAGAAGAAGCTTGCAACTGGCAGGGATCATTGAAGTCTTCGAACGTTTTAGGAACAGGTTTACGTATTGAATGAGTTTCTTTAGTGGAAAGTAAGTCAGATGGCAGATCCCCCTCCCCATAATCTCGTCACATCAAGCAGTCCTTTGTTAACGATTTCGAGAGACCGTTACTACTCTTCCTATAGCTGCGCTCGAACGAATATATTCGAAAAATTATTCGAATAGTCGAATATTCGATATTTCTAGATTTTCGAATATTCGTTCGACTTCGAACATCAGTGGTTTTAAAAAGTCGAATATTCGTTCGAATTCGAACATCAAAAGGGAGCCATATTCGAATATTATTCGAAAATCGAATGACTTTATTATATCGAATAAGCTTCCAATCTTTAAGCAGCGAAACTGATTCGAACAAATTGCTCGGCTAATTCAATATTCGAATAAACGAAAAATGAGGCTTATCCGATTTTCGATCATTCGAAAAAATTGATGAGCGAATAAATTCGTTCATTCATTCCCACGAAAATTTTCGACATCGAATTTATTCTCAAAAGCACAACTATACCCTTTATTAGACTACACTTCCTTCACGTTACTCGCACCCCATTGTCAAAAAAGAACTCGCTTCCGCTATCGTAACTGCAACTCACCACGAACAGCACAAAGCTCGACGCAATAGCCAAGCCAATCGGTGCCATGATGTATTCTGGATTCACGGCGTTTCCAAGTCGGCCCATAACAGGAACGAAGAAATCTACGCATTGGCTAATGGCGTACACAGCGAACACGAACACAGGCGTGAAGCAGATCAGCTGCGTATAGAGCAGCACACGTGGGGTAACCCCTAAAATCATGTTTTCATTGCTGTCCATACTTTCAATCAAGGGGGTGAAAATTCTGCAGTAAAATCCGCTTGATTCATCAGTTTTTCTGTTTTTTGGCCCAAAAGCCGGAACACTAAATAAGAAGTGGAAATGTAGGAAATCCTTTCATGGAAACGCAAATTCCGCACATCCGTGATCAGAGCCTTTCAAGTTGTCAAGGTTATCGCTTTGGTTTTATCCTATACCTGGAATAACGCCTTCCATTTCTCGAAAAATAGGGAGCCCGAAACAGCTTAAAAATCCAGCACACACTTTTCGCGCGACTTCCGGTCCCTCGAGACTATACGCAGCATAAATTATGCGTCGCGCCAACCAGCTTAAAAATCGATTATTTCACGCGCGCAGCACTGCTGTCAATGTTACTCAATCCCCTTTCTACGCGCGTCACCTCTACGGTATAGCGTGAAGGCAATATAATAATAAAAACAAAAAACGATGACTTAATTTTCTTAAAGCATTTTTCCTTTGAAAATTTTTAAAATTTAAAAAATTCAAATACAAATTTTTGTTTAATTATTTTTTATTTATTTATTTATTTATTTATAACTGCACCTTAAGTGCGCTCAAACTAGGAGATAACGAACAAGTAATCTTTTACAACTGCAACAATCTAACGCAGAACAACAATGAGAAACGTAGTATCACTATGCGCTGCAATCTGTAATTTTTCAGTGTTGTTATTTTGGTGATTTTACAATTCAAAAAGGTTATAGCACCTCCCTCTTCACTGATGAGGTACCGGGGAGGTGATATAGCGGAAAAGGTTCGTCTAACGAAAGGTGGCGAAACGAATCTAATATTCGGTTGACATTTATTCATATAATTCATTTCATCTTTTACTTTAATTGAATGAGTATGACCTATACAATGACTTGCGGTAGCCCCCCGATGAATAGGTCAGTGTGGTATCCTTCCTAGTGGAGTCTGTCACCAATTCACGAACCCGGGGGGATGGGAAGGCATAGTTGGCCTGGGCGGGAAACCGAAGCAAGAACCTGGAACCGGGTGCTCGCGACACGCGACGCCTCCTCCGACTGCACTACCACGCACCCTGTAGAAACAGTGCGCAGAAAAACTCACTATTGATCAAGCCGACGGTTCCGAGTGCGAAAATCAGCGGGTCCTTAAGCAGCGGGAACAGAACGTAGTTGAAAATGAAGAAAGCCGATGCCACGTGATAAGAGGTCATCACAAAAAGCAGAGCGGCATACGTGATCACAATGCTGTCATACTGAACCATCTCGATATTTTTCACCTAAAAAGCGAAAACATTGATTGCATTGCAACAACTCGGCCAATATCATCGACAACTTCATCAAGAGAGGAAGAAGTCGCCTGGTTCATTCACTTACCTTATTTTTGTCTGCAAAATGGGTATGTACCGTACAACCAACGATCAGCATTGGCAATACATAAAGCGGACCAACAATTTCGGGGAGTTTATACCTTAAAGTACAGCATTTTTTAGACAGCCTTGAATTTAGCACTTCATACAAACTCACCAGCACATGACGAGATCAAACTTGAGCACTAGGATCACTACTATCACCATGGTGAGTATCATAGAAACAAATGCACAAATATGATGCCAGAACGCTTGACCAAGGTCGCCCAAAGAGTAGGCACCGCGTTGGATTCGATAAATTACTAGGCCAACCACGAAGGCACATGCGCCGTAGTTGAGAATTTGACCTGCAAAAAGGTGAACTTTATTGCTGAAGTTATTTCTACTGCTAAGTTGAAAGGAAACCTTTAACCTACCCACAGTAACCGTATAGAAAATGGTGAATAGACCGACGACGTCGTAGAACACCCATTTATTGGCCTCGTCAAACGTCGCGGCTTGTACGAGATACGGACTCTTGAGGATAGCTCGCACCACTGCCAGCACATTCTCTCCAGCCCTATAAGTACAGCTGTCTAGTCTGATCCGGCTTTACTATCAGCTACATCATTAGACCCAAAGGTGCAATTATAAGGAGGGTCCAAAGATCCAAATAGGTAGCACTCCAAGAGTAGTGGAGCATTATCCTATGCTCATTGCGTGAATTTGTACAAAATCGAAATGCTTTTTGTTTGACACGACGCATTTCTAAACTTAACCTTTTAATTATAACTGGTTTATTCTAAAAGCAGTTTTGTAGAGCAGAAAAAGTACTTTCTAGTATTAGAGTGGGCCAAAAGTAATGAGACTCTCCATGCCGTGCCCATATATGTCGTGACTGGAGTCCGGTTTCGTGCTTCTCGTACTTGTATGTTTGTTTGCTACTTACTGAAGGCCACCTGAGAAGTGACCACTTTTGCCCTTTCCAGAAGCACGAAAAAGCCCCAGTCTGTCTCATGACGAAACCCCAGTCTGACGAGTCGACCTGCGTCGCGCAAATCTCGCCCGATTCCCAACCCCGAGCAGCCTGGACTCAATATTCACGCAGGATGAGAAGTACGTCTTCTACCTTAATCCTGCCAAGTAGCGAGTCTGAGTGAGGCCTGGTGACCTGTTACCGACCTTCGTTCGGCGGGATGTTCACGGCGAGAAGCCCTTCAGAGCTTTTGGGTCTGCGCCCGTGGACCGGTATAGTAGAAGCTGTTTACCAAAAGCACGACGATGGACTCCAAGGCCATGTTGAACGAAATCGAAGAGATGGATAGGCTACTCGCACTTCTTCGGTCTCAGCGCTTCAAGACCCTCCTCTCGACAACGCCGCACCCCATCGGGCAAAAGTGACCACGGATAACCCACCGTATTTGCCGGACATCTCCCCATGCGACTACCACTACTTCTTGAGCCTACAGGACTTCATGGTCGGAAGGCACACAAGGACCCAAGCAGACCTCGACAACCATAACGAGCAGTGGATCAGCACCAGGCCTAAGCAGTTCTGGAAGGATGAGACCAGGAAGTTGGCTGATCGATGGCAGCAAAGTCATTGACCTTAATGGAGAATAGATTCCTCAGCACCGTTAAGTTGTAATTGAGTTATAAAAAGATAAAGAAATTTGTTGAATTTGTCTCATTACTTTTGGCCCACCCTAATAGATACACCCAAACAACCCTAATAGATACACCCAAACACACTGCGCCGCTCCACGATAGAAGTATAAACCATGCCTCCTGCGACGTAAAATTTCATTGGTTCCAAGGTATCTTAAGACTACAAAAGACTAACAGCCTTTTCTGGAACAGCCGACCAGGTTCGAGAAATCTACCGATTCATCACCACTACCCACCTCTGAATAGCACCAGCCTCAATTCTCCATTCTTCATCGAACTCCGTATGATACACCCAGCCATTCTTCGTATAAGCGATGTCGAGGCCTAGAAGGAAAATGTTGAACTGACCATCATAGACGTTAACGCGAAATCCCTCACTCACCAGATATACGACCGTGGTCGCGGAAGATTCGGAAATCCGTATCCGATGGAATTATACCGGACTGGAAGATCTCTTGCGCAAGAACACTGCAGAATGGATGTGGTGCCGCTTCGAGATACGTCTGGAGCAGCCACGAATTTCCTGGCCCTGCCTAAACAGCAATCCTTAGAATCGCATAACTTATGCCACTGAACCATCCACACTCGTCGACAGCAAACTGCCGCCAGCAAACACACCTGGAACAAAATCTCACGTCCTCCGGATCCTGTTCCTTCGAGGTTGATGAACGCACGAATTGTGTGCCGCCAAGGATGATTCTCGATGAAGCCGTGGGCGCCTTGGAGGAAGTTTTCCTCGGCTTAATGAATCCGTTTTAGCTGCAGAGATAGCAATAATAGCAAAGGAATGCAACATCAGCATACTCACCACCGTTGAAAAGAAAAAGCACGTCGTTCTGTAGTGGTTCGTCTGACTGAGATAAAACATTGAGGACGTCCATCATGATGGCGCACGACACCTAAGTGAACACAATTCAGCTACTGCGCCTGCTACCAGAAAAACCACATTCAAAATAGTTCTCAAACCCGTCTATGTTACGTTCACCTGCTTCTTACATTCAAATGCTGAGAATTCAGAGGGACCTACTAGCTTTTTCTTTTTTCTTTTTTTATCTCACTAATACACAGCGCCACAAAATCACATCGTTTGCTGAGTATGTGGTTCAGTGACACAATTCTCCATCTTAAGTGGGTATTATACCCCCGCTACGGTGAGACGCAATTTCTTCACCGCTTCCAAAAACCCAGCCAGCTACTGGTCATCGCGCCGTCGTGTCTCACCCATCTATTCTGCGGAAAAACGGAGCTTTTGATCACCAAACAGCCGTGCTGCCTAGCGGCTGCGCGACCACAGTTTTTGACATATGTATGACGTTGTTCGAAAGGTATTGATAGGAATTTCTTCAGAAGGTTCGCTCGAATCGCTAAAGGAGACACGGACTTCAAAGACAAACCTCTGTCGGGAGGCCCCTAAGTAGTGAAGACTCGGCCGTTATCGACGCCGTCAAGGAGTACAACCCGGAGTATTGCGGCAAGATTTGGATGTACCCAACCGACAGTCGTCAGCCGCCTCTAATCCCGCGGCCACCGAAAAGTGCTGACTGGAAGGATCCATCACGATCTCATTCTGCAGTTGTATTGTACATATGGGCGCGTGTAGCGCAGTCGGAGGAGGCGCGACCGCCGCGTGCACCCGATACCAGGTTCCTGGTTCGGATTTCCCGCCCAGGCCAACCAAGCCTTCCATCCCTCCGGGGTCGGTGAATTGGTACCAGACGTGCCTGGGAAGGATAAATCGCTGACTTGTTCATCGGCTGGTCACCGCAAATCATCGTATGGCCAAATACGCATTCATATCGCCTCCACGACATCCCGTAGAAGTAGAATGCACTGGCGCATCCCAGAAGGGATTGAGTAACGCCGTCCTTTATCCTTTATTTTATTTATTGTACATATTTGTGTGCCTAACCCCTATTTTAAAAGCTTTCATAGCAATATCCTGGATTTTATGAAGAAATGAGGGTGTACTCGATGGATCCTGGATGCCTTAACCGATAGCATGCGGTTCACTCTCATATCCACCTGCCAGTATCTCCTTCTCCGCTCGCCTCGCAAGGAGTTTCTGAAAGGCCTGGTTACCCAGGATGAGATTTGGGTTCTCTACGACTCGCACGCACACCGTCCCGTTTGGCTACCTCGGGGAGAACAGCCACCTATGCAAGCAAAGTCGAACGTACACCCCAAGAAGATTATTATATGCCACTTCTAGGACTTTTCGAAGGGAATGCTGTACTACGAATTGCTTCCGCAAAAGCACACGATCAACACTGTCGTTTACGCTAATCAGCTCCAGAAACTCGCAGAGCTGTTTGGGAAAAGCGGCCGAGACTACTATCGATGCCCCTCCTTCATGATAACACCAGACTTCATGTGCGAAAGCGACCTACCAAAAATCGAGAAGCCGGGCTCGGAAACCTACCCTATCCGCCACATTCTCCTAACATAGCCCGTCAGATCACCATTTGTTCAGCTCCCTAAAGGTTTTCTGGCTAAGAAAAGTTTCGCGGGTTTGAAGACTTAAGTCAGGCGGTCGCCGACTTCTTCCCTGTCTCCCCAGTTCTGGAAAAAGGTGATCGCTGATCTACCCAGTAGGTGGACCACTATAGTGAGTAACATTGGAGATTACACTGTTGATTGACTTGTACGGTAAAGAAATAAAGAAGAAAAGGAAGAATAAAGAAGAAGCCTCGTGGCTCCGTACAGACCTATTGGGCGCTATGTTGGACATTTGAAGAGGAAAAAAGTTCAGAGAGAACGAAAAACTAGTACCGCATCGTCTGTTGCACCAGGCGTATCCGGCATGGTGTCGTAGTGACAGTTTAGCATCAGCGACTGATGGGTAGGACCGCTTGCAGGTCCAATCCGTACAATAATGTTCGTGATTTTCTCATAGCACAACGTGAAACTTGACAAAAACTTGAGATCGAAACAGCCGGAGGGACGCTGAAAATGGATTACATCGACTTTTTTCTCAAAATTACTACAGAACCAGCTGCATTTGAAAAAACAGCAGTCACCTGAACATCAGTCTCGATGCGGTTGACTGATTTCACTCCGACTTGTTGTTTAATAGCGCCAATACGCCGTTGCAAAAGATCGAAAGCCTCGTGCTAAAACGATCGGGCATTGAGGTTACTTGTGAGAATTAATCGGGGAACCGGGTGAAAACACTGCACCTCTAAAGCGTATGAACCACTCGGTCGGGGACCTAAAGCTGTCAGCTCCTTTAGTAAATCGCGAGCACGATCCTCGCTGAATTGTGTTAGATGATCAGCCGGAACTACCGGCGGCATTCGTCTGAAAAGAAGGCGATTATTAGTCGCCCATATCTACTATGTTAAACAGTCCTCGGGAAGGGGTGCTATAGCGCACTCGGACTAGATTAGGGCTTACTAAATCTATGAATCCATTCAAGACTTGGACCACCTAGGATAACCCAGTCTTCATTCGTCCTGAGGTCGATGGATTGATACCATAGCTCCGAGACGAACTAGACACTGCCTTGCCCACCGGCTGGCCACAGCTCACTGTATAAGCGAAATACGCATTCAAATGGTGTTTCCGACAGACCGTAGCAGCCGAATGGGTGGCGCATCCCACAAAGATATGGATTAACTCTATCCTTTATCCACCATCCCTTATTCACAGTAGAGAATATGAAAAATGTAGGACTGGACATTACAGTCCTTAGAGACATTCGACACACTTAAGGGGTTGAGAGTGGACCTAACTACATATCCTTATCATAGTTTATACTTGAGTCTCCACGGCTCGACAGTATGAGCACCACTCTTGTTGATTCGCCAGCGAGAAATAGTGAAAATGGTGCTTCGCTGTTGCTCCACACTGTCTTTGAGGTTTAAAATTAGCGGCTCAATTATAGTCGGAAGGGGGGGGGCAACATTAGAACGGCAACTGCCTCTCTTCGTCATGTTTACCAACACCTGAATATGCAGTGCAGCAAATGCACTTCCTAATTCTGCGAAGGCCTGTGTGAGGCGCGGCATTTCATGACCTTTCACGACTAGGAATGATGCCACTTTAATCCTATAAAACAGCCACAGACTAGCCTTTACATGAAATGAAGGTGGTAGCTTGAAGAGAATAAGGTAATAGGAAACTAGGAGCAACCTACACGAAATTCAATTATGGACCAGTCCAAGAATACCATTTGGGCGCCCGCTCCAGTACTTGAAAATGGTATAAATACCATTTTCACACCAATTTGGACACATCTCAAGCCAAACTGGTACGAGAAGTGCCAAATTTGATTTGAAAAATTTACAAATTGACGTGAAATGAATGATGGCACACTATACTATGTAAGATAGATCTCGCAAATGGGTTGAAGTCAACATGCGTTCTCCCCATTCAGAAATGTCTAGTCTAAGTACTCCATCATCAGATTACAGAGTTAGTAAGAAATCAAGAGGTACATTAGAAAGAAGGCGCTAGTTTTCCCTTACACAGAGAATCCAGATTCTTACTTCAAATTTCGTGCAAGCATATAAAACCTTTCATTCCAACGATGTCGATGAAATGCTGTTTACTTGACTGGGAAGAATAAAGCACTGATTTGTCCATAGGTCGGTCACCGCAAGTCATTGAAGGGGCATAGACTCATTCAAATTGCTTTCCTGATGTCACGTAAAAAACAATGCGTGGCGCATTCCTAACAGGCACTGTTTAAGGGATTGTTTAGCGTGCGTGCGACGCGCGACGATATGGAGTGATAAGCTCACATATCGATCGCGCGATGCAATGAATCGATATCAGCGCTTATCATTCCATCGCGTCGCGCGTCGCGTGCACACTAAACGATATCTAACCCATTCAGGTGTTTTATTCTCTATTTAAAAAAAACTAACACCGACTTCAATAGCCCTGAACCCTAATGCAACAATTTGAAACTCCGCAAAGAAAACGCACCTATGAAGATAAACGACTCCAGCGTAGATGACGCCTACAACAGCTATCACAAGAATCCAGTGTTTGAACCCAATAGCCTCCTGAAACACAGATGTGAAGCGCATGACGAAATTACTTAACAGAACATTTATTAAGCCAAAATTGAGTTCAACAAAGCACTTTATACCTTAGGGAAGCTTTTGGGATTAAGTGCCGAAATTCAGCCGACAGTATGCATGACAACGTACAAGTGGTCATTTTTGTCCATCAGATTCACCCTCCAAATCAACAAAACGGGGAACTCTTCTAGAACCGTACATCGTTCAGTATTGTTGAGAACGACGGTGAAGTTGAAGACCAAATGTTTTTAACGACGGCACAATGAACGATCATGTCGTGAAGACACAACCAGATGGGTGCGAGAAGGTATAGCGGAAGTGCGGGAACGCATCGCTGCTCCTACCATAACGCTGCGACCAATCAGACACCGGCCGGGTCGCGAAGGCAGACCATATGATTAACTGCCGCAATTTCGGCAGGAGTAACGGTACATTCCCGCACCAGTGTGATGCGTCCTGGCGGCATGTATCCACCGAACAAACCTTAGGGAGGACCTTTTTTGCAATTTCCTTGCAAATAGAAGCCATCCTGCTCATGTTTGCATCGCTTTTCTAACCCCCAAAACTGAACAAAATGTAAAACAGCGAGAAGTGACGTGTGCTCCTGTGAGATCTCAACAATATCACTTCGTTAATTTCCAAAGAGGAAATTTTGTTCGTCAGCCAAAAGAATTTCGAGAAAAACAACTGGGATCATTCATCTTTATGATCCCCATTTTATCTTCTACATTGAATTCTTAAATTTTCTGCGCCTTTGGAGTGTCAGGCGTGGCTTGCAACCTCTACGAAACACTTCCCTCTCATTTTTACACTCTGATGAAAAGAAAGCAGAAAGTGTAATACGAATAGCTGACAGTGAAGTAATCTCGGTGCAAACCGGGTCTGAGGGGTCAGTCACTCCAAGGCTTGGATATTTTTGATTTACAACCAGCGAACGGATAGAATACCTCACTTTCACAGCGGTGGCCTAACTAGGATTACGCTAGAAGAATGAACTCCAGAAAACAAAAATGCAGGATACCGACATCGTACTAAGGGTGACCCCACAACCAGTTGGGTGGGTACAAAGAATGTCAATGGTCCGTCTTAGATGTGATAGAGCGCATCCTAGGTGGACCTAAAATGGAACAATGATCCGGAAAACATTCTCGTTTTAGGTCCACTTAGGATACGCTCTATCACATCATAGGTGGACCTGGTCAAATCTCTGCACTCACCCAACTGGGATAGCGCCAATTTGTACGACGCCGAAAATTTCAAGTGATACAGCTTGGAACTCTTAAAATATGTGTTTGAATTTTTTAATCTCGCCGATATCCACGAAACATACAGTTAAGGTAAACACATTTAAGAAAACATCGAAACGTTTGCACAAAAGTATGCTAAACAAACATAACAGGGCAAATGCCAGGCGTTTCACAATATAAACACTATAACTTTCGCTTTTCAATTCTAGTTCTTCCGTAGAACTAAGCCCATCTTTGATCCTTCCGCCTCTTTTCCACACCTTTAATGCCTCTGGCTGCAAACCGGCTCGGGGGAGGATCAATATATTAGACAGCCCTACACGTTTTGTGCTGTACGAAACCAAAAATGTTATGCAACACTGGTGTGTTCTGCACCTATGATGCTACACCATTTTCGATATAATTTGGCATTAATACGTGTTCCTAACAAGGCGAGCAACCACTCAGTACAAGGTAACCCTCTCCCTCGAGCCGCTTTGCGTCCTTTTATGTTGAAGTTGAAATTATCCCAAATACCCTCACATTATTAAAGCATTCGCTGAAGGAAGTGTTGGAGTAAAACATCTCATAGTCGCCTCAAGGTAGGACTCCATCAGTGCATGGCCCATCGATGGGTCACGCGTGCATTGAAGCCATCTAGCATGAAGTTAAAAAACACAACTTACAACTGTTCGCCGAGCTTTGTCGTCGAGCAGCTCATAGTATGGTGGTGACTGTATGCCATTCGCTGGTGTCGTGGTCGTCCGCCGCCTCACCTCCATCTGTAACCATATCTTGGTGAAGAAACATAGCCACAGGCAACACATCGCGTCAATCTTTGGGATAAACACATTTTTTGGAAAATGAATGATACAACTACAGTGAAACACTGCATGATCTTTGATAGAGTGGTGAAGTAACGTTACACAGAGGAACTAAACGGAAACGAGGTGCCGTCGATGTGGGCAAAGTGCATCGCACGACTCACGGATCAATTCCCGCACGATCACGATGTCGTTGGACTTGTGACCCATTTGCGATCCCCCTCGAGTTGTGTCCTTGTTCTAGAGTGCAGTTTTTCGCCATCAGTATGTGGTCACTCCAGCAAAATCTGGCCTATCAAGCCGTGAAAATTAGGCGCAGTTAGAAGGTGAGGAGGCATGTAGGTGGAGATTAGACCAACCTTAAGGAGAACCTAATCTGGTGCCAGGTTCTTCAGCCGCTTACCGCCCTCTAACGGTGAAAATACCCACAAACCTGATGCTCATGAATGCGATATCAAAGGGTTTGGGGTATTTTCACCGTTAGGGAGCGGTACACGGTTGATGAATCCTGCCCCTGGTTCGCTTCTTCGAACAGTAGGCTAGCACAATGTCATTAGGATCCAGGTGAAGAACCGCGCCCATCAATCCAAATCGGGAAGCGCCACGCATTCTACTTCCACGGGATACCGTGGAGGCAATTTGAAGCCGCCTATTTGGCCTAGACATTGGTTTCGACATCGATTCGGATCATTCGGATCCGTCGTTTTTCCAAACCCTAGTCAAATGGATTGTGCCAACAATGGGATTTTTCAAAAGCCCAGACCTTAGGGCAGTTCAGATAGCGATGATTTTCACCAGATCGAATTTTCGGATAATCCAGACAACTCATTTTGATCAGAAATCTGATGTCCTATCCGATTCGGATATCCGATATGAGATCCAAAGAGGCCAGACGATGGAAAAGTCTGTGCTTTCTCCTGCCGGGCAAGCCTGTTACCAATTCACAGACTCCGGTGGGATGGAAGGCTTGGATAACTTTGCGGGAAAAGAACCAACCTTCGCCTAGGGGGTTATTTGGGGTGCTGATCGAGCTTCGCCTAGGGTGGAGGAGGTATTTGAGGTGCTGATCACGAATCTGACATCCTCGTTTTTCGTTTTACGCTGAAGTACGGTAGGTTAAGGTAGGTACGTGTGGTGTAGACTTCAGGAATACCTTAGCAACGGAGAATTAGGTTTGTTTATCGGCTGCCGACAAAGTAACATGAAACACGCCTTAAAATAGACTAAAGCAATACCAGGATAGGTATAATCGCGTCATTTGGTCTCAAAGGTGGAAGAAAGAATAGCGTTGTCCACCGAACTGCTCCCTCCACAGACATTTGCTTAAGATTTGGGCGAAATCGGCGACCATGACCTTAACCACCCGCATCTACCGTATTCCCGCGTAAAACGAAAAACGGATGTCAGATTCGTGTTCAGCACCCCAAATAACCTCCTAGGCGATGTTTGGGCGAAATTGGTGCTTATGACCTTGGCAGCCTTAGTCATCCGCACCTACCGTAACCTACCGTAATAGGTTCGAAAACGGATATCAGACTCGCCCAAATAACCCCCTGGGCGAAGTTTGGGGGATTTTTTTCGACCACTCCTCGACACTTGGAACAGTGAAAGTAGCACAGTGCCAGCACATCACCCCTTTCCTCGCTCGCCCGTACCACGAACGCGTCCGAAATGTCCTAGCTTGATCTCTACAACACATTGGCAGAGACGATATATGAGGAGCTGCCTCTATGAACTGCTGAACACGACTTATATTCATTCCTTTAGTTGTCTTCACCATTATCATATCCTGGATAAGACGAAGACATTTGCAATGGTATCCCTCCAAGCGACAAATCAAGTAATAGAACAATAAATAAAATCAAAAATACAAATCTTAAGGAAATTAGCTGTCTATAAAAGTTCGACCTGCACTACTATAGAACCAGTGATCAATTTGAAGCGACTCTGACTAACGTCTAAGACTGACAAGTTCGTTAGTGTCTGAATTGATATCCTAGTCCTCTAGAAACTACAAAACGCTGATCAATCTGTCACCAAATTTAGGGCAAACGTACAGCTCCTCCAAAACAGCCCGTAAGTCGTGTGAGCGACGTGTCACAAATAGGGACAGATGATGCCATTTTTCTTATTGGGAAAGAACTTAGCCGTAGGATACGACATGGCAGTTAAATAAAGACGACTAATTTGCTAAGCGAGTGAGAAAGAGAGTCACCAGGCACACCTAAAACAGTGCCGCTCAGAGCAGCATCGCGCTGCGTCGCAACGAATTGATAAGTACCTATAGCAATCGGGCAGCTCGAATGATCGACATGGGAGATTATCACCACGTCGCGTCGAGCCGTGATGGAGCTCTGAACGTCCACTAAGAGCTCATCGATAGTGATGATCGAAGCTAGCTCATCTACGTCTTTCCTGGACTGGTAGTCCTTTTCTGCCGCAGCCACATTCTAGGCCGAAGGTCAACTTTTGCTACCATATCATGCTTGGCCTCTAGTTTTCCAGCAATAATATTCTATAAAATAATATTTCCATGGTCTCCGGGCATCTCGCCCCCGCGACCGCAGTTTCTGCGCACAAGCCCTGTTTTGATTCGCGTCTGGTGACTCGCCACACCCCGGAGTCCCTTCCCTAGCCCAATCGCATGCACCCGACAGACGGTGAGGCACCGTCTGTCGGGTGCATGCGATTCCAGGTTACCCCTTCGGATTTCCTCCCCAGACCAACCACACATTCCATTCGTCCGGAGTGCGAGCATTGGCACCAGACTTGTCTGGGAAGAATAAATCGCTGTTCTGTTCATCGGTTGATTACCGCAACACACTGTATAAGCCAAATACACATGCAAATGGTCTCCACGATGTTCTGTAAAAGTGGAAAGCGCGGCGCACTCAAAACGGGACCCGCTGACGTCGCCTTTTATTCTTTTTTCATTTTTCTGGGTAGGTGTAGCAGAACACTGTACGACAGCACCACGCTTTGCTAACACCTAGAGTACTGTAAGATTCCCGTGGCTAGTTTTATCAACCACTTACCGGGAGGTAACGGTGAAAAGAACCGCTGAACCCAATGATGTGAGATTCATCAGCATTAGGTACTGCTGTACTTTTCACCGTTGCTGGCCAGTAAACGGTTGATGGATCTTGCCCCTGGGTTCCATTAGCTAAAATGCGATAAAGCTTTGCTTCCAGTAAACGGATAAGAATCTTATGACCATTTGAACAATGTATACATCTTCTAGGGAGACCCAACACTTAATGACTCAACGGTAAGGTGCGGCTCCTTATCACTGCAGAAGTTCTTGACGTCTTATTTTTCTGCAAAAGATAATGCCCATCACATTATAACGATAAAGAGCGGTGTTAGTCAATCTATCTGCAAGATGAGTCACACACAAAGATATCGTGGGAGCAGTTGAATGTGCATTTGAACTACAACGACTTGCGGTAGCCAGCTAATAGACAATTCACTGTGAGATTTCCTTCACAGTGAGGTCTTGCACCAACTGACCGACCCAGGAGAGATGGGAAGGTTGCTTGGCCTGAGCAGAAATCCGAACTACGGCCCCCTGAATCAAAGTCCAAGCGACAACCAGCGCATCCTCCAACTGCGCTACCACGCGTTCATCACGATGAACGGCGATCTTGAGCCGATGGCCACCCTGATGCTCAATAAGGCGGCTTCGTGGGCAGAATTTGGTTTCGTAAAGAACATCTTTTGCAAAACGACAGTATTTACAGCTCACACTCCACAATAGACAAACCAAGTGTTCGCTGCGAAACGACGGTACTCATAACAGCTCTCAACAGTTACGAAAAACCATTTATTGACATGGTTGCATGATGAAAACCTTCATGAATGGAGAGCTATTGATAAATTACGCGCAAACGAAAAAGAAGGGAAATAGACCGCACGACGGGAACAACAGAAAACAGAAACCACATTGCAGAGAAACGAACCGCTTCAAAGGAAATGTTAGAGATAAGGGTAGAGAGGTCTTTTCAACATCTAATATCCCATGGAAGATGACGATGACAGCTATAATAACCATTCACAACAATAAGTGCACAAAAACAGACAGAGTGGAAAACGACAAACGGCCACCCACACACGCACACATCGATCAGTAGCGTCGGTCTCGCCTGAAAAAGTGCACCGGTGACAGAGAACGGTAGCTCATTGAATGCAAGGAACTCAGCGAAGGTCGGTCGGCATCCCACTGGGAGTCGGCGACGAAGACGCCCCGGCATCAGCCACGTAAAAACTGAGCAGCTCAGTGTAATCCATGGCTCTGCTGGCTAAGCCACAGTGCACGTGGATGTGAGCCATAGAACTTCGAACCGTCACCGACCGCTCAGTAGGACTACGGACTTCTACAACTATCGTTGATGGTCCATGGAAGGGTACCCTACCTGTTGTCCCTCTCGCGATCCCTTCCGGAGTTCCTTCCGGAGCTGCCTCGACGATCGTCACGTTCCCGATCACGTCGACGATCACGGTCCCGATCGTTCGAACGAGAACGGCTGAATTTAGGGCATTAACGCATATTCTTCTGCTAAGAGATCGAGCTTCAACACGTCGTAAACGTCTTACAAGGGAGGTCAATGAAATTCCGGTGGTGATTTTAAAAGTGACCTATTGAGGGTTGTAGGGGATTGTCGGAGAAATACTGTAGTGGTTTTCAAATTTCCTGCGGACATCTGGGTAGATCAAAAATTGCAACAAAAAAGCGTATCACTTCAGTACGGGCCGGCAAAGCAAAACTCACGTCCGGAACTGCCATGTCGTGGTTAGAATCTAACCTGCGAAACGTTAGGGAACGGAACAATGGCGGAATGACTTCGATTATTCAGCACCAAACCTTTTGCTGATTAGATTATTAACACGACATGGCAGTTCCAGACGTCAGTTTTGCTTTATCGGGCTACACCGATGTAAAACGGTCTTTCGCAATTTCTGACCTACCCAGGTACCCGAAAGAAATTTGAAAACCACCACGATGCCCATCAGACAATCCACTTGACCTCTTATTAGAGCAATGAGATCTAACCAGGGAAAAGCATCGAGTATGCTCGCGAATAAGAACGTAACGGAGATCACTGCTAGTAGCACATAGTGAGAAAGTAGGTTTAATTTTGGAAACTCCTTGAACCTACCTAGTTAAGGACCCCGAAGCTGCGTAATCCAGTACTTTCCAAACAAGAAAACTGCAGAAAAAAACAACGCTGTATGTTCAAGGGATAGAACACCTGACCGCCCGCCTATGCCTATGTGACAGTATTTTTACACTTTTACCGTATCTTCGATGTTTAGAAGGTACTGCTCTGTGCGACTCCAAGTGAGATTTCAGGATCGATAACTCGGTAGGTTCAAGGACTTTGTAAAAATGGAACTTCCTTTGCTACTAATTGACGGGTGGAGATTCTCGCTCTGGTATTCATTTTCGTCGTTGAGGCTTACGCCTGATACCCTGACAAACATTTTCAGCTTTTACACATACGAGAATCCATAACTTGGACACTCCCGCTTGTTCAATCGCCATACAACTCACTGTTCACCGTAATACTTTAAATTTGATCAAACACAGTGCTAAAGTACGGGAAGCTTGCTTTACGCCAAAAAATCACTGAGTCTGGATTAAAATTGACGATTCTAGATAAGCAAAGCTTAGCTTCAAAAGATCGTGGACTCCTGTAATGGGACATCCCAGGTACACTCGTGGCGTTTTCCCTACAATTAACACACTAGATTTCCCTCTTACTACTTTCCGTTACAAACAAGAATGCTATACTGTAGCTCGGATGGTAAAAATGCAAATATAAATATTTTGACCAGGTTCGACTGTCCGTGAGTCTTGGCATAGGCACTTCTTGTGATGATTTGATTGTAGCCTAATCCAATAGGGTAATGCTTTATTCGACTAACGTTTCGGCTTTTCGCCTTCGTCAGAGCCTGGAAAATCAAAGACCAAAGTGATCCAGCCAGTTTCAACTGCCCTTTCGGGCTAAAAGTTGCAAGGGGACCACTCGTTGGATCACTTTGGCCTCTGATTTTCCAGGCTCTGACGAAGGCGAAAAGCCGAAACGTTAGTCGAGTAAAGCATTACGGTCTTAGATTTGAATACAATCAAACCACCACAAGGAATTCAAATATATTTTTAGAAAACGCCCCGTGCCGCAATCGCCGTTAAATTGCCTCAATTGTGTAAAAACAGTGATTTCCATTTCTTTTTCTCCTCATTCCATCAACCGATTTTTACTTCAAAGAACTGTGAGTTATCTTGATATAAAGGGTGCGTCAGAAGTTCCTGGACTCGTTTGTTTCAGGATCATTATATGGGATGATGCGCTTCGCTCAACCAAATTTTTTGTGGTATTTTTTTCGTGCCTGAATGTTCTTTTGTTCAAGATGGTTGATGCAAATGGTTTGCGCATTGTAATGGAAAAACTGCATGTCGAAGAAAAAACTAACTATGAAACTACCTAGAGGGCATCCTGAAGAAGGACATTCTTCCTTGGGAATCTGTGCCTTTAAAAAAGCGGCTGGACTTATCATCAAGATTCTGCGCCCGCTCGTAAGGCTAAAGTGGTACAGAAGTTTTGCGCTGAGCAACTTTCGAGATTTCATCTCAGCCGAAAATTGGCCCCCGCTCAGCCCGGACCTCAATCCGATGGACTACACAATCTGGTCCATATTGAAGAGAAAGGCCTATGCAACATCCCACACGATCACTGCTTCACTTCAAGAGCCCTGAAGAAAGCCTGGGAAGAGAATGATGAAGACCCCCGCGTGCCGCCGTGGATGCGTTTCCCGAGCGATTGAAGGCGTGTATTCGTGCTAAAGGAGGCCATTTCGAAATTTAACCGCTTTTTATATGTGCCTGGTCAATAATAATAAATTTTATGAATATCATCTCGAGACTGAAGCGGTCCACGAAGCCCTGCTCACTCAGGGCGTTCCTACTCAGTACAACAGAGTCCTTCAAGAGCTGTACAGTGGATTCACGACCAAGATCTCTCCATTCTACAACGACGTCGTCATCGACGTAAGGAGAGGGGTTCGGCAAGGGGATACCATATCCCCGAAGCTCTTCAGCGCCACCCTCGAAAACGTCATGCGCGAACTAGAATGGGAAGACATGGGAGTGAAGGTCGACGGCCAGCAGCTGCACCATCTTCGTTTCGCTGACGACATCGTGCTCATAACACCGATCATCAGCCAGGCGGAGCGAATGCTGGCCGACTTCGATCGTGTATGTGGGAATGTTGGACTGCAGCTGAATCTTACGAAGACGATGTTCATGAGGAACGGACAAGTTTCTGATGCCCCATTCTCGCTCAACGGAACGAACATCTCCGAATGCTCCAGCTACGTGTATCTGGGTCGCGAAGTCAATATGGCCAACGACCTAGCGCCGGAGCTGAGCAGGAGGAAACGAGCGGCTTGGGGAGCTTTTAAGAGAGTCGAAGAAGTAGCGAAGAAGACGAAGAACGTCCGACTCCGTGCCCACCTATTCGACTCTACCGTTCTTCCTGCCCGGTACTTATGAAGCAGAGGGCCCGTGGTGACGTGGGGCTGCCGGGAAACATGTTAACGCGGCAACGGCGACAGAAACGCGGCAACCCACGGCACCCGAGGACGGGTGCTTCATAAGTACCGGCCCCATGGTGCCGTGGGTTTGCCACGTTAACATGTTTCCCGGCAAACCCACGGCATCACGGGCCCTTTGCTTTCACAAGTACCTCCTGCCCTAACATACGCCTCAGAGACCTGGGCTATACGAAAGCAGGATGAACACGCGATCAGCGTCGCGCAGCGTGGAATCGAGAGGACGATGCTCGGAGTGACACGACTCACGCAAGTGAGAGAGGGCCTCCGGAGTTCCGAGCTTCGCCGACGTTCGAAGATCAGAGACGCTGTCGCGTGGGCCAAGTTGTCGAAAATTAGGTGGGCCGGCCACGTAATGCGCTTCGCAGACACCCGCTGGACGAGAGCCGTTACCGACTGGATTCCGCGGGATGTCAAGAGAACACCGGAAGCCCACCAACGCGTTGGTCGGACTTCTTCGTGAAAGCCCTGAACGACCGATATGACGCTCTTCGTGTCCCTCGAGCGAGGAGGATCCATTGGACCACTCTGGCACGCGACAGGGACGAATGGAGACGCTGCTGGCGCCCGCTCGAGCAAGTCGATGATCAACGGGACGACAGGTGATACAGGTGATACAGGTGATCATCTCACTTGCTTTAAAACAGTCGTTTGAGCGGTCTATTACATGTGTCCAAGAACTTTTGACACACCCTGTATTGTGTTATTGAACATTTGTAGGAAGATTTCAGGATTTTAGACTTTTTCCAAGATACTTTTCCGATGACTACGTAATATCTGACTCCTTACTACTGTTAAACTACTCTTCAACATCAAACAGTCTAATCAACGTGACCTCTGCAGCATCTTCTAATGAATTCTGTAGTTGTGAAATTCTGCAGTATTTCGCCCGGTTGTGTAAGAAGTGGCGACCTGTCTCCACTTCTTACACAACCGTAAGTTAACAGACGTACCTTCGCCGACGGCTACTTCCGCTTCCATGACGTGAATCGCGCCTATCGTCGCGCTCACGTTCTCGCCGAGGAGGGGGAGTACGCCTGAAGCAGCATGAAAAATACACACAACGAATCCGTGGATTTAGTAACTTCCCAAAAACAAGCAATCTATACCTCCTTTCCGGGAATCTTGGTGCGGTTTCAATTCCCTTCTCCCTTCGCTCCTTCCGGCGTTCTTCTATGGTTTGCTGAAAATAACATCAGATGAAATTGTCGTCTGCGCGAACTCCGGTAATGCCTACAATCATAAAATCATCTAAAAAATTCAATATCAGTATTATAGAGACTCATGGCAGTCAGAGGGCGGTAGTGCGTGCGAGAAGAGATTAATCCAGGACGTCAGAGTGGTGTGGTGTCTGAGTGTGTGACCTGCGAAGATCCCGTCTCACCCGTAGAGCGTCCGAGAACACACCGCACTGGGCTAGACAGTGTTCACTCACTCGCTAAATCAAGCAGCCCCGATCCGTGGGCGATCAGAGTTGTCACACACAGAATCACTGCTTCATCAAAAACAACGTCATCAACCATTGTGTGCTTCCATCATCGTACGAGAAAGTCAGTCACTTCATTCTCTACCTAACTGGATCGCTAACGGAGTGTTCAAACAGAAACCCACGACAACTGTCAAATGCAACGGCAACAACGCGTAATTAGGCGCGACGTAATACGACCTTAAAAAGGCCACGTTGAGCGATCCTTTGCAAACTTCGACAATAAATCCAACACAAATGGTTTCGTGCCGAAACGGCACGGCTATCGAGTGAATCGAGAAGAAAATCTAGTGCGATTCTCGCTACGGAAACTATTCGCGGAAACCTCAAGCAGTGTCTGAAGCCATTTCTGAAAATATTTTGCGACAAAGTGAGCAGCGTGGTGAAGAACCTGCTAGATGCTATGTATAATACAAAGGGGAAATAGCATCTATAAATGTTTTACAGGGTGCACCAAAATAAAGTGGACAAGATTTTTTGTCAAAATTATAAAACAACTAACAATTCGAAAAAAAACTACTAATTTACAAACACAAACATTAAGGTACACCATCTTGAAGTGGTTTCAAAGTGGCCTCCCTTGGAGCGGATGCAAAGGGCCAAACGTTTCGCGAAGTTTGGAGGCGATGGGCCGCAGGTCGTGGCTGCGAACAGATTCTGTTCACAGATGCGAAGCTATTCACCGTGGAGCAGGCGGACAATCGCCAAAATGATAAGATCTGGTCTACAGAGGCTCCAAGCAGCTGTGCTATCGTCGAACACCGCCAGAACCCACAATCGGCCATGGTTTGGGGCGGAATCGTCCCTCTGGCAGGACCCCTCTGGTTTTCGTGGATAAAGGAGTGAAAATCAAAAAAGATGTGCACCGGCGAGACATTCTCGAGTCCGTAGTTCTTTCTTGGGTCCAGTAGCACTTCGGTGACGCCCATTGGACGTTCTAACAGAACTCTGTACTCGAACATAGGGCGAAGAGTACGCAGGCGTGGTGCAAGGCTCCAATTTCCCCGATTCCATCACGCCTTCGGAATGGCCGCCTTATTCTCCGGATTTGAATCCGATGGACTATAGTGCATGGGCATTTTCAAGACTAGGATCGGCGTCAAACGCCACCGCAGTCTCGAGTCCCTGAAGGAATCCTAACCCCAGGAGTGGGAACGATTTTTTCCTGATGACCTGCGGCCCATCGCCCTCAAACCTCGCGAAGCGTTTGGCCCTGTGCATCCACTCCAAGGGAGACCACTACGAAACCACTTGAACATGATCTACCTTAATGTTTGTATTATTGTAATTTAGTTGTTGTTTTCTCGAATTGTTGGCTGTTTAATAATTATGATAAAAAACCTTGTCCACGTTATTTTGGTGCACCCTGTATAAGCCGTGCCCGCTGCGCCTGCTACGCTTTCGTATTTGGAATGTTAACTTAGACACCTACAATAGTGGTTCGCTAGATCGCTCACAGTTCAGCGAACAAATTGGGCGGCACGTAGACGCTATTTTGCCGGCACTTCAACAGTTTTCTGTAGTGGAGGCATATAAGGCATTTTCGGGGAGTTAATTCCGCTTCAAATTGCCGCTTTGAACAGCTAGTTAAACTGCTGATGGAATTCCGCGCACCTTCTGGCGGAACTTCAGTGACGATCAAGCGTTTCACAAAATGCGAGCGTCAAGCACATCGCGACAACATTCGCCGCTGATGGCAAACTCTGCGCCGCTGCTCAATGATTACGGATAGGTCGCCCACAGCGCCGCAGAGGTACATGGAGACCTTATGCGAAAACTTTTGATAGAGATCGAATTATCTCGCATTACTAGTCATCACGGGTGCGTGATGGAGCAGTTGGAGGGAGCGCCGACTGTTGCATGTACTTCGATTCAATAGTTTTGGTTGTCTACCTGTTGAGGCAGGTGAATTGAAAATTTTCGAAGAAAGTTATACAAAATTTTTCTTGAATAGAATATTATGTTAATATTATGTTAACCTTTTGGGGAGCGCGTGTAGGGAGAGGGTGCCGGCTGTCGTGTGCACCCGACACAAGGTTCTTGGTTCGGATTTCCTGCCTATGCCAACCAAGTCACCCATCCCTTCTGGTTCGGTAAATTGGTAAGAGACTTATGTGGGAAATATAAAACTGACCTATCCAGCGGCTGGCCGCCAAAAATTATTGTGAAGTGTGTCAATAGTGCTGTACCAAACGAGGTTATAAGGTGGATTAGTTTATTGATCGATCTAACGTTTCGACCTGTTCGATGTCTACTGAGGACCGCTGACCCACGCGGAGCGACGTCGCTACCGCTGTCTTTAGTAGCCGAGTGGTGACGACAGCCGTGATCTGCTTGAATACTCATTCAAACAGATCATCAACATCCCACTGAAGTAGAAGGCATGGTGCATCCCAAGAGAGATTGACTAACGTCGTCCTTTACAGATCATTATAAAATCTTTGCAGAACAATATAAAGACCCAAACCAGAATGGCCGGTAGGCAGGCCAATTTCTTGCGAACGCAGAAACCAATTTTAGGATCTATTAGCAGCCATGCCGTCGGCCCTTTCAATCTCTCGTAGAGCTTCTAACAGACTTGTCTGGAAAGAGTAAAACACTCGGCTTGGTCAATGGATTGCGCAGATCAAGCTAGCGTTCAAATCCAAAGATAATCCAGAATTTGAGCACGCGGTGCATAGTTTTATAACACCTAATGCGGACTTCATTGTGCTACTGCATATAATCAGGCTTATTCCGGGTTGGGAGCGGGGTAGCTTCTATGACGCGGGACATTTCCGGTACACATCTTGCGGTAGAGTAGGAAGGATCAGTGTTCCTAGAGATAACCAGCCCCGTACAATGACTGCGTCAGAGTATGTTTTGAGCCCGGTGCAAAGTTTAGAAAGGAGCCATCCTAATTTTTCTCCAATAGATCCAAGGACCTTCTCCGAAACATCTGAAATAAAAACGATAACGCGGGTAAACATGAAGTGTGGCCTCAGAATACAAACTAAACCCGTTTGGGTGGGGTAACGTAGCCAGATTTGGAAGAAGTACAGAGTGAACCCATTTGTAGACTTGCACTTTAAGCGGAAAAAGGTATGGAAAACTCATCGTCATAACAATGCCTGCACCAATCAGTATTGCGCCTACAAGCATTTTCAATACGATGTTAGCTATACGTATAAATGACAAGTGAGCACCTGTGACATAAAGACTATTATCACCTGAGTCTGCTAGCAAACTTCCAGTTTTTGGTGTTTCCAGAGAAAGATATACCAACATCAAACTCATTTCCTAGCTCCAAACGCATTTAGCCACTGCTACTTTCGAGCAATACTGACAAGTCGTCCTTGAACATAAAAGTTTCGACATGGTGAAGCAATTCGTGCAAATATGAACTTCAGACACTGCTTGATTTCGAGGTGGGTCGACATTCAGAACATTTGCATGCCACACTACTTAACTCACTTTCATCTCGGCATATTTCTCACGGCATTCTACCATGCCTAGATGCATTTTGCCGCCAAAATGATCGGCGATGCGAGACTCGTGGTCCATGATGTTCAATTGCGCGCCGCAGTCTTCACAGACGCGCAGTCGCGCTGCGTTCGAGCCCGGTCCGGCAAGACGGAACTCCGTCTGGTTCTGAAAGTTATTCTGACTTGGGCAATAGCAGAATTGTACTTCACGCTCAACTAAGAAACCCGTACCTCTAGTTCCGCCTTGCGAGCTCTAAGATCTTCCACGGTTTTGGACAACT
This sequence comes from Heligmosomoides polygyrus bakeri, assembly GCA_947359475.1. NCBI lineage: Eukaryota > Metazoa > Nematoda > Chromadorea > Rhabditida > Heligmosomidae > Heligmosomoides > Heligmosomoides polygyrus. Next base: position 94,690,892 of record OX375866.1, read on the forward strand.
TCATCGACTCTTCTACCTTGCCCATGTTACCGAGCTCCTCCATCTCCACAAGGGCCTTGCCGATTTGCTCGCTCAACTCGCCAATGCGTTGTGCCTAAAAATTAGAGCTGCAATTTCTCTAATAAAACGCCCACCTGCTGCCCACAAACCTTCGCCGCCTCCGCAGAATCAGTCTGCTCCCTGGCTTCTCGGTCAAGCTTGTCCTTGATCCGCGAAATCTCATTGTCTACTATTCGTATAGCGTTCTCAAGAATATCAAACGCCTAAAATGAAGACATAAAAGGATTGGAAACAAAGTTGCGATGTGGAAGGAGCCAATGACCAAGAACTCACATCTACATCATAGAAGTGGTCTTTCTCAGCCTGAGCCTTCAGGAAGTCTGCTTTATGGGCTGGTTCGTGCGTCTTCCTACACGACACCAGCCCCTGTAATCTGCTGTCCGGTACTAATTCGTAGGGACAGCACCCGATAAGGAAAGCACGGCAGACTGTTGGATGATTGTACGGCACCAGCTCTCGTCCTAAAAACAGAGAAATAAAGGGGGGGTGAACAGTGAACAATGCTATAAAAAGCAAACTCCGATTTTCATATTTAACTGCCATTTTCCCCTAGTTGGACATGAATGACCTCTACCATTAATTAACAATTTCTCGGCTGCTAACCGACTACAAGATTTTATCATGGACAAACCTCGACTTCTATTTATTTATTCATGACGTGGACCGAGACCACAGGTAGAAATGAATGTTAGAGTGAAATCTAACGAACTCAATCAAAAACAAATACGACTGAAGGGACTCGTTGTACAGATAAAACTATACAGTCTTGAAGCCATGCAAAGACATACCGATGGCTTCTGATTTGCACTCAAATGTGGTTGAACTCTCTTCAATTTCTGTATGCGAAGAAGATTGTTCTGACTCGCGATTTTGCCATCAAAACATAAAGAAAGTGTACGTGAAAACATAACGTGTTCTTGCAGGCTTCTCATAGGAATTTCGTGCCATTCTAGTTTTGCGACGGATTCTCAGATTAGCCAGTGCCAGATAGCAAATCGTCCTCTGAGTTCTCCTGAGTCTTTTCGTGTCTATAAATAGGCGTGTGTACTAAATAGAGTTGACACCCTTCGCGTCAACTCTATTCGGCGAAATGAACAGTACTTTCGTTGCGTTTTTTAGTGATTTGTGTTTTAGTGGTTTTTAGTGCTTTTTAGTGATTTGATTCCAAAATTGAATCCCTGTTCTTCTTGGTGTTCAGATTTGTTCACTAAGCCATTTGTGTTTTTTTCTGATTGTCAAAAATTTCTGATGTTAGTCTCCTTTCTGAACTAGGGCGGTCCTAAAATTGAATGCTTTCTTTCTTTTTCCCTACACATTGTTCCTTAAGTCATTATGCCTGCTATTCTTTTTTCTGATGTTGGTGCTGCCTAGATGCTAGATACGGAGGAGCCTGTGTAACCCCCAGATAATTTTGTTCTTCAATCAAACATTTATATCTTTTTTTTTTTCTGAGTCAGTGTCGTATACGTCTCTAACAGTGTTCTATTGGATGTTCGGTTAGGCCAACTCAGTTCCTATGGAAGTAGCATTGAATGGAAGCGTAATGGCGGCCTAGGTATGACCGGAATTAAGACCGGATCCCTAGGTGCCTCCTTCCTTTTAGCTGCTCGAAAGTGATCTGCTCATTCTCGGAATCACGCCATAGGGCATACTGATTGACTAGCCTGTGACTTGCACTGCTGCACAACAATCAATCTATTTGACTTAATTAGATTAAATGAAAAGGAGATTTTACTTTGATTCTCACTGTTATGATCACTCCTCATTCAGCCTCTTTGTATTTGGTTTCCTTTCTAATGGCAGCACATTACCGAAAAATACGAAGTTGCAGTGCATAATGACTCTCTGCTTTTACTTCACTGATGAGCGTTGACTATCTTATTTGTTCGGATTGCTGTGTTTTGTTTTCTGGATTGTTGTTTGTGATTCTACCCGGTTTTTTTTTCTATGAGCGCACTCAAGGTGCAGTTATAAATGAATAAATAAATAAATAATGCCACGAATTTTATTATCTTCAAAGTGGTTCGTTCCTATCTCCAGACGAACCTTTTTGGTTATAAAGTCTAAGCTTCTTCTTATGTCTTTTGTCAGTACAGAGCCCAGAAAGTTGAGTGGGTTTATAGAAACTCTACTTGTGAGTATTTTAAACATCATGGGTAAGTCAGATCTTTTCCTTTAATGAAAAGGCATGGATATTTCAGCTATCTCAGCATCATTTGGTATCTGGGATGTATCTCAGTCGGGGCGGGGGGGGGGGGGGGGGGGGGGAGCACATATCTAAAAACTATAACACAAGTTGGCTCGGGATTCAGGAGCGGCTTCCATAGGATAAAATCTGGGGTGCAAATAGGGTCCGGGGGGGGGGGGGGGGGGGGTCACCACAGCATGGCGTGGCGGGCCGGCGTGGCGAGTAGCTACATGCAGTGAATGTAAATGCAGTTTATCTCTTCGTTTCGATTGCAGGTCCGCGTCTTATGTGCTTCATAATTGGACAGGGGAGGGAACTCCGGGATGTAGGCAATTTTAACACGGATGCGTCACTTGAGCCACACCCTGGAGTCCCTTCCCCTGCCTAAATCTGTGCTCTCCTCCGCGTCAGCGGAGAGCACAGAACACATCTACAGCGTTATTTGTTTGTTTTCTTTACTATCACTGTGCCTAGTCTCATTTTCTTTGTGTTGGTGACACTTTTTACAAGGTGACCCCCCGGACCATATTTGCGCCAAATCTGGCTTAGATTATAGAAAAGAAACTACATTCGGGTTCGTTGCGGCTGTATAAAAAGCTCTGTCCCCTCCTCACTATGAGGAGTCCTGGTTATATCATGTCATGGTACTCGTCCCCTCCTCCTCCGACTACGATAGATCCAACTTTTGTAAGCCACTGACCTTCTTCATCCTCCTTCTGACTGCCCATTAGCTGCGCGATCATATCGCGCATCACATCCGTCATCTTTGCAAGATCGACTGAGAAACGTGTGTCCTTTGTATACTTTGAGCGAAATCACACACAACCGCAGCTGAACACTGCAAAATCGAATGAAGACGATGAAGGATAAGACAGGCGAAGAGCAATGAGTGAGCTCTGAGCTCGTGATAACGATAAATGGGTGTGACCATGAACAAACACATCAGTCCCAAGAACTTGATAATAATTTATTCCAAGCACGAGGATAGTCATGGAGATTATTTTCCAGTTGAACACTGAAAAGGGATAGCTAATGATAAATGATACCAGTAATACTAAACACCTAGCATTCGAAGAGAAATGCGCATCGTAGGATGAACGAGCTAAATCTCTTCAACACCTAAAGAAGATAGGTTTTTTATTAAGACCTTACGAGCACAATCCCTAATAAAAGTTTTTACACAATTAATGGACAATGGCTTCTAGAGCTTCCTAGACTAGGAATGAAAGAGGTACGTGGTGCAGAGCAAGTAGCAAGAAGGAAAAATCCGGGACAGCAATACAATACGAAGCAGATCTATATGAACATCTAGGAAGTCTACCCCCGAAATCACTTCGAGCCACCACCAGTTCCTGTTCCTGGACCACCATTCTTGAATTTACTTGCTAGTATCCGTTGTCGAATGAGACGTCCATATTGTGTTGCCAGCCAGGCAATTATCAGCATACCCAACATCAGCTCAATTATTCTGCAAAACACCACGATGATTAACGCTAAAGGTAACTCCATCAGTGGGGTCCCTAGCAGAGTTAAACCATTTCCAGCTTTCATACCGCCTCCACTGCGCGACAGGTGCTTCACATGGATGTCGAAAGAATTATTTTTCTTTGGCAAAGACTTGTAAATACACCATTTTCATGTAAAACAATGCATTTTCGAATCAAGCAGAACACGTAAGAGAAGGCTTAACGTCGTGTTATACACCACTTTGATTAGGTGCTCACATTTGAGAAAGCGTCATGTTCAATGCGAAAGTGTATGACGATCTATAACTTTGAGAAAATGCTCTTCTAAATTACAGGGTGCACCAAAATAACGTGGACAAGGTTCTTCTATCATAATTATAAAACAACCAACAATTCGAGAAAACAACTAAATTACAATAATACAAACAACTACAATAATAAGGTAGATCATGCTCAAGTGGTTTCGTAGTGGTCTCCCTTGGAGTGGATGCACAGGGCCAAACGCTTCGCGAGGTTTGGGGGCGATGGGCCGCAAGTCATCAGGAAACAATCGTTCCCACTCCTGGCGTTAGGATTCCTTCAGGGATTGGAGACTGCGGTGGCGCTTGACGCCGACCTTAGTGGAAATGCCCACACACTATAGTCCATCGGATTCAAATCCATTTCCACTAGGGTCGGCGTCAAGCGTAAGGCTGGCATTCCGATGGCGTGATGGAATCGGGGAAACTGGCCTTGCACCACGCCTGCGTACCGTTCGCCCTATGTTCGGGTGCAGAGTCCTGTTGGAACGTCCAGTGGGCATCATCGAAGTGCTACTGGACCCAAGGAAGAACTACGGACTCGAGAATGTCTCGCTGCGCACATCTTTTTCGATTTTCACTCCTTTATCCACGAAAACCAGAGGGGTCCTGCCAGAGGGACGATTCCGCCCCAAACCATGGCCGATTGTAGGTTCTGGTGGTGTTCGACAATAGCAGAGCTGCTTGGAGCCTCTGTAGGCCAGATCTTGTCATTTTGGCGATTGTTCGCCTGCTCCACGGTGAACAGCTTCGCATCTGTGAACAGAATCTGTTCCCAGCCACGAACTTCCCGAAACGTTCGGCCCCTTGCATCCGCTCCAAGGGAGGCCACTTCGAAACCACTTCAAGATGGTGTACGTTAATGTTTGTGTTGTTGTAAACTAGTCGTAGTTTTTTCGAATTGTTGGTCGTTTTATAACGACGAAAAAATCTTGTCCACGTTATTTTGGTGCACCCTGTATATTTCACTACGCGAACGCAATCGAATGAACCATGGAAGCAATGGAGTGGCTGGTTGCGAGACTCACTGGAAGGTCGACATTCCTTTATAGACGTCAAGCGGGACACCGTCCGACACGGAGATGCCCATACTCTCTTCCTCTTTGCGAACCTCCGCCAAGAACTGCTCGGCGCTCTGCTGATACGTCACAACTACAGCTAGTTCATGAACCTACAAATCTTGAATCGGTATACGGCTTGGATGATAATTACCAAGATGCATCGAAGAATTGGCCATGGAAAGGAAAAAATCAGTACCACTTTTCCATCAATGACGGCTCCTGGTTGCAGGAACGCCACTGCTCTGGAGTAGTCTGGGCAGAATATTATCCTTCTCACCTAAAATGACGCAAATGAGAAAAATGAAATGCAATGAAGCAAATGCATAAATGTCAACAAGCGACATCACTAGTACCTCTCCTGCCCTCAAGTATTTCGTTAAGAACGTTCCCATATCGATGCCTTGTCTAAAAGGAGGTATTAGAAGAGCAAAACCGTCGGAAGCCAATGAACCACGTACCGTGTCAAGTGCACGGATTGCATTTCTTCCATTCCGGCTCGACCGGCCGACATCTGAGAAAGTGCGAAGAAGGACATGATGAACGACAATCCTCCAACCACTAGCACATAGATTTGCAATTTGCGCACTGAAAAGTTTGATGAGTATATCAGCAGACTAATGGTAAAGGAGGTATGAATGCACAAATACATTGCTTTGTAACTGGTCTCCTGAACAAATCTGCACGTCACATAATGGAGAAGGATTGCTAGACAAGACATACGGTTTATCTGCCTTGTCCAGACAAAGAATATCCCAATCAAGCACCTTGGACTTCGTAGTTGGTATCCTTTGTGTAAAAAATAAAACAGTTTAAAATTAGGTCAAGATACCAAATTAATTTTAAGTTTTCCTACTTATAGAAACTTTAGCATATGTTCCCTTGCTTTGTCTTGCTTTTGCACAGCTTATCGATGTACAGGATAAATAAATAAAAATAAGTAAAGTTGTTTGTCAATAAATTTACGAAAATGGCTCATCACGACTTGAGTGGATATCGATAATTCTCCAGATGTCGGTTTTTAGCTTAATATGACTAAGTTCTACTAATAAACCCTTTCGTACGGAACAGGAACACGCAATGGCAATTTTTAACCATTAGCTTCAGCAAGGGATCAAATTTTATTGCTAATTGCTTAGCCCTTCTACAAAATTGCTCTTTCGTCTGTTTCAAGTGATCGATAACAGTCTAGTTCCAACTAGGAACCAAAGGAATTCCAACTCGCATGCTTTGCTTTCAGCTCTAAGTTGCTGCGTGCTCAGGTTATGCTTAGAGCCGCAGACGTTCATGACAATAATATTTCTTCGATCTGCAAGCCTATTTCGCATCACCTCAAGCCAAAAAAGTTCTGACACATCCATACTATGGACAAATAAGCAGCTATAATCAAACGGAGTGCTTAAACTTAACGTTATTTATGTTTACGCGTAAATGTATTTACTCTGAGAAATTTAATTTTACCAGAAAGACCACGTATCCACTTCCTCATCGACTTCACGACGCTGTAGACTACGCCTGTCTCAAGTAGTTTTTTGAATGTTCTGATGTGGCACCATGACATATGACAAAGTGTGGTGCGCAGTCTTTTCGAGTTTAAAGTGACCCAAAACTGCACGGCGTTACCTTCTTCTGGTAGAAGTCGGACTTTAATTGCTTCGGAGGTGGCCCTCGTAGATGGAGCTACTGGACCTTCACGGTATGTTTGACGTAGAAGACCCAGGATTCACCTGTTGTGACCACGTTCCCCAGAAAGTTCTTAATATGAAAGCGGAGAAGGAGAGACTAAGGATGCTCAGTTGCGACAACCGGTCCGAATCACGGAGATCGTGTGGCACTCAAGTCGAGGCCACATTTATTATAGTATAGAGTACTTGGAAAGTATGGCATATTCTAGAACGTTCGAACTATAAGCTTGTGGCATTAAGCAGGTAAGACAGGTTTTGTTAAATTTTGAAAAATGGTGGAAATTTTTGTTGCAGGACTTTTCTGATAAGTTAGCATAAAACCTAAGACCTGTTAATGCATAACAGGATAGAGTTGAACCGTGCATTAACTCAATATACGATGTTTGTTAACTGCACGCGCAGAGGCTGCTTTTCTGAGTTAATGGACGGTGAAGTAACTTTTTTTTTTTGGATTTTTTTGTTCTGGTAGTGACTTTTTACTATTGCTTCTTTAATCCTAGATTTACGGGCATCTAAAGAACTGCTAACAGGTTGGAAATTTAATGGCCATTTAAACGATGAAAGCTTCTGTTGAAGCACCATGTATAGGTTAAGGTAAAGTTCTTGAACAAGCAGCCTTTTCGACTTTCTTAAAACGTGTAGAGCTAGATTTGAAAGGTGTCTGACCAGAACGAGAAGTAAAAGTAAAAAGGGGGAACAATTGGCAAGAAAACTACCCCGCCTGAGTTTAAAATAACACGACAAATAAATCGCGGGCCACCTTGTATCAACATTAGCAGAAAAACGCATAAAAATTCAGTTGTATTGCCTCACACGTCAGGTAACTCTTACAATTTACAACGGTTTTTTCGTATCTACGATTTAGGAAATCTCGAAATTTATCTACGGACACCCTTGATTAAGATGCTGTAGCAATGCTCAACCCCTGCTCAACGTGAGGGTTACATAATGTCCATGAGCACAGGGATTCTTCGCCTGGACAAGAAACAGAATTTAATGTCAACCAGTCTCTCACTAACAAATAATGGGCAGGGGTTGTGCATAAGACCAGTTGCAAAACCGCGAACTATGAGCTGGCCCTTAGCTAGAATACTTAAGTCCTGAAATAAGAAATATATCGAAGTAGTTACACACCTATAGCGAGTCATAAATTCTTACGCAAAGCGGGGTCCACCTTGGGCTTTTCCGGCTTCTGATCGTCCTTTGGTGGTTCATCAGTCTGTTGATCGCTTTCGTGAGATTTCTTCTCGTGTTCACTGTGGCTCTCCTCGATGTGATCATTCCCTCGAGACCTTAGCCACCGAATCGTGGTGGACGAGAAGGCCTCTGAAAGACGTTAAGCCTTACAAAGTGTCATAATGGAATACGCTTTCCACACCGGCGCACCTTTCTCCAGTAGCACCTACGAACCTTTACAACGCGACAAAGAACATACCATGCCCAACAGCTCCGCCAGGGGTCCTTAGTACTGACAGAGATGCAAAGCATGCTGTCTTCTGTTTCAGCAGAACCGCCAGTGCCTTCGACGAGGAGATCCGTCGAACGATTATTCCTCGCGGCAACTGAACCAGCGACACCAACATCTCTGAAAAGGGGATATGCAATAAAGTGGCTTTATAATGGCGGACCATAGAAGACGTAGATCGATGGAGTACACTGAAAACGATAAGACTCAGTCACATCAGGAATCATGGTGGGCGTTTCGTTCATAGAAAGTGCGCTCCAAGCATCGTTAGACTTCACTGAATAAGGAGAAGCCCAGCAACCGCAAAGAGGCCATTCCTTCACCTGTCGCTGCGTCTGAATTGGCAAACGGGCGCGAAGTCTATTCGCCTGGTCGCAGCGCAGGCAACGGACACTGATTTTATGGGTTGATTGTCCACCCTCTGTCAATTCACAATGGATCTATAATTACTCTAACGATAGAGGTCAACGAACTTCCCGTGAAGTTTTTCAAAGTGACTTATTGAGGGTTGTAGGGACTGTCTGAAAGTCACTGTAATGGTTCTCAAATTTCCTGCGGGCATCAGGGAGGCAAAACCACCGAAAACCAAAGCACTTCAATGCGGGCTGATTAGACAAAGGTGACGCTAGGGGCCAGATTCATCAACCGCTTACCACCCTCTAACGGTGAAAATATCGAAAACTCCCTGATATGACTGACATTCATCCAGCATCAGGTTTGGCGGTATTTTCACCGTTAGAAGGCCGTAAGCGGTTGATGTATCTGGCCCCTGAAATGGCCTCGTCTTGTTCAGAAACTAATCTGTAAAAGGTTTGCAGCTTCAATTACAGTTAGATCATAGCAATCCAACAACTTAAGGTTTCCTGAAAGACAAAGCAAGTTACATTTTAGGTCTCGCACATTACAGCAGCTGCAACGCCCGTATGAACGAGTGGATAACAATACAGACTTGTAGGAGGAGGGTGGAGAGTTCGATTCCGCGAGTAGGGTTTGAGTATTACCGGGTAACTCTTTATTTTTGCAAGTGTAGACTACGCTATGACCTCGTAAAAGCACCGTCTTCGCTTTGTAACTCTGTTTTCAACTTTCATCAGATAAGGTCTATACTGATAGCAACTAAAGAGAGCTTCCTTAGCGAGAAATAGGGAGGGGGGGGGGGGGGTTAATGGAAGAAGACGTAACTCTACTCATCAAAAACCAGACTTTCATGCTTGGGGTTCACAGAGATAGAAAACGAAAACGGTACCTTGCCGACATAAAAATGCAGTCTACATTTACAAAAACAAAAACACTTTGACCAGAAATCCTCGAACCCTAACCTCGGCATCGAACCCTCGACCCTCTCCTGCACATCCGGGTCGCTGCTCACTCGTCGATCCAGTCGCTACATCACTTATGGTTAATGGATCATCCAAATTTACCCTGGAGCTTCTTTCAGAAAAAACTTTTGGAGGGCGTTATAACGTGAAAGCGAACAGTTAACGCGATTCTGAAGGTTCCCTAGGTACCTCGTGCTTTGATATCGCATTTTAATCCACAGTTAAGGGTCGCAATATCAAATGGCTTCTTCGCCCTCTCTACTAAGTTGTGAGCTATTTACCAGTCACCATTATTCACTATCCAATCCAGTCGACTCCAGACATTCAGAAACTTGAGCATATGCGAGTATTTACTGAAATAACAATAGCACACCAACATAGACAGGAAGGTGAAAGCGTTACTGATTGATAGATGCTTCGTAGCGCAAAATGGTTCGAAGCTTCGCATCATACGTCTATAAGAGATACCACAAGATGGAGAAAAGTGCTGCGTGAACGTCCCCTACAATGTTAGATGCCGGGAGAAGTAGCCAAAGTTGATAAAATTACCTCTACGTGGTATCTTAACACAGTAAAGCACGCTAGAGCAAGTGAACCAAACGATGCATAACGTTTCTTCCTGTCTTAGCGTATGACAGCGTTATGCGGGCTATCCGTTGTCATTTGCTCCTTTGCTAGGTATTGTGTTGTCCTTATTTGTATTCATACCATTTTCACGCCAAGCTGCACACTTTCCAAATCAAACTCGACACTTTTCGCGTCAAATTGGTCACTCTTCTAAGCTGACCTAAGACTTTTGAAATAGAAGCGAACTCTTCCAAATCGAAATGACCGTTAGGCAGACTAAATTACAGACTCACTAACATAGAATAAATTTTTGTTCAAGAAAAATTTGATGGGACTTTCTTTGATTAAATTTTGTCTCGATACGCGACAAGGCAGCAATCAGGTACTATATTTGGTACTAAGCGGGCTGGTGCCCGCCGTACACCGGCAATGTATCTTAAAACGGGTAGGTTAGGTCAGCCACACCCCGGAGTTACTTCCCTTGCCCAGTTCGAGCACAGAAACCGTCTTTATTTAAGTGTTCCACGATCATGGCCTCATAATGGAGAGGGCACGAGCCCGCTTAGAACCGTATATTCAAGTACTGGATCGCGCCATGCACTCGAAAAGCAAGTTGCAGTGTTTATTTGATTGATAGTGTAAATCCTGCTTAAATGCAGCAAGAAAGTTAGGAAATGTGTGATTTTTACAACTGTTTATGTTGTTTTTCCCCACGGATCTCCCTCGAGAGTTCTTCGCCCGCACGGCAGAGCCCGACTAGCTACCCGTGTGTACTCAAGTCAAAAACAGCAGCACTAAAGGGCCTCATTCCCCTGACCCCGAAAGAGCCCCCGTTTCTGCAGCGATGGGAAGGACGAGTACGGAGAGGCTGCTAAAATCTCAGGGCCTAACCAGGTTGCGCAAATTGAGAAGGACTAGGATGACGATCTGTACTTACAACGCCCGCACACTTGCATCGGAAGCATCCGTCGAGGACCTGGTGATGCAAGCCAGGAAGATCAAGTACGACGTCATCGAACTGACCGAGACGAGAAAACACCACCCCCTACAGGCCGCCTACGACTCCGGAGAAGAACTGTTCCTCGGAACATGCGACAGCAGGGGAGTAGGCGGCGTTGGTGTCCTCGTCAACACGCACTTGGCCATGAACATCGATTCGTACGAGTCTCTGACAAGCCGAATCGGACGTCTGCAACTGAAGCGATGTGGTTCCGTGCCAGCTTTGACTGTATTCGTCGCGTATGCCCCAACATCCGACTACGACGACGAAGAGGTCGAAGCCTTCTACGTGGAGCTGGAGAAGATCTATGAGGAAGATCACACCTACAAGGTGATCGTCGGCGACTTCAACGCCAAGATCGGACCGCGAAGGTCGCCAGAAGAACTTCACATCGGAACCCACGGTTTGGAGTGGAACGAGCAAGGTGAAAGGCTGTCTGAGCTTATCATGTCGACCAAGACCATCCATGGAAACTCGCAGTTCCAGAAGCCTCCCTCCCTACGATGGACCTGGGAATCTCCCGGTGGCCAGTTCCACAACGAGATCGACCACATCATCTTCAATCGCAAGTACTGCCTGACCGACGTCTCCGTTGTCCCCAAGTTCTACACGGGATCGGACCACCGCCTCCTTCGCGCAAGGTTCCGCTTTTCGCGTCAAGGAGAGAAGGTCGCGAAGTTCAAGAAGAGGAGTCCCAGAACGACCATCAACTGGGACCTCTACACCTCTCTTGCCGGCCTTTGGGAAGATGCCGTCATGGACAACGTCGACGAGGAATACGACCGCTTCGTGCACCATCTCCACGATAGTGCTAAGGGAGCCGAGAGCTTGAAGACCACCAAGAGACGCCTGTCTCCGGAAACTCTCGAGCTGATACGCCAGCGTGGAGCAGCACGAGTGTCAGGCAACTACCAACTGACGCCCGAGCTTGCGAAGCTATGCAGAGCGGCGATAAAGGAGGATCTTAAGGAGAGAAGGGCGGAAGTGTTGGCTGAAGCTGCAGAGGCAGGGTTGAGCATACGCAATGCCCGCCGAGACTTCGCTAACTTCAAGACCAAGATGACCGCTCTCCGACGTCCCGACGGAACCGTCACCTCTTCCAGAAGGACCATGGAGAAGGTCATCCACGACTTCTACTCCGATCTCTTCGATAGCCACGTCCACCTGCCCCATGCCATCTTCCGCAGGATGGATACGTCGTCCCCTCTGTTCTCACTTCCGAGATCCGACACACCATCTCGTCGGTGAAGAAACGTACAGCACCCGGCCCTGACAGGATCAGACCCGAACACCTGAAGAACCTCCCGCCAGCGCTCATCAACACCCTGGCGCGGCTCTTCACACGTCACCTCTCGGAGTGCAAGGTTCCATCTCAGTGGAAGACCAGCAGGACCGTCTTGCTGTACAAGAAGGGAGACGTGCACGACATTGTCAACTATCGCCCGACCTGCCTGCTGTCCGTAGTCCACAAGCTGTTCACTCGAGTTATCCTGAATAGGACCAGCCGAACGCTGGATGAAGGACAGCCATGCGAACAAGCAGGATTCCGGAGAGGATTCAGCACGATCGACCACATACACACCATTTCGAAGCTCATCAAGTGTCGCGAGAGTATAAGCTGCCGCTGTGCCTTACGTTCATCGACCTGAAGAAGGCATTCGACTCCGTCGAGACTGAAGCGGTCCACGAAGCCCTGCTCACTCAGGGCGTTCCTACTCAGTACATCAGAGTCCTTCGAGAGCTGTACAGTGGATTCACGACCAAGATCTCACCATTCTACAACGACGTCGTCGTCGACGTGAAGAGGGGTACGGCAAGGGGATACCATATCCCCGAAGCTCTTCAGCGCCACTCTCGAAAACGTCATGCGCGAACTAGAATGGGAAGACATGGGAGTGAAGGTCGACGGCCGGCAACTACATCATCTTCGCTTCGCTGACGACATCGTGCTCATAACACCGAGCATCAACCAGGCGGAGCGAATGCTGGCCGACTTCGATCGTGTATGTGGGAACGTTGGACTGCAGCTGAATCTTACGAAGACGATGTTCATGAGGAACGGATGGGTTTCTGATGCCCCATTCTCGCTCAACGGAACGAACGTCTCCGAGTGCTCCAGCTATGTGTATCTGGGTCGCGAAGTCAACATGGCCAACGACCTCGCGCCAGAGCTGAGCAGGAGCAAACGAGCGGCTTGGGTAGCTTCCAAGAGCGTCGAAGAAGTCGTGAAGAAGACGAAGAACATCTCTCGGCCGAATCCGGTGTCCACCTATTCGACTCCACCGTTATTCCTGCCCTAACATACGCCTCAGAGACCTGGGCTATACGAAAGCAGGATGAACACGCGATCAGCGTCGCGCAGCGTGGAATCGAGAGGACAATGCTCGGAGTGACACGACTCACGCAAGTGAGAGAAGGCCTCCGGAGTTCCGAGCTTCGCCGACGTTCGGAGATCAGAGACGCTGTCGCGTGGGCCAAGTTGTCGAAAATTAGGTGGGCCGGCCACGTAATTTATTTATTTATTTATTTCATACACTCAACAAAGGTGTGCTCAACAATAAAAACATAGGAAGAAGCAGTAAGTATACTGAAAAGACAACAAAAACCGTAAATTATTCTCAAGTCATTGGGCGCAGGTTTTTTAAATAATAGTGTGCCTAGGAAAATTAAGGAGGAACTGTCTTCAGTATTGTTACCTACCCAGCCTGCAAATACCCCACCAGTTGGCTATGATGCCGCATTTGCGCTTCGCAGACACCCGCTGGACGAGAGCCACCACCAACTGGTTTCCGCGGGATGTCAAAAGAACACCAGGACGCCCACCAACGCGTTGGTCGGACTTCTTCGTTAAAGCCCTGAACGACCGATATGACGCTCTTCGTGTCCCTCGAGCGAGGAGGATCCATTGGACCACTCTGGCACGCGACAGGGACGAATGGAGACGCTGCTGGCACCCGCTCGAGCAATTCGATGATCAACGGGATGACAGGTGATACAGGTTTATGTTGCGCTTGCAGGTGTGAAACCGCACGCAAACAAAAATTTTGCTGTCAATCGAATAAAAATCGCGAAGCTTCGGATGGGGGCGTGTCTCAACCACAGTTTTAGCGATATGAAATGGCGGCCTTCCTCCTCAAAACAAGCTTTAAATCATTGTTTTTCCTCAATAAATAAAATTTTTATAAAATTTTAAACAATGCGATCTCTTATTGGGAGGTAAATTAAAACCTCAATGAGAGTTATATTGAAATTTTCCTTGGAGGAAAAAGGATATCCTTCTACAGTTACGATGTATACGCAGCTGTGCTTAATGTTTCTGTCTTTGTTTTTTTTTTGGGGGGGGGGGGAGGGGAGGGTTGGTTCAGTCTTTGGGCAAATTCCCTGGATTTCATGAAGTTTTGCAATAAAGAATTACATCCGTGTTGGTGAAGCGTTAACGTGCTCGGTTAGGTTAGGTCTGGCCAGGCAAACATTTTCTCCTCGTCCTAATCTGGTATGTTCTGAAGACCTAAAGTCCCATTTTTTAGTCTTTACAGCACCATTACAGCTAATTTTTATGAGTTCCCCGGGTCAGGCTTACTGAATAAATTAAGGGGGTGGTATAAATAATTAATATCTGATGTCTAATAGTCCCGTAATGTAGGAGAGAAACTGGTTAGGATGGTACGCACACATGTGCGACGAAAACGGGCGGACGAGGGTTCTACCCCTCGTCCCCATGGCCCCTCCATTCCCAACCCCACTGGGCTTGCTCTCGGAGTCCAGTAGCCGTCTTAGGAGGCAGTAGAGACGCAGACATTTGCAACGCCTCTTTTTAAAGGGCGGGGGGGGGGAAGAACGAAACTCCGCCAGAAAAAGGCGCCAAACGAGGACTAAGGCGTGCCGTGCCATGATGGGGAGCAAGGAATCTCGCGTCTATTCTAGTCATCGTTAGAAAAGGGGGGGGGGTTTAGAAAAGCGAAACAAGTGTAAACGGTGTAGAATCTTCCGGCTAGAAAAATACAAAGAACGGCCCTCTCGTAGGCCAGTTTTCGGTAATTGCCTTTATTAACTAATCTGCTTCTATTTATGCTACTGTCGTCAAAGAGTAAGAGCGCCTACCCCCCCCCCCCCCATTAGGACAGGTCCGGGATCTCCGCCAGAGCAGCTTCTCTGATCTATCTTTGTATGTTAGAGAATATAGTGATGTTTGGTTGTTAAGCATCCAATCTTGCTATTCGCAAAAAGACAATCTTCCAGCTGTTATAGAGGAAAATCTTGCCGAGCTCCTCCTTTATGCAGTCTAGAATAGCCCTCACAATTAGTTGATTTCTGTATAGACTCAGATTGCTAGTGAATTAAACCTCTTCTCAGTCACGTACAAGAGCTCACTGCACTACTACATGGCAGAAGTAAGAAATAAAGTCATGAAGCCCTTCCCCCTTCTGTTGTGCACGGCTATAAGGGCAAATCAGAAGTTTCGTCGTAGTATATCGGATACGGAATATCTCATAGACCTACCTATTCGGAATCAAACTTCCACAAGCAAATACGCAACGAAAGAGACCAAACAAAGGAGGCGCGCTGAGGCTTTCCGAAACATTTTCACCGCGTTTGCTTTTAAAGGACGCAAGGTCAAGATTGCCATTGGAGCGCGTTATCCGCTTCTCTGGAACATCTGATCAGCCATCCTAATCCGAGAACAATTGGTGGTGGCAAACAAGTGGAATGCATTGAAGGCTGCGATACATCATCTTCTAAGGCAATCGTCCTTGTGAGCTTTGCCAAGAAAGGCTAAGAAGTGGTACTACTCGGCAAGACGGAGCTCCATCGGTCTTTTTTTTCCATAAAACTCGGCTTTCCCAGACAAGTCTGGTACCAATTCATCGACCTCGGATGGATGGAAGGCTTGGTTGCCTTGGGCGGGAAACCCGAACAGACGTCAGTAGTTCAGGAATATCACCTGTATCACCTGTCGTCCCGTTGATCATCGAATTGCTCGAGCGGGTGCCAGCAGCGTCTCCATTCGTCCCTGTCGCGTGCCAGAGTGGTCCAATGGATCTTCCTCGCTCGAGGGACACGAAAAGCGTCATATCGTTCGTTCAGGGCTTTAACGAAGAAGTCCGACCAACGCGTTGGTGGGCGTACTGGTGTTCTTTTGACATCCCGCGGAATCCAGTCGGTGATGGCTCTCGTCCAGCGGGTGTCTGCGAAGCGCATTACGTGGCCGGCCCACCTAATTTTCGACAACTTGGCCCACGCGACAGCGTCTCTGATCTTCGAACGTCGGCGAAGCTCGGAACTCCGGAGGCCTTCTCTCACTTTCGTGAGTCGTGTCACTCCGAGCATCGTCCTCTCGATTCCACGCTGCGCGACGCTGATCGCGTGTTCATCCTACTTTCGTATAGCCCAGGTCTCTGAGGCAGGAAGAACAGTGGAGTCGAATAGGTGGGCACGGAGTCGGACGTTCTTCGTCTTCTTCGCGACTTCTTCTACGCTCTTGAAAGCTCCCCAAGCCGCTCTTTTCCTCCTGCTCAGCTCTGGTGCTAGGTCGTTGGACATGTTGACTTCGCGACCCAGATACACATAGCTGGAGCGTTCGGAGATGTTCGTTCCGTTGAGCGAGAATGGGGCATCAGAAACTTGTCCGTTCCTCATGAACATCGTCTTCGTAAGATTCAGCTGCAGTCCAACGTTCCCACATACACGATCGAAGTCGGCCAGCATTCGCTTCGCCTGGCTGATGCTCGGTGTTACGAGCACGTTGTCGTCAGCGAAGCGAAGATGATGTAGTTGCCGGTTTAGTTCATGAATATAGCTCGATTAATGATTACTAGGCACTCGTGGAAGAAAATGTTCTTTGTTGGTGCAGCTCAAGGAGGCATATACGTTGCCAAGAAGTTCATCTAGCATTTGTTTGCCTGTTTAATGGGGAGACCATAAATAAAACAGCAAGAAGACTTAAAGAAATCAATTTAATGAACAGCTCAAAAATAGAACAGCTTAATAAAACTATAACCGCGCACTTTTAGGCAGCGTCTGGTGGTTGAAGCAAAGAAAAACAGAACATAAGTTAGGTATGACAAATTGAAATGAATAAGTAAGTAGAACTAAGAAGCTATCCAAACCCCCTCTTGAAGATCTATAAAAAATATGAGATTTCTACTAATAACTGAGGTCTATTCTGCGCCAGCAGAAAAACCCGATTTTTTTTGTCATGGAGCCTTATGACCTGAATCTCGTAGGCGCGAAATCGAGATTAAACCGAAATTTAGGCGTTAGGTCAAGAATTTATTGCCCAAAACAGCAGTGAAAAACTGGCCCGAGACACTTTGAAATAGAGGTGGAGAATCGCAATGTGTGGAAAGCCTTGCTCAGAATAGGCGATCATACAGAGAAGTAGGAAGAAGCAAAGCCTATTCGATGCTCCGGAATTTCCTGTTCCCGAATTTAACGTGAAGTTTTAAGAATCAAAACCTATTCTGCTAGAATGCGTCCCTGCATAAGAAAAGGAAGGAAATTCACTTAGTCTGAACTCTATGATCTGGCGCCTCGACAAATGGCGGTGTCAACGGCAAGCTCTGGTTTCTTTTTGACTTAGGACAAGAACGAAAAAAATTTCAAGCTCTAAGTTACCTATTATAAAGAGTGGATCATAAACAGTAGCCCAAAACAACTTGTGCTTAATTTGGGGTGACAATAGCTTTCACGAAAAATCACTCGCTAGGTCACATGCATATGAGCACTTTTGGTATTTGATGACCCACTACAGCCACAGATTGCAGTAGAATATTGTAAGCGACCTTGTAAATTAGATCAGAATAAGCACATGAGAGTCTGAAAACAGCATGGAACTATACTGAGAAGGTGTACTGCTCTGATAAATACACAGAGTGTCCCAAAAATGGTGATAAAGGTGATAACTTTGCTCACACTAAACATACTAAAGAAGTTAAGGGCTTATATAAAAGCATAAAAAATATAAATTTTCTGCCATATGAGCGGTGTGGATTGCGCTATGCACTGAATCCTTGCATTTTACACTCGATTGATTGTGCTTCGCTTGAATACTTGTTATAATTTCTTCACAAAGTGGTCATATTGATTCGGGAAATCCGAACAAGAAACCTGGTATCGCGTGCACGCTACAGACAACTGCTCTACCATACGCTTTACACGGACAGACAGATAGATTCTTATTGAAGAGGTTGTAAGAAGTTCAAATAATTTTTCGTGAAAAAGAGTCTGTTCCCAGCCTTATACAAGCTTACCCAACACCCTCTTCGAGCGTATCTAGGATATTAATTCAGGCCTTGTTTATGGCGCCCGTTTAGCTGCTTGGAATACTGAGATATTTTTGGTGATAAACGCACCTGAGCATTTTCAAAATGAAAATATTTCTTTCAAAGTAGCAGTAGAAAGCGCTCCCTATCCTCCAAAGAGGAATATGGTCCACAACTGCGGTATGGATTACGGAAGGCTTCAATTAGTTGTACAAAATTAATAAAATTAAATAATAAAATAATAATTAAGATAAACCAATGCATAATAAATAAATAAAGTTAAAAATCATATCGAGCAAAAAAGTATGGCAACAGAATCTTAAACGAATGCGTTCAGCAAGACATTATAGAAGAAAATACGATTTCAACCAAGGTGTCAGTTGGCACAGGTTGAGCATGTGTTCCAAAAATTGCCAGCAAACATAAGGCTGCTAGCGGGCAACTCGTCCAGGTGAGCATGGCACCTGGATGTGGGTTTGCGCGCGTTGTCATGGCGAACAGTCGCTGTTGAAACCTGCCGATGTGGCCGCCTTCTACTCAACGGCGCTTTCAACTCGATCATGGTGAGAGTTTTGCATTCCTCGTTGCCCTTCATTCTTCAGAAAATCTCACCCCAGTGAATAGAAGTGTTAGCACCAGAAGGAGATAGCGATTATCAGGGGATAATCGCCCTATGATCATCTTCGTCGACGGTGGAGATTATCCGTATGAGCGCAAAATCTCATTTTGTGACTGCGTCCAGTCATATCTAGCGAAATGTAAAGATTGGATAATTCACCTCTTCAACAGGAATGAACCACTCTAATTGGAGGATTTTTAGAAAAAATCAGCATCACGGTTTCTATTCTTTTATTAATTGGGCCTCACCACGACTTCTTGCTTGAATTTTATTCTTTGAATTGCTTGTCTTCATTCGTGTAATGCGTTTGACGATTTGCTAGACAAAATTGGAAGAACTGATAAAGGCTACAAAATAATGTTCGGCATTCGTGGATCCGTTTGCGGAAAGCGCCGCGCATTCTACTCCTACGGGATATCATAGAGGGGACCAATGGCTTTCGGTAGCCAAAATGAACAAGTTCGGAGGCGGGCACCGCAGGAAAAGCGAAACAAACATAAGCAGGACGACCTCCTCCGACTAGGAAATTCCAGAGAAACTTCCTCTTGTGGGCTTGCACAATGTGCTGTCTTTCTGGAATAGTTTAATTTCAATTTACGCCTTCAAGAGAAAGGCTAGATGAAGTGCCTTCCCCACTAGGATAGATCCGTTGATGCTTTATCCTTTCCAGACAGAGCTGATATCATTTCACAGACCCTGCAGGTATGTAACGCTTCGTTGGCCTAAGCGGGAAATCCGAACCAGGAAACTGGAATCGGGTGCACGGGACGACTGGCAGTTTCTTTGACTACCGCACCCCAGAAGGACTGATACAAAGGAAAAACTAAATAACTCAAACAACTTTTAGGCGCAGTTCCTAGTAACCTTGCACCTAGACGATCATGACTGACGGCGTAGGATACGGAAGGTATTATACTGAAGTATAGAAAGTTGTTTTTTCTTTTGGAGTTCCAGGACATACGTATGCATGTAGAGGCAGAAGGCATTTTACCACATTACGATGACATTCCTCGGAGAAAAGTTTCGAGCGGAGTAAAAGAGAACTAACGATAAGGAAAACAAAGCTCATCTAATTCAAAAGTCCGCAAACAAATCGGCTACCACCTTGAAGCGGTCGCAGACAGGAAATTTTAAGATCGAGTAGTCCTTGTTGTTGCCGTAGAACGGTCAAAGGGTAAAGGACGACGCTAGTGGGTACCTTTCCTGGGTGCGCCACTTCTTGTTTTTCCTTCGATTGAGGAAACATTGTGAATGTTTATTTGGCCATAGAATGCCTTACGGTGGACAGGTGATGGGCAGGTCAGTGCATTATCCTTCGCAAGCAAGTCTGTATCAAGTAATTGACCAACTCGGGGAAGGAAGGAATAGTTGAATTGGGCGGTACTCGAACAAATAATATCGAATCGGGCCAGAAGATGCCATCTCGGCTACCCAATGGAAAGCGGGTATCTCAGCAAAGGTTTGAAGTTCAAACAATGAGGAGTGGTTTTGATTTTGCACGTTGCTTTTCTGAATTCTTCTTGAGCTCGACAACGTTTTCACTAGTGTCAAAAGCGCGACGTTCATATGCTCTAACAATAGATTGGCGATTTGCTTCAGTGCTCTCACAAGTACCTTCCGCGCATGGTAGCGCCGTCAAAGGAGGCGCCAACCGTAGCGTGTACCTGAACCGAGGTTCTTGTTTACCTCTTAGTAGTCGCTGAACTGGTACAAGGCTTGTATGGGAAGGATAGAACACTGACTTGGCCAAGAGGATACGTAAAAGTTTACTGCGTTTTTTTGGACTTGATGGTTTCTGTGTATTGTCAGACCTATTGAACATTCTGCCATCGTTTATAACTTTTAGTTGGGCGCTAAAGCACTGATCTGCACATCGGCTGGCCACTGCAAGTCATTGCATGGCCAAATACGCATTCAACACGCCTCCACGACATCCCGTAGAAGTAGAATGCGTGGCGCCATCCCAAGGATTATTGAATAACGCCGTCCTTTATCCTTTTTTATCCTTCTTGCCTACGTGGTTATCCACGTACAAATATGTAAATCAATTTGAATTGAAATTGCTGACGTAAACCTGTAGAACCGGACTGCGTCGCTCATCCCGAAAGTGAATTAATTAACGCCGACCTTTATCCTTTTCCTTTAGTTGCACGTGTTTTTCGGTACTAGTCGGTAATGTGGCCTACATGAGAAGGGGATGCAGTTGACAAACACGCCGCACCGTGCCGCTCTGATAAGGATGTGTAACATGTAGCAGTGACCCAATGTTTATACACTATTGTTGATGAAGATAAACTAGCCAAGACTTTTTTTAATCAACCACCTAAAGCCTCTTGGCTCCTGGAACCAAGCTGGCTTCATGCGAAAGACGTCAGAAATCCTAACATCGTAACCGCTCTCCCCAAGTATTCAAAAAGCTGATTCTAAAAATCACCTTACCTACCCGTTCAGTTGCTATCACGATTACGACCGGCGAAAAAAAAGCAGGCTGCGGCGCCTCGCCCACAAGGTCGTCAGCAGATTCCGGACCTCGATGAATTCCTCATCAAGAAAGACTACGCGGCTGCAATCTCTTTGCTTGAAGTGAGTTCTAGGTCCCAAACGCTTCAAAAAATCGGTTGCGTGTGGGGATCACGGCACAAGCGGCTTTTCAGTTCAAACAGAAGAACGGCGAGAAGAATGAGGCAACAAATCTCTGGCTGGGACACTGCTACTTCAGATCTGGCGACTACAAAAAGGCATTAGAGGTAGGTGCCAAGAATCTTCTGTTGGAGTTTTTAGGCATTCTATTTGCTTAAACTGAAGAGCATTTGATTTTAATTATGATTTTTCTTGCATGCTGCATTGATCGAAGTTTTATTTCTTGATGAATTTAGTGAGTTCCACGTTTTTGGTGATTTTTTCACATGAGAGGTTTAAACCATGTACCACATTTTCAACAAGCATCTACTTGCTTAATTTAGCTATTCAACCTATTGGAAGGTGGTTTTGGTCACTCAGTTGATAAATCAAAGAATGCCGTTCTTGTCCGCTACAATGATATAGTTGTTGTATTGTATAAGTGTGCTTGAACGACGTTTTCGAATAGGTATTCGAATGGTTTTCATTCGAATACTTGAATAATCGAATTCAAGTATTCAAAGAAATCGCGTTTTTCGAATGTACTCGAATTTACATATTCAGGAAATCGCATTTTTCGAATGCATTCGAATTCGCATGTTCAGGAAAACCGTTTTTTTCGAAAACACTCGAATTCGAATGTTTGAAATCTGTGAGCATTTGAAACCTTTCGAATATTCGAAAAATGTTCAAGGACACAGCTGTATTGTATTACCTTTTTTTCATTTCATTTTTTAAAAGCATACTTTGTCTCGGTAATCTTCAATTCCGATTTTAGGGTGTATTCGGCTTAGTATTCGACGATAAATTAATACTTACATAAATAAATAATAACTAAATAAATACATACATACATACATTCACAGGTATACGAGGATATGAAGAAGCATGAGATAGAGAACCCAGACCTTCCGGTATTCCTTGGCGTCTGCTTCTTCTACCTCGGCATGTACGAAGACGCAAAACATGCTGCTGAAAAAGGTTAGATGTTTGAGTAATCGAGTTTCTAAGTTTCTTGGATCTTGTCGTTAAAGTGGCCTACGTGGAGAGGCGGGAGCGCACCAAAATCGCAACCATCCAGAACGCTCCAACTTTGCGTAGCACACCCACTCGATACCATACCTGACTGGTTTTGTGCGTTCCCCCTCCATTCCCACGTTACCGATTAGTGCCAATTTAGAGAAATATTATTATTGAAATAACTGAATGATTGATTGAAAATTGAGTATGCGAAGATGAATCTTCCAGCTGATCGAACTCCTCTGCAAAACAGGCTGATGTTCCACGTATCACACAAACTTGGCGAGGAGAAGCGGCTAATGGCACATCATCAGCTCTTGGGGGTGAGTGCAACCATGTATTCCCAAGTTGATCCACATTCAAATGCCGAACTCATGAGCAAGTTGTTCAGGAGCAGTAACTTTTCCGATTCCAGAAAATCACCAAAATTTCCGTTTTTCTTCACAGTAGCAGTAGCCTGACTGCTAGCTCTGATGGCGTCCCAGATGTGGGCAATATTGATCGATATTGATTGACCTCAATAAATGCTGCGAGGTCCGTCCACCGGCCATTATACTCGCGTGGTGACCACACCATACAGTACTTAGTGGGTCGAGGTCGATAGCAACGATGAAAGTGTGAAACGGCCATCAATTTTGCTCCGACGAACGGATCGGCTGTCTGATGAATAGTAGGCGTGAAGGGCTTAACAAGAGCTTATGCACAATGTAAGATGCTATTCGAGTTTTAACCCAATACAACGGAGATCTGTCTTTGCACGTTATAAAACTGCCAACACGTGTTTGTCCCGAGTCCATCTACGCAAAATTAATGGCCGCCGTTGGCCACTTCGTGAGACAAAAGAGAGGAAATTGACAAATTGACATGTGTGGACGAGAATATGATGATTTGGGGAAAAGGACAATATTGATTGACCAACCACTGCCTGTCGATGCTATCGATTTATAGGTGCGGTTAGTTAATTCAGGCCGCTGTATAGTTTCATAGCACAGCAGAATCAATCAGGCTCCAGAGTCATCAACCGCTTACCGCTCTCTAACGGTGAAAATACCGTCAAACCCCTGATATGACATTCATCCAGCATCAGGTTTGGCGGTATTTCCACCGTTAAAGGGCGGTAAGCGATTGGTGAATCTGGCCACAGATGATAACTATCGATCAATTACCATAGACTTCTGGAGTGAAGCCGAAGCGGTAGCCAGTTTTGACCGTGTACAGCAAAGGATAAACGACCAAGTGCAAGTCCACACTTCAAAAGTTGTGCTCAGAATAGAGAATTCAGAACACGATGGAGGATCAGCTATCGCTCGCGTCAATTCACTACATGCGCATGCACTACATGGAGGCAATTGAGATCTACAAGACGATTTTGCAGGAGCACACGTGAGCTTTGACGCGTTTGCTTGGCTTCATTCACCCAACAGCTGGATGCTGTAA
Organism: Heligmosomoides polygyrus bakeri; assembly: GCA_947359475.1. NCBI lineage: Eukaryota > Metazoa > Nematoda > Chromadorea > Rhabditida > Heligmosomidae > Heligmosomoides > Heligmosomoides polygyrus. The sequence continues at coordinate 94,714,956 of OX375866.1, forward strand.
GCCTGACTTCTAGCGCGATCAAGTTGCTTATAATCTTTCTGAAGACGATCCTTAGTCAAAGGCATATAAACCTGAGTACCTGTGCTAACGTTCTTGAAAAACATTCGAGTACTCAGCGAGATTTTGAGATTTTCAGAAACATGATTGCCCTGAATGTCTACATGGCTATGTGCTACTATAAAATGGACTACTTCGATGTAGCTCAGGTAAAGACGTTTTATTTTCTGACATTGCGGTCAAGATTCTGGATCTGATATCAAGTCCGTTTTGGTATCAATACGAATCCACTATCGCTATGCGAATACTTGAGGCCTCTAAATTCATCTTATGAACCCAACAATCAACAAGAAAAAGGAATGTCCTGCAAGCACCAACGAGCTTGCTCCGTTTTAAGGCCTATAATCCCTTACCTAGGTCGGTACTGCTGTACATCACAACGTCCTTGTGCTATGAGAGGAATTTATGGCGAGCCCGATCAGCGTTTCGCGTTCTTGAAGGGGAGCAGGGTTTCAGAAGAGGATTAACTCTATGTCTTATGTGGTCCAGCTCCTAATGGAAGTTTTGAGAAGTGGCGCTGGTAGGGAGGAAGTACTTGAACCCGTTCGCGCTTCTTTCAGGCTTTCTCTGACTTTTATCTGACTTTCCTTTATATGATTACATTTTCAGCTTTTGAGCTTCATCACGAATTATAGGAAGTTCTGGCTGTGTACCTGCGATCGTTCCCGGATAGCCCAGCAGCTCTGAACTTGAAAGCCTGCATCACCTTCAAGACGTACAATGGGAAAGCAGCCTTGGTAAAGACTATGTGCACCATAGATGGCTATGCTCTTCCGGGGCCAGATTCATCGCTTACCGCCCTCTAACGGTGTAAATACCACGAAACCGCTGATATGACATTCATTAGCATTAGGTTTTGGCGGTATTTCCACCGTTAGAAAGCGGTAAGCGGTTGATGAATCTGGCCCCTTGTTGACGACAAATTTCCTTGTCTATAAAAAACCTGTTCTTTCTCAGCCAGAAGTCGAAACGCTACAAAAGGTGAACCTCTATCCGGCTGCTCGAGAGCTGCTTCGACATAATCAGGTGCCGAATTGTTCTCATTATGGGAAGAGGACCTTGGAGTTCTGCAACGCTGAAGCCGCCTGTTCAGGTGGTATTCAAAGATGGTGACGGAGCTCTGCAGGTGTTTCCCGGCTTGATGGACACCTTACCCGAGGCCAGGGTGAACCTGATCTTGTACCACTTGAAGAAAGGTATAATGATAAAAAATAAAAATAAAAAAGAATAATAATAAGTGGCGAAGAAATGATAATAAAAAACGAAAGAGAAATAAAAGTAAAATAAATAAAAATAATATTAGGTTGACCGGAAAGTTCTGACGGTTTTTGTGCTACCGCTTTACGTCCGTTTGTGGGAAAAGCACTTAAAGATGAAACAATAGTATACGAGCAGAATAAGAAGAATATAGAATAATATATATATACATATATAAATAGTAGAAAATGATAGACAATAAAAATAAAAATAATAATTGAGATAAAACAAACTGAAGTAATGTTATTTGTTAAAATAAAGAATAAATTAAAATAATATTAGGTTGGTCGGAAAACAATAAACCTTTGGCATTTAGCGACTAACACCGGCAATCGAAATTTTATGAAATACAACATCAGGCGCAGATGTTGCTCCTTCAGGTGGAAAACAGTCGTGTTGATGACATCCTGGAAAAATCTGCAGAAATTGAACTAGTCAGACTGATTTGTAGACTGCTACCTGAAACTCTTTATTTTAACGGTAGAAAATCAACATTCAAAACTTTAACGGTTTCAATCCTGTGCCGTACTATGTCTTCTTCAGGGAAATTGTTCGCGAATCTCTACAGTGTGGAAGCCAAACCTAAAAACACGGATCTATTAGGGTACTAAAGCGCGTAGAACGATATAAGAGATAAAGCTGTGATGGAGACAGTAAGGGGGGGGGGGGTCGTAAATTTTCGGCAAAAATCAAACCCCACGCTTGACATTACTCCCGTTCCAAGCGAACAAATCTGGACGAAAACCGATAACTCTAGTCGCATGTCGACCATATCGAACTAGAAAAGCGTCAAATTTGACGTGAAAACGGTATATATTAGTGCAACTGCTGCGAAAGCGTTGCCCTATTAGCCCAGAGCGGGAGCGATATTGCACACCTTAGAGGAAATAATGCTCGTGAAGCAGCCTGGTTTTGTCTCCCCTTCACGAACTCTGAGATGCTCCATATCACCGGAATTTTGTAGAGCAATACTTCTGAACGATGTTCCACACGGTCTGCGATGTGCCTGCTGCCTTCCAGCTCGTTACCTCCTGTTCTGCTTCACAGTTTCATCACACCATCGGCAACGCACTCGCAGTCCACGTTGTCACGGGCTCGCGACCCGGGAGGTATACGTGGCAGCGTGGAGGTAGTTCCCAACTGAGTGGAATCGAGCTATCATCTTTATTTTCAACTGTAATACAATCATCATTTGAAACCAATTTTTGAAATCCCCTCATCGGAGCGGGGTGCGTGGTGGGTGCATGTGTGCGGTAGTAATTTTGACGTCGTACTCGGAAACTTGAGGACGGGTGGTTGTGTTGAATTAGTATATCATTTCTACGTCAAATTCGACACTTCTAAGCAAGAACAACGCTTCTGTGGTGAAGCTGAACATCTTCCAAATCAAAATGTTCCCCTTCCAGACAAAAAACAAGAGGCCTTCCAAGAGGAGACGATTGGAGTAATTTTTCTCCAAGGAAAATTCGTTTACCTATCATCTTACTATATATGAGTGAGGAGCGTGTGTGTGTGTGTATGTATGTGTGGTGTGTGTGGTGTGGTGTGGTGTAATGTATGTATGTATGTATGTATGTATGTATGTATGAATGTATGTATGTATGTATGTATGTATGTATGTATGTATGTATGTATGTAGGTATGTGTGTGTGTGGTGTGTGTGTGTGTGGTGTGTGGTGTGTGTGGTTTTCCGTCCGTCACAACTGGAGTCAATGATTGCTGGCGATCAACAGCGGCCCGAAACTTCAGCCCTGGGGGTAACCGCGGTCGCTGAACACGAATCTGAGGCTCGTTTTTAAAGTATCGACCGCTATAAATTGATATTGATCGAACTATCGATTTTTTGTGGATGTCGTCCAGGCGGTCCAAAGCTTCAGCCTGGGGGTAATCGAGGTCGCTGAACACGAATCAGAAGTTCGTTTTCGAAGTATCGATCGCCATCAATCGATATTGATCGAATTATCGATGTTCTGTGTTTTGTTCAAACGGTCCAAAACTTCAGCCTGGGGTAATCGAGGTTGCTGAACACGAATCAAAAGATCGCTTTTGACGTATCGATCGCCATCAATCGATATTGATCAAACAACTGATTTTTCGTAGATGTAGTCCAGGCGGTCTAGAACTTCAGCCTGGGGGTAATCGAGGTCACTGAACACGAATCAGAAGTTCGTTTTTGAAGTATCGATCGCGATCAATCGATATTGATCGAATTATCGATGTTTTGTGGAACGTTCAAACAGCCCGAAACTTTAGCTCTGGAGGTAATCGAGGCGCCGAACATGAATCAAAAGTTCGTTTTTGAAGTATCGATCGCGATCAATCGATATTGATCGAATTATCGATGTTCTGTGGATGACGCTCAAACAGTCCAAAACTTCAGCCTGAGGGTAATCGAGGTTGCTGAACACGAATCCGGAGTTTGTTTTGGAAGTATCGATCGTCATCAATCGATATTGGTCATGTGATCGACTTTTTGTGAACGTCGTCAATTTTTTCTATTTTTTCTAAATTGCCCTTATCGACGCAGTTAAGATCTTATTTCTGAGGAAACCATTACATAGGTGGCAGCTTCAATTGATAATGAGAAGTTATTACCACGGCGAAGCCGTTAAGAAGCCGCCAGTGCGGTCGAGAGGGTTTAGGTTACGGTATACTAACGCATACTAGCACAAAATTATGCTCAATAACAGAGTTTATTAACATAGACACAGCGTAGGCAGCATAATGACTCCGAGAAAACAAACTAAATTTTTCTGAACAACTCAACATTTCACATTAATAAATGGTGAGTTTCAAATATTGGATTTTCGTGCCAACGCTAGATCACCGTAACTGCTACTGTTTCCACTACCCCAAAATAGAAGTGAGGCACGCAAACAGTATTCAACTGGATTTTTTACGTGCTAAAAACTCGATGCTAAAAACGCCTATGCTTTTCGTACAAAGTTGAAGAAAATAGATCTGCTCCCAACTTTGCATTTGGATGACATCTTAAGGACAGCATTTTTCCGCTTTTTTCTTTAGTTTTTATATAGTAGAATACTCTTACTTATACTGTTTTTCATGTCGAATTGGACACTGTTCAAATTAAATTGGGCACTCTTCTAAGCTAACCTGAGACTTTTGAAATTAAAGCGAACTCTTCCAGCCCGAATTGGGCCTCTTCTACATTAAACTAGAAACTCTTTAAGTTGGTTAGAGTATTTTTTTGTTGAAGGAACTTTTTAGTATAACATTCTTCGAAGGGTTAATTCACTTCCTAATCAGTGTAAGCATAGTTTGAAATTTTATAACATTTTTAGTTTTTGAGGAAAACAACGATTAAAACTTGTCTTAAAGAGCAGGAAGGCGAAAATTCTTAGTGCTAAAACAGAGATTGCGCAATGTCCTCGTCCGAAACGTCGTGATTGATGGAAACATTTCTGTTTTCACGGAGTTCCACACTTGCAAACAACGCAACATAAGTGATGGCAAAAACATGCATATCCTCACTTTGATGCTGTATGTAAGCAGTATTTATCAATCAAATAAACATTGCAACTTGCCTTGCGAGTGCATGGCGCGATTCAGTCTTTTAATGCACTACATGATTACTGCCTTGCTGCGCTTCAAAAGAAAATTTAATTTATTACTTTTTCTCAAAAAATGAAAATTTCGTAAAATTATTAATATTATTACACACATTGGAACAGCAAACTAAAAAAAATTCAAAACGTTATACTAATTTTTTGCTTGAATATTATTCTAACCATCTTGTTGAGTCTGTAGTTTAACCTGAAGGAAGCTCATTTCGATTTGGAAGTCGTTCACTTTGATTTCAGAGGTATAATACAGGGTGCGTAAAAAGTATTGCACTAAACGTAAACGTTAGAAATGACAACACATTATAAAATTTAACAAGTTTATATACAAAATGTCAACAATGATCTAGCGAACAGAATAGCATCACTTGTATTTTATATGGGCTTCTTTGCTGCGAATGCAGGGCGAAGACGCCGAGGATAGGCATCGACGGTGCGCCGCAAGTAGTCCACGTCGATTTCGTTCCATGCTTTGACCAGATCATCCTTAACTGACATCATATTTTTGTGGGAAGTAGCGCAAGCCTTGTTCTCCAAAACTTCCATACAGAGTAATTCAGCGGATTCAAATCCGGTCTATACAGAGGTCATTCCTCTGCCGTAATGAAGTCCTTCAAGTTGGCGCGGCACCAGTTCTGAGCAATACTCGACTCTGCGCAGGAGTCTAATCCTGCTGGAAGACATAGGCTTACTCTCGAGGAAGGATTTGAGCCAAGGAACCAGTTGCTTCTTTAGAATATCAATACAGATAGTTCTACTGATTTATTTTCGCTCCTGTATCAACGAAAACGGGAGACGCTCGAGGTGATGCACAAACCATGATATTGGCCGGATGAGCCTCCCTTGCAGCGAGCCTTATGCCAGAATTAGCACTTTGGAGGTCCTTGAAGAGTATGTAGTACTTTTACAGGTTGAATGCACAAAGGTGACAAGTCACTGAAGGTCAAAGCCTAGAACGAAATCGACGTGGACTACTTGCGGCGCGCCGTCGATGCCTTTCCTCGTCGTCTTCGCCCCTGCATTCGCAGCAAAGAAGCCCATATAAAATACAAGTGATGCTCTTCTGTTCGCTAGATCATTGCTGACATTTTGTATATAAACTTGTTAAATTTTATGATGTGTTGCTATTTCCAACGTTTACGGTCAAGGAGAGTCCAATTTGGTCGGAAAAGTGTTCAGTTTGACTTGAAAAATGTCCAATTCGATGAGAAAATGAAATAAATGAAAGAAATCTACTATATAAAAACTAAACAAAATAAACGGAAAAAAGTGCTGTCTTCAAGATGTCGTTCAATTGAAAAATTGGGAGCAAATCAATTTGCTTCAATTTTCTACGAAAATCAAAGGCGTTTTTAGCATCGAGCAAGCCTGGAGGTAACATTTGTGACGAGCGGGTACCACGGCACATAGAAAAGAAAGCGAATTGAAGACTCTCACGATTTATCCTTTTCAATTTAGGGTATTGGAAACAATAATAGTCACGGCGACCTAGCGTTGACAGGAAAACTCATTATTTGCTAGCTCTAGGTTTTGATTCCCCTTTTAGATACTTTAGAATAGAAAACTAGATCACTAGTTATTTGTCTGTAGAAAAAAACTTTTGAGGTTGAACAGCTTAAGTCGGTCATTATTCTAGGAATTGTACGAGCATCCCTGGGAGTACGTATACACCTACAAAACAGAATTTTTGTGTGAAGTCTTCTGCACCTTTCAACTTTAGGTCGAGACTTCTTTGAGTAAGGACTCCAAATCTGGGAGCAGTATTCTAGTGCTGGAGTGACATGTCTTGTAGAAGCTGGTAGAAGCTAATAGTACCGAGCTGTCATCACACTTGGTGTTCCTACGACAGCGTGGAGAAGGCTTTCCGAACAATGTATTATCGATGGATATTCAAAGGTTACGATACAGATAAACTCCAAGATAGCGAACCTCAGATATAGAGGTGAGGGTGCAATTGTTGAAACAGTAGTCGTTCTTATCAGAATCCCAATATGAAGGACACTTAGTAAGACTTTCTTTGGATTTTTTAGCTCTCCACTCCCAACACGCTGTTCGGAAATTTAATTCAATTTTAATTTTTTATGAGTAGTTTCCAACACAAGGTTTATTTTAAAGTGCAGCAAGGCGGCATTTTTGATGGGGTTGTGCCATGCGCACGTCTAGGACGCCGCTATTTTCCTTCGATTGGTAAGAAGCCACGCGATTATGATCCCCAACGGAAGGGCTTTACAGCGAGGGAACGGCAGTCAATATCGATCGACATTATGGATTTGTAGCTGCTGCACAAAAACTAAAAACTATAACTTTTCGGCCAACCTAATAAAAAGTAATAGAAAAGTAGTACACTTTACGCGTAGTTAATTTTTGGCAAATTATTTTGAGAGGCGAAGCTGCTACAAGGACGTTTTGTTGTTATCGAAACTCTTGCGCCAGGCGAGACTCGAGCACTCACCCTCTGCTTTCTGGGCAGGATGCTAGCCCATTACACCTCCATCCAACGCCGCATCGGCGACATCCTCACGAGCACTCATCCGTATTATAACGTTAAAGAATAGTTCTACATATTCTCAATAGCCAAGACATTGTCGCGCTTGCTGTTTTTTTTAAATTCTCAATTTTTTAGCAAAAATTCCAAGCAAATTAGCAAAAAAGTGGTAGCTCCTATAATACCAACCCGAAGTATTTTGTTCTTCTGCTATGCTAGTTAACATTAACATTTGAATGGCACTAAATTTTAGAAAAACAAGAGCTGTTTCTATGAAGTTTTCTAAAGTCCACTTCAGAAGACATCGACAGCGCAATGGCTCTTTGCAATGATCTGGAGCCGCAGTCAACAACCGAGTTCCTTGTCAAAGCGATCGCGTTCGCCTATTGGGGACAGCTGAAAGAGTCCGTAAGTCGATTAACCACGCGAAAAACTGCCTTTTGTGACTAATGTGCAGGTATCTATTGCAGAAGGACCACCTGAAGACTGCAGAGCAGTTCTTTAAGATGGTTGGCGAATCGCCATATGATACCGGTTAGTTTTGAAGGAGTCCTAGTGAATTTACCAAAGTTGGCTGTTTCAGAGTTATAATAGCGAATGTAACCTGACACAGGAATTATGTCATTTTCACTTTAAACTGAACAGTTCTCAAATCAAATTGGAGACTTTCGTCGTCAAACTGGACACTATCCTAGGCAGGCCTGACGCTAATGAAATCAAACTGAACATCTTCCAAATCAAAAAGAGCTTCTTGCACATTATTAAGATTCTCCGAAAAAGCTAGAAAAAATTTTAGTTCAAGGAAAATTGATTAAGAATTTTTGTGAAATTTTTACGTTCATCTGCCCCAATAAGTAAACACTCTGTCTGAAACGTTATAAAACTTTTATTTTTAAGCAAAAATCATGAGTTAATTTGGTTTCAAAGCAAGGCAGCAGTCATAAAGCATATTAAAAGAAAGATCGCGCCATGCACTCGGCTGTGTCGTCGCAGCTTTATTTGATTGATAACGGAAACGCTGTTTGCGTGAGGTAGCACAGATGGAAACGCTACAACAAGAACAGTTATACAAACTCGCATGTCCTCACAGCGCTGTTTCAGATAAACAGTATTCACACTATCAACCAAGTAATAACCACGACGATCTAGTCGAGTGCATAGCGCGATCTCTCTTTTTAACCTCCTAATTGGGCGCGTGTAGCGCAGTCGGAGGAGGCGCCGACTGTCGCCTGCACCCGATACCATTCCTGATCGGGTTTCCCGCCCAGGCCAACCAAGCCCTCCATCCCTCGGGGATCGGTGTATTGGTACCAGACTTGCCTGGGAAGGATAGAACGCTGACTTGTTCATCGGCTGGCCACCGCAAGTCATTGTATGGCCAATTACGCATTCAAATCACCTCCACGATATCCCGTAGAAGTAGAATGCGTGGCGCATCCCAAAAGGAATTGAGCAACGCCGTTCTTTATTCCTTATCCTTTAAATGTTGATTACCTTTGTGCGCTTTAAACAAAATTTTATGAGTGGTATTGTAAGTGCTGCCAAGTGGTAGGATAGGCAGGTAAAATGCGCAAAAACCAGTGTTTCGCAAGGTACATATTCAGTATGGGATCTAGAATAAAGCTACATCCCCTACTGAATAGGAATTAATAGAGAAACCGCCATTCCAAAAGCAAACTGCGTCTTTTTCATTGACGCCCTCCTTGACTTTTTCCTTCTGTGGTCATTTCACAGTCGTCCGGCACTGTTCAGCCTTTGGACGGACCTTCTTGAAGTTGTTGCGAACGGTCGTTGGCAACACGCTTACTGGGTGTTTCCACAATCCTGTAATCATACAGCACGCTATCACTTCTTACCAAAAAGGGTGTAAAGGTTCCGAGGATGTAACTATATCGAGGGAGGAGGGAGAGATTGTAAACTCCCCGTACTGTTTGGGCCTATACTGTGGTCATCATATTACCAGATTTTCATCTTCAAAATTTTTGAAGTTTTTTACATCATTACAAAGAAAATCTGATTCTCATTCTACAAATCATAATTTTAACAAAAGTAGACCACTCTAAAGCCAGTTATCAGAAAACCGCGCGTTCTCGCTCAAAGCGGCGCAAAAGACGCAGTGTTGCACCGAACCGGACAAAAGATTGGACTGATATTGCAAGCAGCATTTGCAATACCAATCAATTAAACATCGCGACCATCTAGTCGAGTGCACGGAGCAATCCCTTCTTTTATTTGCTAAAAGTTGCCGCTTTCCTACACTCCAAAACAAGGATAAGGATAAAGGACGGCATTACTCAATCCCTTTCGGGATGCACCACGCATTCTACTTCTACGGGATGTCGTGGAGGCGATTTGAATGCGTATTTGGCCATAGGGATGGAAGGCTTGGTTGGCCTGGGCGGGAAATCCGAACATGAAACCTGGTATCGGGTGCACGCGACAGCCGGCGCCTTCTCCGACTGCGCTACACGCGCCCAGGAAAATAAACCTATAAAAAACAGGGAAATAATAAAAAATCCACTAGAAAAGAATAAGAGAGTGGGCCCTAGGAAAAAAATCAAAAGAAAAAAAATCAAGCTTTAAATAGTTGTTTTTCCTTCAAAATGAAGGTTTCATAAAATTTCAAACAACATTTTTTTACTAAAGCAGGTCTGTGTATAGACAATTTCGAAAAAATCAATATCAATTTTTCCTTGAAGAAGAAAACACTCTAGCCATCTTAAAAGGTTTCCATTTTGAATGAGCTTCTTTTGATTTGAAAGATAATCAATTTCGCTCCAAAAACGTCAAGAAGAGGGTCCAAATTGGTTTGAGAATTGTCCAATTTGAAGGGAAAGTGGTTTAAAGAAGCAGCAGCCTTTCCGATATGAAGGCAAAAATTGAAATGTGCTGTGATTTTCTTGATTTTTTCAGATACTATTCCCGGACGTCAGAGCATGGCGTGTTCACTGTTCCTAAGTGGACAATACGATGACGCACTGGTGTACCTGAATTCGATACAGGTAAGCATGGTTGATCGGATTCCTAAGCAGGAATTATGTGCTTGATCTAGCCCTATCATCACAACGACGACGTGTTCTCGTTCAACATCGCCCAGACTGAAATGCAATGCGGCTTGTGGAGAGAGGCCGAGGAGCATTTCTTGGCCGTCACTGGACCTGACCGTGACAAGCCCGCGTTCAAATACATGCTGGCCAAAACTTGTGAGTACAGGCACTGTTCAGAGTATCTCAACCAAATAAGGCGCGTGGGAGCGTAGTCGTAGGAGGCGCCGGTGGTCGCGTGCACTTGTTTCCAGGTTTCTGGTTCAGGTTCCCTTCACCCAGACCAACCAAGCCTTCCATTTCTGAGGTCGGCGAATAGGTACTACACTTGTCTGGGAAGGACAAAGCAGTGATTGGCCACGACATGCCATTGTATGGACTGCCTTCACAACGTCGAGAAGTTGAAAGCGTGGCGCATACCAAGAGATTTGACTAACTCCGTTCTTCGTCCTTAACCCTTATCGATCGGCCGATCGATATCACTTCCTTCCTATGAAGTCCGTTCAGCAGCCATCGTATTCGCGAGCACTCAATTCTATCGGTTGCTTGAGACTTTTCAACGTAATGAAGCGGCCATTGATTTTACGTGGACGGAAGGACAGACACGTTGCCGAGCGATGTGACTGGTTGACTTTGCAAAAACTGTTTCTAAAAAACGTGTTTTTGAGAGGACTTAACACTGTTGCTAGTGCAGTTTTTAGTGCATATACTGCTGATCTTTTATCACAGCGTCGGACTGGGAGGGATTGCGCCATGAACTCTTTCAAAACTTCACATTTAACACTGCTTCAAAATTTCAAGCTGTAGACGCAACAGATACGGAAAAGGATGAAAAACATTTTTTGACGTCAAAAGCAGTAGTATCCTTTCTTTTTTATGTTTATGTTTATGTCTATGTTTATTACGTCGTTTGCGCGTGTACCGCAGTGGGGGGAGGTGCCGGCTGTTGTGTGCACCCGATACCAGGTTCCTTGTTCGGATTTGTCGCTTAGGCCAACCAAAGCCTCCGAGGTTGGTGATTTGACAACAGACTTATCTGGGAAGGATAGCGCGCTGACTTGTTCATCGGTTGGCCAGTGCAGTGATGGTATGGCCAAATACGCATTGGAATTGCGTCCACTACATCCCGTAGAAGTAGAATGCGTGGCGCATCCCAAACAAGGGCTGATTATCGCCGTTCTTTATAATTTATCCTTTGTCGTAAGGGTGCAGCGAACTCACACAAAGGACTGTTGCTTAAGCTATACTAAGTGCAGGACCCTCGTCGTTATTTGGCTTGCATTTTTTATCGAATTTTGAAGGCTATAGTGTGTTTACAGTTGCTCTATTGTAAGTGGAATCCTTGCAGTTGTAATGAATCGGAAGCCTCAACTTGCATGGGACATCTACACGAGGTCGACGGATCCGAAGGAGTCGTTCAACATCCTGCGCGTGATCGCCATGGACTGTTACGCGGTATCTGTTTCTCGCTTTAATTTCCCACAAAATGAGAGCACTCGCACCTTTAATTGGCCATCCATCCCCACATCATGCTTCTGCTTTGAAATCTTTCTACAGCTTTTCTACGACAAGAGCGTTTTTTTTTTGTTGCTAAAAGAGCTACTTCAATAAATACAGGGTTCTCAAAAAAATGTTTACACTGTTTGAAAGGTGATAACTTTGTTCGTGGTAAAGATACTAAAGAAGTTAAGAGCTCATATAAAAACGTAAAAAAAAAACAGAAATTTTTTAATGTACGAGATGCATGGAATGCGCGATGCACTCGTCTGAAATTTTCCATTTTACACTCGATTGATTGTGTTTCCCTTGAATACATGTTATAATTTCTTAAAAAAGTGGCCGTTTTAATTGATCCGTGTTTATTTTAAAGTTCATATCTTAATTACACATTATAGCTTGCGAAAAGTGGAGGGTATTCTAAAAAATAAAGTTACTATGTGGAGGTTGTAACGTTGCTGCTAGTAAAGCATTTAGAGATATTTAAGACTCACATGAGAGCACAGGGCAACGCGATTACTGTGGCGTGCAGATAGTCAAGATTGCGCCATGCTTCTGCCTGAAACCTTGCATTCCAGACTCGATTGATTGTGCATGAGCTGAATGCTTGTTACAATCCTGTTGCTACTTGGTCAAATTAACCTGTGCTGTGCTTCTTTTAATGTTTTCCGTCGTTCAGTAGCTGCAGTTATGCCAATTATTCTCTCCATTCAGCTTGAATGTTCTTTCATTCGTCCACAGAATGCGTCTTGTAAAATGCGGCTCCTGCTCATACTTAAATCGTGCAAGCAATTAACTCGCATGTAACGTGTCTTTCACGAGGTTGTCAAATGTTAAACGTTAAAATAAGCACAGCAATGTGACCAAGTAGCAACAAAATCGTAACAAACATTCAGCCCATGCACAATCAATCGAGCCTGGAATGCAAGGATTCAGGCAGGAGCATGGCGCAGTCTTGACTATTTGCACGCCACAGTAATCCGGTTGTCCTGCGCTTTTATGTGAGTCTCAAATATCTCCAAATGCATTACTAGCAGCAATGTTACAACCCTTCACATAATACCTTTATTTTTAGAATACTCTCCATTTTTCGCAGGCTATTACGTGTATTTAAGTTTTAGACTCTAAAATAAAAACAAATCAATTAAAACGGCCACTTTGTGAAGAAATTATAACATGTATTCAAGCGAAACACAATCAATCGAGTGTGAAATGGAAACTTTCAGACGAGTGCATGGCGCATTCCATGCATCTCATACACCAGAAAATTTTTCATTCTTTCTTATGCTTTCATATGAGTCTTAACTTTTTTAGTATCTTTACTACGAACAAAGTTATCACCTTTGAAACAGTGTATGGATTTTTTGGGACACCCTGTAGACCTAGGAATACTTGCCTGCAAACATTACCTTTTCGTAAAAATTCACGTCGTTTGAAGTAACGATTGCAGTAATTCTGCTGAAAAGATAACAGGAAACGTTCAGGTTGGAGAGTTCTACTTCGCCGCGAAGGCGTTCGACGGACTGGAGAAAATCGACCCGTCGCCGGAGAACTGGCAGGGAAAAAGAGGGGCAGCGAGCGGCCTCTTCAAGATGCTTGTGCTGGGAAAGGCATCGAAGTGAGTCCCGTACATCGAAAAATAGAGCGCATGTCACGCTTTTGTGACGCTGCTGAAGTTGCAGTGAGCAAATGTCCGAAGTGCTGAAGCTGCTCGATCGCGGAAATCATCCCCAGGCCGAGTTTGTCTCGTCGACGATACGAAAATGGGCGAAGGCAAACGAAATCACACTCGAGTGACTTCCTTTTCAACATGCGCTCATTGTCTCTTGTTGCTGATTCTTTTCGAATATTTGTCTGCTTGAGATAAAACTTAGAATTTAATTGTTTACTGACGAAAACTGTTCGAACTACGACGTCAACTGTCGACGTCAAACTGGAAGCTATCGAGATCAGTCTAAGCAGCTCTTAAATCAGAAAGGTGCCCTTATGCATTGTTATCACTGGGCGCTGTTGAAGGAGGTCCTGGTTGTCGAGTGCATCCGATACCAGGTTTTTGGCTCGGATTTCCCGTTCAGGCCAACCAAGCATTCCATCCTTCCGGTGTCGATGAATTGGTACCAGTCTTGTCTGGGGATGATAAAGCGCAAGTCATTGTACGGCCAAATGCGCATCCAGATCGCCTCCACGACGTCCCGTAGAAGTAGAATACATGGCGCATCTCGAAAAGGTATTAAGTAAAGCCATCCCTTACCCTTTATCCTTTATTAGTGTTGCTATTATAGCGTTATGATAGGGTAAAGGATAAAGGGCGGCGTTACTTAATCCCTTTTGGGATGCGCCAGCTCAAAAAGGATGTCGTGGAGGCGATATGAATGCGTATTTGGGCATACAATGACTTGCGGTGGCCAGTCGATGAACAAGTCAGCGCTTTATACTCTGAGACACGTCTGGTACCAATTCACCGACCCTGGAGGGATGTAAGGCTTAGTTGGCCTGGACAGAAAATCCGAACCAGGAACCTGGTATCGGGTGCACGCGACCGTTGGCGTCTCCTCCGACTGCGCTACACGCGCACGCCAGTGTTATGATAATATGATAATATTAAACCAAGAAAGAGCTAGAACAAATGCGCGATATGAAGGTTACTTTGGGTTTTTTAGAAAATTTATTAGTGGCGCATAAAAAGCCTCGTAAGAAAGGAAACACGTTGTTTGAAATAACTCAAAACAAAACATTTCTTTTTGTTTTATTGCTATCTTTGTTATTTTTACTTATTACCGCATTGCTGACTATGTTATAATTGTCTTATTATCATTGTATTAGCACATGAGTGTCTCTAAATTAAAAGTGCGAAAAATACAAATTTTGCGGGTTGGTATTAAAATAGTCTGCACCACACCTTGTTTGAGAAGGTCATTATTATTATTAGATTGATTAGAAATCCTGTTTCCATAAAGTTTCGCGTTAGTCAACCATTCAACAAAAACTTTTGTGGAGCATTTGCAATTCTCCGCTACGCATTCTCTCGCTTTCAGACTTTAAAATGAGTTTAAAACCGTGGTCGAAGAAACATTTTTTCAAAATTATAAGGTAAACTTTATTATTTGCTATTATATGAAGTTTGCTATTATATTATTGCTAATTTCTTAGTGCAGGCGAATAGCAAACCTTTGAAAAAAAAAGGAAATTTTTAATTAAAAATTTATTCCAACATTCTTTAATCGTATCTAGTCTAATTTGGAAGGTGTTTTGTTTGAGCTCAATAGTTTCTTCGAACTTTGGCATTGCCAATAAGGTCTGTCCTTTTCAGTCAACAAATGCTACTGAAGTTTAAGCCATCATTAGTATAATATTAGGTGTGCACCATCACCAAAGAGGTTTGGAACACTGCACAGTTAGGCAGATGGAGCTCGCGACATTTTCGAAAGCAGAAGCTGACAAGTTGGTGGTCGTATCCTCAATAAATGTTGTCCGTTTTAGTTTTAAAGTCTGTTTTCTTTGTTATTCGATCAATATTCAGTGAGTTTAAAAAGCGTTAAGATTATTTGATTTGCTTGAAAAGTGTCCAGGTTTAACTAGAACATTCTGCGGAAAAGGCGCTTTGGGTGGCTGTTGTCTAAATGACAATTTTTCGATAAGAATGTAAACGTCTCATAATACTTTGCTTGACTCTCGTTGCATGAGATGATCCGGTGAGACGAGGAAAGAATCTGGTGGGCATACGCACGTAATAGTCGTCGCTGTGCCGATCCTCTTAATGGACGTCGGGATATTTCGGCCACCGCCTGCTGATCGCCGATCGTGGGATAGTGCGATTGATGGCTATCATCGTCACACTCTGTTCATGCACGAACTGCAGTTCAAATTAACTGCCACTCTACAGACAACGAACGCCCTCTTCTGCAGCTTTCTTCAGGTGCCGGACTGCGAATAATTCTGACAGTGAAGGCGATTTAATTAGCAAAGTGTATAAAAAATTGCAGAAGCGTCGTAGCGCTGTCAGAGATGCACCGAGCATCGGATGCACCGGTTCCAGGTTCTTGGTTCGGATTTCCAGCTTAGGTTAATCAGACGTCACTACCGGATCCATCAGGAGACAGAAGACATCCTCGTAAGGATAAAACACTGATTTGTCTATCACCTGACCACCGAAAGTCATCGTGTAGTGCAAATATGCATTCAAGTAACTTCCACAACCTCTCAAAAGTGTAGAATGCGTGGTACACTACTATTACGTTGGTGAAAAAGTCTTGCACCACAGCGTAATTTTTTTCAAAATTTTATTGCTTCTTTTGTGAGCGACTTCAATCTTCGAAGTAATTACCATTTACATACACAACCTTCTGCTATCTAACTGGGAGATCACGAAATTCTTCCTTCCAGAATGAGGTCAGCTGTGACTCAAAGAAGTGCTCCACCTCAGATTCCAGTTCGGTTCGGTCGTTGAAGCACCTATCCCTTAGTTGTTGCTTGAGAGCTCAAAAGAGGTAGGAGTCCGATGGCGCAAGACCTGGCGAATGAGGTGGGTAGGGCACCACCTCCCACCGAAACTACTGCAACTTCTGGCGAAACGACTTTGCAACGTGGGGGCGAGCATTGTCGTGAAGAAGGTAAACATTCCTACGCCCTCGCGGTTTGCGAGACAAGATCTCGCTCAGCTTTTACAGCTGTGTAGCGTAGATGTTTACTGTTACTGCGGTGCCGTCGGCAAGGAGCTCGTGATAGAGATTCCTTGAGAACCCCACCAACAGCACAGCATTACCTTCCTCTGGTGAATGCCCGCCTTGAAGTTGTGGTTCCCCTTGAGGGAGCCACTGGGCCTACCGAGCAGGGTTAACGAGGAAGACCCAGGATTTATCTCCCGTGACGACATTCTCGAGAAAGTGCTTATTACGGAAAAGAACAAGAAGAGACTGAGCGACAGTCAGTCGCGAAGCCTTGTCCGAGTCTCGGAGTCAATCACACTTGACTACAGTCGTAGCATTTATGTGCCCTCAAAAGCAAATTGCCATATGTGCGAAATATTCTAGGATGTTTGTGCCACAACTACGTAGCACTAAACGGTTCTTAGAAAATCCCTTTAAATTTTGAAAAATTTTCAAATTTTTTGGTGCAAGATTTTTTCACCAACCTAATAAATTGATTAATTAACGTCGTCTTTTGTGCTTTTATCTTTCTTTTTAAACTAACTCAAGAACTTACAGTGGCCCCCATCCATTAAACAGGTAGGGGTCTTATCCAATTCGAGGAATCTGGGACGAATTTTCAGGTTGTAGAAGGATGGAATGCCTGGTTCCTCTAAGCCGGATATGAATCATGAAGTACCATGAAGTACTGTATTAGGTCATTCAATAATTGATATCGCTTTTTCGTGTTGACTTCAACTGAACAAGTTTTTATCAAAACTTATAATCTCAGTCATTATCAATAGCCTTTCGCTATTTAGTGAGCAAATTTTCAATACCGAAACGTTAAAAGATTTGTGGTTTTCCAGTAAAATATCTGGACGCAGCATCTTGAACATTCTCCAAATTCTCAAAATGTTTGCCACTAGGGAAATGTGGTAGGGTCGAAATAGGTGGTAGTCCGAAGGTGCGAGATCGAGCGAGTACGGGGGTGACTCAGAATTCCCCATCAAAATCCAATAATTTTTACCAGTGTCTGTTTTGCACAGTGCGGTCCTGCATGGTCATGTTGCAGAAGGACGTCCTTTCTGCTATCGTCGCTTGATACGTTTCCACTGAGCTGGAATCACTTAATACAACAGTTTACAGTAAGGATCTGCATCAACAGTTTGTACAGGTTTATGCACTTGAAAATGGACAATTCCACGGATATTCCACCAAACAGACAGAAGCGCCTTTTGTCGGCTTCACAGTGCTTCTTGGTGAATAGTTTGGGGATAGCCACTGCCTTTTGCACTTTGGACTATAATACAAAGCCCATTTTTCGTGTGCTGTGATCAGTCGATCAAAAAAAGGGGTCTGTACGGTGTCGCTGAAGCAATGCGCTGCAAGTCGTCGGATCGGCTGGCTCGGTTCTCGGCGGATAAATCGTGCGGTACCCAAACATCGGCTCTGCATACCTTGCCCATCTGGCTTAGATGGAAATAGATGGACGATTTAAGTTGGTTGAGGGCACTCGATGGTTCCTTCACTGTTTGGCAAGGATTCGCTTCCACTTCGCGCTTAGCATATCATCGTTAAACGCTACAGGTCCTTGTCAACGATAGAAGTCAGGGAGATCAACGTTACCGGATCCAAGTGGTTTTGTTTTCCACGTTCGTATCCCGATCCGAACGTGGAAGACCACCTTTGGAATTTGCGAACGTCCAATGCATATACATTGCATACATTTCTGTTAGCGACTGTTGCGTTACTACCTTTGCGAAACTCGAGAATGCATTCATGGATATACTCTCCTAAGATGTCGCTGACCAGTTCACCTAAACTTGCAAACGAAAAATGCATTTTTGAAAATAGCAAGTCTCGTTTGAAGGATGAAGGATAAAGGACGGCGCCATAGTCTGCACAGACCTTAGAAACGTGGATTTATGGTTAAAGATTGACACGACTATTACACCTCGCAGAGTAGCTGATTGATGGAAAGCAGGTGGTGTAAAGCACTGGATAACGACTGCTTTCGTTTCTATGTTGGGTTATCAAACAACTGGATGGTTACTACCTTGGGATTTCTCCCAAGCTATTCACAGCGGCACTCCAGGATGTCATGAAAGACTTGAACTGGGACGATAAAGGCTACCTTGTCGACGATAAACGGATCAGCAACCTTCGCATCGCCGACGATATTGTTCTCATCTCTACCGGCACGGCAGAAGTCGAGGAAATGCTGAATGAGCTCAATGTGGCAGGTATGAAGATTGGATTGGACATGAATATGTCCAAAACACAATTTATGGTCAGCCAGTGTGTGACACGGGACTCGTAAGGTTAAATGGAGTCGCTTTACAACACGTCGATTCCTACGTCTATCTGGGAAGAGAGCTGAACATGGATAACAACCTCGCTCCCGAAATCGCCCGCAGGAGACGCGCAGCATGGGCAGCCTTCAGTTCGATTCGCGAAGTCACCGATCAGGTCAAGGATGCCGGCCTCAGGGCCTCAATATCCAACGCCTCTGCACTGCCTGCGATGTGTTACGCGACGGAAACCTGGCCCGACAACAAGACAATCGCCAGAGCAGTGCAAACTACGCATCGTGCACTGGAGAGATGTCTTCTGAGGACAAGCCTTCTTCAGCAATGGCAAGAAGGCCTACGAAGCTCGGAGCTACGGGAGAAGTCGCAATTGGCAGACTCGCTACAGTACATGAAGAAGTCCAAACGTCGCTGGGCCGGACACCTGCTTGGACGATAGATGGAGTCTCCGTGTCACAGAATGGCTCCCGAGAGACCATAAGAGACCA
Organism: Heligmosomoides polygyrus bakeri; assembly: GCA_947359475.1. Classification (NCBI taxonomy): domain Eukaryota; kingdom Metazoa; phylum Nematoda; class Chromadorea; order Rhabditida; family Heligmosomidae; genus Heligmosomoides; species Heligmosomoides polygyrus. The sequence goes on from OX375866.1 coordinate 94,734,302, forward strand.
CTGGGACGACCGCCAACGCGAAGGGCAGAGTCATTCTCAAGATCTTTCAGAGAGCGGAGTCTGCCTCACTGGATGCAAGCAGCCAGAGATCGAGCGGTCTGGAAGAGTTGTGGTCCCTGCTGAGAAGACCTATAGCCGACAAAGGGACTATCAAAGTACCAATGAATGTAAGTAAGTTGGGTTATCAGAATTCTTCTTCTTTAGTCACATGCCACCTCCAGACTAATAACAAATATTGGTGAGGAGGATCACCTTTTGCTAAACGGCTGTTTTCTTTTGATGGAGGGAGACCTCTCTATAGCCGTCGTATGTCCGTGGCAGCACTCAGTCAAGGCTAGCTCGAATAGCACTAATGCTCTCCAAACGCCATCAGCATCAGGAAAATCTCCTTTATGAACATGGCGTCTAAATCCAGTATTCAATAATAATTCGCATCAGTCGGTCTCTCTCACTCTGTCTATATCTCTTGATGCCCTCTCGGTCCACCGTACACCTCTCGTAATGCGTTTGCATATCCCTTATCGTGGCGGAGTGACCGGGCCGGGCGGATCTCGACCCATATCCCAAGGACAATGCCCTGCCTCACCGTATATAAGACCGACTGCCGGCCGCCATCCCAACTTGCTTCGCGCCATGGAGGGCAAGGAGGACAACCAGCGGTACGTTTCTTCTTACAGTATTAATTGGGGCCTGGGGAGTTTACCCTTATTCAGCTGGGGTAAATGGGGATAGGCTGTGAATATAGGACTAGATAGCGCCCAGCACCTAAGAGGGTCCTCCGGTGCATCCTAAAAGGGAGAAGTGTTTAGTCTTATAAGCCATGGCTTGTTTGTCCATGCTGAAGTATATGAAAGAAGTCCTTCTACCCTCGTTCTGATGCACATATCCTGCCAGATGAAGGGAGTGGAGCTTGGGAGCATTGTAAGGCTAAACCTTCGGAAAACTTCTGACAAGAAGAGTTCCTGAATCTAACCCTCTGTGTTAAAAAACCAAATCGTTAAAGAATCTTAGTACAGGAAAGGAGCTACCGTATCCACCGTAACACCCATCCTCTCCTTTCAGCATGCGCTCGATCGCGTTCGTCGCCGTCGCCATCTCAACGGCAGCCGTTATCGCTTCGGCGATCACTACGCCAATGCTGTACAGCTACGTGCAGACCCTCCAGAGCCAGGTCAACGCCGAGACCGAGTTCTGCCGTGTGAGTATAGCGCCCCGAATGACCTCGGCCTGGACCAAACCTACAACCTGAAGATGTCCCTTCTAGATGCGTTCTCGCGACATGCTCGTCAGCATGTACCAGATGGCCCCCAAGGATCGCGTCAAGAGAGGATGGTTGTTCGGCCAATGGGTTCCCGATGGTGGAGCCGGAGGTGGTGCCGACTATGCTGGAGCTCCTGAGGTGAGCCTTAATGCCTACAGTACTCTGGATGGCATTCTCATGCTATGCTTTCTCTATTAATGATGGGTTTTCAGCCTGGATACGCTCCAGCTCCTCAGGCAAGCAACGGCTACGGCCCAGTGGTCAACGCTGAGCCCGAGCCACAGTGCTGCACCTGCCAGCAAGGTATGTAGCCACATCTTTCAAAGTTTTGAGGCTCGCTCAAATGCATGCTCTTTCAGGACCCGCTGGACCTCCTGGACCTCCCGGAGATGATGGACATGCGGGACATGACGGAGACCAAGGAAATGATGCAAAGAACGGACGCGACGGCGGTATCGAGCCCTCCGACGGACTCCAGTCCGAGCCATGCATTGTCTGCCCAGTCGGCCCACTTGGAGCTCCAGGAAACGCGGGAGCCAAGGGACCACAAGGACCACGTGGAACCCCCGGACTCAGCGGAGTCGACGGCCGTCGTGGAGAGCCCGGTATGGTCGGACCAGCCGGACCTGGCGGAGAGCCAGGAGTCTCTGGGCCCAAGGGAAAGAAGGGAGAAGACGGACATGTCATCAACGTCAATGGACCTCCTGGAGCACCCGGAGCACCTGGTGCTGCTGGTCGCAAGGGAGAGCGTGGACCCAAGGGCCGCGTCGGAGGAGTCCTCCCCGGACCACAGGGACCTACCGGAGACCAGGGAAAGAAGGGACGTTCCGGACGCAAGGGAGACGGCGGTGGCCAGGGACCCCTCGGATCCAAGGGAGCCGACGGAGACTGCTACCACTGCAGCCCTCCTCGCACGCCTCCAGGCTACTGAAGAGTTTTGGCGAGCCAGCGGCTCTGAATCACTTAATTTATTGGTTTCGTGCAATAAACGTTGCATTCACAAGGAGTTTTGTTGATGTTTACCTGCTGTTACGAGAGTGATAATAGAGGAAATGCTCCATTACACAAGAAAATCGTTGGACGTATAAGGCTTTGCCAAAAGTTCCAGCCGTGTTTGACCTCTAATTTCAAATGCTTATAACTTCCTTCATTGCCATCTATTTAAACGAGTATAAAAATTGCTTTTCATAGCGTACATATTGGTGCCAATAAAACCGACTAGTAACAATCTTCTAGTTGTGAGCATTTGGACAGATAGGGCTCTTGAACTTTCGGAAGGCATTTTTGCTCTCCTTTTGTACAAGGTGCGAGTTTTTCTCTGAATGGTTTCCTAGAATTGCGAAAAATAACGCTATGAAAACGACTTATGTATATGGAGATCATCTAAGGTGGGAAATGGCTTTCAGCTCCAAATCCTACAGTTTTTGTGAGGACGAAGCCAACGGCGAGTTATTTAAGGCTGCCATTCAGTAAGAAGCGGGATAAATCTTCAACAAATTTCCATGCTTTGTACTCAGATTTTAAACAGCATATAACCTTCCTATTTACCAGCTTACCTACTAAGTTTTGTTGTAAGTTATACCAGCAGTGAAGTGCCAAATACCAAAAGTTCATTTGCGGGTCACCCAGAAATTTCGAAATGGTACGAGAAAACTAATTCCTCCACAATTCCTGCTTCCCAAACCATCTTGTGACATTAATCGTGATCCGCTCTTGACATCTTTCAACTCAAGCCATGGATATTACATCATATGAGAAATTTATCTCGACCTTTTTAGAAAGTATCTAGTTCAGTTTGTGAGACGTTCGTTTTCATTTAGAAGGTGTTTAGATTGATTTAAAAAGTGTCTAGTTCGCCTTGAAAGGCGCCCATTTTGATGTAGAAATGGTATATAAAATGCCCCATCGGGATTTTTTTTTTCGTGGAAACAATGTGACTCAGGTAATCGTACTTTTCAATGAAATTCAATATTTCAACGAGAAGTTAAGGAGTAATTTTCATTTAAAAAATTTAAGGGCCAGACCTTTCGATTACTTCTGTGTCGGACGATTCGAAAGAATCAGAGAAATAAAAAAGAGACGAAAGAATGAGAACGATAGAAATGCCAGTGTCGATGAGGCGTTTGGTTGGACACATAGAAACATCCGAATTCTCGAGCCCCTTTTGGCCTCCTAAGTCGTCATTCAACACAGAGGCAATCGATACATCTAGATAATGCCATGGTTTTAAAGAGAGAGAACATAGAGATAAACGACCAGAATTTAACACCAATCTCTGTTCCAGATGTATGTACACGTCTTCTGTGGACTTCTCGATATAAGGAGCGAATCGTGGCCATTATCTCAAAATGCTTTGCGAAAGTTAAATGACTACAACTTCGAAAAAGTGTTCGTTCTTGTTCCACTAAGAAAAACGGAATCCAGTGGTGGCCGTTGACACCCTCATTTATATAGGCGCCAGACCGCAGAGTTCAGACTAAGTGAATTTCTTTCTTTCTCCCGTGCAAGAAGGCGTCTCAGAAGGACAATTTTCGACACCTCAAACCTTGTCCTAAATTATGAGAGCGTCGCTGAGGCTCCGCTTCTACCTATTCCTATTCTACCAAGGTTCTCTATCATTTTAAGAAGGAAAAGTGAAAGCGAAAAGCATAAAATTTAGAATTTTTCTTGCTCCAAGGTGACTAGTTTCGCCACTTTTCTCCAGACGGACAATTTTTGTTTTAACACCTTCCCGGTGGCTCATCAGTGAAGAAGAAGGTGTGTAACGTTTTTGAATGTGCAAAATTACAATTTTCAATAAGGTTTTTAAAGGTTCTATATCTCCAGTTCAACGAGTCTCGTATCAGTGTTTCACAGCTGTTTTTGTCTAATGCCTTACTTACCTTGAACTTAAATTTCGATTTAATCTTGACTTTGTGTTTGCGAGTGTTAACCTATAAAGTCGAAGTCAAACTCGAGAATTAGGCTTTTCCACTGTCACGGAAAGTGGCCTAAACTTTCAGTTTTGGCAGTCATCTTGTATGTTTTATGGGCTGCATGTTGCTTAAAACTACGTGTTTTTTCTATGTCAGTGTGTGAAAGGCTCATATAAAATACTATAATGAAGAAGGGAAACAATGGCGAGAATATTCAATGCACAGAAACGCTGAAAACTTTTGGTCTGACCTAATATTTCAATTTTTATTCAATTTACACGAGAAAGTCCATACAAAAAAGCAAAGAACTAATAGGAAAACCTAGCAAAGGCAGGAATAAGTATGAAAAACAGCCAGGTGAAGAATAGAAAACGATGAACTTCTATAACACACCCTTAAGGTGCTGGTCAACAAGTTTTTTGTACACATACAGTGAGTTCGGTGGTGTGTGCTTTTTTTGGCAACTGCAGAAATTCCGTGTCAGCTTAACAAGTGAAGAATGCTGATCTTGTATTGCTTCTTGGCCTAGGAATCTGGATCTTACACTGCCCAGTCCTAGGAGAGGAGAATGAATAAATTCTCCAACGACTACATATCACAAACAGAATTGACGTTTTCGTTTCACGTGCCCATTTCATCAGATCTTGTGGTTAAACTCAACAACATTTGAGGAGATTTCACAGAGAAAGCTCCCAAAGAAAATTCGAGAGATAAGGCTTTCTCTTAATCCAAAACGGTTAGGCGAAAGGATTTGGTGACTCACTGTCATATGCAAGCCTTCATAAAGAGGCTCATTGGAGATGGAATCTTCAGGAAACCGGAAGCGCTAACTGCAAACCCCTTTAGAAGAATTTCCAGGTGAGAAACTAGCTCGCCATCGCTGGCTGTCGTCTGCAGCATATCGATCTACTCGACCTAATCAAGATACCAGTTCTCCAACTGTTACCCGCGATCAGCGCGCCGACGATGGGAAAAGCATGTTTTACAGCACTTCATCCTGTGTAGAGGCATGTAGGATTGAAAGTTCTAGCCAGAAACAGTCAGATGGGAGAAATAGTATGTCAGACCGAAGGTTAGTGTCTTGAATGCTACGATGCTTTCCTATCGTCCTATAACCCATGACTTGATAGGAGACTTTGGAGCCATTACCTGAAAAAGAAATGCAGTTTCAAACAAATATAAAATATACAAGGATAGGGGCAATCGCTTTTAGGATGCGCTATGCACTGTACCTCTACCCGATGTCGTGGAGGCGGTTTGAAAGTGTACTATTTGGCCACATATTGACTTGTGGTGGCCAACAGACGAACATATCAGCGCGATTTCCTTCTCAGACAACTCTGGTACCAACTCATTGATCCTGAAAATATGGAAGGCATAGGCGGGAAATCCGGACCAGGAACTATTAGGGGGGAGGGGAGGCAAAAGTAATGAGACTCTCCATGCCGTGTCCATATATCTCGTGACTGCAGTCTGGTTTCGTGCTTATCGTATTTGTATGTTTGTATGCTACCTACTGAAGGCCACCTAAAGAGTTACCACTTCCGATTACGAGAGAAAATGCCCGAACCGCGCCGCGTCTGTTTCGGTGCGAGAAAATGCCCGCAACCAGGGGAGAAAATGCCCGCGACCAAGGGAGAAAATGCCCGCAACCAGGGGAGAAAATGCCCGCAGCCTGGAAGAAAATGTCACAGCCAGGGGAGAGAATATCTGCAGCCATAGGTCGATAGGGTCCACTACAACAACCACTACAACAAAACACATGGTAATCACGTGGACAGGATACGGTATTTTTCTCATGCCGTTTAGGAAAGGGCATGAGAAATCCTGCCCTTTCCTAAACGGCATGAGAAAAAAAAAGCAGTAGCACCATCATTTGGATTCCCTAGCAGGCTTGATGGCCTCACCGTGATAGAGAAGCTTTGGAGAATAGAGGGAAAGAATCTTGTTATAACAGGCATGCTCAACGGTTAAATTAGTACCAACGGTGTTTTATGTGGAAAGAACACTTGACAACGCTGAAAGCAGCGAAAGAAGCGTTTTCGCCCAGATCTCAATTTCTAGCACGTAAAACTAGAAAACAAGCACAACAACGGAAACTATTAAGGAATTACTCTTCGAAGAATTGAGCTGCGGAACTGTAGGCCACCTCAATTTTTGAGTTTGTTCTTGAGCCACATGAACGCCACATGGAGTGAGCACTAAGGTACATGCACTTCAAAATCATGAGAAGTAGAAAATGAAAAAATGGCAGAACTTATTTGGGAATTTATTTAAAAATTGGTTTTTAGGTTTTACTGAGGTTTTGCTGAGTCTTTCTGATGAAGTCTTCATTTTTGACCAATCATTTCCTTCTTTGCTAAAACAGGATTTGAACATAGATATTTCGACATTCATTGCTTTTCAAATGATTTTCATCTGATACACCGTTGATATCGTAAATACTTGTTGAGCTCTTTTTTTTATTAAATTTTTTTCTCAGCATAGGACTTCCATTTTGATTCGCTTTATTGCTGTTTTTCTGATAGTTCCGCATACCATATCTGAATGGTCAGTTGCAACATAGGTTTTACCGAAAACGTTATTAAAATGACCAGAACTTACGGTGTAGCACCTCGCCAAAAATCTTTCAAGGCACCTTCTCGAAATATACAGTGTTTTTCGAACATGAAATTTTGCGATCAATTTTTTATTATAGTTTTGATACGAGTGAAACGTTGCGGAAATAGACCATTGTATAATAATAACGATACGTCCGGTTAAGGCTCTCCTAATGTACGGTTTTTTCCACAGTTTCAAACATTTCTTAGTTTCCTAAGTGGTGTTTACCGCTCAAAGTTGTTTTCTTTATTTCGGCGCTTTTGCTATTCACCATAATGGTGTGCTATAGATTCTCCTCGTCAACCCGGTATTTTTCTCCCCTGGCCGCGGCATTTACTCCCTTGGTTGCGGGCATTTTCTCCGCACGCAACGCGCGCCGTGAGATTCGGACATTTTCTCCGTAGACCACCACTTCCGCCCTTTCCAGAAGCATGCCAAAACCGCAGTCTGTCTCGTGCCGAAACCCCAGCCTGACGAGTCGACCTGTGTCGCGCAAATCTCACCCAATTCCCAACCCCGAGCAGCCTGGACTCAATCTTCACACAGGATGAGAAGCACGTCTTCTACCTTAACCCTGCCAAGCAGCCAGTCTGGGTGAGGCCTGTTGACCCGTTACCGACCTTCGTTCGGCGAGACATTCACGGCGAGAAGCACCTTCTGAGCTTTTGAGTCTGCGCCATGGACCGGTATACTGGAAGCTGTCTTCCAAAAGCACCACGATGGACTCCAAGGCCACGGTGAACGAAATAAAAGAGATGGACCGGCGATAGCACTTATTCGGTCTCAGCGCTTCAAGAAGGTCCTCCTCGTCGACAACGCCGCACCCCATCGGGCAAAAGCGACCACGGATAAGCTTGCCCAGCTGGGCTACGTTCACATGCTTCACCCACCGTATTCTCCGGACATCTCTCCATGCGACTACCACCACTTCTTGAATCTACGGGACTTCCTGGTCGGAAGGGACACAAGAACCCAAGCAGTCCTTGACAACCATATCGTGCAGTTGACCAACACCATGCCCAAGCAGTTCTGGAAGGATGGGATCAGGAAGTTGGCTGAGCGATGGCAACAAGTTATTGACCTTAACGGCATACACATTCCTCAGCATCGTTGAGTTGTAATTGAGTTATAAAGAGATAAAGAATTTTTTTCAATTTGTTTCATTACTTTTGCCCCCCCCCCCTAATAAGTATCGGGAGCACGCGACAACCGGCACCTCCTCCGACTGCGCTACACGCGACCAAATATGTGACACGTCTTAGAAATAGAGGAATTTCACTCACTTTTTGTGAGTACCTAAAAGCCCGATTTCCATGTCATACAGTTTTTTTACGGCTAGAATTTTCGGAATCCTAAGGCAGTATGGAGTCAAAATTTAGGTGCTAAGCGAAAAAGAAGTGCTTGAGCTAAAAACCAGCTGTGAAATATTGAGATCATACTCTTTGTTCTAGAGGCATGGAATCACGAAATGACTTCCGGCCCTGCTTAGGCAATCGTCCAGGGGAATGGGTAGCGGCAAAGCTCAGGCTGTCTTCACAATTTAGCTCCTGGTTTAAGGCATAGAAAATATCCCACTGAGCCTCTTGTATAATGGTAAAGAAGGTCACTTACTCTGCACTCTATGATGTGGCACCTCGACAAATGGAGTGTTAGCGGCTACAACTGGTTTCCTTCTTAATACAAAAAGAATAAGAGCTTTTTAAGGTGGCCTAAATGTGATGAGGAGCGGTTTGTGGCCAAGAGAGCAATGAGCTTCCAGAAAAAATTGGAGAAGAACTACCTCCTTCTAGAGCCATCGTGGGATCACTTTTGGTATGCTATAAACTTCGCTGGTACGGAAGCTAGGAGACAAACAGCTAAATTGGAGCAGAACATGCTGATCACAACCCTAAGGCAAGGCGTGAAAATCCTTTGAAAATTCGTCCTCTGAGTGCTGCTACGCATCCGATCGGCAACTCAGAATAACGAGCCGTTAAATTCGTCAGTTTTTTTTTGTCTTGATTTTGTGTTCTCTACGCGTATGATTGATAAAAGTGCACGCCGGTATTAAATAAAAAGATAAAGGATGAAGGACGGCGTTACTCATTCCCTTTTGAGATGCGCCACGCACTCTACTTCTACGGGATGTCGTGGAGGTGATTTGAATGCGTATTTAGCCATACAATGAATTGCGGTGGTCTGCCGATCAACAAGTCAGCGCTCTATCCTTTCCAGAACAAGTCTGGTACCAATTTACCGACCGCGGAGGGATGGAAGGCTTGGTTGGCTTAGACGGGAAATCCGAACCAGGAACCTGGTATCGGGTGCACGCGACAGCCGGCACCTCCTTTGACTGCGTTACACGCGCCCCTGGAAATAAATAAAAATGTATAAACACTACATATTGAACTGATCAGCCATCTGGAGGAGAAAGATAGCTCTGAACGGTTACCACAATTTGCAACTCGCACGACAGTGAAACATGACGGAAGGTCCACTATTATAGGGCATCTGAAACAGGAAAAATTTCACGCTATTCCTGCAAATCTTAATGGATCATTCCTGCAAAGCTTTTGTTGCCGTGCATTTCATTTTTCTATCTCAGAAATTGTAAAAAGTACACTGTTGTGATCCCAAGTACTGAAAGGAGGAAGAACACGTTCCGCTGAATGTATACAAGGTTGTGAGGCTAGTAAGATATCCAAAACATTAAGGCCGTGGGTAGGTTGTTTCACCAACTGCTCTAGGTTCAGTGATATGGCAAAGTTAAAAAAATCACATCACATGACGAACGGGTTGAGATGTTTCCTCTATGTCTCATGCCACTCCAGTCAATCGTTGGAAAGTTAAGATCACCCAATAGAAAGATATGACCATTCCATGAGTCACAGAAAATGTGAAGATAGTCGGTGAAGTCAGCGAATGTGTTAGCTGCAGATGATGGACTGCGATAGCACATTAGAAACAAAATATTTCCATGCTTTGTTTTGATCTGCAATGCTAACAGCTGTATTTCGCAGAAGAAATCTCTTTTTGCTGTAAGTCTGTGACAAATCTTCTTGCGAGTAAGTGCCAAGACTCCACCGCCTACTCGCACACCTTTGCGGTCACAGCGATAACTTGGATTATGGCTTAAAATGGCATATGGATTTCATCTGGTTTGCACCAGCTTTCTGATATGAATACACCACTTGGCATTCTGTGCAAGAGAAAGTTGAGGTCTGGTGTTTTGTTAAGGATTGACCTTGCGTTAAATAAGATAAAATCTTGATGAGCGAAGTGTAATAGGGGAGGAGAATTTGAGGAAGACGTTGCGCTTAACGTGTTGGCAATTCTGCTACCCTAGCACAAAGATGTGTGAGGAGGAGCCGGCGGCGAAGAAGGGGCTGGCACCGATCCAATAATAGGGCAAGTGGGATGAAGGTCACGCCGAGCTGGTAGCTCGCGGGGATTATTCAATTTATGGATAGCTAGATCTCGAACAATGTATAGAAGCTTACCTTCTTGGCTATTCATTATACCTGCCTTTCTCGTAAGTGATCGGTCGTAACCCAACTTCTTTCTGGTGTAATCAGCGCACGAAAGCACGTAGTCCTTGGTTCTAGCGTACGAAAGCACGTAGTCGTTGGTGGCAATTGCCTTCCTGATCGCATATGCTCAAGCATCCTATCCCTGAGGTCTTGGCTACCTAAGTATATCTTGATTATACGAGGCACGTGCGCTGCCTGCTTGTCTCTGAACCCTTGGATGCCTATGAAATGTAATCTTGCCACTGTTAAATTCGCTCAAGAGAAGCTTATCACCAGAAGTCCCGACGAACTCTTTGATGAGAATGTGGCACAACCGTGTTCAATCCCCCCAGAAAGAAGGATATTGGTTTGTTGTTAAGCGTTCAGAACATTTATCACGTAAGCTGTTTATGAGATGTTATGGACACTATTATTGTGCCGAATGGATTCACTAGAGCAGAGTTGCTTGGTTTTTCTAGTCTGTGTTCCAGGAGAAAAAAGGCTGATTTGCTCATGTTGTAAAAATTCTGACCAAAACCGTTGCGGTTGATCCGCTGCCATTCTTCAAGTCTCCGCTATCCAGAAATAGAAAAGGGAGCTTAGAATTATATCTCTGTTGCAAGGATGCAGGCTAGGTCAAGCTTTATGAATCTCAGGAAGCTCAACTGCTTGCTTGGTGAATCCGAAAACGTCACACATGTCCTCTCGGCTCTTAGGTCATTTATTGCTCGTATATTTCTCTTTTTAAGCTAATTTACTGTTGTAAGTTGTTTGGCGATCGTTTTTTGAGTCTTGAGTTTGATATGTCCTGGTTTCACTTGATTTCCCTTTCTTCTTTCAATCCACGTGTATTGCATGCCACGTCTTTGAACAAATAAATATTAAGCTAGTGAAGAAATAACTGGAGGATTATGAGGTATCCGGAAAGTTCTCGGAGTTTTGTGTCACTATTTTCATTCGAATATTATTAAATGAAAATCCGAGACCGCTCGACAAATCAATCAAGTGTGGGAGCCTCATAGTGTTGGAGAGAGCACTGTGCTCCAGTGGTTCAGTAAATTTCGGACCGGAGATTTCAGCCTCGAAGATGACCCTCGTAGCGGTCGACCTAGAGCAATCCTGGACGACGAGTTGGAGGAGTTGGTGGAAGCTGAACCATCCTAAACAGTTCGCGAGATCGCGGAAGAGCCAGACCTCAGTAAAACTGCTGTTGCGTATGCTTTGAAACGCCTTGCAAAGATGAAAAAGCTCGAAAAATGGGTGCTCATGAGTTGAGTGAGCGGCAAAAAATTGTCTCGTTTCAAGATTTGTTCTTCACTACTTTTACGCAACAAAACTGAGCCGTTTTTGGATCGAGTCATCACCTGTGATGAAAAGTGGATTCTGTATGATAACAGAAAACGTTTCGAACAATGGTAGGACGCCGACGAACCCCCTAGGCATTTTCTAAAAGCGAGCCTCCACCAAGAAAGGTAATGGTCACTGTGTGGTGGTCGGCGGCTAGTGTGGGCCATTCCAACTTCTTGGCGTCAGACCAAACGTTCGCAGCAGAGTCCTATTGTAAGGAAATTGACGAAATACACCGAGAATTGCGTCAGCTTCAGCCAGCATTGATCAACTGAAGATGCCCTTCGAAAATTGAACGAATTAAGGGTTGCAGTTCTGCCTCTCCTGCCATATCCTCCAGATCTCTCACCAACCGACTACCACCTTGTCAAACACTTTTAGAACTTTCTCGCTGGTAAAACCTTTACCAATCAGGACCAGGCCAAAACGGCTTTTGTGGATTTTGTCGAACCCCAACCACCTAATTTTTTTCGTTGATGGAATAAGTCGAGTGGCGACCCTTTGGCAAAGGTGTGCTGATTCGAACACATTCGAACATATTTCGACTAAATCCGATAAGATTTGAGAAAGTCATGGTAGTTCAAAGTGGAGCACTCAAAGCACTGTTAACCTTCCGGACAACCTAATAGAGACAAAACCCCCGTTGTGCATAAATCTCAGTAAGTAGCATTTCTACTACCACTCATGGAAACATTCCCAGGATCAAGACAGGTGCACGACACATTTTCTTCAAAACGAAAAACTCTTTGCGTCGGAACACTTCACAATGCATCTCGTCATTGTTCTGGCTAAAGGAATAGAAATGTTATCTTATTGAAAAGTGTGCATCTTCATAGGATGTTTATAGGGGGTTTTCATACAAACTTTCTTAACACGCAAAAGCACTCTACATTAAGAAAGTGCCTTTGTTCAAAAAGTTCTATTTACATATTTCCACTTCACGTACGTTTACTTTCGCTTAAAAGGCCTCCAGTTTTAAATGAGTAATGTTCCAATTTAGTTTAGTAACATCAAGGAAGCCATAAAGAATGGGTTCCAACAATGAACGGTTGAAATTCTGTTTCGTATGAGTTTATGCGTTGGCTTTTCAACCGAAGATGACAACGAACTTTCGGTTTGCCCTAGTGGGATAAATGTTTAATTCAAGTGAAAAGGTTCCCTCTCAGCCGAGTCATCGCTTCTAGGCTACTGTATGTCTTACAGTATGAACGTTCATGTGAAGATCTGTAAGAGCACAAGTGTTCAGACACGGCGAACGGTAACTTTACGCTCTGACTTTGTCACTTTCACTGGTAGGCGACGACGACGACGACGGCGATCGGGTGCGGGCACCCGGCGCACCACACCGCTCTTGCTTTCCGGGATATGCTGCGGGCGGGTCGGTTTCGTCGTCGATACCAGTTATTCTCGATCTCACTTATCGTGGTCATCATTGCGGTATATAAGGCGTTCGTGTTGACCGGGTTGATCGTCAGAGCCCTGCACGATGGATCAGAAGGAGACCGAGGAGCAGCGCCAGATGCGGCGCGTAGCGTTCTTCGCCGTCGTCATCTCCACCGCGGCCGTCATCGCCAGCGTCGTCACACTGCCGATGCTCTACAGCTACGTGCAGTCGTTCCAGAGTCATCTCATCGTCGAGACTGAGTTCTGCAAGGTTAGTCTTTTTCTCAAAAAGTCCTTCGACTGTGAAAAATTCTTCAGAAGTACATTCCCTGTTGTTCAGAGTCGAGCCAGAGACATGTGGGTAGAGATGCAAGTGCTGCACAAGGCAGGAGTTCCGCGATCAAAGAGAGAGGCGGCCGGCACATGGCTGTTCGGACAGTTTGTTCCAGACGGTGGAGCCGGCGGAGGAGGCCACTACGTCGGTGGACCCACTCCAGCTAACACCTATGCAACCGGCGCCGGCGCCGGTGGTGGCGGTGGAGGCGGTGGAATCCATGGAGGAGGTGGTGGTGGACTTGGTGGCGGAGCTGGAGCCGTCTCCATTGACCTCGGACCAACCTGCTGTCCATGCCAACAAGGTAAGCCTCCAGGACTTCGTTGAATGAACGTGCTGTAGCAACAACTTATTTATTCAGGTCCTGCTGGTCCTCCTGGCCCACCGGGAGACGACGGACATCCTGGAAACGATGGACAGGGTGGCTCACAAGGAATACCCGGCAAGGAAGGCTCAGTTCTCCTCTCTGCCCTTCCACCAAGCGAACCGTGCCTTATCTGCCCAGCTGGACAACAAGGAGCTGTCGGTATGCAAGGACCAAGGGGACCCCAGGGACCCAAGGGCAAGTCTATGGAGCGAGCACCGGACGGCAAGGCAGGAGAGACGGGAATGATCGGACCAAACGGACCACCCGGAGTTGTCGGCGAGCCTGGCCCAGCCGGACCACAAGGACAGCCCGGTCGCGTCATTCAAGTTAATGGAGCCGCTGGACCTGCCGGTGCACCTGGACCTAAGGGACCTGTCGGACCCAAGGGAATACCTGGAGTCGGTGGCATCAACGAATCTGGCGAACAAGGACCGGCTGGTGACACTGGCAGTCCTGGTCCAGCTGGAGCTCCTGGACCCCACGGACCACCCGGCCCACAGGGACCATTCGGTAAGGATTCCAAAGACTAAAGTAGACGACGATAGCATTCTAAATGTCCACCGTTTTCAGGAGAAGAAGGCTCGTGTGACCACTGTCCTGAGCCACGTACGCCACCTGGCTACTAAATCAACGGAGCGGAGGCAGCCGTTGAGGTCCTACACGGTCCTTCCGACGGTCCTCTCATGACTCTGTCGCCGGCTTGACCGGTGTCTCTTCATGCTGCATGTATATACTCCCCAAGATCACGATCGCGACACGAATAATAATAAATCACATTGCTCCGCTGTTCTTTACATGACATCGAGATTATGGAAAGAATTCGGGGGTATAAGAGCAACAGAATTGTGGCTCGAACGATGACATCTTTATGAGCTTGGCCCTGAGCGAACCACTCAGATAATTGTTGGCGACTAGTGCCATAGGGCGCAACGGGTTACGCCCACTTTTTACACCTTAGCGAGAAAATGAGGGTCTTAGCGATGGGCGGGCAATGGGCGGGGTTTGTCCACTAAATCTGGAAAATGTGGTCCCCTCCTGATTTTTATGGCTTTCGGGGAGTCAAATTAGCGAGTCTGCACTTCTGCGTCGAATTGACGGAGAAACGTAGACATTTGGGCACCGACAAAATGACAAATAGGGGGCGAGTACGGATTTGGGAAGCTAGAAGATGACAGGTAGGGGGCAAATCTGGACTTTCTTGGCCCGGCTAATTAGGGCGCACTGTAGCGCACGACCTGTAGGTAGACGGGCCTGTGGTGGCCAATTGAAAGGCCAGCACAAAGGCTTGGAACAGGCCATGTCAAATGCGAAGAAGTTAGCCGTAAGCATGTCGCTTCAACCCTATAAAGTTCAGTGCTAGATTTTAAGGAACGGACCGCATAGGAAGACGGTCCAAGCACCGTGTCTGAGCGTAGTCCTCCGAGAGACCACAGGAATCAGCGCAGGACAGACGAGAGATGCGGGACATTGACAACCCCAGTTCAAAATGCGAGTCTGCGGTAGGGCTTGAACTTTTGGGTTATATAGGGTGTCTCAATAAATGCATACACTGTTTGAAAGGTGATAATTGTGCTCACAGCAAAGTTACCGAGAAGGTTAAGGGCTGATATGAAAGCCTAAGGAAATACAAATATTATGACATATAAGCGGCATGGAATGCGCCAGGCACTCGTCTGAAAGCTTGCGTTTTACACTTGAGTGATTGTGTTTCGCTTGAATACTTGTTGTAATCTCTCCACAAAATGGACGTATCGATTCATGGGCGCTTCTTTTAAAGTCTAAAACTTAAAAACCCACCACGGTTTGCAAAAAATGCGGGGTATCTTAAGAAGAGGGTACTATTTGTAAGGTTTTAACATTGCTGCTAGTGAAGCTTTTGAAGATGTTTTGAAGTAATATAAAAGCGCAGAGTAACAGGATTTCTGTGGCGTGTAAATAGACAAGATTGCTCTGTGCTCTCGTCTGAAACCTTGCATTTCTGACACGATTGATTGTGCATGGGCCGAATGCTTGTTACAAACTTGCTACCACTTGGCCATATTAACTTGTACTGTGCTTCTTTTAATGTTTAGAATTTGACAATTACGTGAAACACAGGTGACATGCGAGTTTAATGATAGCACAATATAAATGTGGACAGGAGCCCAATTTTCCAAGAAGGATTCTGCGGGGTGAGATGGAGCAACATTCAAGCTGAATGGAGAGGCCAATTGGCATAAATACAGCTAATTGGCAGCTTAAAACGATGAAAGAAACACAGCACGGTTAACGTGGCCAGGTAGTAACAAGATTGTAACAAGCATTCAATCAGTGCACAATCAGTCGAGTCTGAAATGCAAGGTTGGCGGAGGCATGGCGCAACCTTGACTATTTACACTCGCAGAAATCTCGTTACTTGTGCTTTCGTATAAATTTCAAACATCTTCAAAAGCTTCACTAGCAGCAATGTTAGAACCTTTCAAACAGAACCTGCATTTTTGAGATACCCTGCACTTTTGCAAGTCGTAGTGAGTTTTTGAGTTTTAAACTTTAAATGAAGCACAAATCAATCAAAACGGCTTCTTTGTGAAGAAATTAAAACAAGTGTTCAAACGAAACACAATCAATCGAGTGTAAAATACAAAATTTCAGACGAGAGCATTGTGCGTTCCATGCCGCCCATATGTCAGAAAATTTCTATTCCCTCAAGTTTCATATGAATTTTTAACCTCCTTAGTAACCCTGCTGTGAGCAAAGTTGTCACGTATATGTATAGGCACACTCTTGTGGTTGACTTTGGGGTCACTGGATGTGTCATGAATGCATCAGAGGCTTTGCGTGCGGCTGTTTGAACGTCGTGCCTCAGAATCTTCAACTTTCCTTACCTTTGTCCTGGACGTAGGTCTACATCTACGATTTGAAATACCGTGACAATCAATCAGCAAGCAGCGGTAAAAATTCGCAAATGAATGTTGACCAGCGAAGCAGAATAAACAAATTTTTAATTTTTACATTTTCTTTTGAATCTCATAAGATAATCGAGAAGAAGAGAGAAAAAGAAAGATCAAAATGGAAAATCTGTATTCTTTTGTTACAGCTTTATGGGCCCTAGAGTTGAACGAACCGGGGGGGGGCAGATTCAAGTAGTGAAGGTGGACGCTTTATTTATCAATGCAACTGCTCTAACGCAGAAAAATTGTGCCTGACCTGCTTTTTGCAAGATGGATCCCTGTTTAACTTTTTATAACCTCTTTTCGTATTTGAATTAATTAAAGGATAAAGGACGGCGCTTTTCAATTTCTTTTTGGATTTGCCACGTACTCTACTTCTAGATTTCGTGGAGGCGAGTTGAATGCGTATTTGGACATATAATGACTTGCGGTGGCCAGCCGATGAAGTCAGCGCTTTTTCCTTCCCAGACGAGTCTGGTACCAATTCACCTACCTGGAAGAGATAGAAGACTTGGTTGGCCTGCGTGCGAAATCCGAACCAAAAAACTTTTATCGGGTGCACGCGACAGCCAGCATCGCCTCCGACTGCACTATACGCGCCCACGAATCAATTATTGTTAAAAAAAATTAGATTCGTTAACTGAGCCTATGCCAGTGGGAATTTTAAAGAAAAAAATCATTGCGCTTTGTTATGCTCTTTAAGAGTAGAGTTCCTTGACCCCAAATACCTACCCTTCACGGAATGGATCCTATCGTAGCCTAGAGCAATAGAATCCCTGAGTGTCTCCTTCTATGTCAGAATCAAGATGTTTCTTGAAGTGGTCGCCCAGTTTCCACAATGTATTCTGATTCTCAGGATTGGCATGGTGGACCACGCCAGATATGGTGCATTCCCTTTCTCTACCATCTGGGGAGGCCACACAAATACATAGACGCCCTGCAGAAATGACCATGAAGGCGGATGCGACTTAGCTTTTGCTTCAGGCGACTGGGTGGGAGATCCACGGCAGTAACTGAGCTATCCGACCTAAATTTCCGCAGACACTTCCGAATGGAAGCGCTCACTCCATCGACGATCAACGCACTAGAAATGGAATTTTAGATGGAATAGACGCCCATTTCCCGTCACATAGGGGAATCGGTAGGAGGATGGAGGAGGGTGGAAGAAGCTGTTACTAAAGGACTAAATCATTGTAATTGTAATTAGAAATACAAAAAAATGAAATCAGACTCTATCAACCGGTCGAGTGCTTCTATGAATTGAATTCGAGTCTAGAATGGAGTTTTGAAACGGGACGAGAAGGCTTCTGTAACACAACCTTTTTAAAGCTGTCGGGAAGCTCCGTTTCGAGACTTTACTAAACTTCGAAAAGGCTCTTCACGTTAAATTTTTTGCTTACTTTTCGCGTTATTGCTGGTTCGCTTCCCTGCTGTGAGATAAGTATTCTGTTTGGGAGACTGCATTGTGTCGCGGTCTGAATCGGGGCTTTAATTTTTGGTCGACATTCGATGTGAATTTTTTGCGTCATTATTGTCTCTAAAGGGGCGGCGCCCCGTGTGTAGCGCAGTCGAACGAGGTGCCGGCTGTCGCGTGCACTTGATACTAGATTCTCCGTTCGGATTTCCCACCTAGGCCAACCAAGCCTTCTATCACTCCGTAGTCGGTGAATTAGTATTACACTTTTCTAGTATGGATAAATCACTGACTTGTCCATCAGCTGGACACCGCTAGTCAATGTCAAATTCCCATTCAAATTGCCTCCACGACTCTTCTGGATGTAGAATGCTTCGCGCATCCTGAAAGGGATTGAGTAATGCCGTCCTTTATTCTTTATTTATTGTTAATCGAACCTAGAATGTGTTCCGTAGTTTTTAAAGTCTAAAATGGTGTTTTTGAGGTCGCAGAAGAGTCTCAGGGATATGATTTCCCAAGCTGGGCCTTCTGTTCACGCTGGCAATGCCAGCTCTGTTAAACGGTGAGAATCTGGTCGTGAATCCGCTGTACTATTAGGTTGTCTCATAAGTCCTTGCAGTTTTTCTTCAACGATTCACTGCAGATTTCGACGGCGGTCTCTTGCGTAGTTCTGCATAGCTTTCGAAAAAGAATGATTTGCTCTATCAGAACATGTATTGCATTTCTTTTTCCATAATGAATTTTGTCAATTTTTAGGTCGTTGAAGTGAAAAAGTGAAAAAGTAGCCATTTGCGCACTTTTTCTCTCCGCTTAGGTTTGTAATTTTTGTGCAGTTTTTTTGTGCATTTGGAAGACAATGTTCTGCACTACAAGATAATGTGTTAGTGCTATTTGCTCATTTGTCCTTTATTGATTTTTAGGTCATCAAATTGGGACGTCCGAAGGAGGATGGTTATTTTTGCCGACAGCTCCTGCTCTGTGGTTGTATTTTTTGGGTTGGTGTTATATGTCATTCAAAAGAGAATGTCTTGCTCTATAAGAAAGTGTGTCGCGTTTATTGATTTCTATTGAATATCAACAAAATGCCAAAAAGAGAAAAATCGTCTTCACCAACAACTCTTTCTCCTTGTTCAGTTGTTGATATTCGACAGAAATCAGCGTGAGTCAATAAACGCGACACAAATTCTTGCTGAGCAAGACATCCTCTTCCAAACGACGTATAACACCAAGCAAAAAAGTCTAACGACAGAACCGGAGTTTTGGTAAAAATTCGGACGGAAAAGTCGGACGTCCCAATTTGATGGCCTAAAAATCAATAAAGGACAAGTGAGAAAATAGGACCAACACATTTTCTTGTAGTACAGAACATTGCTTTCCAAATGCTACGCAAAAAATTCCAAACCTAAGCGGAGAGAACAAGTGCGCAAATGGCTACTTTTTCACTTTTCACTTTTCACTTCAACGACCTAAAAATTGACAAAATTCATGATGAAAAAAGAAATGCAACACAAGTTCTGATAGAGCAAATCATTCTCTTTCGAAAGCTATGCAGCGCTATGCAAGAGACCGCCGGCTAAATCTGCAGTGAATCATTGAAGAAACTGCAAGAACTTATGGGACAACCTAATACAAACACCCCGTCATCCTGCAACGAAAAAAGATAGGCTACTGTCCTCTAACCAGCTACTATTAGATATTAGACAACGGCTGTCATGCGATCCTCGCTTACAGGAGTGAAACTCCTCGCGAACAGAGATTTTGCTTTGAATCAAATAAAAATCGCGATATCTTGAACAAGAGCATGGCACAATCTCTTCTTTTGCCACTTTTGGTCTTCCTGTTCTTTTAACAAACTTTGAAACATTATTTTCCCCCAAAACAAATCTTTTATAGCTTTTCTAACAATGTGCTCACCTCACTTATTTGGTAGGTGAATTAAACGTTTAAAGCTCGAAAGAATGTCATAGTGAAATGTTCCTTAAACAAAAAATTATTCCAACATTTTTGGAGAGTATCTATGTAGTTTAATGCTGAAGAAGGTTCGATCTGGAAGAGTTCGGTTTGATTTCAAATGTCTTAGGTCAACTTGAAAGAGTGTCCAATTTGACTTGAAAAATGTCAAGTTTGAAGTGAAAAGTGTCCAATTTGATTTGAAGAGTGTCCAATTCGAAGAGAAAATGGTGTATGAACAAATATGACGCTCTAGGCTTTGAACAATGTGCAGGCAACGATGTAGGTGATTGTCCCCCTTGTTGTGAGAGCATCGGGCTTCAATATCTCCAATGTCTCCTCTGGTTGTTACACACACCTTCGTCAATGCAACAACCGCAAGCCATGTGATGACCCTTACAATAACAACGCACCGAAAATAGCCATGGCTCTGAACACTGAATCGTAGCCGTCAAAGGGTAACAACATCCCCCTTGTTTGAAGAGAACCCTTCAGTTATATGGCTGGAGTTGCCGACAGACACCCGTGGACGAACGGCCGGTGCCCACATAGGTGATTGATGAACCTGATGTTGAGGTTTACAATCGCGCGTGTCGGTCTACATCTGAGAGCGATAGCGATGACAACGGAAGAAACCCCGAACGAAAACGTCAGGCCAAAGTATGTATCGAATTTCCATCTGGGGCACTTCTGGCTGGCAGAAACCACACACATTCGGAGCTGTAAAACAATCTTCTTATAGCGTTTTCTGCTTCTCCTAGTAGACTCGCCTCTTTTTTAACATTAAGCGAGCCTTTACATTAGGCAGGGTTTTATACCAGTTTCAAGTCGAATTGGACACTCTTCTAAGCAAGCTTTAAAACTTTTGAAATCACAGCGAAATGACCTTCAGACGAACTCTTCCAAATCGAAACGATTTTCAGGGAGGTTCGACTGCGGACTCATTCAGATGGTTAGAATAATTTTTTTGTTCAAGGAAAATTTGGTATAACATTCTTTGAATTTTTTGTGTGCCTGCCCACTAAGTGTAATAGTTTTATAAAATTTTTATTTTTAGAGAAGTAAGAATAAATTAAAACTTGTGTTAAGGCACAAGAAAGAAGTATCATGAAGACCAGATCGCGCCATGCCCTCAAAAAGTTCGCCGCAACTTTTATTTGACCGATGGTATGCCTTAACACAAACACAATGCCACTTACATGAACCATCAAAGTGAGGATATATGTGCTCTTTATAACTGTCTATGTTGTATCGTTACCAGGTGTCAAACTCCTTTCAAGCAGAAATTGTGCTGTCAATCAATTGAAAATCGCGACGCCCTGGACGATGGAATGGCCCAATCTTTTTTGCGTAAAAAAGGCCATCTTCCATCTCTCTAAAACAACTTTTAAACCGTTATTTTTTCTCAAATATAAAAATTTTATGAACTTTCAAACAACGTGTCCGCCTTTTGAAGAGCCTCTAGTTTAACGTAAAAGACGCTCATTTCAAATTGGAAGAATTCGCTTTGATCTCAAAACAATTAGGCTAGCTTGTACAATTTGACGTGAAAAGTGTCCAGTTGGACGTGAAGATGGTATATGCCGAATTTCTAGGTAAATTCACTGAGTAAAAAGGAACAGCAGTGAAGGCTGCGTCAAAATAGTGTGCTTAGCGGCTCGATGTTGCGATATTCCCCCGCAGGTTGCGAATGTGATCTCGAACACCACGCGCACGGGTAGTTGTCGGAAAGAGTTTAGCGCCCGACTGAGCAGTGCTGTTGCTTTCCTCCATTATAACCGAAGAACCCTTTCGAATCTACTTCGGACTTCATTCAACTGTATCACCTGTGTCACATGTCTTGACGTTGACCATCGTGTTGCTCAAGCGGCAACGTCTCCACTCGCCCTTTCGTCTGCCAGAGTGCTCCAATGGATTTCTCTTGTAAGCTGTCACAACGATGTTTTGTTGCGATCAAAACTTCTAGCGCCAGGCGGGTCTCGAACTCGCATCTCCCTCTGATCGGGCAGGAATACTCTACGCCTTTACACCCCCGGCGCCGTTTGATCAAACGCAACATCCACACCTCGTGCGTGGGATCGATCAGCACTCACCCGTATCCGGTATGAGCTGGCCGCTGATATCAGCATGGAACCAATTAAGCTGATGGTCTTGATAGAAACAATCCAAATCAGTTTCATTGAGCCTCAAGTGGCTGGTATCGAGGTTTGTTTCTATCAAGACCATCAGCTTAACTGGTTCCATGCTGATATCAGCGGCCAGCTCATCCCGGATACGGGTGAGTGCTGATCGGTCCCACGAGGTGTGGATGTTGCGTTCGATCAAACGGCGCCGGTGGTGTAAAGGCGTAGAGCATTCCCGCCCGGTCAGAGGGAGGTGCGGGTTCGAGTCCCGCCTGGCGCTAGAAGTTTTGATCGCAATAAAACATCGTTGTGACAGTTTACAACCTCGAACCAGCCACTTGAGACTTAAAGAAACTGATTTGGATTTCCCTTGCTCAAGGTAGGTGGAGAGCGTGACGTAGTTCGTCAGAGCTTTCACAAAGGAGTTCGACTAACATGTTGGTGGGTATCGTGTTATCCGTTGACATTCCGCGGAATCCAGTCGGTGGTGCATAGATCCGACGGTTGTGTTACAATACGTGATCGGCCCACCTAATGTTCGACGAGTTTGCTCATGCGACAATATCTCTGATTTTCGAACTTCGGAGGCCCTTCCTCGCTTTTCTGGACCATGTTCGAGCATCGTCCTCTCCACTTCTCCTTGAAAGGTGACTAGACGTCCGTTAGCGCAGGAAGAACGCCCGGCACGGAGCCGGACGTTCTTCGTCTTCTTCACAAGTCATCAAAGGCTTTAAATGAATAGTTAGAGTTTCCTAGACTTTGGCTTTCTAAGTACGCGTTCAGCAGCATCAAAGACGACTTTTAAATTCGATTGTGGGAAAGCTTGGAGATTCCACATCACATAGCTCGAGCCCACCAACTACCACAACAAACCACTCACAAAGATCTCATTGTCAACAGGGTTAGAATGGTTCGATTAGGGGATTTCATATCTCCTGAAGAGCACCCTCGAAAACGTGAGAGACGTGAAATGAATGGGAGAGGAGATCGACGGCCGGCTACTCCCGCTCGTTCGCCTCGCTGACTACACGGTGCATTAGCCATGCGGCGAAAATGCTGGCCGACTTCTGTCGTGTACGTGGGAACGTCGGACTGCAGCTGAATCTTCCGAGGACGATGCTCTTGAGGAACGGACGAGTTTCTGATGCCCTACTGTCGCTCAACGGAAACAACATCTCCGAATGTTCCAGCTAACTCAACATGGCCAACGACCTAGCGCCGGACCTGGGCAGGAGGAAACGAACGGCTTCGGGATAACCGCTGAACTTGTTCGGCATAATATAAATGGAGACGTACGCTTGTATCCGCTCTCGAAATTCGAAGCTAAGTAAGACAAGTGGTGCAGGTGTCTTGCCATCTAAAGAACATTGCACAGTTTAGCCTTTCATACACGCCTAGTTCGCGCTAAAATTTATAGCTTTCTTGTTTTGTTTTTGTCGACTAAATTTTTAAAAGAAAAACTGAATTTTGGTGGTTCCAGACATGAGTTGAACAGGCATAGGTTTTCCGTCTACGTGAGGACGGCGCTACTTGTCTATTGCTTGGCAAGCGTTCAAGGCCAACACGAAGCATCACCTCATCGTCGTTTACATTAGGCATTTGCGGATGAGAGAGGTAGAAACAGAGTAGAGTATAAAGGACAAAATGCGGAGTTAATGAACCATTTTCTGGATACGCCATGCATTTTAACTTTACGGGATGTCGTGGTGGTCATTTGAATGTGTAATTGGCCTATACAATGACTTGCGGTAGTCAGCCGACGAACAGGTCAGAATTTTATCTTTTTTAGACAAGTCTGGTGCCAATTCACCGAAAGATGGTAGGCTGGTTTGGCTTGGAAATCCGAACCAGGGGCCTGGTATAGGGTGGACGCGACAGCCGGCACCTCCTCCGACTGCGCTACTAAGTGTCTTGTAAATAGTACAAAACGTATTGCTGACCTCATTCGTGTACGGAACAGCAGTCTATAGAGCAGTGACATTATTGGACCTAACCACTGTAACTGTTTATCGTAAAATGAACAATGGCGCAAAAATAAAATAAATGAAAAGAGGGGTAATGACAAATACGCATTTTTAAATTGCCCTAATTATAGAAGTGGAATTCGTGACATGCCGAGCGGGATCAAGGAGGTCACTCATCGCTCATGTGATTATCATTAAAGTCTTGTTAAACGGTCAACGAGAGCGAGGTGGCGCAATCGGAGGAGGCGCCAGCGGTAATCTAAAAACCATTTTTTGTAGGATGTCGACCGAAATTTCAACCGCAATTTACAATTCTCGCATCAAATTGGGCACTCAACATCAAACTTACCAAACAACAAACACCAATGCCGAGATTCGAGATAGTCGCACCTGACATTAGACACTCTTCGTACTTATCAAGCTTGATGCTCTTGAAATCTAGATTAACGTCTTCGAAGTAGAAACAAGCTTTCTCAACAGATAAACCTTTCGAGAATTTTGAATAATTTTTTTTTGTTCAGGAAAAATTTATTACAGTATGGCTTTCTTTGAAAAATTTTGTATTTGTTGTTTTTTGTTCTATACGTATACGTTTTATATATACATACATTTTACACATATAATTGGTCTTATTAGGGTGCCCCATAATTTTCTGGGCTATCATACCATTTTTATTAAAACTTATTACAACAAGATCATGACAAAGGGTAGTCAATCGACATATTCTCCATCTGTGGCTACAACCTTTCTCTAACGATTGGGTAGTGAGTTGATTGCATTCTCCCAGAAAGAAGCTGGCCTACGGCCGATCCATTCGTCGATTGCGCACTGAACCTCTTGACATTGCGAGCATCGTTTGTTCATGGAAAGAGGAGCAAGACCTCTAATGCTGCATAGTCATAAGAGCTGATATCTGATGAATATGCAGGATGTGCCACAATTTCGATAGACTCCTTTCTCATCGCCTCTTGCGTTCGCTCCGCTCGATGCGGTCGTGCATTATCCACTGACACATGAATAGTACCGAATCTCGAGTACTTCTCAAGCAACTGACGCTCCATTTCCAACACATCTTGAATGAACAAGTCTGCTGTAATCGTCTGTTCATCTGGTAAAAGCGAGTAGTTCACGACTCCTAACTCGTGAACCAACATGAAAGCAACATCTTCTTTGAGCAGCAAAATGCTGAACGATTGAACCAATTTTCACACGCTGACTTGCTGCAGAGATCTGGACCTAACAAGGCAACGATAGCTTTGTGAGCAGCGTACGCAGACAGTTCAGAACGAAAGTGATGAAGAAGCAAGTCGCGATTTCGGCAGTCGGTAATTTCATTTTCAAGAAATTGCCAAAGTGTGGGCAGTAGGCCGACAGAGGTAGTCGGTATGCTGTTGTGAAACATAATTGAATCGTCTTGTTGTGCCAAGAGAACATCCCGTTTTGGATCTTGTTTAAAGAAGTTGTAACGCGCCAAACACTCATGCTTCAAATGGCCCAGAAAATTATGGGACACCCTAAATGTAACAGTTGTTTTCAATGTGCTGTTTGCCTGTGTTACTCTATGCAGAGGAATCTACTTCAATCAAATAAAATCGCGTGGATCCAACCAAGTGCAGTGGAGCGATCTCTTCATTGAAAACACTAAGTGAATGCTGCCTTTTTTGTGCTTATAACCAAACTATGAGTTTTCCTTAAAAATAAAATTTTTATGAAATATCAAACGTTAAAAATTTTCCGCCGTGAGCGCGGCGGTCTTTGCCGCATGCGTGGCGGGCCGTCACCTACGCAGCGCTCCTGGGTGGACAATGATGTGAAATTTGAGCTCTAACAAACTGCCTAGTTGCGCTATTGTAAACTGTATCTAAATATGTAACTTGTAGAAATGAAGCTTCATGACATAAAGGAATTCTAAATCTTTTCACAACGAAAACGATTGCATATATAGTCGAGCAATACATTTTGGCGCATCTCAAAATGCAATGGTCGAATCCGTACGTTATAATTTATCCTTTTATCATGTGGTCGATCAGAATATGCCCAAGCTTCAGTGACAACAGCGACCATTCTGAGCAATTGCCTTTGGAGCAGAGCTCTTCTAACGGTCCTTTAAACCTGGCGTAGTGGCTTCAGACTGTTTCGCTGCCATTGCTGCTCCACTGCCAAATCAGTAGAGGGGTTTACTACTGTTTTCGGTGGCGATAACAGCTTCATGGCGGTATTTGGCTCGCTTTTGCCGTTTACCTCCGACAGCAGACCGGGCGGGGGAATCGATTCCCGACGTCGGTCGGGTCTGCTGAAACTCCGCCCTTGCCCGAGTTCACAACCCTCGGCCGTCGCGCCGTCTTCAATTCTTCTGCAAACCACGACGGTCACAGCGATCATGAGCAGTCAGATCGGCACTGGTAAGGCTTGGACAGCCCTAAAATTATTTTTCATGCTCTACTTCATTCCTTTGAATTTTTTAAAATTTTATATTTTAAATATAATTGCGTTCTCGAGTAGTTCCATGTTTCAAAGTCTTCTCTTCGTTTCATTCACTCTTACTCCAAGTGTTCCAATAGTTCAGAAATTAGAAGCCTGCTTCGTGACCTTGGCCACTCGCTTTCTTCGTTGTTCCACGACACGGCAGTCAGCGTCGGGCAGCGACAGATGTTTGACTTTGCTGGCGAAAACATTGCACTCTATGGACGGGAGTGCCTATAACAGCTGAGAGAGCGTAGTCTATTCATTAGAAAGCTTCGCTATTGAATTGCGACTTTCACTGAGCGATTTTATTGTAGCAAGATTCACTTTCTTAAACAGCTAACGCGCAGTTCCAGACTAGTCTGGGAAGGATAAAACACTGACTTGTTCATCGGATGAGCACTGCTTTGTAGGTGATTACAAGGCCATTTGAGCGTTCAAACAGTATCCCGTAGAAGTGGAATGCATGGCGAATTCTGAAAAGGGATTGATTAACGCCGTCCTTTGTCCTCTGTCCATTATGAGATTTCTTCAAGTTTTCGTTCTGTCCTCATAATGATTGCCTATCTATTTCCGTCGCATTTTTTACTGTCAGGTTATCTACTTCTCTACTTCCTTTATCTTCGTGAAGTTCAATTTATTTACACAATTTTTGAAACTGGCCAGTTTTTAAAAGCGCGAAAAGCACAATCAACTGGATTTCAAGGTCATAGGAGAATCTCAGAGCTGCATTCAGCGGTAGTTGTCAAGATGCAAACAGGTTTGTCTAGGAAGGGCAAAACGGTCCATCAACTACCATTGTCGTTACTGCACAGAGGCCAAAGAAATGTTGTGGCTGTTTGTGAAATAATTTGGAAGCGGAGTGCATAGCTCGTCCCCAAGAGATTTATTCAAGCTGATGGCTACTGTTTTGCTTCCTTAATGAGTGGAAGGATAAAATTGGGCGTTAGTCGATATCTCTGCAGGGTGCGCCACGCGTTCTTCTTTGCAGGGATATCGTGGAGGTAATTTGAATGCATATTTGGCCTGAACAAAACTTGGCCTGCCGATCGAAAAGTTATCCCTTTCCATTATGAGTCTGATACCAATTGTTCTACCCAAAGGGATGGAAGGGTTGGTTAGCCTGGGCGTGAAATCGCAATTAAGAATCTACACTCTAAAAAGCGATTAAGTCGTGGCTCATGGCATAGGATATTGAATGCGACGCATTTTTTGTTGCCGCTGTTGCATTCATTTCGCTGAGCCGCCTCATTTTTGCGCATTCTATTAATTTTTTTGTCCTTGATAAGCCATTTCTTTCTATCCTTTAATTGAATTTTAGCTATTTATGACGTTCCCATTGAATCAATGGCAACAACTCGTCCTCAGAACCTTTAATAAATTCATATCGGTTGATCTTCTTTTGCTTACATGTTTTTTCACCCTGGTTTATTCGAAATATTATCTTCTGAAAAATGCAGCTGGAAGCACAAGGTAGGGTTTTTGCTGCGTGGTACAGGCGGTGATTCCTTGCACGTTTTCAGGCCAAGTAAATTCCCCTCTCTGTTCATTACTCGAAGTGGGAAGCCTTTTTTAATCATAATCTGAACACATTATGAATCACAATTGGTAGGCTTAGATGTCTTTGTGAGGTGGCTGCGTCAGGACACTGAAATCTTCTAAATGCAATACAAGCAAACTTCTGAACAGCATTGTTGGGGCAGTGGCAGTGCAGTCGAAGGAAGTACCGGCTGTGCACCCGATTTTAGGTTCTTCGTTCAGATCTCTCGCTCAGGTCCACCAAGCCCTCCATCCCTTTATGGTCGGTGAATTGGTGCCAGACTTGTCTGGAAAGGATAAAGCGCTGACTTATTTATCGTCTGGCCATCGCAATTCATTGCATAGTCTAAATACACATTCAGATTGCCTCCACGACACCATGTAGAAGTACAGGGTGCGTAAAAAGTATTGATGCAGTAAATGGCGGTTGTGGAAATAGTATTACGCAGTAAGTTTTAAAATATTCATTTCAAAAATATGGAAAATGATCTTGCAAACACGACAGAATAAGTCGTAATTGACATCGGCTCCTTGACTGTGAATACAGGAGCGAAAACGACGGAGAAATTCATGAGCACGCGCCGCTAGTACTCGCTTGGATTTCGTCCCGTGCTTTTAACAGGGTAGTCTTCTGCGACTGGTCACTTCTGTTGAAAGTGACCCAGACCTCATTCTCCAAAATCGCCTAAAAAGAGCAATCCAGCGGATTCACGTTTAAGCTGTGCTCGTTTGAGAAGCTGTCCACACCTGCGCGCGTTATCTGTTTGCCGTTATCGGACAGAGAGTGATAATTTTGGATTTAAACGTTATTGTGCTTGGACATCTTGTAATCATCATCTGTTATTACAGAGCAGTGGCTGACGTTTGGGTTGCTGACCTCTTTCCTCACCAACCGTTTCGAACAGCGCCAAATTCTCTTGTTAAGGAGGTATTCAGCTGTCTAGGTAACAGACAAAAAAAGGGCCACCGTAACGGTGACGATCATGTTTCTTCAGTTTTCTCATGAGTGCTTTTTGAGCACAATACAGACAACAAAAATAACACATAAAAACCTAGAGGGGTAGAAACAGAAAGCTGGAGCTGAAACAAAAAGTAGGTGCGTCAATACTTTTTACGCACCCTGTAGAATGTGTGGCGCATCGCAGAAAAGATTGACTAACACCGCTTTTTATCACTTATGAGGCTATATTCTGCCTTGGCCTTCCCTAATGCGATTAAAAAGAAGGCGCTTAGAAACTCGACGGATCTGATTTGCTGGTTCTTATCATTTGCGCGGAGAAAACTAAGCTTGAACATTGTACAGTGAAAATATCCAGTGTTTATGTCTATGTGATTATTCTGAAATACATTGTGGATAAAAAGTATTGACGAGTCTTCTCCTTATCCTTCACCACAGTTTTCTCTCTAGCTTTAGAGGTTTTTGTGTGTTATTTTTGTTTCTTGTATTGTGATTAATCCTTGTTTTTTGTATTTGTGGATCATTTTCTTAAGTTAACCAGGCCCATATCTTCGTGAGGGTCGCTGAATACGCAAAGGCTAGCGACATAAAAACACTGGACGCTTTAATGACTGCTCCTTATAGAGAAGGACATCGCCTTAGAGGCTCTTCGACGTCAGCTCGTTGGAGTCAAAGGCGCGGCGCACCTCTAAGATTCACGGAATCGTTTGAACTTCGACGTTTTCGTTTTAGCGATGATTCTTCTTTTCAAAGAAAGGCTTACTCATCGCAATTTGAAGCTCTGCTTTCCGATGCCGTTGTTCCGTTTCGACGTCTTATCACAATGTAAACAGACGTTGATTACTGGTGAACTGCATTCGCTGTGTCAGCACGTCTCTGGCGATGGTAGCGTCTAGTAAACAAATATATCGTCCAGGGATTCGCTGCGCTTAATTTTCAAAAAACGGCTGTCAGTTTCACTTCAGAGAACAGCCTCTTTTATGTTAGTGTCGGAAACAGCTTTATATATGCCATTTTCACGTCGAATCGGCACTTTGCGAATTAAATTGGACAATTTCTAAGCCAGCTTTAAGACTTTTGAAACCGCTCTCCGAAGTCAAAATGACTTGCAGGCAAAGAAGCAAGCAAATAGATCATTAAAAGGTCAGATTGCGCCATGCGCTCAAAAAGTCCGCCACAGAATTTGTTTTGTTATTCTAAACAGAAATTCTATCAGAGAAATTCTTGAAAAAAATATCGACTCTCGGAAGAGAAGAGGAAGAGGGCATAGCGCATAAAAGGGCTTTAAAACAAGCTCTAAGCCATAATTGTTCCTCAAAAAATAAAAATGTTAATAAATTCCAGACAATGTGTTCACTTACTGTGTAGATGGACTAAAACTTCAGCGAGAGTCATACTAAAATTTTCCTTGAACAAAAAATTATTCTAACCTTCTGCGAGAGTCGAGTCTCTAGTTTACTGTAGAGGAAGCGCATTTCAGTATTGAAGAGTTCGCTTTGTTTTCGTATGTCTTAGGTTAGCTTAGTGAAGTGTCCAGTTTGATTTGACAAGTGTCCAATTCGACTAGAAAATTGTATATACTGCTTTTAGAAGAAGGTACTATAGTAAACTGATGTAAAAACGGAGTAAGTAACTTCGTCTCAGTAGTCGGGGTGCTCATTCAATCACCACCAGTTTCTCCTACGTCCGTAAAGGAAGTTTGACCTAAATGTGCTTCAATTAAGAGTTCTGTATGAGCAGTCTGAGCAGAAGTCAGCTTTCATATGCACTCTAAATGGATCCAAGGTTTGCGCCCCGCCAAGGCCAACGAAGCCTAAACCTCGACTAAGCCAAATGCGCACACAAATTACCTCCTTGGCATCCCTTGCAAGTAGAATGTCTGGCGCATCCCACAAAGGGTTAATTAGCGCTGTTCTTCGTCTTTCCTTATCGCACCTAGTTGTAAGAATTTTGTGACCCTGTAAAAAGTGCGGCTACATTTTTTGGGACACTATGTTGTAAATGTTTCTATTTTGGAGAAGGTTGATTTTGCTCAAAGGAGGCAGAGCTGCATCCACAAGGAAATGACATCCCAGAAGCGGTGCAGATAGAACCAATCGAATTTGTGATTCTATTTCCTTAGGAGTTATCTCTACTTTACTTGCATTATATTTATGTTTGTTTTACATCTGTGTTTATTTTTTATCTTTATTTCTACTTTCGAATTAAAATTTGTTAATTTTTATCGATTTCGTTTTTATCTAGAACGTACTGCGTTTTGTAATTTTTATGCTCACATTTGGTCTTCTTCAAATCTTGTGTTCAGAAAAAGTCTGCAACAGCTGCAAAGTCATTTCTGTGGGTTCCTCAAGCTTAGCTAACCAGCACCATCCTGATAGTTCAGGAGTGCATGACGCGGTTGTACTGATGTGTTCTTCACTGAACTGTTTGACAGTGTTTGACAGTATTATAGAGTGATGCCAGGTGCATTGAGAAAGTTTATCTCATAACATTGATGTCCACCAGCTTCTTGTTAAAAAGCCCTGCATTACTTCTTGACGGGCTCCTAGTTTTGTGATGCAGAAGCCTTCCAGTCGTATTGAAGTCCAAGGGGGAGTTGTCCTGTTGCAAAAGTGCCCCGAGCATTGATCACGCCGTCTCTTATGCTTGGGAATGTCACCATTGCACTGCCTATGAAGGCAAATACTATAGGATCTGCAACATGATAAGGACAGGGCAGCCGAAACTGAGAAAGCAGTTCGCCGAACCTAGCGCTGCTACAGTGGCTCTGGAGGCTTCGATAAGATGCTTTCAGCTCGTATGCTAAGATGGCCTAGATAAGATGCTTTCTGCCCTTCAGCTTAGTAGCTTTTTTAAAGTGCAGCACCTCGCTATCATGTATTTGTTCTCTAAACATCTGCTTACTAGGGTTGAAATTGGTCTTCTTCTGTCTGCCACTCGTTTAGAACCAGCATTTTGATTGACTGTTTTCACTTGCTGCAGAGACTACAGTTATGTCCAAATAACCTCGTCGAATATGTGCTTAAATTAATTTCATTTCAATTTGAATATTTAAATTCGAGCTTTTGATGTTGAAGTCAAGTTTTTCGAATAATATTCTGGAATACGAATATTCAGGAAAGAAATTTTTATTTCGAATGTGTTCGATCTGGATTATTCGGAAGAATCACGTTTT
The DNA here is from genome assembly GCA_947359475.1 of Heligmosomoides polygyrus bakeri. Lineage (NCBI taxonomy): Eukaryota > Metazoa > Nematoda > Chromadorea > Rhabditida > Heligmosomidae > Heligmosomoides > Heligmosomoides polygyrus. Next base: position 94,766,514 of record OX375866.1, read on the forward strand.
CGAAAACACCCGAGTTTGACTGCTCAAAATTTTTCGTTATTTCCGGTATTGTAGTCGATATTTGAAAATTTCCAGGGAGCCACATCATTTAAATATTCGAAGGGTCGCATTCCAATGTATAACGCGGTTTTGTATACGTTTATATTTATGATGACCAACTGTCATGTTCGGATAGTTTTCATTCGAAGTAGAATTCTTGAAAAATCGCGTTTTTGAAGTTGAAGTCAAGTTTTGAATGCGCTTTCTGCTTTTTTTGAATGCATTTGAATCTATGTATTCAAAAAATACCAAAAAAAGTAAATCAATAGAAAAAAAACAAATTCTCATGAAACGTCTTATTTATAACATCCAGTCTAATTTATAATTTCGAAATTCATAGTTTTGTGCAAATGTTATGCTGCATTACGCTTTGACTAGTAAATATTCTTCTTCTTTCTCTTCTTTTCAGCAAACGAACTACAGAATCGCTTCGGCAAAAAAGCAATTTCCACTTTATGCAAACCAAGCAAGAAAGCGCTTCAGCTATTTTTATGAAGATAAGGTTGGGTGCAGTCTCTTGTTGTAACTGATTTTGTATCACTTTTTGACTCAAAAGTTTCTACGTTTTGCTTTTGCAAGTCTTAAAAAAGCCAACTTTCTAGGCACTCTTTGCTGAACTTATTTTGTATCTCTTTTTGGCTCGATAAATGTTCCATGTTCTATGTTCAATGTTTGAAAAGATCATGTTTTTCGAATGTATTAAAAGTTAAAAAAGAATTATCTATTCATCTAGTGTTATGGGGTTCTCCACTCCCATCTGGATGTGTTGCTTTTCAATACAAATAGGGGCGTCGCTGTTTGAGATTTTCGCTTTGTCAAGATGTTGTATCTCTCATAACGTGGTGTAGTTGTTTTCCCGTTTTTAACGTTTTAAGCACGTCCCAAAAAAAGCAAAATAAATAAGTAGAAATATTCGAATTCGTATGCTTGAGAAAGTACGGGTTCGAAATCGTGTAATTGTTCGAAAAATTTCAGAAAGCACAGTAGAGAGACTTTAATAAAAACACGGAGACCACATCCGCATTTAAATTCAGCTAAAAAAGGATTGATTGATTGATTGATTGATTGATTGATTACATGTGACACCACATGTGGAAAGAGAACGACAACAAAACGTTAAAAAGAAACAATCAGCGCAAATCCATAGAACATAATCAGGTCAAGTTGTAAAAAAAAATTGTAGAACTACAATGTGTGGCACATCCCAACGTCACCAAGTAGACAAGGGAAAATAGATTTATTCTTACTATTCATTCTTCTTCTTCTTCTTCAGCGTTTGTCCCGCATCGTAGCGGCGTCCGCTATTCTGGTGTTATGACGCCACCTTTCCCGATCCAGCGCTAGATCAGGGTAAACACCAGTAATCTTCAAATCCGCATGTAACGTATCTAACCAGCGCTGCTTCGGGCGCCCTCTAGGCCGCTTACCTATTACCTCGAAGTTAAGGCCTATCTTGCGGACGCTGTCTTCCTTTCCACGCAGAACGTGGCCGTACCATCGCAAGCGAGCTTCGCGCATCTTGTCAGTTATCGGCGCGACACCGAACTTCTGCCGAATAGCATCGTTTCGAATGCGGTCCATGCGCGTGACTCCAGCCGTCCAGCGCAGCATCTTCGTCTCCATGACACTGAGGCGCGTTTCAACTTCCCTGGTCGCAGGCCAACACTCAGCGCCGTACATCGCTACTGGCCGGACGACTGCTCTGTATATCTTCGACTTCAAGCGCTCCGGTATCTTCCTATCGCAGAGCACCCCAGTCAACGAGCGCCACTTGGACCAAGCTGCACTCACGCGTGAATTCACTTCGACCATCAGTTTGCCGTCAGACGCGACTGCTGATCCCAGGTACTTAAAGACCGCAGTGCGTGGAAGCTCGATGCCGTTAACCTTGATGGAGCTGGACTCAGTAACGTCCGTCGTTAGATATTCGGTCTTCTTCACGTTCAATTTGAGTCCAAACCGCTCCAAGCGATCACACCAAGCTTGCACCTCTCGCTCGAGTTCATCTTTATCTTCGCTAGCGAGCATTACGTCATCAGCATAAAGCAACGTCCAAGGGACGGGGTTCTGAAGATCTCGTGTGATGGCATCCATGACGACAACAAAGAGGAGTGGGGAAAGCGCAGAACCCTGATGTACCCCTACAGAGATGGGAAACTCTATCGAGGTTCCAGCTGCAGCTTGAACTCGACTCTTTGGACAAGAGTAGAGAATTCGCACCCACTCTATGAGCTCTTCGGGAACTCCATGATGTCGCAAGGCGTACCATATCACTTCACGCGGTACGCGGTCAAAGGCCTTCTCTAAAGGCCCTCCCAGACTTCTGCGGCGTTGCCGCTGCCCTATCTTTCATCATAGGGCAGGGACGCAGAGCTCGCCGCCAGCGGCGTCCCGGCCCTATCCTAACCATTGCGGCGAGCGGCGATGCCGCAGAACTCTGTGGGGGCCTTAAGTCGAGGAAGGCGATATGCACCGACTTCTGTTTCTCGCGATGCTTCTCTATCAGGAGGCGGGCGGCGTGAATGGCATCAATGATGCCACAGCCAGCCACGAAGCCGCACTGATTGCTGGACAGCTGGACGATGTCACGAATTCGTCCGTCGATAATTCGCTCAAAGATCTTCATGCTGTGCGAAAGCAAGCGAATCGGACGGTAATTGGAGCAGTCTGCAGGACTGCCCTTCTTCTTCCAAATCGGAATCGTCGTACTTTGGCGCCAACACTCAGGCACTTTTTTCTCCGCCACAACCTGATTAAAGAACTTCGCCAACCACTCAGCAGGGTACCAAAACTTCGACTTCCACAGTTCTGCTGCCACGTCGTCGGGCCCAGTCGCTTTGCCTGGCCTCATCTTCTTCAAAGCCGCTTCAATCTCCTCCACGGTGATCTTCTGAACGGGGCCGTGGGTTGGAGCCGTTGAGGGGATGGCTGGATGAGGAAATTCTACTGTAGAGATTTCCTCAAAGTAATCGCGCCATCGCTTCAATGCCTTCTTGCGGTCCATAAGAAGATGGCCGTTCTCATCATTGATGCCGAAGAACTTCTCGATGTCCTCGGTCTGGCGATGGCGATTCTTTGCGAGTCGGTACAGATACCGCTCACCATTCTTACTATTCATTACAGTGCTAAAATCAACGTGATGAGCAATGCAGTCAGGAACTGTATAAAATGACCTCCATTTAACATTGGCCAACGTTCTAGTCTGAAGCAGGATAATTGGAAAGAGCATACAATAAGAAAACACTGAAATAAATGGAGAGCAGAAGGGAGAACAAACCAAGAGGAGCTCTGCCACAAGATCCCGTTATGTCCTAGAATTATTTATGAATCGACCTGTACTCTCAATAAATAGTTATAGCTTGTACGGAATAACTGTTTTTTTTTTCTTCAGGTTACATATAATCCGAACCTGCTATATTAACAGAAAATTATGCAGAGTCGAAGAATTTGCAGTATTTGATGAAAGTTCGTGTCCTACACTCAGCGTTCTTAACGGTCTCACCATGAAGAAGTCACGTTTACCAAGTCCACAGAACCCTCTCTGCATCCATCCCCCAGCTGCCCACGAGGCAATCCCCATCGCATCGACTAGCTGATGTGGAAATAGCTGCTTCGCATACTTTTCCATTGTTCACGTGTGAACGAACGTCACTTTATTTGCGCCAGAAGATTCCCCGGGCTCTATGATGCAGTGCCTCGACGACAAGAGCTCTTACAGGGCTCTCGAAAACAGCGTTGCACTTCTTTGCCGGCGTGCAAGAACCGATAAGAGAATCTCCGATCCTGCACGATTACGCATCCCTGGGCGAGAAGAAGAGCGGTGTCGAGAGAGGTTGGTTACGGAAGGTTGTTCAGAAACTGGTGGGGTAGTCTACGATATGAAAGCTTATGTACGTTGATCAAGGCGTTTCTGGATGGAATAAGCATTCTGGTACTGTATAGCATCATTGAGACCTCCTTGACATTTACGCAGAAACACTTGCTAGTTAGAATAGCTACTGTCTCTTCAATGTTTTTTATATTTTTATTCTTGTAGCAGAAAACATTACAGAATACTTACTCATAATAAATTTAACAAGAATTTATTGCCAAAAACGTAAAAAATAGTCTTTAAAAAACAGACAACACTATATAAATAATTAAAAAAATTAATTAAATGTTGGACAACCGTAACAAAGCAGTAAGCTTGTAAAAAACGCGCAAATGGTTGGAAATTGTTGTCCACCTTTATTTTATATATATATATATATATATATTCACGAGTACGTTTTGGATTTTATATTTTTGGAATATAAAAGTAAATTAATAAATAATATACATTACAGATAAATAAAAAAGGCGTTATTATGGTGGATAATGAAATGGTGCTCTAGTGGAATTACTTGAAAGTAGGATCACCATGCGAAGTATTTGAAGAATAAAATGAATACCGTAATTATTGCTTAATAAATAAAGAATAAAGGACGGTGTTAGTCATTCACTTTTTGGGATGCGTCATGCATTCTACTTTACGGAATATTGTGGAGGCAATTTTGACTGCGTGTTTGGTCATTCATCGACTTGCGGTGGCCAGACAACTCTGATACCAACTCACCGACCACGGAGGGATGGAAGGCTTGGATAGCCTGGGCGGAAAATCCGAACCAGCAACCTGGTATCGGTTGCACGCGACAGCCGGCACCTCCTCCGACTGCGCTTCATGCACCCAGTAATTACTTACTTTGATACTTTGATGGTCCTTTGTCGGCTGGAGGTCTTCTCAGCGGGGACCACAACTCTTCCAGACCGCTCGATCTCTGGCTGCTTGCATCCAGTGAGGCAGACTCCGCTCTCTGAAAGATCTTGAGAATGAGTCCGCCCATCGCGTTGGCGGTCGTCCCAGTAGTCTCTTATGGTCTCTCGGGAGCCATTCTGTGACACGGAGACTCCATCTACCGTCCTTTCGTCGAAGCAGGTGCCCGGCCAGCGATATTTGGACATCTTCATGTACTGCAGCGGGTCTGCTAATTGCGACTTCTCCCGTAGCTCCGAGCTTCGTAGGCCTTCTTGCCATTGCTGACGAAGGCTTGTCCTTAGAAGACATCTCTCCAGTGCACGATGCGTAGTTTGCATCGCTCTGGTGATTGTCTTGTTGTCGGGCCAGGTTTCCGTCGCGTAACACATCGCAGACAGTACAGAGGCGTTGAATATCGAGGCCCTGAGGCCGGGATCCTTGACCTGATCGGTGACTTCGCGAATCGAACTTAAGGCTGTCCATGCTGCGCGTCTCCTGCGGGCGATTTCAGGAGCGAGGTCGTTATCCATGTTCAGCTCTCTTCCCAGATAGACGTAGGAGTCGACCTGTTGTAGGAATTTTAAGCTTTCGAACGAACAGCTGGATGGTAGTCGATGTGTTCGAGAAGCATTCGTCGAGAAGTCGGATGTAGGGCGATGGTATACCAGCGTGCACAAGTTCGTTCAAAACGACGTTGATTTCCACAGAGTCGAACGCTTTCCGGTAATCCGCGAAGACAAGGACAAGTGGGAGATGGTATTCGCGGCTCCTCTCGATGAGCTGTGAGACAGTCTGAATATGGTCCATGCAGGAGAAATCCTTGCGAAACCCTGCTTGCTCCACTGGCTGATATTCATCCAAGCAACGCTCCATGCGGTTAAGCAGTATCTTGGTGAAGATCTTGTACACAACCGAGAGAAGACTGATGGGTCGATAGTTGTTGATATCCTCCTGCTGACCTTTTTTGAAGATTAGAACTGTTTTTGACTCCTTCCATGAGTCCGGAACCCTACCAAGTCGAAGGTAGTGGTTGAAATGCTTGGCAAGAAGTGAGCAGAGGGCACTGCCACCCGCACGAAGGAGGTCAGCAGAAATGCCGTCCGGTCCGGGAGCAGTGCCCGGCTTCATCCTTCTGATGGCATGAGCAACTTCTGATTCCAGAATGGGAGGTACTTCCTCAGCTGGTGGCATTAAGCATTTCGGGACAGTGATGGAAGAACGGAACAGATCTGTGTAGAATTCTTGAACGATGGCCTTCATCGCTCTTCGAGACGTTTGCGTTGTACCATCCTTATCCACAAGGGATGACGTTATTCCCTTTTGATCGCAGAGATTTCGTTTGCAGCGCTTTATGCTTGAACCTTTCCCAGCGGCTTCTAACAGCTTCAATCTTCTGTAGGCTTGAATGGACTCCTTCACTGCAGTTCGACAGGCCTTCGAAATGGTGACTTTTCCAGATGGGAGCATTAGGATCCTGTTTAACAGCCCTTCTTTGCTCCAAGAGTTTAATCGCATGTGCGTTGAGTCTTGAAGCAGACGGTGATGAGGCTTCGCAAGAGCTGCTAGCACATTTCAACAGTCCTTTGGAGAGAAGGTCGTAGTCTTCCGATGGATCTTCAAGAAGATTCCAATCATACGACTTTATTGCATGTTCCAACTCCTCAGACTTGAATGTGGGGATCCTCACCGGTGCCGGTTTATGAGTGTCACGCTTGAACATCCTCTTTTTGAGAGTCAGCTTCGCACGGACAAGACGGTGATCCGAGCCGGTGTCAAATGAAGGCAGCAAGGAGACGTCGAACAGACTCCAGCGTCTGTTTGTAAGAATATGGTCGACCTCCGAACGTGTTTCTTCATTTGGGCTTTCCCAGGTCCATCGTCGGTTTGAAGGCTTCTTAAACATAGAATTTCCATGGTAGAGACGGCACGCGGAGAGGAAGTCTATCAGGCGCTCTCCGTTTCCGTTCCTTGAGGAAGTTCCATGTGGTATTAGCATCCATTCGTCGTGATCATTCGTACCGACAATGGCGTTAAAGTCACCAACGACAACTTTGTAGTAGCTCTTCTCGTCGTTGACAGTCCTTTCGAACAGCTTGTAGAATTCCTCCTTTTCGTCATCTGTGGCCGCAGATGTTGGAGCATATCCATTTATGATGGAGATGATTCCTCGATCTTTGGTTTCCGGACGAAGAACAGCTACTCGCGGACTGATGATCTTGTAAGAGTCTACTAGGTGGTGCACTGTCGAATTGACGAGAAATCCAACTCCGCCAATATTCTTTCTGTCCACCTTTGCTCCGATAATGAGAAGCTCGTTGTGGTCGGTCCTTCTTATGGTTTCCGTTCTGCCTTTCGTTTCCTGCAGGGCGATAACGTCGTATTTGATGTTGCGGCTTCTGTAAAGCAGTGTCCGAAGATCTTGCTCAGATGCGATCGAACGACAGTTATAAGTGCAGACGAATAGGCAGTTTCCGTGTCGTGGTGGGAGGGAGTTTCCGTTAGTCCGATTCCAATGACGTCCTGATAGTTTAACTCCGAGATTAGATGGCCCCTCGCCGGAGGTGGATGCAACCGACGTCGTAGAAGTCCACCTCCGGCGCGCGGAGGACTGGGGCGCGGGTTTAGTTGTTTGAGTCATAGGGGTGGTCTGGTTACTCACATGTTCCTGGCCAGGGATACAGGAGAGCCGCCCATACACGACAAAGCGTCGCGTACTGCGTGACCGTTTGTGCCGTTAGCCATCACAAAGTGATATTCACCCAATAATTTACTAACTTAAAATAAATATTTGCAGTATTTCGCAGGCGGTGTTCGTGAAGTCATAATATTCCTTTCTTTCTTTATCTGCTGAATTGAATTGTATTCCGCACTTCTCGCTTTCGCTTCCAGTACGGTCACTGCGAGTGTTCGTCGAGGCTGCCGACGTGGAACTGGACGAGGACGATGGGCTGCTTTGGACATCGCTACAGACGGCCTTTCCAGGTGAGTGTTCCAGGTGACGGAGTTGTCCACTGCCTAGTGCCGGTGCTCTTCAGGATGCTCCGGCATGTACTACAGAGATCGTGATTCCGACTGTCGGAGCGCTGTAAAATTCGACGGCAAGCGATTTCTACCGCCCGGTGGAGCCTGGAACGACCGGAAGTACTACGTAACTCTAAGTACGCCTTCTTCTATATTTGCAAAGAACTCAACCGGATTCTAGTCAGATTTTGATCTGTGGCAGAACTTCAACCGAGACTTTCTCTGCTCCGGTCCTATCCTTAAATTAGAAACAGAAAACAAACGGGAAAAAATAGTGATAGATCCTTTTTTGTTCCCGCCTTTATTTAAATATTTACTTTATTACGCGACCTGATAGCAGTTGTTGATGTCGTTGTGCAGAAAGAAACATACCAGAAGACTCTGTACATCTAAGGAAAGGATAATGGTTTGGGCTTTTGTTACTGAAAATTGAGTAGCATGGAGAAACGTAAAAGACTAGAACGCAGACTTTACAACCCACAACCATTTACTATTGCTGTTTAATTTTCTATAAAATCCGATATTAAGGCAGTCATTCTGAAACGCTAAACACTGAGGCTAAACCACTATTGTATTGTTTTTTTAATTAGCTGTTTTTTCCAATATTTACCCTTTCTCTCAGAATACCAAGATTTGAAGCAATACTTCTGCATTTTTGTTGCCTTCCTGAACAAAAAGAACGTTTTAGGTCAACGCTGTCATGCCGGAATGCAGGCATTCGGCAGCTACGAAAACGCATCAAAACAGTTCGAACGCTCCGTGACAGCTGTGCAGAAAATGCTTGGGAGCAGTTTGTTTGGTGGGTTTCCATATGGAGAAACGAGATGCGAGCACTCTAAACTAGCCTCTTTTAAGAAATTCCACATCGATCATCGCGAAAAGTAACGATTAAAGCCTCACCCGACAAGGAGGCAGAGCCAACTGTTCTGCGAGAAAATGTGGATCCACTGAAGGCAGTTCAAGTGAGTTCATGTGCTCTAGGACTCCACGAATTTCCAGACCAATACCATGATTCATTCAGGAACGGGAACAGGAACTGCGACAGGACGGCCGAATGCTCTCCCCCATTGAGCAGCAGTTCGTCGATCTGGCGAGAATATCCACGGGAAAGGATGTGATCATCGACCAGCAACGGGAGGAGATGCGGAAGACCAGTAATCTGCTGCAGAAGAGCGAAGTGTACGTTAACTAGTCTAATTTATTATGTGAAAAGGAGTCGTATACTACATACTGTAGAGCTCATGTAATTGTTTTTGATGCTGTTAGTTTCAAAATATTAAATAAACTAATAAAATACCTTAGAAAGAAAAATTATGAAAGTTGATTTAAAGCTTTAACTACCAATTGTGTCCGCCTCTTGGCCCGATCCAGGGTAAATTGCCCATCTTTTGCCCGTCGCTATGAAGTTATTTGGCTTATCTCACTCCCGTTTCGTCTCATTTTCTGGCACGTTTTGAAACTGCTGTGACCTAAATGGCTTCTGTATCGAGTATCACCTGTCGTCCCGTTGATCATCGAGATGCTCGAACGGGCCCCAACAGCGTCTTCATTCCTCTTTATCGCGTGCCAAAGTGCTTCAATGGATCCTTCTCACACCAGGGACACGATAAGTGTCATATCGTTCGTCCATGGCTGTAACGATTAAATTATCAAATTTATCTTTTATTTTTAACTGTCTGAAGGAAGCAATTACGCCGAAACCCCAGCAAAGTGTGATTAGTAGTACTGCGAGCATAGCTTGAATTTTTTTTAAAGATTGAAAATTCTTTTTTTAAGGTTGAAAATTAAAAAATTTAAAATCCAAACCTGGCCTAACATAATCCAACATAATCCAAACATCCAAACGAATTTATTTCTATGACCTTTAATTTAAAAAATTAAAAATCCAAACATAACCCAACATAACCCAACATAATCCAAACATCCAAACGAATCTATTTGGTTCCATGACCTTGAATTTTACATCACCCTAAGGCAAAAAAAACATAAGAAAAGGCAGAGGTTCGAAGAAGTGAAGAAAAGTGTACAAATGTTTGAATTTTTAATTTTTCCATTTTTGTTTGAGTAAATTATGAAGCTGAAAGGACCTTTGTTTTCATAAAGAAATAAATAACTTAAACATAGTTACATATTAAAGATAGCAAAAGGTTCGCTTCGCTGCAGTCTTCAACGAACCTTTGCATTTTGCTCCTTCCGTGGCTCTTCAGTGAAGAAGAGGAGCGTATTTTGAGATACCTTTAAAATCTGCCTATCTGAGCACAGAATTAGGGATTTGAAAATGGAGGTCAGTCCAAATGAACAATGCTGTGAAATAAGTGAAGGAAAGGCTATGACAAAGAGTTAGGCACGATTTGAGAAAATGAGTGTAAGAGTGAAGATAAATGAGTGGTAGAAAACAGGCGGAGCAAATGAACAATGGGACATAACTCTTGAAAATGGTAAATATTTTATAAAATTAAAGTGACTAATTAAAAAATTTGTTATTACTATTATTATTCACCACATATCACACAATATGTCTAGTACAGAATCATTAATGTCAGGTCACTATTATCGCTATGTAAAGAAGGTCAGTTTATTCATCTGCAAGACGACTACGTGTGTTTTGGTAGCGATCAAAATACTTATCTATTTATCAATTTATTGTACGCGGATTCCCATACAAACAGAATATTTAAAAGAAGGCTTTTCAAAAAAAGAAGCAAAACGCGATTTACACGACGGGAAGAAGAAAAACATACGTTTGCGTGGCAAAAGAATGCAAACAACGTCAACGTCAACAATGTAATGAATCGACCTTTGAGGCATCTATCAATGAGTTTTCCAAGTTGTGAGATGGATTTTGGTAGAGCATATTTTTGGAAACATGTAGAGCATATTCTGGAAATTTAAAAAAGTCCGAACCAGTTTTTGCGTGTATGAACAACTGTGCGCTCGATTGCACCACCATGGTTGCAATTCTTTGCCCGAACGATACTTCTCTGGTAAAATTTAAAAATATGAATACTACTTCAATGACTACATGCATTTTCAGCGAAATCAAGAGTCACAAGGATCGGTGTGAAGAGCTCGAAGCTAAAATCCGTGCTCTGGACGAAGAACTGAATATGCTGCGAAACATGAGTCATGAGCAAGAATTCCTCGGTGATAAGGTGAGCACGATTAATTAGCGTTAGCGTTAGGGAGCGTCTTCTTCGTCTTGCTTTCAATCTCTTTTGCAAGAGCATCGATTTCATGGCTTTCTTAATTTTTAATTCCCAAATAATATTATAAAACGAGAGTGTGGCTGCGCAGTCTGAAAAGGTGCCAGCTGTTGCGTCACCCGATTCCAGGTTCCTGGATCGGGTTTACTTCTTAGGTTAACCAAGCCTTCTATCCCTCCCGAGTCTGTTAATTGGTGCGAGGCTTGTCCAGGATGATAAAGCACTAAATTTTCCATGGTCTGACCATCACTGTATAGGCTACGCGGGCTGTGGGAACTTCCTTCTAAGCACGGAGTTCTTCAATGTAGAGCTCACAGCGCATTCTTTAGCGTAGTCTAACCAATTGCTAGTATCACGAAACTGCACTAAGTAGAACAAAGAAGAAAAATCGTCGTCACAGCCGTTCACCTTCCTAACGCGCATTGCCCTAGGTTGGTTCGTGCAGAAGCTATTAGACTGTCGCAAAATTAATCTCCGTTTTGAGATATGTATAAATGAATAAGTTTTTACGACGCCAAATCCTTCCGTCTGAGGGAAAGCCACACATACCATTCGGTAGGTTTTTTCCTGCTCTTTCAAAACACCTATGTGGACGTCGCTCAATTTTTTCTAACCGACCTTTTCCTGGGCTTCGTAAAATCATGAACCGACGCGACTGTCGAGTCATCATGCCTTACGAATTTAAATTTGGACATTCTGCGGCAGCGGCATCCCGTGACCTTTGCAGCGCTTTTGGGACGAAATATCCTTGCGAACGAACGGTGAGGCTCTGCTTCGAAGAATCACTTCTGGCGATTTTGATCTCGAAGGGAAACCGTGTCGCAGCGCAGGTCGTCCCTTGACGATGAAGTTTTGAGGAGAGCCGTCGAAGTAAATCCGGAGACGAATACACACACGTTGGCAGAGGACCTTGGCGATTATCATAGTACGGTAGCAAGACATTTGGCGAGAATTGACGAAGTGAAGAAGACGACGAGGTGGGTGCTTCATGAGCTGACCGACGAGCAGCGTCTGGCACGTTTTGACACCTGCTAGTTCGCTTCAGAAATGAGTCTTTTGTAAGCCGTATTATTCCTGTAGATGAAAAACGGGTCCTTTACGATAACAGAAAGCGGGGATTTGTCTGGGTAGATAAGGATGCTTCTCCAACATCCTCTCATGCACCCGACCTTCACCCTAAAAGAGTTATACCCACTTTGTGTTGGTGTTGTAAAGGTGTAACGACAGCGACATGGTCAGACAGTCACCACAGAGTGTTAATGTGATTTAAAGCAAATGTATGAGAAGTTGCAAAAATTGTGGTCGGCAGTGGTGAATAAAGGAGAGCCGCTCCTGTTGTAGGACCACCCAAGTCACCTGCATCACCTATATCACCTGTCGTCCCGTTGATCATCGAATTGCTCGAGCGGGTGCCAGCAGCGTCTCCATTCGTCCCTGTCTCGGGCCAGAGTGGTCCAATGGATCCTCCTCGCTCGAGGGACACGAAGAGCGTCATAGCGGTCGTTCAGGGCTTTAACGAAGAAGTCCGACCAATGCGTTGGTGGGCGTCCTGGTGTTCTTTTGACATCCCGCGGAATCCAGTCGGTGATGGCTCTCGTCCAGCGGGTGTCTGCGAAGCGCATTACGTGGCCGGCCCACCTAATTTTCGACAACTTGGCCCGCGCGACAGCGTCTCTGATCTTCGAACGTCGGCGAAGCTCGGAACTCCGGAGGCCTTCTCTCACTTGCATGAGTCGTGTCACTCCGAGCATCGTCCTCTCGATTCCACGCTGCGCGACGCTGATCGCGTGTTCATCCTGCTTTCGTATAGCCCAGGTCTCTGAGGCGTATGTTAGGGCAGGAAGAACAGTGGAGTCGAATAGGTGGGCACGGAGTCGAACGTTCTTCGTCTTCTTCGCGACTTCTTCGACGCTCTTGAAAGCTCCCCAAGCCGCTTGTTTCCTTTTGCTCAGTTCTGGTGTTAGGTCGTTGGCCATATTGACTTCGCGACCCAGATACACATAGCTGGAGCATTCGGAGATGTTCGTTCCGTTGAGCGAGAATGGGGCATCAGAAAACTTGTCCGTTCCTCATGAACATCGTCTTCGTGAGATTCAGCTGCAGTCCAACGTTCCCACATACACGATCGAAGTCGTTAGTAAGTTTTGAGCACGATGTCGTCATCGACGTGAAGAGAGGGGTTCGGCAGGGGGATACCATATCCCCGAAGCTCTTCAGCGCCACTCTCGAAAACGTCATGCGCGAACTAGAATGGGATGACATGGGAGTGAAGGTCGACGGCCGGCAACTACATCATCTTCGTTTCGCTGGCGACATCGTGCTCATAACACCGAGCATTAGCCAGGCGGAGCGAATGCTGGCCGACTTCGATCGTGTATGTGGGAACGTTGGACTGCAGCTGAATCTTACGAAGACGATGTTCATGAGGAACGGATGGGTTTCTGATGCCCCATTCTCGCTCAACGGAACGAACATCTCCGAATGCTCTAGCTATGTGTATCAGGGTTTTATTTCTGCTAGACAGTTCAGGTATGTAAGCTGTTCACTCGAGTCATCCTGAATAGGATCGGCCGAACGCTGGACGAAGGACAGCCATACGAGCAAGCAGGATTTCGGAGAGGATTCAGCACGATCGACCACATACACACCATTACGAAGCTCATCGAAGTGTCGCGAGAGTACAAGCTGCCGCTGTGCCTTACGTTCATCGACCTGAAGAAGGCATTCGGCTCCGTCGAAATTGAAGCGGTCATCGACGCCTTGCTCACTCAGGGCGTTCCTACTCAGTACATCAGAGTCCTTCGAGAGCTGTACAGTGGATTCACGACCAAGATCTCACCATTCTACAACGACGTCGTCATCGTCATCGTCCTCCCAAATCACTCGGCAAAAATGGACCCGTTTAGGTATCGAAGTTCTCCCTCACCCACCTCTTCTACCGACCCTTCCCCACCTGACTATCATTTTTTCCGAGCTCTTGATTCTCAGTTGCGAGAGAAACAATTCACTAATTTGGCCGATGTTGAATGTGCTTTCCTTGATTTAGTTAAATCCTGTGATCTCAGTTTGTACAGTTGATTCATCACCATTCGCTGGAAAAAATGCATAGATTCTGGTGGTTTTTACTCCGATTAATAAAGTTATGTTTAGGCTGAGTTATAGCAGTTTGAAGTAAGCGGTCCGTTTCGGCGATTCATTTTCCGACAGCCTAATAAAACTACCAGTTCCAGGGTGCGCCTATGTTAAGCACTCCAGTCTCTTGCCAGGCCAGCGCATGTATAGATCAAACGTCTCCATACCACCTCCAGGGTATCCTGTATAAGAGGAGTTCAAGGCGCTTACCAGGAATGACTGCGATGACACCAGTCTTTATTCTTTTCATTTTTCAGAGTGAAGGTCGCTAGACACGGAGCGGGAGTCGTTTGACGATACATTGTCCCTGTTCAGGTGAAACAACTCACGTCACGTCTGCTAGACCAGGAAACGCAGCTGGCTCGAACGCGAGAAGATTTGGAGGCTAAGAACCATCGACTTCGTGATGAACTGCGAGAGACAAAGGAGAAGTGGGTGGTTTGATTAAACGTAGAGCGACTCAGGTAGGGTTCAGGCTACACTGCTAGGTATAGCGGGGCTGTAGCTACATAGTACAATGCCAACCCTATCTATTGTCCATTCGATGCAAGAGCTTTTTTGCGTCGTTTCCGACGAGAAAGCGCCGCTTTGCAATAACTTCCTTCTAAATGGTCCGTCTTTGAAAGCACCCTAATATTTAAAAAGAGGATTAAATTCCCTGTCCGATAACGTAAGAATTGTCCAACAATTTTGGAGATAAACTTCTGGGCTTCGGGGTTTCTGGAGGTTACGGTACTGGTCCAAGAACTACGGTAGGCTTACGACCGTACGTTATTGTAGTTGTAGGCTATCCCTAGAATTAGGCCATATCACACGTCTTTAGCCTTTCAAGCCCTACGCTTTTATCCATCCTGCTGTCACGTAGAGCAACTCCGGTGCACTTACTTTAAAGAAATTTATACTACTGATATTTTTTGAACTCTTCTGATAACTTTTTTTATCGTATCCTAAGTATAGGTAAGCTTAAAGGAAAGTTTCTTCCTTTTTTTTCGAAAAATTCTATAAGGGAGAACAATAAGGGGCGTTACTTAATCTATCTTGAGATGCGCCACGCATTCTACTTCTTCAGGATGTCGTGGAGGTGATTTGAACGCGTATTTGGCCATGCAACGACTTCCGGTGGCTAGCCGATGAACAGTTCAGCGCCTTATTCTTCCCAGAGAAGTCTGGTACCATTTCACTGACCCCTATGAATGTAAGGCTTGGTTGGCAGGAAGACCGAACCAATAACCTGGTAACGGATGCACGCGACAGGCGCCACCTCCTTTGACTGCGCTATACGCGCTACAGCATTCTATATTTATTATTACAATTAACGCCCTTTATCCTTTATTGTTAAAGTACGGGTCAGAAGATTTAAAATACACTACAGTTCTTAATTTTGTCAAAATATGTGCATTAGGGTTCTTTGCAATGATGGTTCCAAACGGGTAGAGAAAGTTGAAGACAGGATTGGTTATATTAGGTTGTCCGCCGTTTTTTTCCAACGATTCACTGCAGATTCGCCGGCGGTCTCTTGCATAGCGCTGCACAGCTTTCGAAAGAGAATGATTTGCTCTATCAGAGCGTGTATTGCGTTTCTTTTTTCATCATGAATTTTGTCAATTTTTAGGTCGTTGAAGTGAAAAGTGAAAAAGTGAAAAAGTAGCCATTGCACACTTGTTCTCTCCGCGTAGGTTTGCAATTTTTGCGCAGTTTTTTTATAGCACTTGGAAGGCAATGTTCTGTACTACAAGACTATATGTTGGTCCTATTTTCTCACTTGCCCTTTATTGATTTTTAGGCCATCAAATTGGGAATACCGACTTTTCCGTCCGAAATTTTACCAAAACTCCGGTCGTGTGGTTGGACTTTTTTGCTTGGTGTTATACGTCGTTTGGAAGAGGATGTCTTGCTCAGTAAGAATTTGTGTCGTGTTTATTGGCTCACGCCGATTTCTGTCGAATATCAACAACTGAAGAAGGAGAAGGAGTTGTTGGTGAAGACGATTTTTCTCTTTTTGGCATTTTGTTGATATTCGAAATCAATAAGCGCGACGCATATTCTTATAGAGCAAGACATTCTTTTTCGAATGACATATAACACCAACCCAAAAAATCCAACCACAGAGCAGGAGCTGTCGGCAAAAATAACCATCCTCCTTCGGAAGTCCCAATTTGATGGCCTAAAAATCAATAAAGGAGAAATGAGCAAACAGCACTAACACATATTCTTGTAGTACAGAACATTGTCTCCCAAACGCTATGAAAAACTGTGCAAAAAATTACAAACCTAAGCGGAGAGAACAAGTGCGCAATGGCTATTTTTTCACTTTTCACTTTTCACTTCAACGACCTAAAAATTGACAAAATTCATCATGAAAAAAGAGGTGCAATACATGCTCTGATAGAGCAAATCATTCTCTTTCGAAAGCAGCGCTATGCAAGAGACTGCCGGCGAAATTTGCCGTGAATCGTTGAAAAAACGGCGAAGACTTATGGGACAACCTAATATTTAATCTTAGAGTGACCTGTAATTACGGTACGTACTGCAGCAAATTATTACTTGGAACGAGCCTATTTTCTTTCGTGACATTGTATGTTGGTGCTATGAGAAGGTGTAATGTGATTGAGTGTGTTCTGCTCACACTCAATCAGTGGTCGTGTGAATCCAACAACGGTCTGATATTGCACACGTACACTTCTTAGTTGGTGGGAGGTTTTTAGGCTGACACTGCCGGATTCAGTCTTCAATAGTGTTTGATGAGCGAGCGTGGAAGAATTGCATTGCAGCAATGGAAGACTTCTCTGCAACGGAACCCATCAAGTTCTTGCAGCGATTTTCCGGCATTCTTTTGCCTCGAAAAAGGCTGGTCGGGAGCGTTCAGACATACGCTTCAGACCCTTCCCTTGTCAGATTCTTTCATTTAAGTAGGGCACTGAGGCAGTACAGAGGAAGAAAAAAGCGAATATAGGGAAGTGGTGTTGCACACATCGAAGTGCATTTCACGAATCTACGCTTTTTCACGCCAAACTGGATGCTTGTCAAATCATATGGGACACCTTTCAAGTCAAATTAGACTAAACCTCAATTTTACCCAGAGAATGAATGATTCATTAAGCAAACACATGCGCAATTTCAGAGCCTCATCGTTGGCGTTGAATTTGGAGACAGCGACGGCGAAGAATGCTGAACTCTCAGAGCAACTTCAACTTGCCATCGTGTCGCGCGATTTGCTCACCGACGAACTCGCACAACTTCGGCCATTAGCCAACGCTGTCGACATCAATGTAGGTTCTTGAGACCGACCAATTGAGGGCACTTTATACTTCCCATACACACACTCAGAATGCTGACGGGGTGCTGGTATATCTGGATGCGTTGGAGAACGCAAAACGGCATCAAGAGGAAGCTGCTCGAGCGCAGGCCGCAGCAAATGAAATCCAAGCTCGCTACGATGAACTGAGTGTCTTGCAGACGAGTGTCATGAAGGACAACACAAGGCTTCTCGAAAGGTGCTGCTAAATAACCCATTCCTAGCTAGGCTTGACGACCTAAATGTCTTCGCCCTTGACGCTTTCAGAAATGCCGAGCTCGAGGCGCGAGTGGAGAATTTCGACAAGGAGCTTCAGAGTGTCAATGAAGACTGGAAGAAGCAGTTGCAGAAAGAAAAGCAGGAATGGGACGACGCGGTGAGTAGATGTACAGATTAGCACATAAGATGGGAGGCCGCAGTCGAAAGAGGCTTAAAAGGTAGCCAGGCGCCCATGGGTACCTTTTACCCCGGGCCTAGATTTTCTTCGGACGGGCCCTACTTCTGCCTCTACAACTTCGTCGTAATACAGTTTCATCCACATGACCCTGAATATGAGCTCAAGCGGAAATACACATCACGAATATCACGATGTTCGGACGGATGGCGGTAGCTTTCCAGTAGACGGAATTGGGCGAGATTGGACGTGATGTTGGTGACGATCTCTTCCTCCTTGTCCCCTGCTCGGTCGGTGGTCTTATGTGGGCTGTGGTTCTTGCTCGTCTCCCATCGTATCGTCATCTATCTGAAAGCAAAAATCAAGAACGGCGAAGAGAAGAATTCTATGTGTTCCAAATAAAAGACCTAGATAGGATAGAAGTAATTCTATGCTTCTCCTAAACTTTCTCCTCACCTTTCACAAGAGGCGCCTACTCTCGAGGGCCGTTTGGCACCGATGCTTTCAGGGAAATAAGAGCGCTGTGTTTTCTGTCAACTCACCACTGCATTCATTATATATTCCGGATTTCATCCAGTTTATCGCGAAGAAGTAGAATACGCGGCGCATCCCAAGCAGTGACTCATTAGCGCCGACCCTTCAGATCTATCCTAATCGGAGGGGGCATATGGTGATTTGCGTCTCCACGACAACTCAGTTGCTGTCCCGCTTTTCGAGGGCTGCAAATTAAATTTAAGGAAGCTAATTGTGCGGTATGGAATGACGAGCCCGATTGTCGCTCTACGGTCGCCTCGTGCACCTGAGAAGTTACCACACCTGAAAAGTTACCACTTCCGCCCTTTCCAGAAGCATACCAAAACCGCAATCTGTCTCATGCCCAAATCCCAGCCTGACGAGTCGACCTGTATCGCGTAAACCTCTCCCGATTCCCAACCCCGAGCAGCCTGCACTCAATCTTAGCGCAGGATGAGAAGTACGTCTTCTACCTTAACCCTGCCAAGCAGCCAGTCTGGGTGAGGCCTGTCGACCCGCTACCGACCTTCGTTCGGCGAGATGTTCACGGCAAGAAGCACCTTCAGAGCTTTTTTGGTCTGCGCCCATGGACCGGTATACTGGAAGCTGTTTACCAAAAGCACGGCGATGGACTCCAAGGCCATTGTGAACCAAATAGAAGAGATGGGTCTGCTACTCGAACTTATTCAGTCGCAGCGCGTCAAGAAGGTCCTCCTCTTCGACAACGCCGCACCCCATCGGGCAAAAGCGACCACGGATAGCTTGCCCAGCTGGGCTACATTCATATGCTTCATCCAACGTATTCGCCGGACATCTCCCCATGCGACTACCACCACTTCTTGGGTCTACGGGACTTCGTGATCGGAAAGGACACAAGAACCCAAGCAGTCCTCGACAACCATATTGAGCAGTTGATCAACACCAGGCCCAAGCAGTTCTGGAAGAATGGGATCAGGAAGTTGGCTGAGCGATGGCGACAAGCCATTGACTTTAATGGCATACACACTCCTTAGCATCGTTGATTTGTAATTGAGTTATAAAGAGATAAAGATTTTTTTCAATTTGTCTCAATACTTTTGCCCCTTCCCCCAATATTAACCGTATTTGGTGGTTTGAAGGACGCGTGTAGCGCAGTCGGAGGAAGTCTTGGCTGTTGCGTGCACCCGATGCCAGGTTCCTGGTTCGGATTTCCAGTCCAGGCCAACCAAGTCCTTCAATCTTCCGTGGTCTGTAAATTGGCACTAGAGTCTGATGAAGCGCTGACTTGTTTATGGACCCACACGTCATTGTAAGGCCAAATTCCCATTCAAGTTGCCTACACGACATCCCATACAAACACAATGCATGGCGCATCCTTAAAGGTAATGGGTAACGCCGTCCCTTATCCTTGCATCCTTTATTTCGTGGTCTGGGTGGGGATGGAACCTAAAATCGATCTGTGAAATCGAACTGGGCTCAATGTTTTATAAACCTTCCCTATTCTTAAGTGATGAGTGCATTAGGTATCGAAGACCTTTTGGATGATGCCTCTTTCTTACAGCATCGAGATATCGAGACCGAATGCACGACGATGAAGAAGCAGCTGGTCGATCTACAAGACGTTCTAGCGACGGTCACTCGAGACGCCACAGAGAACTCGCGCAGGTCTAACGATCCGCTTTCTACCTACTCCTTAATCTAGACATCTTTCGCGCCTTTAGATGACCAAATAGAGGCTCGTTCTGTACATAGTTAGTGCTACTCTTCGTATTAGACTAGAAGCAGGTAATTCTGCCATTCAGTGCCTGTGATAGTGTTTCAACGTTCTAACTGGTGCACAGATTCGACTTCCACGGGGTTTGACTTTCTAGTCAAATATCAAGAATTCTAATCCTTCTCGTCAATGATTAGTGAACTAGGTCTTGCAGAGTTTGAATCTACACATACCCTATATTGAATCGCTAATATGATTCGCCAGTCATTTTAAAGCTTTTTTCGTGCCTAAATAGTCGGGAAGTCGCTATATATGTAGCTCATATTCAGACCGTTGTTGGAAACTTCCATAGCAAACTCAGCTCGGTTTTTTCTTCATATTATTTCAAATGGGCGCGTGGAGCGCAGTCGGAGGAGGCGCCGGCTGTCGTTTGCACCCGATACCAAGTTCCTGGTTCGGATTTCCCGCCCAGGCCAATCAAGCCTTCTCCGGGGTGAGCTAATTGGTACCAGACTTGTCTGGGAAGGATAAAGCGCTGACTTTCTCATCGGCTGACCACCGCAAGTCATTGTATGGCCAAATACACATTCAACTCGCCTCCACGGCATCCTGTAGAAGTAGAATGCGTGGCGCATCCCAAAGGGAATTGAATAATTCCCTCCTTTATCCTTCATTATTTCAAATGTTTGCGTAGATTAGGGCGTGGTAGCGCAGTCGGAGAAGACATTAGCTGTAGTGCGTATTCTGATTCCATGTTCTTATCTTTGCTACGGCCCGGGCCAACAAATTCCTCCATCAGTTCCGGATTGATGAGTTGGTACCAGTCCTAGAAGGGTACATGTTAATTGCACCCTTAAATCCTTTATAGGGTAGCAATTGTTCTTCTCCATCACTTAAGCACTCCCGGAGAAGTAGTTGGTACTATAGTTACAACTCCATGCTTTCTCCACTATTCTGAAGCTACGTCATCATAGCGAAATGGTAGTGCTGCCTTTTCTTCGTTGCTGTGGATTATTCGATTGCCTTTGATGGATACAAAGAAAGTGACTTTAGAAGTTATTCTAGACTCTTGGAGACGTCGGCTGTCGAATCCATACCGAATCGAGTTTCTTGGCGCGGGTCCAGCGCACCAAGAAACTCGATTCGGTATGGATACGCACCAACCAAGCCTTCCTCGGTGAACTGGTAGTAGACTTGTCCGGGGAAGCTAAAGTACTGACTCGTTCATGGGCCGGCTAACGTAACAATTGTATAGGATAAATACTCAAATGTGTTCAAATGGCCTCCACGATATGTCGAAGAAGTAGTGTTCGTGGCGCATTTCAAATAGGGTTTGATTAACTGCGAACTTTATCTCTTTTATGGGATCTTCATTGAGGCGAGCATTAACTCATAATTCATAACGATTTTTAATCTTTCTTAGCGTTCAACAACAGGTTGTAACTGTCTTCCACAAGCATTTTCCACATTGTTCAGGTATCGTAGTGCGCTTTAGCGCAGTTGGCGCCAGTTGTTGAGCGCTTCGATTCTAGGTCCTTTGTCTGGTTTTTTCCCAAGCCAACCAAACTTTCCACTCCTTCGAAGTCCATGAGTTGATATCATAGATTCGGTGCATTTGACTGACGTACTCCATTGCCACAACCAGATCTTGTAAAAGTGGGATGCGTGGCGCATACCACCAAGGGATTGGTTAACACCGATTTTTGTCGGGGGACAGTCGTTCGGTACACCGTGCTGCCCGCCGCCCACTTCCGGCCCTGCCAGCGCCGCCCTATTTGGACAAGTTTGCTGCGCTTGAAACCGTCGTTAAATGGAGTAACATCGTCCAAAAACCTCACAACTGATAGGGGACGATTGGGAAGCGCATCTCGGGGAACTCTGAAGTCATTTTCCAGTCGGTTCGGTTATGGAGGCAGTTGAGGAAAGGAGAATATCCTTCTCTCTAGATTTTTTCAGTTTTCACGCCAATTCTTTAAATTTTCGGCATTTTCGGGAATTTTTGTTCCACATATGGTGAACAATGTTCCGACTCTTGTCTCAAGAACGAAATCAGTACAGGATAGAGATGCAAGGCCAAGGGAAGTGATTAGAAATGCGATACCTCCATGTGAAGACAGAGACCCGGACATCTTGTCCTCGGCGCGCCCTCGCCCCGCCCCTTTCTGAGGGAGGTGTATCCAACGACTCTCCGCCATTTTTGTCCCGTCTCCTTCGTATACCGCCACCCGTGGTAAGCACTAACTATGAGTGTGGAGCATGGATATTTGTCTCTGTTCGATTATTCATGATATGTGAGGTGCTCAATAAACGTTTAATAATGTGGACGATGATGCATGCACCTTGTGGCTCAAACAATCTGTTCCCATAATAGCCGTATCCATAGGATAACTGCAGTTCACAGTTCCTTAAACGAAAAGCTTCGGAAAGATTGCACTTTTTTGCATCTATGCTTAAACATACCTCTAACTCCAGGAGGTGCGAAGTTCATGGCGGACCAAGGCAGATATTTTCTTCAAAAATTCCTCAATATAATCTAGAGTACAGAAGAAATTAGTTTCACTATAGTTCATTTGCAAACCGTTTTCAGAAGCTATTCTACTTTTAGTCTTTTGATGAATAGCTTGGATTGTTCTTGTATGTACGTGACGTTGATAGGGTAGTACAATGGATACTAGTCGCTACTGCGGTCTGCACAAGGCGGATTCTGATTGGCTAGCCTGTTAGCCATTCAGGCCACGTTGCCGACTTGTATGTACTACATACATAACATTAAAGAATTGTTACTGTGCGAGAACGCGTATCTAGAAGCATTAGGTTGTCCCATAAGTCCCCGCCGTTTTTTTAATCAATTCGGATTTCGCCGGCGGTCTCTTGCATAGCGCTATAGAGCTTTCGAAAGAGAATTATTTGTTCTATCAGAGCACCTATTTCATTTCTTTTTTCATTCCGAATTTTATCAATTTTTAAGTCGTTAAAGTGAAAGATGAAAAGTAAAAAGTGGCCATCGCCGACAGTTCCTTCTCTCCGCTTAGGTTTGGAATTTTTCGCACAGTTTTTCATAGCATTTGGAAGACAATATTCTGCACTACAAGAACACGTGTTAATCCTGTTTGCTCATTTGTCCTTTATTGATTTTTAGGTCAAATTGGGACATCCGAAGGGGAAGATTTATTTTTACCGACAGCTCCTGCTCGCTCTGTGGAATGCTTTTTTTTTGGCTTGGAGCCAGATTCATGAACCGCTTACCGACTGGTAACGATATGTCGGGTGCCGTGTCTGTATCTCTATATTTCTCTGTTTCACACACTACGTAGGCCGGTATGGTGAACCTGCGGTGAGGTGATACCAGCCGTATCGTTGATGAATCCGGCCCTTGGTGTTATATATCGTTCGGAAGAGAATGTCTTGCTCTATAAGAATCTGTGTCGCGTTTATTGGCTCACGCTGATTTCTGTCGAATATCAACAAAATGCTAAAAAGAGAAAAATCATCTTCACCAACAACTCCTTCTCCTTGGTTCTCATATTCTGACAGAGTAAATCATTCTCTTTTGAAAATTGCATAGCGCTATGCAAGAGACCGCCGGGAAATTCGCAAAGAATCGTTGAAAAAATGCAGGGACTTATGGACCAACCTAATATTTTCTAACTCTAGTGACTTTTGGCTTTGTGGTCTTTCAAGTAGCAGACTTACTGGAAGACGAAGCTCCTTACTGATCTTGAAGTTTATTTGAACAAACAGATGTAACGATGCTTCGCTGCGACTAGAGTTCTAGCGGTTGACGGAACTCGAACCTGCATCTACTACTTACTGGGCAAGATGCCACGCCACTAAACCACCGATGTTTAATCGAATCCAGCATTTATTCAGCATGCAGCATTTATTCGAAAACGTTTCTGAAACTCCACCATCAGTTGAAGTATGTATTCGACTACTGGAGACCCTACGATCGTAGCGGAGGCCGTGAAAGCAGCAGCACTCGATCGATATTGATCGGATGAACAACTTCCGTTAAAGCCCTCCAAATGTCCTTAATATGCGCATTCTTCCTTTTTCAAACCCTACAACTGGGGTCAGTAATCCACCTGCCTGGCGTCAGGTCTATCAACTGACTAGGGACAACATGTTCGCTTGATTCCCTGTCCAGACTATGAACCTTTGACGAAAATCGATAACATTGGCGGACATGTGGTAGTCCGATCGATAATGCGTACTTGTTCTGAAGTTGTTCTACTGCCATATGAATGGAATACAATAGAGAGGAAGCTGGTCGATGTAGCTCACTTTATGTGGACTTTTTCCAACTTGTTGTTGATTTCGTCCAGAAGCTATTCTATTCGTCTGATTCTCACCTCCAACGGGCATAGCGTGGTAGTCACCACAAGTGACTCACATCAGGGGAATATCATTAACATCGATCGATAATGATCGATCGGTCGATACTATCCTACCCAAGAAGCCTTGCTGTATCATAATCGATTGGTTCCCGCCACAGATTGGTCCATCATTTCCTTGTTACGAAGCCCTTCCAACTGTCATTAATTTTTCGTGGACGGAGAGATGGGTAACAAACCTAAAAACCTTTTACGCACTGCTACAGGAGGATATTTAGGAAGAAATGAATGAGTAACATAACTGCTGCATTGGTGGAAATAGTTCTTCTTTATCGAGTAGTCGTGCTGTTACAGTTTGAACTTTTGGATCCCTTATGGAGCAAAGTTTTTTTTTGCTACTAATATTCCTAAGAAAACTATAGTTTAGAGCCAGATACTCATCTGGAGTCTGGTCATACTTTTTATCACGGTTCCCACCCCCGGCTACGTGTAACTATCACCCCGTCAATTCCACTTCAGACGCTCTGACTTTCTGAATAGAACTTTCCAGCGGCTCGTCGAAATGAAATAATGGATTGTTTTCAGAGTAGCCGAATTGGAACAGTCGAGAGACGAACTAAGACGGGCACTCGAAGCAGCCGAGTTCAAAATACAGGTCAGACCTAGGACAATCACCACCGCGTTCAAATTTTAGCCACCCATCGCTGATAAGCCGTGCTTTGCTAGCGGGACCTTCATAGATCGCTTGCTTGCTACTAGCAGTCCAGTGTGTTTGCCTTTGTGTCCCTAATTGTAGACGTGTCCATGCTGTAAATAACAAGTGCAATCCTCTGCCATACACTAGTCTGCTCGCTAGCGCCACAAGTTCCGCTTGCCTGTTTGTTGCACTTCGCCTAACGTTGCCATTCTGTTCCAATAAGCGTGACGTTGTACGAAACAGCAGTTCAATAAATGGTGTTGAAGGCAGAGTGGCACGGGTGGCCTCATAGAGCATTTCATCAACTAGGAACACGTGGAGAGAATGAATGGAAGAATAGCTTTTTGCGATTGGACTTTAGGCCTCATGCCCGCACAGGCTGAACAGACGGCACTCCTAACGGATCAGCGATGTGAAAGCAAACTCATCTGGTTCAATACAAACATCTAGTCGCTCATAGACGGCATCAAAAATCTAGTTGGCGTTTTCAAGGAGGTTTTTCAGTTGCATCGCTGCGCGGCGATGCGAAATTTCACTGGCGCTCATTCTTCTTACCGCATCAACGGCGCGTCAATTTTTTTATTACTGCCGAATGGGTTTTTATACCATTTTCACATGGAATTGGACACTTTTAAAATCAAATTGGGCACTTTTAAAATCAAATTGGACACTTTTCAAATCGAATTTGACACTTTTCACATAAAATTGGACACTCTTCTAACCTGGCCTATGAACTTTGAAATCAAATTGAATTCTTCCAAATCGAAACGAGATTCTTACAGGTTGAACTAAAGTTTCTCCAAAATGGTTAGAATAATTTTTTCTTCAAGGAAAATTTAAAATAACTTTTTTGATATTTTTTTATTTCAGTTGCCGAATGAGTGAAATAATTTTATAAAAATTTTTACTTTTTGAAAAAATAATAAATTAAATTTTGTGGAAAGGCGCAGGAAGGCAGCTATCATGTCGGGCATCAAAATATTGGATTGCGTCGTGCACTCAAATGTTCAACGCAACATTTGTTTGGGTGATGGTGTAAATACTGCTTACATGCAGCAAGAAAGTTGGGATATGTGTGTTTTGTACAATTGTTTGTATTGCACCACTTGCAGGTATGAAACTGCATGCAAACAGAAATTTTGCTATCAATTGAATAAAAGTCGCGAAGTTTCGGACGGGAACATGGCGCAATCTCTGTTTTGGCGATATAAAATGGTCGCCTATCTGCTCTTCAAAACACGTTTTAAATCACTGTTTTTCCTCAAAAAATAAATTTTTTATAAAATTTCAATCTATGTGTTCTCCTACTGGGAAATAAATTAAAACTTCAAAGAAAGTTATGCTAAAACCTTCCTTGAACAATAAATTGTTCCAACATTTTTGAAGAGTCTCTAGTTTGACATAGAAAAAGCTCATTTCGATTTGGAAGAGTTCGTTTTGATTTGAAAAGTCTTAGGTTAGCTTAGAAGAGCGTCCAGTTCGGCATGAAAATGGTATATTCCGGTCGCGGCGTGACGTGATTCAACGATCACGGTGCTCCTAAACTCTGTAAGGTGAGGTGTACTACGATGGAAAAGTATAAGCTCGGTAACAGTCTTGCGGCACCGCACGAGATAAGGTTCAACTTCTTCTACAGTGAAGGGATTCAACTACCTTGCTATATTTTATAATATGGCGAGGAATGCCAACGGTGAGTTTTGCTGAGCGATGGCGATTCGACAAGTGATTCGTTTTCTGAAGCAAACTGACGCAGTGGTGCACTCACGTTAATATACCAGGCTGTCCAATTATTCTTGCCCGAAAATTTCACCATTTTTAATTTTTTTCAACTTTATTGAAAAACAACTCTAATTAACAATATAATCACCACAGTTATCCACAACAGTGGCCCATCGATTGGGCAGGTCGCCGATGCCCTTCGCCCAGAACTCCGGGGGCTACGACTCGAAGAAGTCCGCGATGTCGGATTTGAGATTGTCGTAGTTGCTGAATTTTCTTCCGGCCAAATGGTGCTTCAACGGGCGGAACAAGTGGTAGTCGGAGGGGGCGAGGTCCGGGGAATACGGCGGATGGGCAACCGTCTCCCAGCCGAGCGTCGCCAACTTCTGCTGGGTCTCCTTGGCCACGTGGGGGCGCGCGTTGTCGTGCAGCAGGTGGACAGAGGCCCGTCGGTGACGCTTTTCTCGGATGGCGGCGGCTAGTTTCTCGAGCTGATCGGTGCAGATGGAGGCGGTGACCGTCCTGCCTTGCGGGAGCAGCTCGAAGTACAGCATGCCCTTGGCGTCCCACCAGCAGCAGAGCATGATCTTCAGAGGGTGTTCCCTGTCCTCGAGGCTCGTGTTGCCGCTCTCGAAACGATTGAACCAGCGCCTGACTGTGCGTTGGGACACTGCATCCTCCTTGCACGCTCTGCAGATGTTGGCGACCGCGGTGCTCGTGTCGTTGCCCAGCAGCCACTCGTAGTACACGAACGTACGAATTCGACCTTGGTCCATTTTAGCTTGTACTGGTAGCTAGACGCGGCGACTGCGCCTTATATACCCCTAGCGTAGAACTCTGGAGAACCTTCTAGAAGGTTTTTACACTTGCCTGATATTATAACACTTCTATGGAAAATTATAGAATTTTGAAAATTTTCGGACAGGAATTATTGGACAGCCTGATTCATTCTGAACGCGCTACATAAGGCAGTGCATATTTCCGTCTATTCGAATGCTGCAGAAGTAATTCGTGGTAACCGCTCTTATTCGTGGAAGTTGTAGAGGATTTTTTTTGCGAAAGTGGTAAGCATATTCAAGCTTAAACCTAAGAGATAAAGGATCTCAAAGAAAATTCCTGGTAGCGTCGTCGTTCTATAGCGCTCGGAGGGCTGCATAGAAGAGTGTGAAAAGATGGCAAGCGATCGCATGAAGTCAGCTACTGCTTTTCGGCAAGTATCAATGTGAAAAGGAGCAAAGAAGGACACTGCTTATTAGTTTACTCTACATTAGTCTACTCCACTTACCAGAAAAGGGTCTCAGGCGTATGTCTGAACGACAGATATGAAGACCGCTAGGAGAATCTCTACCCTTCAAGTTGCAGAATAACGTGATCCGTCTTTGCAAAGTTGAACCTCCCGCATTATTTACTATTTACTATTTACTATTTTATTTAAGCCAATAACAAAACAGCAAAATCATCAAGCGAAAACATAGCAATTCTACGATTGGCTATATAACAAGGAAAAGGAAGGCAGGTTATATCCGAAATAAATCTGCTAGCTGAGAAGAGCCCATGATTTAGATTCATGTATACTACCAACTAAATTCATTTGATTAATATTGCTCACTGTGTACACATTGCAAACTCATCATCTCTCTAGACGTTGATTCCATTAAGGTCATTTCAATTTAAAATTTCTGAGAAAGTAAAAGTATTATTTTTTCTAATCCATACCCAGTCTAACCACAATTTGACTGTACCTAAACGAGTTGTTAGAGGGCAAATGAGAGCATTTCTTAGAAGCGTTGCACAAAATGAAGCGGTTTTGTAAAAACCAGCCGAGTTATAGCATGGTTTGTAAGAAATTAATCAATTTCGCACCACTTTCGAGCAACATTCATGGCAGGTGGGGGGGGGGGGGAAGTTATGGGGCGAAAGTCTACCATCAAATGGTACAGTCTCAATACTTTTCAAATATCGCATGTGGAAAGAGGATGGGAAAAATACTGCTTCATAGGCCCGGGTCGGTTGTTCGAATGCTCTCGTTTCTCAACCACATTCTCTTGTGCACTATGAGATCTCTCCTTTGAGCATTTTCTAAGAAAACAGAGACAAAAGCTTGAAAACAACAATCCTCTCTGCCGCGCTTCACATTGCGCATAAATGCTCTATTGAGAATATATTCGTTCTTCTTCGAGAATACGGAGAAACAAGAAGTTGCCATTGGCACTTGATCTGTTGAGGGGCCAGATCATACATGGTGAAGCGTAGGTTTACCTTATCGTTCTCCATCTCTACTTTACACTGCGTACCTGCATTCAGATAAGAAGCGACAATGAGGTTAGCGCTCTTGACGCCATATCCAACGTGTGTTTGTTCTGTTCCACTTTACACTTTAATTAGACAAGTGTGGAATAGTTACGATATATGAGCTGCCTGCATCTTGTTAGCAATGAAGTTCACGGAGCGCAGGTCTTCTGTCGGGCTATCCCAGACGCCGTCATCGGTGCACAGTCCATAGCAGTATGCAGAAGCTCGTAGCTGCGCGTCATTGGCGCTTCCCTTTTTAACGGCGATCGCGCAGCAGCGCGTCAAATTCGGAGCGCGACGCGGCCATTCGAACCGCTCGGCGGATTGACGCGGCAGGAGTATAAAAGGGGGGGACGGTCAGGAGGTACACCCGCCCCCTGCTGGCGGGCGTGCGATCTTCCTCTCATCCCCCTTGCTCACCCACCCCCAACCCTATAGGCTTCACCAAGAGTCTAACGGCTGCCTTACGAAACCTTTGACACGCAAAACAAATGTGCAGGGCGGGTGTACCTCCTGTCGCGCTGCCGTATAAAAGGCACCTACATTGGTAGGTTCAGGGACCTCGTGGAAATGGGATATACTTTTCTGCTACAGATTCATCAACGACTTACAGCAATCTAACGGTGAAAATACTGCCGAAGTCCCTGGTAGTGCGGCTTTTCAAGCGATACGGTGATGATATGCTGCGCTATCAAGGATTTTGGCAGTAACGTTATATTGTGTTATATTGTTATATTGTATAACGTATATTGTATAACGTTTGTATTATGTTGTTATATTGTATAACGTATATTGTATAACGTTTGTATTATATTGTTATATTGTATAACGTTATATTTCAACGTTATATTGCTGTAAGCCGTTGACGAATCTGGCCTGTTGTTGTGGCATTCATTTTCGTCGTAGAGACATACTCGTGAGATCGGGTTAACGTAACCCGATTTTTAGAAATGTCTAAAACAGCCAATCGTGAGCAGTTGTAAAATCACGCCCACGGTATTTGGAGGAACTGCGCAGCCAACCAAATCTCGTCTTCATAAGCATTCAAATGTCCTGTATTCGGTACTAACACTCAAATTTATGTACACACGTTTCTATACAAAGGAGGTTGGTGTGTGGAGCGTGCATGCTAGAGAACACTGCTACAAAGATAGATGATTTATTTAAATGAAAAGTGTACTCCAATCTGGCAAATCGGTTCTAGAGAAGCAGCTCTGTACCTCAACGTATTACTATTTCTGAGTGCCTTCAGTACGCTTCTCTAATGCTTACCTACCAAGAGCAACACATGAAGCGATCTTGTGGTTATGCAGGAAGTATACATTTCTTTGAATGACTCTCCTTTATATTCCTATATTACAGGCGCCTCTGAAGCGTCAGATCCGAACGTTGTCCGAAGACCTTCGCGACTCCGAGCTGAAGGTGTCTGAGCTCAGCGGCCTCATTGCTGCCCTCACCGCCGATGCCCACAACAGTCAACGCGATATCGGCGACATCCTATAGCTTCCGTCGGCTCTCGCTCAATCAATTGCCGGTGTACTGTTAAGCCGACCAACAATGCCATTTGTCCCGTCTAGCCGGTTGGAATCGCTGCATTTACCTCGTGACCAGTCTCATATCGTTAGCCTGCCTAGTTTTCGTGCGTGTGTGTTATTCCTTGTGATATCTTATTAGCGACTATTTTCAGCCGCTGTGTATTCTGATTCCTAATGATATTGGAGCAGCTGTAAGTGAGAATTGAACAGTTTTTTCTTGTAGGCGGCACTTTGACGAGACATGTAAATAGCGAACTACATAAATGAAAATTCGCGGTACAGCTGCATTGCCTCCATTGTGTGCAAGATGTTCTGTCTGTTTCCAAAAGACTGAGCCGAAACAGTGTAAGAATATCCGTGTTTTAGTAGCTGTATGTAACAGAACACATAGTAAACCGAAGCATTCAGGATTTAGTCATACAAACACGCTCAGATGGCAGTGTTTGCTTACCCAGGCGAAAAAGTCGAAAGGTGGCAGTAGCTACAGTATCGGTAAGTGAAGTTTGCATTTCGTCGGGCATTTTTTAGCCTGGGCAAACACTCGAAGGAACAAAAACGAGGGTTCGATAGCAGGCTATTGTTCTATGCTGTAGTGCATGGGGAGCTTATGTTATCTTATGGCTTATATTATGATGACATCAGGAGGAAATACAGTGATCGAATAGGCTCGAGTGGCGTCAAGAGATCACGCACGCTTGTTTAAGAGCTACACGGCTTCAATTAAAGTGCAGGTTTTTATCTCTGTATGCTGAACTGCATGACTTGATGCTTTTACTGTAACAAATGGAATACTTCATTGTTACTTATACACTTTTTACGCTATTCACACAAAGCAATTGCGTGTTTGAGAAGAGAAAATGCAAAAAGATTTTCGGCCTTCATATCTGCTGCTGAAAGCTGGACGTCGGTCTGTTGGCGCTTTTTTCATAACAGAGGAGCTATAACATTCACAAAACTATAGTACTAACTATAGTAACTATAGTACAGTACCGCCCGCGCATATGATTTGGCCAATTGCCGAAAAGAACGCTTTGGAGCGTTCCAAAGGGGCTTTTTTAAATAAATTAAAAAAAATCAAGCTCTTGTGAAAAGAAACATATATTTGAGCTCAGCAGCTCGAGCTCTATCTTCTAAATACTTTACTTGATACTTTGATGGTCCTTTTGTCGGCTGGAGGTCTTCTCAGCGGGGACCACAACTCTTCCAGACCGCTCGACCTCTGGCTGCTTGCATCCAGTGAGGCAGACTCCGCTCTCTGAAAGATCTTGAGAATGAGTCTGCCCATCGCGTTGGCGGTCGTCCCAGTGGTCTCTTATGGTCTCTCGGGAGCCATTCTGTGACACGGAGACTCCATCTATCGTCCTTTCGTCGAAGCAGGTGTCCGGCCCAGCGATATTTGGACTTCTTCATGTACTGCAGCGGGTCTGCTAATTGCGACTTCTCCCGTAGCTCCGAGCTTCGTAGGCCTTCTTGTCATTGCTGACGAAGGCTTGTCCTCAGAAGACATCTCTCCAGTGCATGCGTAGTTTGCATTGCTCTGGCGATTGTCTTGTTGTCGGACCAGGTTTCCGTCGCGTAACACATCGCAGGCAGTACAGAGGCGTTGAATATCGAGGCCCTGGGGCCGGAATCCTTGACCTGATCGGTGACTTCGCGAATCGAACTGAAGGCTGCCCATGCTGCGCGTCTCCTGCGGGCGATTTCAGGAGCGAGGTCGTTATCCATGTTCAGCTCTCTTCCCAGATAGACGTAGGAGTCGACCTGTTGTAGAGCGACTCCATTTAACCTTACGAGTCCCGTGTCACACCACTGGTTGACCATAAACTACGTTTTGGACATATTCATGTCCAATCCAATCTTCATACCTGCCACATTGAGCTCGTTCAGCATTTCCTCGACTTCTGCCGTGCTGGTAGAGATGAGAGCAATATCGTCGGCGAAGCGAAGGTTGCTGATCCGTTCACCGTCGACAAGGTAGCCTTTATCGTCCCAGTTCAAGTCTTTCATGGCATCCTGGAGTGCCGCTGTGAATAGCTTGGGAGAAATCGTGTCTCCCTGCCGTACTCCTTTCCCGATAGGAATTTTAAGCTTTCGATCGAACAGCTGGATGGTAGTCGATGTGTTCGAGAAGCATTCGTCGAGAAGTCGGATGTAGGGCGATGGTATACCAGCGTGCACAAGTGCGTTCAAAACGGCGTTGATTTCCCAGAGTCGAACGCTTTCCGGTAATCCTCGAAAACAAGGACAAGTGGGAGGTGGTATTCGCGGCTCCTAACTATCTTCTAAATATAAATATAAATCAACAAAGTTGAACAATGCATATAGGCCGGACGTGGGCGCGACAGCCTGTAGAGTGAGCGTTTAGGGAGTTTTGTCGTAAATTTTTAGCCTCCCTACCCAGGAGTTGCTCTAGGCTATCCAGCTCGCTTTTGGAGTGCGCCGTGAGCAATGCATACAGAATCGAACCTATCAATCGAGTGGGCGCGAGAGCTTGTAGAGGGAGGGTTTGCGGAGCTTTATCGCTCTAAAATAGCACGTGGTGCAGTGTACAGCTGGAGAGCTGTGAGCGCTTCTCCGTAAAGTACTTTAAGTGGTCTGCTTGCCTATGCATTTGTATGCCGTTAGCTCTTCCCGCAGTGCTCCACCGAATTCGGAAAAAAAATGCGTCACACAAGCCTCACCTGCATATTCCACCCTGTAACAGTGCCTCTTCCTAAGATACACCAGCCTACTTAAATGTTCTACTAGACCGTTTTACCGCCTAAGACCCAAGAGTTGCAGCCGAAACGATTCGAACTTGACAGAGTTATTGCGCTCCGAAATGCCCGCGCGTGCAATTTGCGAGCGGTCATGCCCACCCGATTGATAGGTTCGATTCTGCATGCATTATTCACGACGCACTCCAAAGGCAAGCTGGACAGTCTTAGAGCAATTCTTGAGTAGGGCGGCTTGGAATTTCCGATAAAACTCCCCAAATGCTCTCTCTATAAGCTCTCGCGCACACTCGATTGATTACGTCCGGCCTATATGCCTTGTTCAACTCTAGTGATTTATATGTCATAAGATAGAGCTCGAGTTGCTGAGCTCAAATATATGTTTTTTTACAAGTGCTTGCTTTTAGAAAAAGTTATTTAAAAATGCTCCAAGGCGTTCTTTTCGGCAATTGACCAAATCATAGGCGCGGTACTGTAGTTTATTGTTCATACAATACATAACTTACGCAGTAATTGAGCATGGGGCGGAAAAGGTAATTCAGATCTCGAATAGCTACGCGTACACCTACACCGACACGAATTGTTACCACACAGCGTTAATTCCTCAAAGTGGGTAAGGAAACCGTTTATTTATTTATTCATTTATTCAAAGACGTGTCACACAATACACGTGGACCGAAATAGAGAAAATGAAATCAAATGAAACCTGTACATATCAAAATCAGGACTCAGGAAATGGTCGTCAAATAAAACACAACACTAAATTACTAAACTACTAAGTATAAATAAGCTTAAAAAGACAAATCTACGAGCCTCATCGGCTCATCATCGGCCCTGCTACCGACCGATTGGCCCGTCTGGCTTCCTGTAAGGTAAGGGTCTCGATCTCTCTATTGACTACGTGATCGAAAGATGGTCTTGAATTTCTAAGGTTGAGGCAACGTCTGACGCGGTAGCCACATCTTGACTTGATCCTTCCTTTCAGGCTCTGAAGAAGGCGATACCGCCGAAACGTTAGCCAATAAAGATCTGTAAAACCTCGGGTGGAGCTCAGTCAAACAACGCAACAAGAACAACATAAAGCTACCTACAAGGAACAAAGCGGGTTATAGGTCGTATTATAAAGCTTTTATATTTATAAATATATTATATATTATAAAGCCAAGTACAGATATGCAATGAGATTTGAAGTGGATTCATGAGCGACGTTGCCCAGGGTTATAGGGCGTGGAGGTGAGTAAATTGTTGGGTAGAATAATATCACTCGCCGAATGTTATATCATATAATGAATACCAAGCTTGTCCTCTGCGCACTATCCTGTATTGATGAGTTTCTCCAGTACCGTTATCCTATTACCTTACCAATCGCGAATCCGGCTTCTGGGGCCGGAGTCATCAACGACTCAAGCAATTTAATAGAGAAATTACAACGGAAATTGCTGATAACGAGGCCTATCGCTCCCATATCGCTTGTGAAGCCGCGCCATCAGGGATTTCGACTGTAAGAAAGAAAAAAAGAAAGAAAAGGAAAGAAAGAAGAAATAAGGAATTGTATTCTACAAGCATTACATAGACGATGTTTTCGTCATTGGCTCCACCGCTCTTGACCTGAGGCCGAATTCATCAACAATTAACCCGTGGGTATGCGGGTGATAAGGGGTAGAGATAAGATAAGAGTCAGGCAGAGATAACGCAAGACTCAGAGACGCAGGCTTCATTGTGGGTATCTCTACCTCTTATACCCGCGGGTTAGTCGTTGATGAATCCGGCCCCTGGATACGACACTTGATAATCTCAACTCTTGTGACCCTAATATCCAGTTCACAGTAGAGTCTCCCAATGAAAGTGGATTCCTCCCCTTCCGTAATACCAAGGTTCGGATCTACCATGGCCGCAAGGAATTCGTTTGGTATAAGAAACCTGCATCCCAGAGTGTTTTGCTCCACTCCAGAAGTGCACATCCCTTGTGCATGAAAGTGAATGTGATAAGAAACCTTATCGACGCGAAGGATAAAACGTGTACTGGAGAATCTATGGAAGCAGAGGCGAACATTTCGAGAATACGGGAAGAAAATGGCTACACCACATCAGAAGCCAGCTCCTGGCGACATTTCATCCCGGGGAGCATACCGCTGGTCTTACCGTACGTTAACGAACGAATTTCCACGGGCGTCAACCGAGTTGTGAAAGCGTCAGGACTTCCAGCTAAACTCGTTTTTCGACCGCCGCCAAATCTGAAGAGCCTGCTTACTGCATCAAGAACCTATGAAGAAAAATGTGGCCGAAACAACTGCCCGTATTGTAGAAGCAATAAAATCTGTCAAATACGTGGCACTGTATATCAGGTCACATGCGAAGGTTGTGATCAGAACTATATAGGAGAAACAATGCGGCCGCTTTACAGACGCCTGGACAAACATGTGCGAGCGCTGCAAAACCCTGCTTCTTACCCTACGAACAGCTTTTCGCGACACCGCACCCTCCACCACACTCATGAAGACCCTCCTGCAATTAAAGCTAGCGTATTACACCGCCCACCGATAACCCCGCTAGAAAGGAAGCTGCTCGAAGCCCTTGCAATAAAGAGACTGAACCCCAAAATTAACAACAGGGATGGGCAGACCGAGGCGTTGTGGCGTATCATGTAGTGATTAAGAAAATCAGCGGCAATGTTGTTTACAGTAATTTATTTGTAAGAAGCATCGCTGTGGTGAGGCTCTGTTAGCGAGGCCTGCTTGTTTAGTGTTTTACAGTTATTATTGTATAATTTGATGATGGTAATCACTATGTGTAATGTTATAAAAGGCCTGAGGAAGCTGCTAAGCAGCGAAAGCTCGCCAATAAAGAATATTGGAAGAATCTCAATTGTGCCGACTATACCGAACTACGTATGAGGCTCAGGGATAGCTCTATTCTGCTGTATTTTCTCTGTTAAATTGCTGTAAGTCGTTGATGAATCCAGCCCGTGATTTGCGTGGTCAAGATGAATGAATGAGGATGAGGTCGGCGTGGAAGAAGTAAAAATCGAGATAAATATAAATAGTGATAAAAGATAAAGGACAAAGGATAAAGGACTGCGTTACTCAATCCCTTCTGGGATGCGCCAGCGCATTCTACTTCTACGAGATGTCGTGGAGGCGATATGAATGCGTATGTGGCCATACAATGACTTGCGGTGGCCAGCCGATGAACAAGTCAGTGCTTTATCCTTCCGAGACAAGTCTGGTACCAATTCACCGACCCCGGATGGATGGAAAGCTTGGTTGGCCTGAGCGGGAAATCCGGACCAAGGAACCTGGTATCGGGTGCACGCGGCAGTCATGCCTCCTCCGACTGCGCTACACACGCCCTAGTGATAAAAGATAGATGTCTAAAAGATAAATCTATAAGGGAAAGGGCACGGGCAGGGCCATAAGGTAAACCTCAGGCAGTCGCGCCCACAACTAGCTAACAGTAGTCAGTAGTCAGTGATTTAAGTGGTCAAAACCTGACAGACAGCAGTTCATAATAAGCTGGGTCCATTTATCTTATTTATTAGCACAGTAATGTGAAGACAAAACAAACGTTACGATATGGACACAACAAATCAAACCAAGCAAAATTGCAGTAAGGAAAAATTACTAACAAACCAAACCCACAATCGGTCATATTATGATGAGAATAGTAGTCCTACAACGGAGGAGCCAGCCAAAATACATACACCTAAAACCGAAAGAGAATAAAGTAGGATGGATATAGAAGAAAAAAGAGTACGGGGTCACATAGATTGGAACTCGTATGAGAGGGAACGGCTTCGGTTCTACTTCGAACTCCAAAAATCCTGTCACCACAGCTGCATTGAAAAGAAACAAGAGGCGCTTGAAGTGATTCAGACCGGCACGATGGCCAATCCCAGTGCGCTAGAAAAATTTAAGTGAAGCTCAAGTTCATCAAAAGGTTTGTTGCGAACAATACGCAGTACTACTCTACTCTGGCTCATTTGCTTAGGAACCTTTCCTGCCAATTCCCTATTTATGTAGCAGCTGTTAAAATGAGAAAAATAACTCAGAATAAACTGTTGTGTGTAGCACGGTAGGAAGGAAGAACTCATTCTATGAAATAAGCGATGCGGTGCTAACATGTTCAAAACAAGAAAAGCGGCTTGCAAGGAAGAGATAGTGATGTTGAACAACGGAATACTGATATCATGCAGATCGATAGCTGTATGAGTAGTTCTGGTAGGTTTATTTTCGTATTGATATCGATGAGAAGAGGTGTGCACAGTCATGAAGACTAATAAGTCGACATTCAGCATTGATGAGGTAAGGGATGATCCAGCGCACATTGTTGTTGCAACATAGTAGTGATTTCGGCGCCGCAGATGTCCACAAAAAGGTGGCTTGGATGCAATCCTAGTTAGTGGTGGTCACTCTTAAGCAATTTTATAAGATCTTAATGTGTTCAGCATTGAAACATATTGAACTTACGCATTCCTTGGAAAACAACTAACGAAATGAAAATAAAAATAAAGAAAACATGAGAATAAATAACATCTGTGTGCTAGGTCTGGACGACTAAAATTAATTAGGACGTGAAGTACAGTATTGTATTGCCTGTATCTAAAACGTTGATTGATGGTGTTTTGACCTGTTTCATTTTATTTTACTGATGTTATCTGTTTTAGCTGCTTGAAGATGATCCGCTACCGGTGTAAGGGGGCTCTCCGTTACTGGATTTACACCGAGAATGATCTCTATAGGTTTGCCTCTGCCGGTTAAGAACTCTGAAACTAAGTCCATCTGAGCAACCGGATTGGGATAGTTTACTTATTTTTACACAAGTGCTCCGTCATGCATATCGGCGTGCCTCGCACTTGCGCGCTTCGTGCGATATTGCAATATCATTAAGCAGCTCCTCTTCTTGTACCACGTTTTCCCTATTTAGGAGTACAAAAGGCTCGCAGTACGTACAGTGTATAGTATGATAGGGCGGTCTATTGGCTCCTCACTACTGGTCCTCCCTTAGTGAAACGGTCTCCCATTACTGGCACTGGTCCCCCTCAATGATCCCCTCTTGGCCGACGACGTCTTCAGCACGCCTTCTGAGTCCACAGGGATTTTGGACGACGTCCTCGGCACGTCCACCTGAATCTCCAAACACGTTGAGCGAAGTCTTTGGCACGTCCTTTGAGTCCCAGGCACGTTATGCCACGTATCCACACGTCTTCTAAATCCCCTGTCATGCAGAAGACGTCTGGGTACTTTCCGCTATTTTCGCGCCCCGTAACTTGATCAGTAAAAGATTGATGGTAATCAATACTTCAAAAACGAGTTTTAGATTCGTGTTGAGCGACCTCGACTACCTCCAGAGCTAAAGTTTTGAACCGCCTAGACGACATCCACAAAAAATCGATAGTTCGATCAATATCGATTGATGGCGATCGATAATTCAAAAACGAACAGATTCGGATTCGTATTCAGCGACCTCGTTTGCCATAGGGCTGAAGTTCCCAGGCAGGGAGAAGACGACTGGGTATTTTCTGCTATTTTCCCGCAGCGTAATTTGATCAATATCGATTGATTGCGATCGATACTTCAAAAACAACCTTCAGATTCGTGTTCAGCGACCTCAATTGCCCCAGAGCCGATGTTCCCAGGCAGGGAGAAGACGTCTGGGTATTTTTCGCTATTTTCGTGTTGTAATTTCCCCCTATTCCCCCCCCGACCCGATTTTCCGCACCGATTTCTCCACGCTAATTTTTGCGGCGCCGCCGATCGATAGGATGACTATCGCTTAGCGCGTTATTATAGAGTATGACGCGGCCCGTTTATTGTTTCGCTATGGTGGGAAATCGTTTAAAAGCGGCCACCACCAACTAGGATTGCACCGTGGCTTGCACAAAGTCACAAGCTTGACGTCGGAGACTTGGTGTACCAGCAAAACTACGAGATTTGATATACAGGACAAGGAATCAGCTAGCCCCGTTTCAACAACCAGCGCATAAATGACTAGTTAGTTCGCATTTTCGGGTTACTCCTCGCAAGCTCTTGTCTTTTGCATTTCTGAAAACTTCGTGATCATGAAAGAGGTCATGCAGTTACAGTAGGGTAGGCAGAAAACGCTTTTATATGTTACCAGATGCTCCAATCAGACGTTCAGTGGCCTAGCGCCCGCCAAACGTCTGATTGGAGCTTCGCCCTCAAAGTCTAGGCCTTCTTACACGCGTTACAGTGAACAACTGGTTTTACGGGAAAGCGGTACAGTAGGGCACAATCTTTAAAACTGCTCCTATAAAGCCTATCCACCCTCTATCGCACTGACACCGATTTATTCTCCGAAGTACACATTCTCTACGTGGCGAGGAACAGACTGTGATAAATATCCGAAGGCAACAATAATCCTCCTACTCCCGAAGTCATTCTCCCCCCCCCCCCCCCCCCCCCCGACAATACACAATACATCTTGCCCAAGTGCAGGCAGAGACAGGCAGAAAAAATGTAGTGAGCAACAGCTAGTAGTTAGAGCGAGATGCATGTACACGCACACGCTCACTGCCTTCAAAGGTCATCTGAAAATCCAACGCATGCGCTTCGCAATGTTTGATCTGTGGCACATCTTCTTGATCTAGACGCACGTTGTACGACATTCTTGTTGGACGATCACCTGTATCACCTGTCGTCCCGTTGATCATCGAATTGCTCGAGCGGGTGCCAGCAGCGTCTCCATTCGTCCCTGTCGCGTGCCAGAGTGGTCCAATGGATCTTCCTCGCTCGAGGGACACGAAGAGCGTCATATCGGTCGTTCAGGGCTTTAACGAAGAAGTCCGACCAACGCGTTGGTGGGCGTCCTGGTGTTCTTTTGACATCCCGCGGAATCCAGCCGGTGATGGCTCTCGTCCAGCGGGTGTCTGCGAAGCGCATTACGTGGCCGGCCCACCTAATTTTCAACAACTTGGCCCACGCGACAGCGTCTCTGATCTTCGAACGTCGGCGAAGCTCGGAACTCCGGAGGCCTTCTCTCACTTGCGTGAGTCGTGTCACTCCGAGCATCGTCCTCTCGATTCCACGCTGCGCGACGCTGATCGCGTGTTCATCCTGCTTTCGTATAGCCCAGGTCTCTGAGGCGTATGTTAGGGCAGGAAGAACAGTGGAGTCGAATAGGAGGGCACGGAGTCGGACGTTCTTCGTCTTCTTCGCTACTTCTTCGACGCTCTTGAAAGCTCCCCAAGCCGCTCTTTTCCTCCTGCTCAGCTCTGGTGCTAGGCTGTTGGCCATGTTGACTTCGCGACCCAGATACACATAGATGGAGCATTCGGAGATGTTCGTTCCGTTGAGCGAGAATGGGGCATCAGAAACCCATCCGTTCCTCATGAACAGATTCGTAAGATTCAGCTGCAGTCCAACGTTCCCACATACACGATCGAAGTCGGCCAGCATTCGCTCCGCCTGGCTGATGCTCGGTGTTATGAGCACGATGTCGTCAGCGAAGCGAAGATGATGTAGTTGCCGGTCGTCGACCTTCACTCCCATGTCTTCCCATTCTAGTTCGCGTATGACGTTTTCGAGAGTGGAGCTGAAGAGCTTCGGGGATATGGTATACCCTTGCCGTACCCCTCTCTTCACGTCGACGACGACGTCGTTGTAGAATGGTGAGATCTTGGTCCTGAATCCACTGTACAGCTCTCGAAGGATTCTGACGTACTGAGTAGGAACACCCTTAGTGAGCAGGGCGTTGATGACCGCTTCAGTTTCGACGGAGTCGAATGCCTTCTTCAGGTCGATGAACGTAAGGCACAGCGGCAGCTTGTACTCTCGCGACACTTCGATGAGCTTCGAAACGGTGTGTATGTGGTCGATCGTGCTGAATCCTCTCCGAAATCCTGCTTGTTCGCATGGCTGTCCTTCGTCCAGCGTTCGGCTGATCCTATTCAGGATAACTCGAGTGAACAGCTTGTAGACTAAGGACAGCAGGCAGATCGGGCGATAGTTGTCAATGTCGTGCACGTCTCCCTTCTTGTACAGCAAGACGGTCCTGCTGGTCTTCCACTGAGATGGAACCTAGCACTCCGACAGGTATCGTGTGAAGAGCCGAGCCAGGGTGTTGATGAGCGCTGGCAGGAGGTACTTCAGGTGTTCGGGTCTGATCCTATCGGGACCGGGTGCTGTACGTTTCTTCACCGACGAGATGGCGTGTCGGATCTCGGAAGGTAGAACAGAGGGGACGACGTATTCATCCTGCGGAAGATGGCATGGGGCAAGTGGACGTGGCTATCGAAGAGATCGGAGTAGAAATCGTGGATGACCTTCTCCATGGTCCTTTTGGAAGATGTAACGGTTCCGTCGGGACGTCGGAGAGCGGCCATCTTGGTCTTGAAGTTGGCGAAGTCTCGGCGGGCATTGCGTATGCTCAACCCTGCCTCTGCTGCTTCAGCCAACACTTCCGCCCTTCTCTCCTTAAGATCCTCCTTTATCGCCCTGCATAGCCTTGCAAGCTCGGACGTCACTTGGTAGTTGTCTGATGCTCGTGCTGCTCCACGATGGCGTATCAGCTCGAGAGTTTCCGGAGACAGGCGTCTCTTGGTGGTCTTCAAACTCTCAACTTCCTTAGCACTATCGTGGAGATGGTGCACGAAGCGGTCGTATTCCTCGTCGACGTTGTCCATGACGGCATCTTCCCAAAGGCCGGCAAGAGAGGTGTAGAGGCCCCAGTTGATGGTCGTTCTGGGACTCCTCTTCTTGAACTTCGCGGCCTTCTCTCCTTGACGCGAAAAGTGGAACCTTAAGGTGGTCCGATCCCGTGTAGAAATTGGGGACAACGGAGACGTCGGTCAGGCTATACTTGCGGTTGAAGATGATGTGGTCGATCTCGTTGTGGAACTGGCCACCGGGAGATTCCCAGGTCCATCGTAGGGAGGGAGGCTTATGGAACTGCGAGTTTTCATGGATGGTCTTGGTCGACATGATAAACTCAGACAGCCTTTCACCTTGTTCGTTCCACTCCAAACCGTGGGTTCCGATGTGAAGTTCTTCCGGCGACCTTCGTGATCCGATCTTGGCGTTGAAGTCGCCGACGATCACCTTGTAGAAGGTGTGATCTTCCTTATAGAACTTCTCCAGCTCCACGTAGAAGGCCTCGACGTCTTCGTCGTCGTAGTCGGATGTTGGGGCATACGCGACGAACACAGTCAAAGCTGGCACGGAACCACATCGCTTCAGTCGCAGACGTCCGATTCGGCTTGTCAGAGACCCGTACGTGTCGATGATCATGGCCAAGTGCTTGTTGACGAGGACACTAACGCCGCCTACTCCCCTGCTGTCGCATGTTCCGAGGAACAGTTCTTCTCCGGAGTCGTAGGCGGCTTGTAGGGGGTGGTGTCTCCCTGTCTCGGTCAGTCCGATGATGTCGTACTTGATCTTCCTGGCTTGCATCATCAGGTCCTCGACGGATGCTTCCGATGCAAGCGTGCGGGCGTTGTAAGTACAGATCGTCATCCTAGTCCTTCTCAATTTGCGCAGCCTGGTTAGGCCCTGATATTTTAGCAGCCTCTCCGTACTCGTCCTTCCCATCGCTGCAGAAATAGGGGCTCTTTCGGGGTCAGGGGAATGAGGCCCTTTAGTGCTGCTGTGTTTGACTTCCATACAACACGGGTAGCTAGTCAGGCTCTGTCGTGCGGGCGAAGAACTCCGGGCAGCCAGCCAG
Source organism: Heligmosomoides polygyrus bakeri (assembly GCA_947359475.1). NCBI lineage: Eukaryota > Metazoa > Nematoda > Chromadorea > Rhabditida > Heligmosomidae > Heligmosomoides > Heligmosomoides polygyrus. Next base: position 94,809,547 of record OX375866.1, read on the forward strand.
ACTACCCGAAGGGACAGGGCGAGACTTTTGAGGCGGCCTCGAATCGCCTTACGATGTACTCCCAGTCTACCGAGTGCAAGCTTTTGGCCCGGCCACACAGTTACAATCCGCACAGTCACGGACACATCCACGCACACTGTGCACGAACATGCCGCTCCCACACACAAGGAACGCGTCGACCCGACACAGCAGGAGCAAGGAGTCCATCCCCTGCATCCCACCTGCGTCTCTGGGCAGTACACGGTCGCATTTGGTTCGTGTTTAATTCCCCTATCCACCACCCGGGGACGCGCCACGTGGCCCTGCGACAAGTGGCCCGAGATCCCTCTTAACAAGAGAGCCCGAAAGCTCTCTATCGAGGGAGATCCGTTGTTGGACGATAGTGAGAAAAAGTACTGGTCCACCCTTACATGTTTCTTCCACTGATCTTCCCTCCTATTACTTGTCCCACCTTCGCTGGTTCCTCCTTTTCCGGTCTCCCCCCCCCCCTTCACAGGACTCTCCCACTTCACTGGTTCCCGTTCTCTGTCCACCCCCTTTTTTGCCTCCCCCTCACCTAAGCGGTGCCCTTATTAGTCCCCCTTCACCTGCTATCATTAATGGTCACCTTTTTGGTCGTCCCGCAGTTACCGGTTCCCCTTCAAAGGAGCCTCCCACTTCACTGGTTCCTGTCAATTCTCCCCCCCCCCTTACTACCTCCGCCCCCACCCTCACCTTAGTGGTGTTCTTTATTGGTACCCCCTCACTGGCTCACATTGAGGCCCTACCCTTACCGGTATCCTCTTCACTGGTCCTCCCATCCTTCACTTGGACCACCGATCACTGTCTCCCCTTTAGTGATCTCCCATTACACGTGTTCGGAATCCCCGTACACTCGTTGCGAGACCAGGTGACATCGCTTCTGAACCCAGACACCCCTTGCATGACATGGGTTACACGTCTTCTGAAACCGCGCGCCTGTTGAACAGCCTGTTCAACGTCGGTGACATGCTTCTGACCGCAGACGCCCATTACGCGACATCGTTGACACCTCTTGTGAACCCAAACACCCATCGAACATGCCTCCTGAATCCGAGAGCCTGTTGCACGCCGTCGGTGACATCTCTTCTAAACGCGGATGCCTGTTGAGCTACGTCGCTGGCATATCTTTTGAACTTCGAACGCCCTTTGCGCGATATCGGTGACACTTCTTCTGACGGTTTCGACGCGGCGTGAGTGGCACCTCGTTTGAACACGGACGCCTGCTACTCGACTTCTAGAAATGGCCAGACTGATGAGAAGACGGACGGACGGTCGGACGGACAACCGCTAACCCCTTTATATATAGTAGGATTCTATCTTCATCTATACATGCTGGTTGTTCTCTAGTTGATCATCGAAAATTACTCCATCGGACTCCGACATCGTTTCCATCCCGTCTGTCCCGTACCAAGTTGCTCCAATGAAATAACTTCGCCGTAGGGACACGAAAAGCATCATATCGATAGCTTAGATAAGGGATTTTGCGGACAGGCACCCACGTCCCGGGGCCTATCGGCGACTTACAGCAATCCAACGGTGAAAATACTGCCGAAATCCGTGATTGTTGTGGATACCCAACTAGGTGTATGTCTAGATATATTAATGTACTAGTGCAATATAATATAGTGTATTGTAATATAGAACAACTCGCTTTGAATGATAAGACTTAAGATGCCTAGGTGAGAAATACAAGATGAGCACCATTGAATAACCTCCACAGGCGTAACCTAGCGATATCGTAGGTAGGCACTCGGGAACATAATCTCCCGTGGCGCTTTAGTGCGGCACCGTGTATTAGGTCTACATTTGTTATACCGATGGCGGCACCGATTTCAATCGCTCCTCTGTCCTGTGATTGGCCGGGCGTACTGTTTCCCACGATGGCTTGCCGATGGGGCGCCTCGTCCGGCCCTGAGGATCGAAAAGTGGCTGACGTCAGTAGTGGGTCGGCGCAGGCTCCGCCCATAAGACTTTTCTAGCCGGCGTCAATCTCCCTGCGCTCCGGCGGCGAAGTTAGCCACTCTCTCGATTATACTTTCATCCTGCCGTATGATCTTTGCGGGGCCCGTAACACGTTTTCGCTGCTCACTACGTGGTAGCAGCACCAGGAGACTGCCGTGGGGTCTAGTGAGCTCTGCGTTCACATCCCACAGCCTCTAGAATTATTCTCTACTTCCGTTCTATATATGGTATTCGCTGCTCAATACACATCCTTAGGAGTTGGGTGAGTCCCTCAGACTTTTCTAGTTTACAAGTGGGCTGCGCAGGTTGTACGTCCATTGAATATTGTGTGTGTCGATTAGTTTACATGTGCCTTACCTGGTATGGGCGTTGTAGGCTTTCCTTCCGTGGATGCTTGCAAAGGCGCGGAGTCGGGTGGGAGGAGATGAGGGAAGACATAGCCAGCAGCTGGAGTTCCATTAATATGTCGGGCAGGCATTACTTTTCAAAGACATGGCTAATCAGGAAGGTTTCCTTTCTCCTGGATTGCATACCATCTACATAACCCTCGCGGTCCCATAGGGCGGTTAGGGGCGCTACGGATACGGAGATCATCTTTGCCTAAGGCCGTTGATCGGAACAAGTCCTTTTCGCAACAAAGAAAAGGCAAAAATGGTGTACTGCTCGAAAGCACATCTAAATCAGCATTATAATAACTAGACACAACAGCAGACCCAGGAACCTTGAAATTATCGTAAACTGAAATGGCACGGATCTTGCGAAGTGATTCGCCGATCTTATATGATTGGTCACCTTTGTAATTTTGTAGTATCTGTGACAATTTTATCTACTTATATTCCTAATACAAACATATTGTTGCTTTTAATTGAGTACTCTACAATTTGCAGGAAAATGTGATGTCTCCCTATGGACAGCAGCCTGCACAGCAGCCGAAACCAAATTGTTGTAGTATTTTAGGAGCATTTCTGCAGGTATTTACGCCTTTTTGGTACAGCTTTTTGCTGCTGCAATTAGCTTTTCCTTTTCCTACAGCTGTGCGGGCTGTGCTGTTACGTGGGGTGTCCGCCTTTCCCCGAGAGTATTGCCCGAAAACTGGCATTTCATCCACCCAAGAAAGGTGTCTCATATACCGTACATCTTGTAACTGATCCTGAAAAAGCGATCAAGGGAGCAGACGAGGTACAAGAGCATATAACCTTACCGCTACTGTGCTGTTCACTCTTTGACGTGCTTTACAGTTGGAAGGCAAAGAGTTCTTCATAACGCCTTCCCCACTGGAGCTTACTTCTATATTTGATTATGAACGATTGCTGAGCCGTGTTAAGGTGAGCAGATTTCATTGATATCATATCTCGCCGTATAACCCATATACCTTGGGCATCGGATCTATCCAGGTCGGGGAGAGGCACAGAACAACATATTATTCAACCAATTGACTTGAAACTCACGGAGTGGCTTCAAGGGGACAAATTAGGACCCAAAAAACAAACAAGCGAAATGCAAACAATACTTAACATGTTATAACCTGGATCCAGCATAGTTGGGGGGATACAGGGTCAAGCTTGAGGTTCGGGAATCGAAGGGGGGGTCGTACTGCGGCCTCGTCTGGAGGGGGGGGTCGTACTCTCTCGGTTTTGGCAGAGGACTCTCTCCAAATTCAGGTTTTTAGATGATGTTTGCATCTATTAATAAGTTGTTTTTCCAGGTGTGACTACGACAATGCGGAGATATACAAGCACTTGCGTTTCCTGGAGTTAAAAAATAGGATTGAATATCAAAAAAAATTTAATGCCGATTACTGTGCAGTGAAAAATAAAGATTTCCTGTCTGCAGATTTATGATCAATGAGAGATTTTCATTTTTTCAGAATTTCCCAGGACGTCATGGACACGGTAGTTTTCTGCCTGATGAGCGACATCTACTTCCAGAATTGCACTCTAAAATTTCAAGTGTTAATTACTGATGACGACCTAAGTGCTTTCCCTACAAGATTTTTGAAGCGCTCTTCGAGTCGATGACGGAATGGCAACCGAAGGACGGACTTGCTTGAAAAGTAATTTCTCTCCTGCAGGAAACAGCATCAGAAGATGAAATCGCACCCTATAAAATTTTAAGCCCGTTGGACACACAGTAATATGTTTCTCTGAAACGATATTCTATATGATCAGACGTCTCGATTTACCGAAAAGATATCGACACACTAATCACATGGAACATGTTACTTTTAGAACCTGCCTTTTAAAGCATAGAAAACACATCTTCTAAAGCTTTATGAATTTTCCAGGAGCCCCAAAAAATCTCCGTGTTACGGCAGTTTAATGCGGCTACTGCGTTCTCTGACATGACCCATCGCAATTAAAATATGGATGGACTCCTCGCTGGAATTTTTTTTCTGCCTTCTGAAGGAGAGGACGACAGAGAGTGGAATTGCATCATATACAATTTTAAGTCATGCTTAACATACAATAAAAACTATGCTTCTCCGCTGCGATGAAGATATGACGAGGATGGATCGCATACAAAATTCTCATTTTTCATGAAAATATTATTTTTCAGCCGAAGCAGATCACCCATACGGATAAAATCTAGCCACAAACACCTAGAAGTTTTGATAAATTCACTGTGCAAAAATTGTGATTTTCTGGATAGAACAGGTTGAATCGACCTCTGGTCGACTTTGCACCAACGTCATCGGAGCATAAAATTGAACGTTCACAAAAAGGTTCATAACTCGGTAAATTTTTCGTATTTTGAAAATTCTTTTAGCCTGTCAAAAAGAAGATAAAACGCTCTTTCTCACAGTGTAATAATCTTTTCCAAAAAAGGAGTCGTCACGCGTGGCTGCTGGTTCGATTTTTGAGCGAAAAAAAATTGAAGTGGCTTCACAAAAATATTCATAAGTTGACCAATTCTTCGAAGTTTCAAAATCCCGCTAGCTTTTCAGAAACTAGAGGAAGAGCCCTTTTTTGCTATATGAGAACTAATGTCCAAAAATTCGGTCTTCATGCGCGGCAGAGGAGGTTCAATTTCGGTTCCATGTCGCGAAAATACGTACCGAAAATCGACCCCCCCCGCCCCGCATGAACAGCGCTTCTTTACGGTTACAAACATGTTTAGCAAAAAAGGGATTTCATGAGGGGCGGGGGGTTCGATTTCTGGTCGATTTTTGCCGAAAATCGACCAGAAATCGAACCCCCCCCCCCCGCCCCGCATGAAGACCCTTTTTTGGAAATCGATCTTTACATGGTAAGAAAGCGTATTTCATGTACTTTCAGAAAAGCTAGCGGGATTTTTGAATTTCGAAAAACTTGCTGAGTTATGAATATTTTTGTGAGATCACTCCGATGTCGACGGTAAAGGGTCGGTCCGAGATTCAGTTCACGGCTTCCGAAAATTGATCATATCTCGGCTATTTTTTCGAAAATCAAAAATCCCGCTCGCTCATCAAAAATAGAGCAAATGTGCTCTCTAACCATATAAGAACCGTTTTCCAAGAAAGGGGTCTTCATGCGGGGCGGGGGGGGGGGGGTCGATTTTCGGTACGTATTTTTGCGAAATGGACCCGAAATCGTACCCCCCTGCCGCGCATGAAGACCAAATTTTTGGAAACTGATTTCTATATAGCGAAAAATGGCTCTTCCTCTAGTTTCTGAAAAGCTAGCGGGATTTTGAAACTTCGAAGAATTGGTCAACTTATGAATATTTTTGTGAAGCCACTTCAATTTTTTTCGCTCAAAAATCGAACCAGCAGCCAAGCGTGACGACTCCTTTTCTGGAAAAGGATTTCTACACCATGAGAAAGGGCGTTTTATCTACTTTATGAAAAGCTAAAAGAATTTTCAAAATTCGAAAAACTTACCGAGTTATGAACCTTTTTGTGAACGTTCAATTTTATGCTCCGATGACGTTGATGCAAAGTCGACCAGAGGTCGATTCAACCTGTTCTATCCAGAAAATCACAATTTTTCACAGTGAATTGATCAAAACTTCTAGATTATTGTGGCTAGATTTTATCCGTATGGGTGATCTGCTTCGGCTAAAAAATAATATTTTCATGAAAAATGAGAATTTTGTATGCGATCCATCCTCGTCATATCTTCATCGCAGCGGAGAAGCATAGTTTTTATTGTATGTTAAGCATGACTTAAAATTTTATATGATGCAATTCCACTCTCTGTCGTCCTGTTCTTCAGAAGGCAGAAAAAAAATTTCCAGCGAGGAGTCCATCCATATTTCAATAGCGATTGGTCATGTCAGAGAACGCAGTGGCCGCATTAAACTGCCGTAAAACGGAGATTTTTTGGGGCTCCTGGAAAATTCATAAAGCTTTAGTAGATGTGTTTTCTATGCTTTAAAAGGCAGGTTCTAAAAGTAACGTGTTCCATGTGATTAGTGTGTCGATATCTTTTCGGTAAATCGAGACGTCTGATCATATAGAATATCGTTTCAGAGAAACATAGTTTTATCACTGTGTGTCCAACGGGCTTAAAATTTTATAGGGTGCGATTTCATCTTCTGATGCTGTTTCCTGCAGGAGAGAAATTACTTTTCAAGCAAGTCCGTCCTTCGGTTGCCATTCCGTCATCGACTCGAAGAGCGCTTCAAAAATCTTGTAGGGAAAGCACTTAGGTCGTCCTCAGTAATTAACACTTGAAATTTTATAGAGTGCAATTCTGGAAGTAGATGTCGCTCATCAGGCAGAAAACTACCGTGTCCATGACGTCCTGGGAAAATCTGAAAAAAAATGAAAATCTCTCTTTGACTATAAATCTGCAGACAGGAAATTTTATTTTTCACTGCACAGTAATCGGCATTAAATTTTTTTGATATTCAATCCTATTTTCATATAATTATATTCAATAAATCAATGAGATCATCTGTGGAGGAAGCTGCGAGCGAATTTCCACGTGCTAGTCGTAAGCGTCGAAATCACATCTGGAAAGGTGAACCTATTAAAGGGTACAAAAATCACATTAAAAAATTGAAAAAAATCAATGGAGGTAAGAAATAAAACGAAGAAAAACGAACCTGAAGAATAGGGGGGTCGTACCAAATCCGTTCCCGAAGGGGGGGGGGGGTCGTAAACTTTCGGCAAAAATCGAACCCCACCCCTGGGGGGATATGTATGACTTTGTCTGCTTACAACCGCGACGAAACGATAATCCTTTTTTTGTGAATTTTGTCAGTTTAGGTCCTATTTTGTCTCTTAGAATCGGCTCCTTGAGTCTCAACTCAACTTGTTACATAATTTTTAATTATCCCCCCCCCTCTCCGCTAGGATGACCCTGGACATCACCCCTCTCCGCTAGGATAGACCCTGTACATCACCCTGGATGATGATAACAATAACGTTATAGCCATCATAGATTTTTCTACATATATGTGTCTTATAAAGATCCTTCAAGCCATTCACGGTGCGAACATCGAGCGGCCATCATCTCCTTGCTGTCAGATGCCTACCAAGTAGGCCTTCATATGGAGTTCGAATGAGAAAGCAAGTACGAGAGACTTTACTTTTGCAAACTTCATGTTTCAGTTGTTCGACTATCTTAAAGGACATTTATGTAGTATGAACAGCGTTATATAATGTTTGGCGTTTCTCTTCATCGACTTGGGTAACCCTGTATTTATATGGGCGCTCGGACGGGGGTCATGTTGTATCCGCCTTGATAAGTGTGCCTAATCATCAGGAGTGGCCAAGCTCAATACGCCACCGGAATTGAGTGTACTAGTGCTGTGTAAATTCTTGATTTCGTGCGATATAGAACGACGTATGTAACTGCCTTACATGGTGATCCCACTTCTGAGCCGCTTTCCGCCTTCGTAAGATATGATCAATAGTTCGGAATGCGCTGTTCCGTTAATTTTAACAGTTGCGTGGTCGCCATTGTTGACATGATTTGCTCACTCTGAGCCCGGATTCATGGATGAATTACCGGAAGGTAAGTGCGAAACCTACCTCCGCTCCACACTTACGCGCGATTCATGAACGCGCGGGGGAAAACCACAGGTATGTTTCGAGGTAAACGCTATCTCGTCAGAGCATTGGAGAACATTTACCTCCTTAGCAAGGGATTTGCTCCTCTGCTAATTTCTGACCCAATTCAATCTTTCCCTGGCAGTGGAGGAAAGCCCTTGCTTTGGCGGTCATGAATCAGAAAAGAGGTGAGTTTCTACGGGTAAGTGGTCGTCAAAGTAAATCGGGGTAGGAATTACCTCCGTCAGCGTTCATGAATCCGGGTCCTGGAAGATTCCTTATCATATTCAGAGGCGCGCTCACTGGAGCATTTTCCCTTCAGCTCTGTGATGGCCGCTTTGCTGAAACTTCTCAGGGTTTACCACTCACATGTGTAGCACGACGGACCTGAAACTTCATTTAGAGCCATCATTGATGGCTGTGAAGAACCACTTTTCCGCTGCGTTTGCAAAGTTGCCTATCCATATGTAGAATACAATTTGTATTTATCCTTGATAAACGTTCCGCTCTAGATAGTTATGGTCTAAGTATGTCTAAGAAATACGTTACCTGCAGATTGCAAAATTATACCTTACATCACAAAGGTCACTATTTTAGGTAGTGATTTTCACGCAGCCAAATTCCTCAGATCTTGGGAGCTTTCTACAACCTCGTTATGTGAATTTGCCTCAGCTTGCGGATATCTTTGAGACCGACGTCTATGGCTTCGACTATTCAGGGTAACAAATTATTTCGTTATGCTATCTAATACGGATGAGTAAATATGATCCAGAGAAGTTTCTCAGGGCAATTCGTGTCGGGAGGGGGCCAGCGTATAGCCTACAAGACAAGTGAAAGCTTCATGAAAAACTGGAATAGTATAATACTGTGATAGCAGCATACTACAGCAGGACAGCAGCGTAACATCAAAAAATAGTGAAACAAAAAAGAATCATAAAAAACCTCTAAAAATAAATTTGATTTTTGTTGGGAGATCTCATCATGCCGTAAGATTTCGCGGGTAGAATGCTGCCACGCTCACAACGTGTCATTGACGTATGTGGCCGCCTTTGGTACGATAAACCAGCATGCGGTAGGACAGCGGGCGGTCCAGCAAAACATTTCTCCTTTTGTATTTTTTTTACTCAGATAACGCGTTAAAGGCTCAGATAGCGCGGCTTATCGCTCACCATATCGCTTGATATGCTTGCAATTCTCCGTTAAAGTTACGTAAGTCATTGATGAATCCGGCCCCAGGATGCATGACCAGTTGTTAGTGACGGAGACGGGATTTCCCTACACCTACTTGGATGTCCCCACAGGCGTTCGAATATTTTAGTCTAATGTAATCACTTTTGATTGAATTACCATATACCAGAGTTTCAATCAAGTTTTTCGTTCACCTGTAAAGGCCACATTTTACCCCACCTAATGCGCATAGCACCGTTCCTCGTTATCGTTTTTCATTTCTGTGATGCTCGTTCTAAGCCTAACCATCCTCCGCTTTCAAGTGGTTAATTCCGGTGTCAATGCATTAGTAGAGACCATGCGTTGCAATCAGTGAGCCAGAGAAATTGTGAGCCACAGCTCAAGCGATAGCTTGTGTCACCTAAAAAAGAACAAAGAAGAAGAAGCAAGCGCGTGGATAAGGCAGGAATCACTAGTAAGAAGGTTAAATTAGGGCTGAGCGCATAACGAAAAAATGGCAAAAATGCGATTAATGAAGAACTGGTGGCTTGCTACGCTCCTTTTCCTGCACGTATTGTAATGAACGTCACGATATCACGGAAAGCACCAGCTGCCGATACGTTTTCATGAGTTTCTCGAGGGCGAAACCTCAGACAAGCAAAAAGCAGTGCATTTACAGTTCATCTGTGTGTTTTTCTTTGAAAACAGAAAGTACGCGACGCCTCTTGTGTAGAAGTACCGCCGCTGCGGTCTCAGACTTGTTGAGTTCCTCCGCTCTAACCCGATTTTCGTTGTGGTAGAGGGTATGAGGAATAAACGGATTATTGAACAATTATTTGTTAGAGGTAACAGAAGCCCACGGATAATATATAAAATATAAAACATAAGAGAAGGTAGAAATTGAAGAAGTGAAGAAAGTGTAAATATTAGGTTTTCTAAATTCATAATTAATAAGAAATTTTTGAGTCACATAATATAAAACATTTAACAAGGTTCGTTTCGCCATTACCCTTAGACGAACCTTTGTTTGATACTCCTCCCATGGCTCTTCAGTGAAGAAGAGGAGTATATTTTAAAATTTCTTTAAAATCTGTCTACGTGGGAATAGAGACAAAAGAAATGAAATGGAAGAGGAACAGATGAAGAAAAATGAGAAAGGGTGAATAAGGAAAGATAGGGAAAGATAAATAACTAGAGACAGTCCTGTTTCGGGAGCAACCTGCAATTGGGGCAACTGCAATTCTTCTTTGCATCACTAACACTGTTCTTGAAACTGCTTCTGTCACACCTTGTAGCAGCTAGAGAGCTGGTTGTTGCGAATCGGTGGCCCCACTCGCGAGGAAACATGCCCTTGTTGAGCGAAGACCCCCAATCACCCCGTGGTACTACGAGGTAACCAGGAACCCAGGGCCCAGAGGGACATACGGGGGACCCCATGAAGTGAACAGGCAACGCCTCCCTACCCTGGGCGATGGGGGCCCCGCGTGGTGACTTCTAACTCTCCGCGCTGGGCAGCGCCTGGATTGACATACGCCCGCACCACGCACCAGCAGCGGGTGCCTACGGGCGTGCTGTACTGAAACCGGACTGCATTGAGCCCACACCACCCCAAATACTACCCAAAGACCATATGGTACCCAACTACTACACTAACTCCTAACTGATCCACTGGTAACAAAACAGCAAATATACATGGCAATACCAATACCAACAAGACACTGTTAGGAGACTCACCACCTTCCTCGGCATAGACAGCACAGTAGACAGATATAACCACGGTTCATTCCATATATCAGCATCATACAGGCACATCAATACAATACCGGAGATGGAGCTAGATAATATGAAATACAGGAGTGATGGGACCGCTCCGGCTAGAAGGACTGTAGTGACTATCCGAGGTTAGGCAAGTCCTCCTCTCTGTATTGCAGCAGGCTCGAGTGCGACGTGAGGAGCAACAAGGCCCCGCTCACACGATCCCCGGAATGATGACGAAAGCGGGCTCATCACAACTGCGGCGCTCCAGAGCCGCTCCGCGCAGCCGCTCGACGAGACGATGGAAGCTTAGCATGAGCCGGGCGGGGGGCGGCGCACCGCGTCCCTGCAGACCAATAGCGCGCGCGGGCAGGCCGAGCGTCGGGAGCGCCTCATAGGGGTCCCGAGCAGATAAAACAGCCCGCGGGAGTTTGAATTTAAGGGAGCGAACTATCGCATTCGCGACACTGGTGATGAAAATCGGAGTAGTGCTATCTGACGAGTTTTCTCATTGTCTCCTAAACAATGAGAAAGCACAAAAGAACTGGAGAAAGAAAGCAGAAAGCGAAGAGTTGATAGTGTATCAAACGAGGTTTTTATGTTGCATTCTCTTTATTCGTGGCCCAACGTTTCGACGTCATCGTCGTCTTCAGGGACGCCAGATAGAATCACTCTTGATGAATCTTGATTTGAAAAGGCCCTTGAACGTTGGGCCATGAATAAAGAGCAAACGAAGATTTCAACGTTTATAATGATCGTTAAAATGCTCACAATTTTTCACTTTTCACAAAATTTCACTAGTCAATTTCCAGTTATGGCTACTCCACTGGTTCAGTCTCTGAAAAGAGCATATACGCCGACATACGTGCTATATATGAGCATATTCGTCGTACACGGCCGGACAAGAAGGCAAGTTGAGCAAATCTGAATGGTTCATTTGTATGCTCGTCGTTTGCCTCAAAAAATCTACTTGTTCGTTTAGATAGTGCTGCTAGGCTACAGTATTGGTACGACAGCTGTAATTGACTTGGCCGCCTCTCATCCGGAAGGTGTCGTTGGGGTTGTTCTGGTGGCACCCTTCACGAGCGGTTTGCGTTTACTGGGTAATCAGCCCAAGAAGGAGAAAACGCCGTTCTTCGATCGATTCAATTCGTATGTTACTTTCTTGTAAATGGTAAAACACGTGAAAGGTCATCGATATCGAAACAACATATAGTGCTATCATAACTACAATCAATGCTCTAGGACAAGAATATCACCAACCTTTCATAAGTCAACTTTTTCTTGAAGGTGTGACAAAGTATCTAAAATAAACGTGCCGGTGCTGATATGTCATGGTGCACGTGATACGGTTATTCCTTCCGAACATAGTGTTGAACTTCACGATAAACTCAAAAAACCAGTGACACCGCTGATAGTGCATGGTGCTGATCATCAGTCAATTCTCAACGGTGCCTATCCGCAGACCTTTTGCCGGATTCACAGGTTGGTGATTACATGAACATCGATGCTTTTTCCTATTCAAAATGAAATTCAGAGTTCAGCCTAAAAAGCTTTTCTACAGATTCCTAAAAACGGAGACCGATGTTGAATCATCATCTTCGCAAGAGGAATCAGGATTGGAGTTCACCATCCTTTAAGCATCTTATAATAAATGAAACCGTTCCATGTACTAGTTTTTAAAAATAAAGCTTCTGCTAATGACGTCGATTTCTTCGTTGGGGACACACTTTAGTGCTCCCTGAAATCCAGCCATGTTTGAGCGTTCTTTAAGCTTACATTTCGCTAACCTGGGCTAGTTTCGGCAATTCAACGTATGCTGAATCCGTGCCGAGTGATGTTGTACTAGCCCACAAGAAGAAGGATTACGTCGAATTAAGTGAATATCCATATACATAAGAAGAAAGTAGACGCTACATGCGATAGGGTCAATAGCATGTGGAGCGTGTAGCCTTATAAAGATGAATGAAAATTTGGATTGTAATATTAATTTGAACACGAGTTCCAGCATAAGTCTAAAGTGTTTGAAGAAAAGGCATCTGTAGGTGACATCCATGGGGTCTCACCAACCTGTCTTATAGCGCACGGCAAGTACGAAAATAAGTACATACAGGAACAAGAAGTGAACGTAATTGCTGTTTAACAAAACGGACAAATTTTTCCGTCGCAAACCATCGCAGTGCCTTAACTTCGTTCACATTCAATTATATGAAAATTTCACTTGAAATAATGATTACCAGAAATTTAGCGAAAATTTTTCGTTAAAAAATTCGTTAAAACAATTTAGCGCTCAGAATTTTGTGTGCACCCCTGATTCCTACCTGGAAGGCTAGCAAAGGAAGGGGTTTCGGAATGCAGCCAATCGTATATGCGGCTCATACAACTAACCCAACAAACAGCTAGGTTTGGCTGCATCCCAAAACTTCTACCGTTGTTGGTCTTCCAAGTAGAAGTCAGGCGTGCACACAAAATTCTGCACGTTAGATTGTTTTAACGGAACTTTTAACGGGAAATTTTCGTTGAATTTTTTGAATTTCCGGTAAATCGTTAAATTCCGTTAAAAAATACAATTAGCTGCAAATCATTTTTTCAAGTGAAAATAGTCAAGGAAAATTACGTACGTTTCAGCTTCAAGAGGTCAACACCTAAAGTTCAATTTCAATACAGTGTAACACTGCAATTTAAAATAAACAATTCAGCAACTACAAACCCAGAAAAATGAACAAACGTTCAGCAACAAGTTATCTACAGTGTGTGGAATAAGATCAGCTATGGAATTATCATTCAAGATGATCACGGATAAGGCATCTTAAAATGTGCGATTAGGCGAAACCCAGAGTTCCCACTTCCCTAGTTTTTTTTTTTGAAACCGTTTTGTGAGTGGTTCGACGAGAAAGGAAAACCTCAAACCTTTTTATTTTTTGCCGGGACCGTGATACGACATCATGTCACACGGTCTCACACTGCCGAAAAGGGTGACATGTCGTCAACGTGTTTAGAGAAAGTAGCTTTCCTAATTTTTGTTATAAGCGTTTTCCTAAAATCCTTTAAAATAAGTCCAGCTGCCGAAAACATTCTCTATGTTTGGACTTTTCCAGGTGGCGAGGAAAAGTATCCTGGGTTAAGCAGCGCCAGCTGAGAATAGGCATATCTTACGACGAGGTTAGACCTGTATCTTTGTGGATTCGTTGACGTGCTTGAGAACTCGGCGAAAAATTTTCTACATAGTTCCATAATTCACTAAATGATAAAAGGATAAAGAATGGCGTTACTCCGTTTTGGGATTCGCCACGCATTCTACTTCTATCGTGAAGGCCTACATTTTCCTCGATCCAAGTAGGTGTGTAGTCTTTTGCAAGGACGGAAATGAACCACTTTTTGTTTGCTTTTGTTTACGTTCAATGCCGAATAACGTTGCAAAATGGGTCCTACCTATTAAATGCGTAAAGTTTCGACCCATTGATTATTTTCGGCGTTCTCAAAGTGGATTAGAGCTTCGGTTATCGCTATCTAGCTAACCAAACGCCTTACCGACTCTGACTTTTCGGATATCATCTTGAGGCGTAGCAAAAAATGTGTGTGCAAGGGGGACGGACGGTCAGGAGGTACACCCGCCTCCTGCTGGGGGAGTGCGATCTTCTTCTCATCTCCCTTGCTCACCCACCCCCAACCCCCTAGGCTTCACCAAGAGTCTAACGACTGCCTTACGAAACCTTTGACACGCAAAACAAAAGTTTGCGGTCCGCAAAACAGCGATGCACCTCCCGACGCCACGCCCCCCAGCAGGGGCGGGTGTACCTCCTTTCGCGCTGCCTGTGTGCGACAAACTCACCTGATCGACCGCAAAGCAAGTTAGCCTTCGCTGTTAGTCGACATATGTCGACTGAGATCGATTTGTTACGGAAGTACTCTAATCTCGGCTATTCAATAGTTGACATCGGAATGAAATGCAGAATGCTTCCAGTGCTTTTCTCGGGGGATGTCAGTCTCATAAGTCGAGATCAAGCATATAACGACAAAGTTATTTCCCTTCCACTCCAGCACTTTATTCTTGCCCAAAGGACACGTCATGATCTCTTTCATTCCTTCGAACGAATAGTAAGAATCCTGGCGTTCTCCCGATTCTACGTCTGGTTGCGTGCCTGGCAGTTGGGCTCATGCATTATTCGGTTCTTGCACAATCCCTTGCTTTACCGTAGTGGCAAACAACGCTTTCTATTATGCACCCCCTATCTTAAAGGCTGTCTTGGCTACCAGCTGCCGCTTGATGTTGTCATTTAGGATGTTAACTAAAAAGTGCTTTTAGTTTCATTTGAGGCTTCAATCACAGAAAGTTCCTGAGAGTTGAATTAATGTGTTGAAACTTTGTGCTTGATGTTTAAATTTATTAATTTTTAAAGGAATCACATCGATAACAAGGCAATGAACAACTGTGGAAGAAATACAAACATTGTCAGTCGAAAAACCACACCGGTAAACGAAACCCGAAAACAACGTAGTCAAAATAGTAGATCAGTGCGATGACTCTTCTTAGATAACGATTTGAAAGAATCACTTTTCTCACGTATCTTCTTTCATCTGTGTCAGAAGTGGAGTGATCCGATCTTCCACCTGAAAATATTCTTCGTTAATTCAAAGCTGCAGACTTGCTTTTACAATGATGCGTCATGACCTGTCAATAGCTTTTGCACCGCCATCGTTTAGCCTACTCCTTGCGAACAGCCCTAATTACACTACTTGATGCTTGGACGTGAGTTCATTGCGTCTATAAACCTGTTTGGCAGCCGATAATGGGCGCTATCCGAGTAAGGTGGGTGCAGTGAATTTGCGAAAAAGTTACATAGCTGAGTAGATATTCACATAAGCAATCTAAAAACACTCACCCTAGCTCTGCTGATGGGCAATGTGACATTCAGCACAGGTCCACTGTCGCCTACCATAGCGTACACGGTGGTGTATAGCCGGTTAGCCCAACTACTGCTGGTGAATGAGGTGCAATAAATGATAGTAGCAATGATAATGATAATGGTAGCCATGTTTACGCAGAAAAGGTGTTGTTCATTCACGACTGCCGAACGTGTCTTCGAGGCTTTCACGAAAATCTCATTTTCTTTTTTGTACGCATTAGGCTCTCCCGTCAGGTGAGCTTCCTAACCTTCCAGCAAGTCTTTCAGCTCAACCAACCGCCGCTAGCCGTTATAGCCATATTTGGTTTCAGGTGATATGTCAGCAGCGGAAAAACTGAAAACCCTTGAGAACATTACATTATTCGGATCACAGGGGGGAGATAGATCGGATGATCCCCGAAAAGTTCGACGAATTCTTATCGGACAGATGCTTCTTATGAAAAAACTAGAAACTGTCCATACTGCCGTCAGCCACGTGCAGTTTCACGACAGACGGGTGCGAGTAAGGACGATGTTCGACTGCGATTCGAATGCTATCGACAACAGTGCCGCCTGAAAGGGAATGTCAAAATTGGCTATTTAAAGGACACCTTTTTTGAGAACCTGCGTGCATGCAGGAAGAAACTATTCCTGGCTAGGTTAGTGCCTTCTATATTTGTGCTGCTCTATTTGTCCTTACCGAAACTTTTACGGTGTTCTCTACCCTTCAGTTGCAGTAGTTATATTATGTTAAACTTTGATTTTATGTCTTTGGATTGCAGGATTCCGGAGCTGGTGTGAGTGTTTTTGGATTGCTTATGTGTAACAGTGTATGCTATGCAGCTTTTTCGGAAATTCACTTCACCCACCTTAGTCGGATAGCGCCTAATAATGTAGTTGTGCGCCCCCTTGGGATCACTTCAGTTCAATGGCGATTCTTGGGGCAGACTTAAGGGTCCGCAGAGCGAGCATATCACGGCGGCGCAAGGAGCTGGTACCGTGTTCTGGGTGGTGTAATGGTAGGTGTGTTGCTCCATAATCGCGAAGTCGAGAGTTCGATTCGTTTTTTCACTTTTATCATAGTATCGGATTTCCATAGAGATTTCTATCTTTGAACTTTTTTGGAGTTTGCTGATGTTTTCACTACTTGTTCCTTGTTGTCATCTCGTTATGCACCAGCAATGTCCGAAATATACAAAATACGATGATATATGAAACTTTCACGCCAATGAATTGTTCTCGTTGTCAATGTAAGAAATTTGGACGCAGGAACAACATGAAATAGCGGCAGAAAGCTAGAAAAATGCTTCACATGCAATTTATTAGTATCGGTGAGGTGAGTGCCACCACAATGTAGGAGGAGAAAGCTGCGGAAAGAATAGCAAGTATCCTACAGGATTTCGAACTGTGACAGCTGAAAATCGACGAAATGGAGAAGTTGGAAGTAGTGGAAGAAGAGGACCACGAGTTCCAACCAAAAGAGGATTTTGCCGAAGTGATGACGCCACTAACCAGTGAAGACAGAATGACGTTTTCAGGAGGAAAGATCATTTCGGAAGAGAAGGTTTGGCTATACTAGAATAGTTATAGAAAAGAATAGGGTTCATATATAATCGTATTTTGTATATTTCGGACATTGCTGGTGCATAACGAGATGTCGACAAGGAATCAGTAGTGAAAACATCTTACCGTAGCAAACTCCAAAAAAAGTTCGTATATGGAAATCTCTATGGAAATCCGATACTATGGTGAGAGTGCAAAAACGCAATGTAGCGTGGAACCGAAACCTCGACGTCACGATCATAAAGCAGCACCTCTACGACTGCGCCACCCAGTGCACGACACCAGGATCTTGCGCTGATGTGATGAGCTTACTCTGCGGACCCTTAACCATTACACCCTCGTACTCGTTTGCCTCAAAGATTTGGCAAAAACAAAACATGTTCTGTTACTATTTGGAGGACGGGGATTCTCCCTATAGTACTCGTTCTTGCCGTTCCGGCGTACCGTTCAAACAGCTCCCCGGTTAGTACCTTCCGCCTTATCCGAACAGCACAAAATCTCATTTAGCTTCAACACATAAAAAATACTCAATTCAACTCTACAGTCCTGATACCTCAAGTGTGATCCGATTACGTTTTCTTCCTCTCTTGAAGCCTCTTCATTATTTTCTTTGTTTCGACTTTCTTGAATAGCTCACTTAAAATTATCAGGTCGGTAATGATTTCGTTACTTTCAGTTGAGCATTATTTATGATGTTGCTCGTGTATTGTTGCTACTGTCCGATGTTTGTTCTTTGGTTTTGCAGGCATCCATTATGGAATCACGCAAGGTGTGTAATAAATACATATGTATGTAATAATAATAATATGTAATAAGAATTAGGTTGATCGAAAAATCTTGCAACACTACGCTACTCCCCGTTGAATTTGTTAAAGCTCTTACAGTACTGACCTTGTGTGGTGACGTAGCAGTACATTTTCGAAGCTTCCTCAAGCATGTGCTATATAAGGCTTCGTCGAGTACGAATACGGCAACAATGTCAACGATAAGCAGCAGCATCCTACGACCTATCGTCTACTACGAATTTCTGCAAGGCCATTCCGCAAGGACTGCGGCCTCCAACATGTGCGCTGCATTCAAGGAGGAAGTCATTCATTATTCCACAGTGGCCCGCTGGTATCAGCGCTTCAAGGCTGGCGATATCTCTCTCCAAGGTCGACCTCGTTCGAGACGCCCCTTTGTTGTGGAAGAAGACAGCTTGCGCGAAGCCTTCAAGGTGAAGCCAAATTCAACCACTCGCGACTTGGATGTACGCAAAGCACCGTCGCGGGGCAGCTGGAAATCCTTGGGTACCATATGAGCTGCGGGATTCTGACAAAGCATGCCGAATCAGTGTTGATAAGTCGCTGCTTCTTCGCCTGCACAGAAAGGACTTTCTGAAGGACATTGTTACCGGTGTAAACCACACCCGCAAGAGCCATTGGCTCCCACACGGAGAAGCGGCTCCAAGACAACCGAAGCGTGGACAACACGAAAAGAAGGTTCTTCTGTGTTGCTGGTGGAACTCAGAAGAAATGCTTTACTGGGAGTTGCTGGATAGTGAGACTGCAGCCACTGCGTCTGTCCACGCTACCCAGTTCCAGAGCTTGGCCGACGCCATGCGCCAAAGACGTCCAGAACGGGAATATGTCTACCTGCTGCACGGCAACGCGCGTCCTCATGTAGCAAAAGTGGGTCGCAAGAAAATCCAGGAGTTAGGCTGGGAAGTTCTGCCCCGTCCGCCGTACTCTCCAGATCTCGCTCCTTCTGACTACCTCCTGCTCAGAGCTATGAAGCAGCATCTTCGAGGTAGAGAGTTCTATGGTCGACGTCATCTGGAAATGGAGGTTTCTGAATTCCTTTCCTCACAGCCCTTGGAATTTTGGCTGAAAGGAATTGAAAGTCCGCCTGAAAGATGGGGCAGGATCTTAGGCTTGGATGTGGAATATATCGTGGACTGAGTTTTTGTATATTGTATTATATTGTGTTGATTGTAACATTTTTGTGTTAGTGTTGCAGGACTTTTCGATCAATCCAATAAATAAATAGATAAATAAGTAAATAAATAAATAAATAAATATTCGAATATATTCGTTCGAGCACAACTACAGTAGGCTTTTATGCTCTCTCTGCTTCCTCCTCTTTAGAATTTGCTCTTATTATCGTTACTGTCGCACAAATAACATGCAGGTTACTTACCTCAAAACGGAAATCGAAAAGGTTCAGAAATAAAGGCAATGTTGAGAGTTTACGACTTACTAGAAAGTTCCTTTCGAATGTGATACCGCATCTCTTCCGGAACTTGAGCATCCCTGAGTATGTGAGAGATCTCCTTAGCAACTGACGCTGTTTGACTTCGTCCTTCTGGGTAAACAATCAGTCGATATGACTTTAGTTGTTTTTTGAAATTACACTGCCTAAAAATAGTTTTCTAAGGAACAGTATATCTTTCAATTTTGGCGTAAATTCGGTGATTTGTTTTTATTTAAACCTACAGTAAGTACTTTACGCCTGTATATGCATCACCTGTCCACATTAAAGACAGCCTACCAACTCTGGGGTCCGAAGTGCCTCGCGATGTACCATATCTCCTTGCTGATATGCGTTCGATTGTAGCTCATGCCATACAGAAGATGAAAAAGTCGCTCAATAAAACATCGAATATCCCCTTTGCAGCCAAGACAACGAACGTCGTATTTGAAGTTCCGAACTTCTCTGCAAACTGGACTGAAGATCCAGAAAGGGTCAATCTGTTTTAAAATTAAACAATTTTAACAAATTTATAGATCTGGACATTCTTTATGTGCACTCGAACTGATTCTCTCCCAACTTGGTTTTTAGATGGAAGCTTTGTTTAAGGTCAGGGTTCTCAAAGTTCCTGAAATAGCTTGATTCGCACTTTCCGGCAGGATGTCGTGGAGAAAGCGAACTTGGTCGCACAATGACTTGCGGTGGATGAACAAGTCAGCGCTTTATCCTTCCCAGACTAGCTTCGTCCCAATTCACCGACACCGGAGGGATGTAAGGCTTGGTTGGCCTGGCCGCGAAGTCCGAACCAGGAACCTGGCATCGGGTGCATGCGACAGCCGGCGCCTACTCCGAATGCGCTACACGTGCTCCTACAACACTGCACAAGAACGACTAATACCTAACGCTTGCGACGACAAAAAGGATCAATTTCTAGTGGGATCCAAGCTATATTTCAACGGGCGTGTCTAGGTAGACGCAGAACAGCCTATATTAAAATAGGAGCCTAGGGTTAGATTAACTTGTAAGGGAAGGTCAAGGGAATAGAGTGTGATGTACTCAACGCGCATTATTCGGAATCAGATACCAGAACCTTTGGTGTGTGAGGCAATTAAAGGAGACTGCGAAACTTGGGTCCTCATTTTTATATACATAATGCCTAATACGGAATTCTTCGCTCTGACGGGCCAATTTGGGTTTCACCAATAAACAATAATTGCGTTTCTTCGAAGACTTACTAAAGCATGTCGAAAGAACAATTCCGAACGATATTTTATTTTAATTTCACACTGGGCCAATCCAACGTCGAAGCAACCCGGCAAAACAAATACGGGGAGGGGGAGGGGGCGAATAGTGTTGGAGAAAAGGCCGTGCAACGGTGAGTCGAGAAATTTCGTTCTGGAGATTTCAACCTTGAAGATGCATCCCGAAGCAGCAGACCTGCAGCAATCCAAAACGACGACATGAAGGCCTTCAGGAAAGCAAATTTATCGCAAACAGCTCACGAGATTGCGGAATGTCTAGGAGTCAGTAAAACTGACGTTACAGATGGTTTAAAAAGCCTTGGAAAACTGAAAAAAAAAACTAGAGAAGTGGGTGCCCCACGATTTGAGTGATCGCCAAAAACTATCGCATTTTGAAATCTGTTCTCCTTTGCTTGACCGCATTCAGGACGACCCGTTTTCGGATCTAGTCATCACGTGATGAAAATCGGTTCCGTACATAACCGAAGGCAATCGGGACAGTAGGTTGATGTCGACGAACCTGTCAGGAACTTTTCAAAACCGAAATTCTACCAGAATAAGGCGATGGTAACAGTGTGGTGATCGACTGGTTCACTACAACTTTTGGAACCAGGACGAGCCATCACAACGGACGAGATCGACGAGATGTACCGAAAATTGCGTGAGTTGGACCCGGCACTGGTCAACAGGAGAGGTCCCGTTTCTGCGCGACACCGCCCGCCCACCAGAAAGGATAAAGGATAAAGGACGGCGTTACTCAATCCCTTCTGGGATGCGCCAGCGCATTCTACTTCTACGGGATGTCGTGGAGGCGACTTGAATGCGTACTTGGCCATACAATGACTTGCGGTGGCCAGCCGATGAACAAGTCAGCGCTCTGTCCTTCCCAAAAAAGTCTGGTACCAATTCACCGACCCGGAGGGATGGAAGGCTTGGTTGGCCTGGACGGGAAATCCGAACCAGGGACTGGTATCGGGTGCACGCGACAGCCGGTGCCTCCTCCGACTGCGCTACACGCGGCCTCAGATCACCATATGAAAATCAAATGAACTAGTTCTACCTCTCCCGCCATACTCGTCAGGCCTTGCGTCAACCAACGACCACCTCTATAAGCACCTTCAGAACGTCATCGCTGGTAGAACCCTCGCATATCAGAACCTTCTTCATTTACTTTTTGCAGGAGCGATAACACTACTGTTGTTTTCATTTGTTTTAACTCGTTTCAATCTGATTGTTCACCCTTTTATCTTTTTTAAATTGTACGGTTCCAAAGTTATGTTGTATTTTGCTGCTCTTTTTATGTAAGGTTTACGTGACATTATCACGTCTCCAATAAATAAATATCAGGACCTCGCACAGCCTTCCTAGAAGTTGTCGCAACTCGACCACCCAGTTTTTTGTTGATAGAACTACTTTGGAAAAGGTGTGGTGATCCGAATGGTACTTAATTCGACTGAATAGGTGTGGTGAGTGGAAGAAAGTTATGATCGTTTGAAGTGGACCAGTCCAAACACCCAGAACTTTCCGTCCAACCTAATACGCTTATTCTGGTGTCGTTAGAGTGTGTTAATGTACTCCGAGAATTTGCTGAGATTTCGGCAGGGTCAAGCTTGAGGTTTGGGAATCGAAGGGGGGGGGGTCGTACTCTACCGGTCTTGGCAGAGGATTCTCTCTTATTTTTCGGGTTTTTAGGCGATGTTTTCAATTCTTGATAAGTTGTTTTTTCAAGGAATGCCTACGAAGTCGGAGAGTCTCTCCTTCGTTCCCCGAAGTTGTAAATATTAATATTAAAAAAGTTCTAAATAATGATTGTATTACTTGTTAAAAATAAAGATTTTCTGCCGTCAGATTTGGAGTCGATGAGAGGTTTCCATTTTTTTCAGATTTTTTTTCAGTAATTCATGAACACGACAGTTTTCTACTTGAACGAGCGACATCTACGCCCTAAATTGCAGTCTATAAAATTTGAAGTGACGTTTGCTAAGGAAAATTAAGTGCTTTTCCTACAAGATTTTTGGAAGCGCTCTTCGAAGCGATGACGGAATGGCAACTGGAGGATAGACTTGTCACGGTGCGAACTTTCTCTGCTCTGCAAGAAACAGCATCAGAAAGTAATTCCAGTCATTCTCAACCTTCGATCGTAATTGTTGTTACAAGTGGCGATTTGTAGACTCAGTCATAGGTATTCGAGAGAATAGCAAAGTCAAGTCAATAGCAAGCAGTGTATCACAGTAACCTATAGAGCTTCGGCTATTTTACGATAGCCAAAAGGTACTTACCTGATACATTTGTCCGTGTATGCGCTTAGGAATCGCTCGAATGGGTCGCGTATTATTGCAAAGCGTAGGAATTTCGCGTTCCACGTTCTTTCAACCTCACCGATATCCGAGCGATAATTTTCCCAGCCGCATTGGCTAAATGAAACAAAAAAAATGATAACCATGTTCTATTTGAAAAATGAGGAAACACGAAAAAAAAAAACATTCTATCCTGCATTTCCTGTATTTAAGTTAAGGGAAACCTACATAAATGTTTTGTTTCCTCTATCTGCTACCTTTCCTTTGTGCAAAGATATGCAGGAGAGAAATGAGCTCTCTTGTCGGCTCCTTTCTACTACCTTCAAAACTTCGCTAGGTCTTCACACTATGCATACATCCTTAGCTTTCACAGCACTATCGAGTTCCGTTTCGAGGAAATGAATAAACATATGGAAGTCAGGATGTAAAGATGACTCAAAACTATGCGTTAGGTGTAGCAGTTTAAATCCGACCTAAAATTCAGTAGTGCCAAATCCTTCTCAAGGTCTAGAGTTCCTTTTCCATCCAACAAATTTCAGTGCGTATGAGAAGTTTGGTATGCATCTTTTCGAAACATCGCTACACATACACCCTGTTTCACACCCTGTTGAAAACTATTTTGGTTCGTATAGCAAGCAAATTCCACTTGTGGAGAAGAACTTTTTGTATATGTATTGAAAAAAGTAGCAGCAACCATAAATGGTGGTGTTTACAAATAATCAGATGTCTTTCATGTACAGTTGTTCTATTGTCATTTTCGCGTCGAGTTGGACACGTTTCAAATCAAACTGGGCATTTCTTTAAGTGAGCTTTAATAGTTTTGAAAAGAAAACGAACACTTCCAAAGTGAAAGGAGTTTTTCTACATTAAACTAAAGACTCTCTAAAAAGTTTAGAATAATTTTTTGTACAAAAATTTATTTTAGAAAATTGAAAATTTTAGTATAACTTTCTTGGTTTTTAATGCCCTGACCCATTAAGTAAACACGTTGATTAAAATTATATGGATTTTTTAGGGAAGGAGGAAAAACAATGGTTTGAAGCTTGTTTTATAGAGCAGGGAGGCGGCTGTTTTTAATGGCAAGAAGATATTGCACCATGCCTTCTTCCAAGACGTGCTATGTATTGCTTATTTGCCGTGCTTTAAGACAGATTTTAATTTATTATTTTTCTCTGAAAATAAAATCATGTAAAATGATTACACTTACTGGGACAGGTATACTAAAAAATAGTCATACCAAATTTTCCTTGTACAAATGTTATTCTAGCAATCTGGTTGAGTTTGTTGCTTAACCTGCCTGGATATCATTTTGGAAGAGAATTAATTTCTTTGATTTCTTTGATTTCTGTTGAAGTGTTGAAGCCAGCTTAGATGGGTGTGCAATCTGGTTTGAAAACGTCCGTTTTAATTTGAAACGCCCAATCTGACTTGAAAAGTGTGAAATTTCGACATGAAAAAAGTGTAACTTCAGCGAAACGCGCTCCAAACTGGTGGACACCTATATCTTGGAATACATTAAAAAAAAAAGAGAAAAAGAGAAATATCGGAGGATAGGTTTTATGGGATGGTTATCTAAAGCTTCATTTTGCTTTTGCTGAACGACTTATTCGAGCGGATGCCATTATTGAGAGCAATCGACAAGCACAAGCTATGCACAGTCGATTGGTCATCTATGCGCTGCTGAGGGCTCCATATCATGGAAATCATACACTTTCATAGGAGTCCCGCGAGTTATGAGTGGCTATCAGATTTCAGGGACCTCATGGGTTGAACTGAATTTTCGGCAATTGCCAAATTATTGTTCGAGTCAGTCTTTTTTGGAGCATTATGAAGCTGTGTTGTATCTTATAATACAAAGAGTGCACAGCAAGTATTAGGCTGTCCCATAAGTCCCCGCCGTTTTTTTCAACGATTCACTGCAGATTTCGACGGCGGTCTCTTGCATAGCGCTGCATAGCTTTCGAAAGAGAATGATTTGCTCTATCAGAACATTGCATCTCTTTTTTCATCATAAATTTTATCAATTTTTAATTCGTTGAAGTGAAAAGTGAAAAAGTAGCCATTTGCGCACTTGTTCTCTCCGCTTAGGTTTGTAATTTTTTGCGCAGTTTTTTAGAGCATTTAGGAGACAATGTTCTGTACTACAAGAATATGTGTTAACGCTATTTGTACATTTGTCCTTTATTGATTTTGAGATCATCAAATTGGGACGTCCGACTTTTCCGTCCGAATTTTTACCAAAACTCCGGTTCTGTGGTTGAACTTTTTTGCTTGGTGTTATATGTCGTTTGGAAGAGGATGTCTCGCTCAGTAAGAATTTGTGCCGTGTTTATTTGCTCACGCTGATTTCTGTCGAATATCAACAACTGAAGAAGGAGAAGGAGTTGTTGGTGAAGACGATTATTCTCTCTTTGGCATTTTGTTGATATACAAAAGAAATCAATAAACGCGACACATGTTCTTATAGAGCAAAACATTTTCTTTCGAATGACATATAACACCAACCCAAAAAGTCCAACCACAGAGCAGGAGCTGTCGGCAAAAATAACGATCCTCCTTCGGACGTCCCAATTTGATGACCTAAAAATCAATAAAGGACAAATTAGCAAATAGCACAAACACATATTCTTGTAGTACAGAACATTGTCTCCCAAATGCTCGAAAAAACTACGCAAAAAATTACAAACCTAAGCGGAGAGAACAAGTGCGCAATTGGCTACTTTTTCACTTTTTCACTTTTCACTTCAACGACCTAAAAATTGAAAAAATTCATGATGAAAAAAGAAACGCAACTTTCTGATAGAGCAAATCATTCTCTTTCGAAAGCTATGCAGCGCTATGCAAGAGACCGTCGGCGAAATCTGCAGTGACTCGTTGAAAAAAACGGCGAAGACTTATGGGACAATCTAATCTTCTTCTTCTTCTTCTTCTTCTTCAGCGTTTGTCCCGCTTCGTCGCGGGGTCCGCTCTTCTGGTGTCATGACGCCACCTTTCCCGGTCAGGGTGGACGCCAGTTACTTTCATGTCCATGTGTAACGTATCCGACCAACGCTGCTTTGGGCGTCCTCTAGCCCGCTTTCCTGACACTTCCAACCCAAGGCCTATCTTGCGGACGCTGTCTTCCTTTCCACGCAGAACGTGGCCGTACCATCGTAAGCGAGCTTCGCGCATCTTGGCCGCTATCGGCGCGACACCGAACTTCTGCCGAATAGCATCATTTCTGATGTGGTCCATGCGGGTGACTCCAGTCGTCCAGCGCAGCATCTTCGTCTCCATGACGCTGAGGCGCGTTTCAACTTCCTTAGTCGCAGGCCAACACTCAGCGCCGTACATCGCTACTGGCCGGATGACTGTTCTGTAGATCTTTGACTTCAGGTGCTCTGGTATCTTCCTATCGCAGAGCACACCAGTCAGCGAACGCCGCCACTTGGACCAAGCTGCACTCACGCGTGAGTTCACTTCAACCATCAGACCGCCGTCAGACGCTATTGCTGATCCGAGGTATTTAAACACCGAAGTGCGTGCAAGCTCAGTACCGTTAATCTTAATGGAGCCGGACTCGTTTACGTCAGTCGTTAGGTACTCGGTCTTCTTGACGTTCAATTTGAGTCCGAACATCGCCAGGCGGTCGCACCAAGCTTGCACCTGCCGCTCGAGATCATCTTTATCTTCGCAAGCGAGCATCACGTCATCAGCATAGAGCAATGTCCATGGGACAGGCTTCTGAAAATCTCGCGTAATGGCATCCATGACGACAACAAAGAGGAGTGGAGAAAGCGCAGAACCTTGGTGCACTCCAACAGAGATGGGAAACTCCATTGAGGTTCCAGCTGCAGCTTGCACTCTACTCTTTGGGCAAGAGTAGAGCATCCGCACCCACTCTATGAGTTCCTCAGGTACGTTGTGTTGTCGCAAGGAGTACCATATAACCTCACGCGGTACGCGGTCGAAGGCCTTTTCCAGGTCGAGAAAGGCGATATGCACCGGCTTCTGTTTCTCACGATGCTTCTCCAACAGGAGGCGGGCGGCGTGTATAGCATCAATGGTCCCACAACCAGACACAAAACCGCACTGGTTGTCGGAGAGCTTGACGATTTCACGAATTCGTCTGTCGAGGATTCGCTCGAAGATCTTCATGCTGTGCGAAAGCAAGCTAAACGGACGATAATTGGAGCAGTCTGCAGGACTGCCCTTCTTTTTCCAAATCGGAATCGTCGTACTGTTGTACCAACACTCCGGTACTTTCTTCTCCTTTACTACCTGGTTGAAGAACTCAGCCAACCACTCAGCAGGATACCAGAGCTTCGACCTCCAAACATCGGCTGCCAGATCATCCGGTCCTGTCGCCTTGCATGGCTTCATCTTCTTTAGAGCCGCTTCCGTTTCCTCCACGGTGATCTTGTGAACGGGACCGCGAACAGAACCCACAGAAGGGATGGCCTGGTGAGGAAATTCCATAGTGGAAATTTCCTCAAAGTAATCCCGCCATCGCTTCAGCGCCTTTTTGCGGTCTGTCAGAAGATGGCCGCTCTCGTCATTGATGCCAACAAACTTTTCAATATCCTCGGTTTGGCGATGGCGGGTCTTAGCAAGTCGGTACAAATACCGTTCACCATCGCGTGACTCGAGCTTTTCGTTGACATCACTATAATGAGTGGCGTTCGCAACAGCCACGGCTTTCTTTGCAGCCTTCTTCGCCTTCTGATACTTCTGCCAGTTGTCGGCCGTCTTATCGCTGAGAAACACGTGATAGAGCGACTTCTTCTCTCTAACCTTTGCCTTCACATCGTCCGTCCACAGCCATGTCTGCTTATCGACCTTGCGTCGCCCAGGCTTCGTTATGCCGAGTTCCAACCTTGCAGCTTGGCGTATCGCGTCGGTCGCTTTCTTCCAAGTTTCGTCGACAGTCGTGACTGTTGGTAACCGCACGCGAGAAACCACAGCTGCTTCCTTCTCTTTCATTCGCCACCACTTGATTCTCGCAGCACCGCATCGCTCAACTTGCTGCATCCTCGGAGGGGTGATCTTAAAGGTGCAGACTAGCGGTCGATGCTGTGGGGCGACCGTCTCATACGGCACGATCTTCGCGTCTGTGACAATGCTTCAGTCGCGATCCTTGACAAGGACAAAGTCTATCTGAGACTTGGAGCTCCCACTATAGTATGAGATGAGGTGGGAGTCGCGTTTTCGGAAAACGGTGTTCACAATGGTGAGATTATGCGATTCCGCATACTCAAGAATGCGCTCAGCATCGGCGTTACGAGACCCGTATCCGAAACCACCATGACAGCTGTACCCGTCCTTCGCAGCACCTACGTGCCCATTAAGGTCACATCGCCACCTATGGGACAACCTAATACATGTATGTATTTCTCACGTTTTATTCTTCTGGAATCTCTTGATACAATGCCTTAGATTCTTATCCAAAAATCCTCAAGCAGATGTATAGATGCAATAAAGATAAAGGAGGGACGTCGATAAAGGCTAGTCAGTCTCCTCTTGAGATGCGCCACGCACTCTACTTCTACAAATGTCGTCGAGACAATTTAAATATGAACTTGGCCTATATAAAGACTAGCGGTGGCCAGCAAATGGACACGTCAGTGTTTCATGCTTCCCAATACAGTAAGGATAAAGGATAAAGGATGGCGTTACTCAATCTCTTCTGGGATGCGCCAGCGCATTCTACTTCTACGGGATGTCGTGGAGGCGACATGAATGCGTATTTGGCCATGCGGTGGCCAGCCGATGAACAAGTCAGCGCTTTATCCTTCCCAGACAAGTCTGGTACCAGTTCACCGACCCCGGAGGGATGGAAGGCTTGGTTGGCTGGGCGGTAAATCCGAACCAGGAACCTGGTATCGGGTGCACGCGACAGTCGCGCCTCCTCCGACTGTGCTACACGCGCCCTCCCAATACGCCCGCCCAATTCCCAATACAAGACTGATACCAATTCATCCACTCTAATGGAATGGAAGACTTGGTTGATCTGGGTGGAAAACTCGAACCAAGAGCCTGGAATCGGGTGCACCCAACAGTGGGCTCTCCCTCCGACGGCGCTACCCTAACCGATCCAACAAACAACAATGAAACAAATCCAAGTAGCAGAGCACAGGTGTATCTTACCTTGTCGTCCATGTGTGCGCAGTAAGACTCTGTGCGTTTTCTGCGAATACAACGGGATTAGTGAGGTAGCAAAACATAGCATCCCGTACTGTGGTCATTACCTTCTCAATCTGACATGTTGCCAATTTATACGCTGGAGCTATCTATAATAAAAGTTGTATAAAAGAAAAAAGCGCATGATGTATGGCCACTATTTTCACCTCATTTTGGACGTTGATCAACTAACTCAAATTGGACACTCTTCTATGGGTTCGAATTTCGGCTTCACGCTTTTGAAATCAAGTTCTTCCATATTATCCATCTCAACCATCTTCCAATGAGCGTGTTCCAGATTGAACTAGAGACTCTTCGAAAGCGTTAAAATTGTTTATTGCCGAAATTGAAATTGAAATTTTGCGCGAGTTTCTTTGGAGATTTCCAGTTTCCGCAAAAATTTTGTTTGCACGAAGTCAAAGAATTGTTAATTGCATAACAAGAACATTTGTAGAAAACGCTCTTATCTTCACTTTGCTGTTCCACGTATCACAATTGATGCTGTCGATCAAATAAAAATTTCGTGAAGCATGACAAGTGCATGGCGTAGTTCCTTCTTTTAGTACAAAGCTGTCTTTTTGCACTTTAAAACAGGTAAACAATTGCGCAGAAACATATTTTTTTATAAAATGTCGAACAATGTGTTCGCATATTAGGGCAGGTAGAATAGAAACTTTCCAAATTCATAAATTTTCGTTGAGCAAAAAAAATTGAACCTCCTCAGAGTCTCTAGTTCTTTATCTGGAATCCGCACATATTGATTACAAAGATATTCAGTTTGATTTCAAAAATGTTAAGCTTCCTTAGAAGCGTCCAATGTGATTTGATAGTGTTTAAATTGAAGTAAAGATGGTATCTGTAAAAAATCTAGATGCGCGGCCATTAAGGTAAAGGTAAGATATACCACAATGTTTTCTCTCAGCTCTCCGAACGCTGGCAAAGCCCAAGACTCTGGAAATATGAAGACGTTTCTCGACATCGCCTGTCGTTCCATTGCAGCTAGCATTCCTTCAGCCGTTGGATCTTAAATAATACAATACTTCCTTGTTTTCCTTATAACAACGCAGCCTTTTGACAACCGGTTTGCAGACAACAGTGAATCGAAGTGCACAAAACGTTCAAAAATTTCCTTGCACATCCATACCTGAGCCCGGATTCATCAACGATTTAGCGGTTGGTAACTATCAGACTTATCACGAAACTGCCATGTACCACGATTCATCAACGCGCAGCGTGGTAGGTTTCCGGTGGTAACCCTTGTAACTGATAACCGGCTAGAGTGGGTAAACGAAGCGGTGAGGTGCCCGTAACTCTCCATTGCTAATGTTTGACCCAGTTGCAACAAGTATGGCTCGCTGCGAAGAGTAGTCGGACGCGTGCGCAGGAACGTTTTGCGAGATTTTCTTTTTCGTTTCACCAGTTAAGCTAACCCTTGTTCTTGGATGCATCACTCCTGGTACTGCATCGTCTTCTTCCTTCGTTTAAGATTTTACATTGACTGAAACTGCAGCTTTGAGCTAAATTTCAAGTGAGCTTGGTGTAGCTCATCATTTCTTCCACTTTCATTTTGCGTTTTCCATTAGCTCCTTCATGAGTTAGATCCCATGCCAACTATGCCTTTCATCCTTACCGGGTCAATCTATTGGTACTTGGCTGATGTGGAGGGAAGAGGAGGAACAAGGATATGTCTATGGGCTTGCCATCGTAATTCCTTCCTTTATCGTTACTCTTAAACCTGTCTCTTCGTTCTTATATTCTTAACAAAAAGCTGCTCAATCTTTTAGAGCAGCAGAATATTGTTTCCGGTCTCATATGGTGACGCCCTCTGAACCAATAAAACAGGCACTGTGGAACATACCGGGACCGGTGTATTCTGCATGTTGCTCGTTAAGAGCTAGGGCTGGCGGAATGTATCCCGCGGAGAATTAGAGACGCGCTCCTGCGGATATGCCAGCGACGGCCCTCAGTCGTAAACCATATCCGAGGGGGAGACAAGGAAGGAACGGTGACCACGCCCGTGGAAATGGAAATGCATATAAAAGCCCTCCCCAGTAGATATTGTACTCTCTTTTTCCTGCTCTGACCGCACTTTCTTTTCGGTCTATGTAAATACTATTTGTTGCTCTCCAATAACCTTGTGCTCATAAATCTATTTGCCCATTCTCGTGTTAGATGTCGTGAAGTACTGGATATCGGAGCCGATATCAGCACACTAATCGGATCGATTACAAACCGACGACACCTAGTGTCCGACTGCACAAGCTAGAGAGGGAAGAACCTATGTACTCGAACACTAAACAAATTTCAATGATACGGGAAGAAATAATGCATTAGAAGGCCTCGTGCCTCGAACAGCTTCGAGAACCCGAAGCAAGATTCCAAAATGGTGCACGACCGCGGAGTCTCTTGTCCTCGAAAGGCGTCTGAATGTCGAAATAGCGCACTTCCGTTGGAACTTTGCCGTCTCTAGTGACACTGTAAGGCGCTGCGCGCTGTGGTTGGTGTGGCTGCTGCCAATACCAAACAGCCGTCAATATGCGGGTGCGGCATCCTTAACCGCGTCCTTCCTGAATCGCAAGGGCCATTAAGTTTCTGACAAAGAGCCGGTTAGGTAAATCTGTGGCAGCGATTTACCGACACCTTCTTTGATGAATCCGGGCCCTGGACTAAACGGCGGAGCACAAAATCTAGAAGCCTCTCTGAACTCACGTACGGCGTAGGACCTAAATGCTAGTTCTCCATCATAGGTCTCGTTATACCATGGTTTTAGAGGTTCTTCAGTGAATATCCTGCTCGAGATGACATAGAGGCCGAATAAAAGAGTCCCCATTGTCAGTAAAACTATGAGTAAACGTCGCATCGGATGGAGCATCAAGAGGCTTCCTAAAATATCAAGTTGAAGCTTAATTTGTCCAACTGCTGAGGCTGTTGAGTAGGCCCTTCCACAATACCATTTTCGCGATAAACTGGGCACCTTTCATTCTAGAAAAAACACTTTTCTTTTTAAACTGGACACTTTTAAATATTAAACCGGATTATTAGAAATGAAATCGTCACTTTGAAGACTAAGTTAGTCTAACAAAGGTAAAAACGTTTCGTATTAAAAGTCCATCTCTGGAGAGCATCTTTATAAAAAAAAATAGTTACATTGTTTGAATAAATACAAAATTCTTTTCATTTGACCTCATGGAGTATTTTTATACTCATCCTGACGTGTTGGAAAATAATGAAATTGTTGTTGCGGTAAATGGATAGATTGCGCCATCCCTCGCCCTTCAAACAACGAATCATTTCCAGTTAAAGTTGTGAGCGGGGCGGACTTGGGAGATTTGTGTATTGCCTCGAGTCGTACCACGTGCTTCGATGTCTCAGGACAAGCGGAAGCGTGTTGATACCTGCATTTCTCTCCTCAAACGTCGTCGTACATTTGCCTGGATCGACTCGATAGTCACGATGGATGAAAAGATTACATCCACGACAATTTGGTGCGTCGCAAGCACTGTGTGGACTTCGATGAGTTGCCCCAACCACAGCAGAGAATACGCAAAAGAAATTGGAGGAACTCGGGATTGAACTGGTACCAATCGGCGTACTCATCTGATCTTGCACCCAGTGACTACCATGTTTTCCGGTCGCAGTCTTTCTTAGTTGGAAAAAGTTCGCAAACCGGGAGGAAAATACAGTACCGCCGCTAAACATTCAACCAAACGACGTTTGCGACGCAAAAACGCGTTTTTCGCGTCGCATCATGATAACTTTGTTCAGAGTAAAGATTTTCTCACCAAAATTTAAAGAGGTTCCTATTATCATTCTGTCTACCACTGAGCATGCGAGCGCTATTCAAAGCTAGGTGGAAGCCTGAAAACCAGTGCCAAAATTAAGTAGACTCTTAATTGATGTGACCTGACCCAAGACCGACACCGAGTCTCACTTAATTGCATCCCCGGGCATAACTAGTGCTACCCAGTTGAATTTTAAAATTCCTAAACCTAATTAAATTTTATTTTCCTGCCGCTAATGACTTTCTACTGGCTGCGACGATTCGTTTGGTTCCAAATTTGACTGGAAAATATGCTCTGAGAGTGCTGCTGGTTCAACCGATTTCGTTTATTTCAGCGCTTGACTTCTCAGTCCAAAACCTGCTATTATAGCTTCCTATCTATCATCCTTAAGGGGAAGAACATAGAAATTTAGGTTTTGAATTCATTTTGGGCATTTGCGTGCTGGTTGCAATTCGTCAAAAATGCAAGTGTACCTTTGGTAAACAACACTCTCTGCTGCCGAATTGAGCTCCGAACATCTACGTCCTAAGCGAATAAGCTGGCCTACAAAATGCGTTGGTTAAAAAGACAAATTGTAGAGACTCCAAGTATTAAACATCGAGAAGCCAGGTGATCAGTTGACAGAATTTCAACTGGCTAAAGTGAGGACTTCCTTCAAAAGTGTGACTGAGCTTCAGCAACGTTTCATGCTCGCTCTTCGCAGAATTAAAGCTGAAAAGCCTAGTATTGTAATTGTGCGATTCTTCGCTCAAATTTTTCAATCGGTTTGGACGCCAATATTTTATCGCAACAGATCGAGCGCTGATGTAGAGACCTTCTTCTGTCATAATCGCGCTGACCTGACGTGCCCTACAGACACATTCTG
This sequence comes from Heligmosomoides polygyrus bakeri, assembly GCA_947359475.1. Classification (NCBI taxonomy): domain Eukaryota; kingdom Metazoa; phylum Nematoda; class Chromadorea; order Rhabditida; family Heligmosomidae; genus Heligmosomoides; species Heligmosomoides polygyrus. Next base: position 94,843,451 of record OX375866.1, read on the forward strand.
CTCGGCTGCATAACCAACGAATCCCTCACTTCTCTTTCTCGTAATCACGAACCGGCTCGATATATGTAACCCACCACTATCGATCCATGCTGCCAAATTTTGATGAGTTTTTGGGTTTCCGGATTGCGTAGGTCACAACGCAGATTCCATAATTCTCAAAAATTGTGTCCCCAATTTATAAAATTTTAGTTATCTGAAAAATATTAATTTAAGTTCCGTTTTGAGCCGCTACATTGCAACCATTTAGTGCATTAAAAGAGAAGATTGCGCCACGCATTTGAAAACCTCATCAAGATTTTTATTGGATTGATAGGGTGAATACTGCTTACATGTAGCATCGAAGTGGGAATATGTGTTATCTTTACAATTGTTATTGTTGTATCGTTTACAGGCAGAAAATTTTATGCAAACAGCAATTTTGCTATCAATCGGATAAAAAGCGCAACGCCTTGAACTAGTGCATGGCGCAATCCCTTTTTTACACTTAAAATGGCTGCTTTTCTGCTCTTTAAATCAAGCCTAAATTCTAAAACCTAAATTTTTCCACAACATGAGAATTTTATAAAATCTCAGATCTCGGTGTTCACCTTTTAGGTAAGTGAATTAAAACTCCAAAGAAAGGATACTAAGAATTTCCTTGAACAAACAATTATTCTAATATTTTTAGAGTATTCAGTATATTATAGAAAGAGTCCAATTCAATTTTTAAGAGTTCGCTCTGATTTTAACAATCATAAGCTAGCTTAAAAGACTGTCCAACTTGATTTGAAAAGCGTCGACGCGAAAATGGTATATTAAGGTCAGCTTCTATGCTAATTCGCTTCACCACTCGTAGTAAAGCTGTTTCACTGCAAATAATTTTTTAAATAGAGAAATAAAATAGAGTCGATTGGGCTCAAGAACAGCTGCTGAAATTTCTTTTGTGTGAATCCTACACACTGGCGAACATATTCATGCTATGATTTACGCAATCCGGAAACCCAAAAACTCATCAAAATTTGGCAGCCTGGATCGATAGTGGTGGGTTACGAATTCAAAACCTAAATTTCTATGTTCTTCCCCTTAAGGATGATAGATAGGAAGCTATAATAGCAGGTTTTGGACTGAGAAGTCAAGCGCTGAAATAAACGAAATCGGTTGAACCAGCAGCACTCTCAGAGCATATTTTCCAGTCAAATTTGGAACCAAACGAATCGTCGCAGCCAGGAGAAAGTCATAAGCGACAGGAAAATAAAATTTAATTAGGTTTAAAAATTTTAAAATTCAACTGGGCAGCACTAATTATGCCTGGGGATACAATTAAGCGAGACTCGGTGTCGGTCTTGGGTCAGGTCACATCAATTAAGAGTCTACTTAATTTTGGCACTGGTTTTCAGGCTTCCACCTAGCTTTGAATGGCGCTCGCATGCTCAGTGGTAGACAGAATGATGATAGGAATCTTTATAAATTTTGGTGAGAAAATCTTTACTCTGAACAAAGCTATCATGATGCGACGCGAAAAACGCGTTTTTGCGTCGCAAACGTCGTTTGGTTGAATGTTTAGCGGCGGTACTGTAAAAGTGGTGTCATCAACTTCTTGCTGCCCAAGTCTCCGGAGTTCCTCGCTCATGGTATTCGCTCTTGCCGGAAAGATGGCAATATGTGATAGATCATGATGGGGAATATTTTGTTGAATGGTAGTAGTTGTAAATAAAGTTATTAACTTTACCATCTTCTCCGACATTAGTATAGAAACCTTCCAGAGGACCTAGTAATAAAAAAGATAGGCGACCCACGCTCAAGTCAAAAGGGTCTCTTGCAGCGTTCGAAGCAATTGGACTCCTTTTAAATCAAATTGGACACTCCTCTTAACGAGCTTGACGCTTTTGCAGTCAAAGTCAGCTTCTTCCCAATTAAAGCAAGCTTCTTTCAGATTAAAGTAATGATCCTTCAAAAAGTCCCAGAAAACGTTTGTTTAAAAAATGAAGAATAGGATTTTAAAGAAGTAAACAACGCTGTTTCATTTTTTTAATTTCAATTTTTTAAAGGCTTTTTTACCCTTGATTTTTTAAAGATGTGTGGTGGATCAATTCTTTTCTCAACTTGCTGCTTACTTTCAAAACAAAACTGATAGCTGCCTTTCTGTGCTTTTATGCGCATACCATTATTATTATGTTTCTTTTGTTCCAAGCAGTAAATTTTCATAATTTTCAAAAAATGATTTCGCCTGCTAGGCAGGCAAATTTCAAAAAGTTCAGATAATAAATGTTACTTTGGCGAAATAGTACTTCTAACTTCTTTGGAGAGTTGTGAAAGAAGCTCATTTTGATTTGGAAGATGTTTATTTTGATTTCAAAACTATTAAGCCTGCTTGGAAGAGTGTACAATTTGATCTGAAAAGTGTCGAAATTGATTCGGAAAGTGTCCCGTGCGACGTGAAAATGGTATACATTCATAATCGATTGCTCGAAATTTTTTTAGGTATTCGACATCAACCGAATATTTGAAATATTTCTGAGAGCATAATCATAGAGCTATTAGTATTGCTGAAATGTTGAACAAAATTGAAGAAAATAACTCAACGATACCGCAATTTCTTTGGAATACTTAGTACTCCAGAGCACGTTAGATGACCGCAAATTATGCAATCGTCGTTTGGCAGACAAGACTGCGAATGCCGGTCAGCAACCAAGAAACGTTGCCGCGGGATGAGTGGGTAGCGAAACGAACTGGACGGGAGAGAGATTAGGATCGGATTACGACTATGAACTCTGGAAAGGCACACCACACGTTTTCACCCTATTTTATACACGTTCCCGATCGCACATCGTCACACATTGTCGCGTTTGAAGATCGTGCTGAATCGCGTGGTACTTTGTAAAGGTACTGAGTGTTAGGAAAGTCTTCATATGTTTTTTTGAAAATTCTCAACTCTCCATCACTGATATGTAGAAACCCACGATCTAACACGTGACACTTGTAGATCGTTCTTGAAGGTTCGATAGGCACACAGGGTGGTCGACATGACGTATTACTTGCTATGCGAACTCTATTTTCGAAAACGCCTAGCCTTTTCCGTTTTACTATGGTGATATTCGTTTTTTCCTTGTTTTTCAGAAGTAAAGTACAGTCTTATTCTCCGTTTCTAGATAAATATGGTATGGTTTAGGGGTGAAAGTCCAATCAACTTCAGAAGCTGGGGACGCTGTTCGAGAGAAACGGTCGAGACGTGCTTCTGTCCACCTCCTGCACGTCAAGTCCTGTAGCTAAGGAGACACGTGAAAATTGGAGCAGCTTGGGAGGGATACGGTCCTCTATCCGCCCTACGCTCCTGATATTTCTTCCTCTGACTATCGCTAATGTCTTTCCTTAATACATTCCTCGTGAGGCCTATGTCATACCATCGCTCACCTCGAGCGAAGCCTAATGATAAGCTCCCATATCGACCACGCGAAGCGATGAGTCGATATGGGAGCCTTTAGGCTTCGCTCGGGGTGAGCGATGGTATGACATAGGCCTGAAGGAAATTGAAAGCAGTCTCAGTGTAATGGAGACGAAAAGTTGGACGGCCAGAGTATCCTGATTGGACGACGTTCGCAATGACGCCGTACGACAAAGGTTTGGTGTCGCTCCGACAGCTGATAAGTTGGGCGAAGCTCGTCTACGATGGTATGGCCACGTCCTTCGCGCGAACGACGACCCCGTCTGTAAAAGCCTCCGCACAATTTTGCGGCAACGCGGCACGCGTCAGGCAGTAAAACTGCCTCGTGGGCGGCAAACCTGCCGCGTAGGAGGCACTCATCCTCAGCTTTGCCACCCTACACCGTCGCCAATGCGGTTTCGTTATCGTTACAATCACATCATTATCAGTCTCCATGGCAAAGCGGCTGCAGCGGTAATAATGCCTTGAATAATTATTGCCACAGTCGCGTTGGCGGCACAACAGCTGCTAGTTCTCCGTCTCTGCCCTATACTTATGTTTGTACGCTGATAGATATACAAGATGCCTTCGGTAGAACGCATCAAATTGGCGCGCGCGAGTTGATGCGCAGGTTTGCGGGATGCTGTAGCGTGCGTCTGCTGCCGATGCGTTGTGGCTCGCGTCGATGTCTCTTGTGCGCTAGTGATGGCGCGACTGGCAGGCGGATCGTGGCACAGTGGGTAGAGGGGTTGCGTACGGGTGCGCTTGGGGGTTTGGTCCTCCTCCATTGCGGCATTTTTTCTCCACATGCTGGAGTCCCTTCCCTACAGCTGCGGACTCCTCCTAAGCGACGAAAATATGGTAGTTTCCACACGAGCAGTTCGGATCGCACCCATCCTGGAGTCTCTTCATAGCCTGGGTCTGCAGAATCCACTGCGGACCTCACCTAAGCGACGAAAGTAGTTTCCACACGAGCAGCTTGGAGGAACCACACCTCTACCCTAGCCTGGACAGTAGTTTATCTATTTATCTCATCCCCAGGGATGTGCGGAAATTTTTCTGGAAAAAGCGGAAGACGAAAGGCGGAACGGAAACGCTCAAAAATGGCCGGAAACCGGAATACGAAACGCGGAAACGGAAATGACACATGCTCGCCATTTTGTCAAAAATTGCATCTGAAACGGCGTCATATGTGGCTTCTACATATTGACCTTTTCTTGCTCGGAATTTTGCGAGCAGCAGAATCTTCCACAGATTAATGCTCATCCTCATCATAGTATAACATAACGAAGCAAGAGTTCATAATATTGTTATGATAAACTTATAAACATAGCTAGAGAAATAAACAAAACAAATTCAGGGTCTTGTCTCACTATTTCTCACTATTTCAGCATGTAGTCTTTCCATATCTAGTTCCTGCGACGGGTTTTTCGCTGACTTTTTTGATTCTGCTATTTTTTGAATCGTATACTTAACCGACTTAACCACATGAGCTTACCTACAGACCCGCATTAAAAAAACTAACTCGGGTAAAGTCTGAAACTGGAGTAGCCAAATAGATCATTTTCTGGCCAGGAAAGAGATTCCTCTCAACACCTTCGGAAATCGGTGGCATCATGGGTGACTTGGTGAGTGCACAGATAGCTGCATATTCAACACCAACAGTTGCATTGTAATCACCAAAAGTAGTACTCAGAACTGATTCTGGGATTTAAGGTGATAACTGGATGACGATTATGACTGATTGGTCATGGTGGTTCCACATTTCCACAGGAATATTGGAATATTCAGTCTGTGCCAGCTTATAAACCCGCGTCCAAGGTGACACAGCTTGACAGTTCCAAGATAGTTCTCGAAGCAATACTTTCTGACAGAATTTAATAAGTCACCATAGTCAATCAAAATAACAGCTCATGCTAGATATTCGTGATGCTTCATTATAAAATGAATCGCATAACTCCATATGGATGAATATCACACCTAACGAAATTAAAAATGGAAATTTGCACCTTTGGAACACTGATGTAATCTTGGAGCATAGACTGCATGCCACAACCTTCATTGAACTCTTGTTTCATGATACTGCGCTATATGCTTACAAAGCTTTTGTAGCTATTTGTAACTAATTGATCAGGAGTTTTATGATCATACATAACTTTTGATAGCCTTTGTGGCACATTAATATTGCAGTGCACCCCCAGCTGTTGTCATTTTTGAGCGCTCTTTTTTGGTAGTCTAACCAATAACAAGAATATTAGTACTAGAGTTGTCTAACAGTATTTCTCTCACAATTGAAGGAGAATTCTTGTTACTTGATGAGTTGATTGTGTTTAATAGAAAACAGTATAGAACTGTTCTCATTTCCGTTTCCGCCTTCCGGCCCAAAAACAGGCGGAACACGGAACGGAACGGAAGAGCCCAAAATGGCCGGAAACCGGAATTCGGAACACGGAAACGGAAATTCCGCACATCCCTGCTCATCCCTACAACAGCAAACCGATCCTCAGCCCCAAGTAGTCCTCCTAAGCATGCTTGCTGGAGGTGAGGCGTCGAATAAGACGCTTTTACGTACTTGCAGAACCAACACCCAATTTGACGGTGCCAATTTGATGCGTTCTACCGAAAAAGTCGGGTGCGTTACGTTAGGCAGCTCCCTGGGTTACGGTAGCGGGCCGCGCCGCGCGCCACCGTCCCCGATCACGGTAGCGTGGCGTGTTGTTGAGCCCGCCTCGGAAGGACGGGTCCGACTGCTGCCGACAGGGGCGGCTAGTGACATCATACGCGTCTAATCAATGGGCGCGCTAGAGCACGAAGTTATGCACCACCGACTGTTGGCTACGCTCTTTCGGCTTGGTAGAAAAGGGAGACAGTGGAATACCTCCGCTTCAGCTTGTATGCTGGAGAAATACGAAGGTTTCTGAGTGTTTGCTAAAAGGGTGCCCGCGAACGACATAACACTTAAGCTATCACACGCAAGTTGGAGAAGTGTAACGAGGAAGTGAAGAGCAAAATTACAATCAAGAGGAAAGTTACGGATTAATGCTCCAATGAACAGTTTTTGAAGCCTAGCAAAGGTCCCATGTCTCAGCAATCCCTCAAAAATTTCCCAAGGCCGAGTATTCAAAGAAAAATGTGTAGGATGTTAATATTGGTATGCCGAACGAGGTTGTAAGGTGATATGGTGTATGCGTGTGGTGTATTGAGCAGCTCAATAAATATCCACCTCACAACCTCGTTCGGCACAGCAATATTGACATACTAAGAAAATACCGAGGTTTTACGAAGAGAGAACTTCCTCAGTCTACCAAAAGACGTCAAATGTTCCACCAACATTGTGTACCATTTAACTGTTTCCCTTCTTCTGCGCTAGTAGAAGGAACGCAGCCGAAAGCAGTCGGCACACCCTTTCGCGCCCTAGCGCGCCCAGCAGACTCGGCGACCGCCAGCGTATGACGTCACTAGCCATCCCTGTCGGCAGCAGTCGGACCCGTCCGTCCGAGGCGGGCTCAACAACACGTCACGCTACCGTGATCGGGGGCGGTGGCGCGCGGCGCGGCCCGCTACCGTAACCCAGGGAGCTGCCTAACGTACGAGCCCGAAAAAGTCTTGTGAAAGATATAGATAGGGCTGCCGCGTTGCCGCAAAAGAGTGCGGAGGGCTTAAGGCATGCAGGTTCAATCCTCAATGGGAGAGCACTTCATTTCAATAGAATCTAGTGTCTACCTTAAGGAAACATAAGGCAGTCGCTAGATTCTCTCTCTCTCCCCTTCCACTCCTTAGATATAGAAATCACCAGATACAATAGAAAGAAAACAATGCAGAAAAATAAGCGACCGACGCGGACCACATGCAACAATAGAAGTAGGCCGTCCGTGGGGCGATATGTAGAGCCCATAGGCGTCCCCACGGTGAGTGCGTCGACGCGCGCGCCGGTAGGGTATCGCAGGAATTCAAACGGGTATTAGGGGCAGTGCCGCTGCAGCCTCTCCATAGTTTGATAACTATTTTTTAAAATGTTCCAGCGTCAGGATCAGAGATTTCCAAGGGAGGGTCTGAGGTAAGGTAAGGTCGTTCATGTGATATGTTGTGCGTTGTATGTATTTATGCGTAACTACGACTTACAAGTCATTATGGAGTGCACCTCCTATGGGATTGAATCGGCATATGTTATACATCGGCGACAGCGTCGTTGAACTATAGCATATATGGTGGGATGCCTCACAGATGGGGCCGAACGATCGTTGCGACTGGTCTGAAGTCCCAGGAAAAGGCGCCAGATTGCGCCCGAAGCAACGTTGGCTCGACACGCGCACATGGACCTAAAGCTGGTTGGTGTCCATTCCGATTAAGCGTTTGATCGGGAGAAATGGCATCAGCACAAAAGCCTTGTGAAGAAAAAATCACAGAAATTGAAGATATTGAAAGGGCAGTCAGCAGCAACTTCTTTCATTCCCGGTCTCACCATTTGTGGCAGAAGGGAACTGCTGACCTGTCTATTAAGTGACGCACTGTAGTGACTAACGACGGTGACTATATTTTGATGAATTCCATTGAATTCTGTATAAAAATAAGGAGAGAAACTGTCGAACACCTTAAGTCTTTCTTGCAACCCTGTTAGATTGGAATTTTGAATTTTTAAACAAAAAACCTGAGAGGCAGTAGACAAAAGTGCTAATGAGCAAATTTTCCGTATGTTACGTGGAATACGTCTGGCTCAATTTCTAACAATATTTCTAACAAATGTTCTTTGTGCAGAAATCCTGAAGTTCAAAGGAAATATCACAGACTTGGACCTTGAACCTATTAGTCTCCCAATCTTTTCACACGATTTCCTTTTTCAGACCATTTCGTGGTGCCTGCATTTTGTAATGTCTTCGATCGTGTTTATTTTAGCAGATCAACAGTTCAATAACGAAAAGACCCAATGGAGACCTCCAACCGAAAGGTACCTTCCTAACCGTTCTTCCTAAAGTCAATGGGCTGTAACCTGAGGAGAGGCATGAGTCTGTCTCAGAGTCTATTTCATGGTGAGAACAACTCCTCGTCAAAGCAAAAAGAAATTAATGTCTTTGAGGCTGCAAAAGAAGTTTTGTCAAAAAAAATCCGTATAAAGTATACCAATTCCGCTCAGTTTTTAGCAGATTGCGCACCTTTCTAACCACACTGGGCAATTTTCAAATCAATTTCTACGCTGTTCTAAGCAATGTGACCTTTTGAAATCAAATTATTTCATTTCCACAGAGCGTCTTTCTGATTAAATTAGAGACTTGCCGAAACTTTGGGAACAAATGTTGCCTAAAAAATTTCGCATGACTACTTTCTTCGAAAACTTTCCCAACCCAAAAAGTACTGTTTGAAATTTTAATTTTAAACATTTAATTTTAATTTTAAAAATTTGATTTCTTAAGGAAACAATTAGTTAAATTTTGTTTGAAATCGCAGCTGGAAGGCTTGGTTGGCCTGGGCGGGAAATCCGAACCAGAAACCTGGTATCGGGTGGTTGGTTCGAATTTTCCACCCAGATCAACCAAGTCTTCCATTCCATTAGAGTGGATGAATTGGTATCAGTATTGTATTGAGAATTGGGCGGGCGTATTGGGAGGGCGCGTGTAGCACAGTCGGAGGAGGCGCGACTGTCGCGTCACCCGATACCAGGTTCCTGGTTCGGATTTCCCGCCCAGGCCAACCAAGCCTTCCATCCCTCCGGGGTCGGTGAATTGGTACCAGACTCGTCTGGGAAGGATAAAGCGCTGACTTGTTCATCGGCTGGCCACCGCAAGTCATTATTTGGCCAAATACGCATTCAAATCGCCTCCACGACATCCCGTAGAAGTAGAATACGTGGCGCATTCCAAAAAAGATTGAGTAACGCCGTCCTTTATCCTTTATCCTTTTATTATATGCAATATTACTCTTGGTACATGTCACTAAGGTGAGCAGCATTGGTAGGTGGGAGGTCGCCAACCAATGATAACCAAGCAGAGCACAGACCGAACACGTACCAGCCGATCAGGGTAGCGACTGTACACGCTCCCTCTGAATGACACGTTCATTCAATGCGGTCTGATTGGATGGGGCGTTCCCACCTCCCTATGCTGCTCCTATTCGCGACATATACCTCACTCTTCAATAGCAATAGCTGTTGCACAAGATTGATATGATTACGCTTTTCTGGTCAACGCTGTTTAAAAGAAACTGTACCATCTTTTCCTAGAATGAATTTTGAATATTAGGTTGAAAAAAAAGTCTCTTTACAATTAGAAAAGCTTTTACCGTTCTCCTTGTAAACACACTAGCCAGTATTGATTGCTGATTTCATAATCCTTTCACACTTGTCTACCGTTCGCACGCGGACACAGGTCAAGACCCTTCTGTACTTCGTTATCTATGCAATCTTACGGATTCAATGCCAGATCTATGGTACCTCATGGCCACTTTCGGCACGGCATCTTCATGAGTTTATTAAAGGATCTACAGCACGTCAGGCAACCGACCAAATTAACGATATATGGCTTGGGATCTACTACTCATCGCGTCAGTTAGGAGTGGTTCGGAAAGTTTTTAAAGGGAGATTATTCACTCGAGGACAAAGCAACATCAGGAAGGCCAACTGAATTGGACGACACTGAACTGCTCTATCTTCTTCGTACCGATAGTAGGCAGACGACACGTCAACTGGCAGAGAAGCTCGAAGTGTCACATGGGATAGTGGGAGTCCATCTGAAGAATCTTGGCTTTGCATGGAAATTTTGAGCCCGGATTCCACATGCCCTGTCACAAACTCAGTGCAAAACCACTTGTTGCAGGACTCATAAGAGAAACAATAAAGGAGCAGGGCTGGGAGGTAATTCCACATCCACCGTCTAGCCCTGAGCTCGCCACTACCGACTACCATCTCTTCCGTGCTCTCAAGCAAGAAATTGGAGAGAAATATTTTGAAACGGATGAAGACCTCAAAAATTGGATTCAGCAATGGCACGACTCCATAAGAGTGCAGTCCTTTAAGCGAGAGGAATTGGAAAAGTACACAGACTTTGGAGAAGTATAATGGAACAAAATGGAGTTTATCTCCATTGATTTGACTTTGTAGTTGCGAACTAATAAATCTTTGAAAAAATGAAATTCCTTCTGTGGTGCGTGGATGAGATCAGAATAGGCATGGAAGCTAACGACTTCGTCCAACTCTACGTGCTTACGGCACGTTATTGTTAAGGTTTACGAAATCTGAAAAGGGCTTCAATTGCAATTCGAAGGAGCTGTGCGTACCAATGTTGGGAGGTGCATTGTTACGAAGGTGCAGAATACGGTGCCACACTATCTGGTATCCTCTGTGCAGCACATGCATTGAGGTCGAGGAATGCAGACATAGGCCAGACGGGGGAGCGGTTAGGAACCACGTCGCATGGGCGGGACGTCTGGTTTCGCGTTCAAAAAGACTCGCTCTTCAAGCAAACCTCGTCGCTTCGAGATCTTCGCATCCGTTGGCCATTATTTATGGCTGATCTACAATCGCTTCTCCTCTTACATTCAGTTCCCATCTATCTTCTGATTTGTAGACAGAGTTCAGCGATAGCTTAAAATATGCTCCTCTCCTTCACTGAAGAACCACGTAAGAAGCATAACACTAAGGTTCTTCTGAAGACGCTGCTCACATAAACCTTTCAATGGAGTTTTTTTTTTGACAATTTTCCCTAATTTTTTAGTTCTTCTTTTGTTTCGAGGGATTGTGTAGATTGTTACAGATAGGACCTGTCGTTGTCGGAGGAGGTATACGGTGTTTTGCTTCCTCATTCCCCCCCCCCCCCCCCCTCCCGGTTACACGTGTGCCAGAGCTTCAGCTGCCACCAACTGGCACGGTAGCAAACGCAGAAGAGGCGGTGTCGCATCGTGGGATGCTGGACGCAACTGTCACCTTGGCGGTGGCTCCTCCCGATTAGGATAGATCTTTGTTGGTATTTCTAGCGGCCAATTTCGATGTAGCTTTCTTTGGAGACTCAAACTTGCGTTATAAAGCTAGTCCTTTTTGTATTCTTTTGTTCAGAAATCGGGTTCATATTGGCGATTTCAACTCAGAGGTAGCTTCATCAGTTTAAAAAATACACTTTCTTGAACATGGGGTTTGGACTTATCCTTTCACAACCACAGATTCCAACGCCTACATTTCAAAAAGCAGTTAGAATGTTAATCCAAAGGAAACATGGCAATATTCGATTGAATGTTGGATCTTCCAGAAATTTTTTATAGAGTTTCAATTAAGCACCCACAATGTAGGTCGTCCATTGTTAGGCTTCCTTTTGCTTTGTTTGCTGTAGGATGCTTGTTGCTTTCAGGGCGTCGTTTGCTTCAGGATGACGTATGCATGGCAAAATGTATGGTTTTTCTGAACGTGGCGATGTTTCGATGAAAAGCTTCCCTTAAGAACAACTAGTTTTAAGCGACAGCTTTACATTGCTGCCGCTTAAAACTAGTTGTTCTTAAGGGAATATTATATTTTAAAAAATTAACGGATTTGCCGAAATTACCGGAATTTACAGGCGAATTTTCGCGTTAAAAATATGCGGTAAAAATTTATCGGCGACAAGTCAGCGCACACCCTTGGTTATCTGTGATCCCAAAACTGAAGCCGTTCAATACAAAAACCCGTTTCATCATTTGTTTTTAAAGTCACTTTAAGTGTAATGCCGTGCTAGGCTCTACTGGCTCTTATTATCTGCCTTCTTGTAGGCTTCCACGTCTGAACCAGGGATGAGCGGATTAACCGTTATCCGTTATCCGGTTTCCGGGGGGTTTTGGCCTATCCGTTTTGTTGTTCGTTACCCGGCAGTTTTGGGCCGGATAACGAACAACAAATTAGCTGATACCAAGGTTTGGACGTGGAATTGGACAGCTGTGTAGAAGCTTCACAATCATAGGAGTGATCGCGAGCAACAATAGAGGGCATTTAATTTAGAAGGGTGAGGTGACTTCAGGCACAAGTGACGTAGTTGGAAAGACGTCTAACTTCCATCCCTCCAGGGTCGTTCATTTATACCATACATCTATGAAACCTACTATGGATTGATTTCTTGATGAGCTTTTCACCACAAGCCATGTGCAGACCAAGGATGCATACAAGCTGCCTTGGTAATATTATTGACAGTCACAAGTGGAGCGCCTGGCACATCCCGGGATGAATTATTTAGTGCCGAATTTAGCGTCCTCTTCCACGATTTCAGTATGTAGCATGAGGCAGAGGTATTTTAGTTTTTAATGATAGACTGTTGTAACGCATTAAACACACCGCTGAGCAGTACTGAATACAAGCAAATTGGGTACAGGTTCAATCTAAATGAGTGGAGAAAGCTACGCTCCTACAAATTGTTGAAGAGTGTTTGTAGAAAAGCATTTTCTGTACGCTGGTGGTACTTCCGTAATGTTAAGGAATTGACACTCTCTATTTAAAATCTAAATAGTGCAATTGAATTGTACTAAACTGATTCCCTCCTGCGTATGTTGGAGCTTCATTCTAATTTAAGATTGCCTTTTAGGGACATCCTTCTTCTGCTTTTCTAGTTTTCATATCTATCTGCATGTATATTTGGACTGCACAATGTCTTGTATGGCTAGCCTGTAGAAAGCTGGTATTTCATCCATGTCATTCCACGTTCTTCTTTGATCTTGGGATACTGTCGAACAAGAGTATCGGTATGCGTGAAGCTGCGAAACCAAGATCGTTATGCAGACTTTATTCGGCTGAGTCGGCCTAGCATAGAATAGTCAAGAAGCGTCGGAGGAGCCACTCATCCAAGGATCATTCTGTTTGGGTACAGCCTTAATTCAAAAAGAAAACCTGACGGTTGGTCAGTAAAACAACCCAACAGTGGAAACTGACAAAATGCCGGCAAGTTGCTGTTCAATGAAGGAAATGTGAGTGAATAAGAGGTGAATGAGTCTCACATTCTCTCCCTCCAAGGGCGACTTATGAATGTTTCCATACTGTTAGTTGGGCTATTTTACGCATCCTTTGTCTCGTTCTTCCCATTCGTTTTAAACGGCAAAAATACGAAAAACTGTAAATTGTACTATGGAAATGAGCTTGAACAAATTCTCAATCTCTCCTTATCTTTTCCAGACTTAAATTAAGGTGATCATAGCGAAACATCAGAAGAGTAGAGTTTGCAGAACAGTTTTAGTTTCACAGCTTGGTGGTCTTGCTACTTGTCCTCCCTGAAGAGTTCGACAGCAGTTTGCGGAACCTGGTTAAGGAATTGTGGTTCGCAAATCGAACTCGGCATCGGTTTGGATGACAGTGAAGAAGCGTTTCTTTTACTGAAGTTTCGTGAGAATCCTATGGCGCTTTGTTAAAGTGACTGCACTATGTTTCAAAAAAAAAACTCCATTAATGTCGTTAGAAAAGACTTATAATTTGATAGCAGTTGCACTCCATGTCTACTGGTGAAACTAGAGTAGTTTAAGCACAGTTTTATTTTTGTTGTTTGTTCGTTATCCGTTTTTCCGTTATCCGGCGATTTTTGGGCAAAATTATCCGTTATCCGTTATCCGGGTTTCAAAATTTTGTTATCCGCTCATCCCTGGTCTTAGCACTTTTTAAGCTACGTTGGACACTATTCAAATTAAAGTGGACAATTTTCTCGTCAAATTGGACACTCTACTAAACTAGTCCAATGATTTGAAAATCAAATTGAACGTCTTCCTAATCGGAACGATCTTCTTACAGGTTACCGCAGACTCTTCGAGATGGATAGAATATTTCTTTGTTCAAAGAAAATCTGATACAACTTAAGAATTTTTTCAGTTCAGCTGCTTGAATTCGTGCAACATTTTTTACCAGATTTTGGTTTTTCGAGAAAAGATTATAATTTAAATTGTGTTTAAAACCACAACAGAGCAGCAATTCTTTAGAGCATTAAAAAACCAGATTGCGCCAAGCAGTTGAAGCTCATCGCGATTTTCATTCGATTGATAGTATAAGTGCTGCTTACATGAAGCATCAAACTGGGAATATGTATGTTCCTTACAATTGTTTCCGTTGAATTGTTTACGGTTGTGAAAACTCCATGCAATCAGCAATTTCGCTATCGATCGAATTAAAATCTCAACGTCTTGGGCGAGTACATGGTGCAATCCCTTATTTTGTCTCTAAACATTGCTGTTTTCCTGTTCTTTAAAGTTAGCCATAAGCCGTTATTTTTCATGAGCCAGCTTAGAATAGCGTCTGATTGACGTGAAAAGTGTCGAATTTGATTTGAAAAGTGTCCAATCCAACGTCGAAATGGTGTTTATTAGGTACGGATTACTTGGTGTTGTGTTTTTTCATGAAGAATTTCAAATCAAAAATCTTCCATTCGTTGTCGATTGAAAATAAAATCAGCCAATAAATTCACTAAATGGCTGGACTTCAGAACGCACTTCTATCTACAACAATGAGAGAAATTTCCATCCTCAAATTCAGAGGCTTTGGAGATAAAGAGGAAGGGCAGCTCATTTTTGACATCGAATGTGGGATACCAGTTTTTCGCTCCAAAAACTTATACGTACAAGTGCTCTTGTGCTATTCATTGGATCCGAATGAATCATTTTCGGATTTCCGATTCGGTTATCGCGATCCGAATCATCCAAACATCCGGGGTCCGCGAAATTGCCCTTATTCGGGCGAAAACGATGACCTCTACTAGTCACCCCTACCTACTATAATTCATCGTACTCAAGCGTAATACGAAAAACGGATGTCAGATCTCTGATCAGCATCCCAAATAACCCCGTAGGAGAGGTTTAGGCAAAATCGGTAATTATGACCACGACAGCCCTAGCCACCAGTACCTGCTGTAACCTACCGCAATCAGCCGAAATTTCAAAAACGGATATCAGATTGGTGATCAGCACCCCAAACAACCCTCCAGGGCTCGGTTTGGGCGAAAAATTTTTGGACCTCTCCTCGACCTCTGGAGTCGTGAATGGTAGCCTTAGTGGGAACCTAAATCAACTTACTTCCTACACATCTCCCACACATCTACTTCGTTCTGAATAGTCAACTGCGAGCTGTGCCTCGTTTATTTTTCTCACTTTCAGTATCATACAACGTTTTGTGTTTTCAGAGAATGTTAATCAGTGATCTCACAGCAGGTACTGGTGACTAGGGCTGTAGAGGTCATAATCACCGACTTTGCCTAAACTTCTCCTACGGGTTATTTGGGTTGCTGATCACGAATCTGACATCCATTTTTCGTAACACGCTTGAGTACGGTAAGTTAAAGTCGATAGGGGTGACTAGTAGTGGTCATCGTTTTCGCCCGAACCCCATCGATGGGGGCTATCTGGGGTGTAGATCACGAATCTGACCCTTATTTCTCAATTTAGGGGGAAATAAATGTGTAGGAGATGCGTAGAAAGCGAATTGGTGAAGGAAGCAGCGGTCATGGAAAAATTCGAAAATAATGCATATCCAAGGAGTCGAACATCTGCCCTAGCGCCTGCGAATCAGCATCGCACCCTGTCGAGCCACCGATTCGCATGTCGCAGAACTTTCTGCAACGTCGCTCAAGCACGTATACATGTGGGCACCTGCTGACGATGCTCTATTGTACCCCGCCTTCGAGGGCCCGTAGATCGTTTCTTTCAGGACTCAGCAAAAACGAAACATGTTTTTCTACTACATGAAGGCTGGAGATTCTCGTAGTACATACTATCCATTCCCCCCGTTCAGACCTACGCCTGAGACCCATCCCTGGCAAGTAACTGTAATGAATAACCAGGATACTCTCTCAACTGTAGGTCGGAACGGCGTAAATGTTGTATATGGGCAAAACCGCCTCTCTCTGGGTAGTAACAAACTGCAGGTATCTCGACCCCAATACAACTCTGCGCAGAGATAGGGGCGACGGAAGTCGCGGGTTGGCGCCCTGTTGATTCACGTGCTCCACAGCTGACGTGCGCGCGCGGCATGAGGGCTCGTATCGCGGCTAAGCGCAGTGCTCAGGTGGCGTAGTAGGGAAGAGCTCGGGCTCGTAAACGTGGGGTTGGGGGTTTGGATCCTGCAGACTTCGTTCGTTTTGCACTTTTGCAAAATCCATGTTTATCATATAGGTAATCCACCTAGGGGTATTATAGTGTGTTATAGAGCACGTTTACATATAACATACCACCCATACAGTTAACAAGGCTGGTCCAGGCAGGGTCACCGATTTCACTGAAACTTTGTCTAGGGGGTTATTTGGGGTGCTAATCACGAATCTGACATCCGTTTTTCACGATTCTGTCTCTACCTGCCGTCATCGGCAGAAACTTTAAGAATGTAATCCTGTGCCTTTCTGTATCTATATTATTCAGCCGAATCGTGGAAAACGGATGTCAGATTCGTGATCAGCACCCCAAATAACCCCCCTAGACAAAGTTTCAGCGAAATCGGTGACCCTGCCTGGACCACCCTTGTTAACGGTATGGGTGGTCTCCGACCGCATCGTGAAAAACGGATGTCAGATTCGTGATCAGCACCCCAAATAACCCCCCTAGACAAAGTTTCAGCGAAATTTTTTTTTGACCGAAGTCTTGTCGGTGGAGTCGGAACTTTTTACTAGTGCCACCAAATATCTATCGTTACATAACTATAGCTTCACACAAAATAGGCTTAAAATAAGTGACACACAGAAGTGAACATTTTAGCTAATCTGTAGATTGAAGCATATGTTATATGTAAACGTGCTCTATAACACACTATAATACCCCTAGGTGGATTACCTATATGATAAACATGGATTTTGCAAAAGTGCAAAACGAACGAAGTCTGCAGGATCCAAACCCCCAACCCCGCGTTTACGAGCCCGAGCTCTTCCCTACTACGCCACCTGAGCACTGCGCTTAGCCGCGATACGAACCCTCATCCCGCGCGCGCCCGTTAGCTGTGGAGCACGTGAATCAACAGGGCGCCAACCCGCGACTTCCGTCGCCCCTAACTGTGCGCAGAATTGTATTGGTGTCAAGATACCTGCAGTTTGTTACTACCCAAAGAGAGGCGGTTCTGCCCATATACAACACTTGAGCCTTTCCGACCTACCGTTGAGATAGTATCCTGGTAAGCAACTAATTAAGTAATAAAAACCAATTATCCGGCCAAAAATCTCCGGATAGCGAAGAATAAAACGGATAAGCCAAAATCCCTGAAACCGAATAGCGATAATGGTTAATCCGCTCATCCGTCGTCGGGATGCGATAAACCCTAGAAAGGCTGTTTTTGCGGAGGTGCTTTTGCAAATGTGCACTTCTGCTATTCTAGAAAGTGAGCTTTTGCAAAGGTTCGCTTAGGCACTTGAAGAATGCGATTTTTACGAAATGTTGACTGATAGCGTTGCTCGAGCAACTACAAAACACCTACAAACGCCCAGATTCAATGAAGTCAATCTCGTATTGCCCTTTATTTTGCTGGAGGATTTCTGTTTCAGTACTGGAATTTGAAGCGGCTAGCAAGGGCGGCGATGTTCCTTTGAAAAAAAGGTGATCGTTGACATTTTCACTTGAGTTCGAACACACTCTATTGACTGGTAAAAATAGGAGAGCTTGCCGAGCTTGGAGCTGCTAGGCGACTTCACCGTAGTTGGACAGCAGCAACCCCATCGGGGCACGTACACGGTATAAATTGGATCCGATCGAAAATCATCGAACAATTGGATGATTCGAATAACGGTGATTTTGCGTTGCGGACCCCGGATTTCTCAACGCTTCGGATAAGGCTAATTTTGCAGACTCCGGATGTTTGGATGATTCGGATCGCGATAACCGAATCGGAAATCCGAAAATGATTCATTCGGAGCCAATGTATTGCACACGGGCATTTCTACGCGCAAGTTTCCGGAGCGAAAAACTGGCATCGTCATTCGATGTCAAAAATGAGCTGCCCTTCTTCTTTGTCTCCAAAGTCTCTGAACCTGAGGATGGAAATTTCTCTCATAGTTGTAGATAGAAGAGCGTTATGAAGCTCAGCCATTTAGTGAATTTATTGGCTGATTTCATTTTCAATCGACAATGATACCTAATACGTACCATTTCCACGTTGGATTGGACACTTTTCAAATTAATTGACACTTTTCACGTCAGATGGGACACTCTTCTAAGCTGGCTCAAGACTATTGCAATCAAAGCGAACTCTTCCAAATTAAAATGAGCTTCTCCTACATTAAACTAAATACTCTTCAAAAAGACTGAGTAATTTTTGTTCAAAGAAATTTGTAGTACAACTTTCTTTGAAGTTTTATTCATGTACCCAATAAGTGAACACTTCGTTTGGAATTCTATAAAATTCTTATTTTGGCGAAAGATAACGGTTTATGGCTGACTTCAAAGAACAGGAAATCAGAGATTTTTAGTGCCAAAGTAAGTGATTGCGCCATGCACTTGTCCAAGACGTTGCGATTTTTATTCGATCGGTAGCGAAACTGCTGGCTGTATGGAGTTTTCACATCTGTAGAGAATTCAGCGGAAACAATTGCAAAGAACATACATATTTCCACTTTGATGCCTCATGTAAACAGCACTTGCGGTATGAATCAAATAAAAACTGCCACGAGCTTTTCAACTGCTTGGTGCAACCTGGTTTTTTAATGCCCTGAATAATTGCTGTTCTGTTGTGTTTTAAATTATAATCTTTAAGAGTCTGTAGTAACCTGCAAGAAGATCGTTTCGATTTGAAATATGTACAATTTGATTTCCAAATTATTGAGCTAGTTCAGAAGAGTGCCCGATTTGGAGAGAAAAGTGTTTACTTCAATACGAAAAGTGTCCAACGTAACCTAAAAAGTTCCCAGATATGGAAGCCTACACCGATGCAGAGCATGAGAGCAAGAAGAACCTACTGCGATATGACACTTAAAATGACATTAAAAACAAATGATGAAACGGGAAATTTTTGAATTAAAGGACTTAAGTTTGGGATCAGAGAAAGTATAAATAACGCTGGTCTGAATGAGTTCCTCTTCTAGGATGAAATGTCTTCCGTAATGTTATAGCTTCTACCTTTGGACGGCTTTATTTGCATAAAAAGATAGACAAGACTTGATGGTTTCGGGCGATCTGTAACATGATTTCCATAATACCCGAATTTTCGGCTGCTCTTGGGACTGGCATAAAGCCAAGGAATCATTTTCCAAGGACGAGAAACTCGTTGGCATTCAAAGGAAAAAATGAAAAGTGACGACGCTAATAAATCTGCACAAGAATGTAGTGTTAAAATTGACTAAGGGGTATGCAAAAAGCGACTCTTTCTAACGACAGCCCCACCCAGAGCAAGAAAGCCACATAGGATCTATACCTGGTGTCAACATTAAAACTGAAGAGCATTAAGAAAGGATATAGATGAGGGTATAGATGATATAGATATGCTGTCTCTCATACACATACAACTGGCTTATGAACAGTCATCTTTGTAGGCACTATATAGCACTTATTACGCAGTTGTTTTTCCTTTTTTTGAGGTGCATAATGACACCATAGTATACCATGGACAACCTCGTCTGATTTTCTGCAGTGAGCATGTTACTTGTGGGTTGGTTGTCCTACCCTTCTCTGGGTATTTTCTCCTTCATAGATGCGCAGGTTCATAGATGGTGGGCCTTTCCTCAATGTTCTCGAGCTTTTTTTTAGCGCTTTGGCTGTTTTTAAGTTAAGTTCTGAGTTTTTTCCTATTCTTTCCGGGCAATTTTTTTCGCAGCCTGCTTTCGATCATCGTTGGAAAATCCCTATGGATGTATTAATAAATAAATAAATAAATAAATAAATATAGAACGACGTCAACAATTTCCTTCGCGGGATGCGTAACGCATTTTACTCCTACGCGACATTGTGGAGGCAATTCGGAATGCGTACTTGGCCTATAGAATGACTTGCAGTGGCCGTGGACAATCCCAGGGCACTATCCTTACCGGAAAAGCCTGGTATCAACTCACCGAGTCCGAAGGGATGGAATGCGAGGTTGGCCAGGACGGTAAATTCGAACTAAGAACATTGAGTCGGGGTGCACGCAGTAGTAAGCGCCTCCTCTGACTGCGCTATTACGAGCCTCAAGGAAAAAGCACCAAGAAGAAAGTAAGAAGTAGCTTACTTGACATGTTACGTGGACTGTGTTACAACTCCCAATCTACTCTTGGAGAAAGAATGATTTAAAATGAGTTTTATTCTTTGTTGATATCCGTTATCCGTTTATCCAGGTTTCAAATTTTTATTGTCCTCTCATCCCTAATCTCGACCACCCAATTGTTTCGCTGAAGGAATCAATCGACTAGCAGCACATTGTAAAAAGTGTGCTACTAATTTGAACGGCGTCTATTTCAATTGAATCCGGTGAGCATGAAGAATATTATTTATTTATTTATTTATTTATTTTTAGATGCACCATAAGTGCGCTACAAAAGGAGCATGAACACATAAATTCCGTACGAAGTCAAACAAACTCAACACAATAAACTTAGCACTGAACACCGACGAGACGAATAAAGACAAAAAATCACTGCACTGCAATCGATAAAGTGTTTCGCAGCGATTCAGAAGCCTAAATACAAGGAGGCTGCAGTGACGAACCAAAACATCTAAAGAGATTAAAAATAAAATGTCAATTTGAATGAATAATAATTACAACGCAGAAAATTTCACTACACTAAATTGTTGTAAAGGTCTGCTTGGCGCTCAGTATAGCTGTGGTGTGATTCCGATGGAGAAAAGAATCACTTTCGAGCAGCTTAGTCAAACGGAAGCACCTAGGAGTCCGGTCTTATTCCGGTCATACCTAGGCCTTCATTACGCTTCCATTCGTTGCTGCTTCCATATGACCTGGGGTTGTCAAACCGAACTTGCAGACGTAAATTGTCTCAAGTAAAGCATGACTCTACGCACTATATATGTGTATATATTATATAAAGAAAACATTAGCATGAGAAAAAAGTCCATAGTGGTTCCTCCGTATTTAAGCTCTGAATAGCCTCTAGCTTCAGTCATGAATCGAAGCAGGCATATTGGTTTATTAAGTGTGACAAACGCAACACACGCTACTGTGTATCAAAACGTAGTCCCTTAACATTAGTATCACTCTACACTATGCAACTGGTATCGACGATTCGGAGTCAACACAGTGAGCGGCGGCATGCGATGTGTTGATCAGCGAACTCCATAAGGTAACAAACTTCACACTGGCGACTTTGCCGGCAATACTCTTAGAAATCTGCAATACGAAGCGTAGACATGAGGTCTATTTTTCTCAATCTAGTCCTGAATGACGAGGTGTTCTCTGCATCAGTGACATTATATGGAAGCCTCTGAAACCATCGAGAAGTTCTGAAGAATAAGGAGTTTATGGTATCATCGTAATTACGAACGACACGAACATTCATCAGTGAAATCACTTTTGTCCTTCCATTTGTGGGTCTCGTATCCAGTACTTGCTAGGTTCGAGATTTGATTCCCCTTTCAAAATTTTGAACCAAAAGGTCAAGTCGCTGAATATCCGCCGGTACAGTAGGCTTCTCAATCCGAAGAGTTGCAAACGTTCGTGATAGTCAGGAATTTTGCTGTTGTCATTTGCAATGAACCTACCAAATAAAATTTTTGTGAAATTCGCTGAACCTTTTCTAGTTTAGCTTGTAGTTTTTTGGTATGTGGACTCCAGACTTGAGATGCATACTCAAGTATTGGTACTACGTATGCTTTATAAAGCTTTAGCAGAACGGATGCATCCGTAGAAGTAATATTCATGAGGATGACAAACAAAACTGAAAAGGCTTTCCGAACAATTAGATCAATGTGCGTTTCAAACGTCAAGTCGGATTTCACAATAACTCCCAAATCACGAACTTCATCTACGGATTTCAAAGCTGTGCCATTTATTCTATACTCCATGACATCAAGGTTACCTAAGTGTAACACTCAGGTTTTAGCGAGATTCACTGGTATCCGCCAAACAGACGACCACTCCATTATGTTGGATATGGATTGAGAAAGAGCAAGGCGCACCTGTGTAGAGTTCTCACTATTGTATACTCCAAAGACTTTGATGTCATCCGCATGTCAATTATGATCGCTTAAAGTGGACCAGTCAAAACAGCCAGAACTTTCCGGCCAACTTAATAGATTGAAGAACTGCCCTTCCTTTTCCAAATCGGAATTTTCGCACGTTGATGGAAATAGTCGGATAATTTCTTTTTCGCTGCACTTATGCTGAGTAAAAAAACAGGTTCAATCCCAATGAGGGGGGGGGGGGGGCAAGGATGTCTGCGGGCTCCACGTACCGACCACGACCACTGTACGGCTATCCCTGTACGTATGGCCATGGTGAACCTGTCGACGCGCCTTTTTTCGTTTTTTCGTCCGAGTTTTTTCGTATAAATTTCCTCTTTATTCCAGGAAGAAGACTGCAATAGCCACACTAGGGGTTCAGGTAGGCATGTCGTGTTTCATCCCTATGTAGTGTTTGGACGTGAGTATGGAGTGCCCCTTCCCCCCCCCCCCCCTCATTGGGATTGAACCAAAAAACATCACGAACCACCCAACAGAGTGCAAAAACGTAATAAGAACTTTATATTCGTAACCGAAGAGCTTTATTCCAGCTTCTTTCCCCAGCCCGCAGTATTTTAACTTGTTGATGAAAAACATGAATGGGAGACTACGTATCTGTTCTTGCAGGATCTTTTATTGCGATCAAAGTTCTTGGCGGGACCCGCACCCTTTGCTTTTCAGGCAGGGATGCTACTTCTTACACAACTAGCACTGCTTAACTGCACGTGACATCCGCGATATCCCAATAAGACAACATGCAACCTCCCTAGCAGCAGCTCCAGGCTTGGCTTATACAAATGCGTTAAAACATAAATGGGAGAATTTATTTGAGTGCACATCAAAGATATTTTATTACACTAACAATGGAAAAAATCAAGAAATCTCAACTGGCATGCGGACAAAGTTCCCGCGGTTTTTCAAACTCAAAAACGACGAAGTCGTAAAAATAGATCAGCTCGATCAATCGGCAGATGTAGCGGTTTGAGAAGAGAAGCTGTCGAACCAATGCGCGACTTTCCAACGATGTCGTCGCGTGTTTAGATTTACTGTCTGAAATGCAAAAAACTGTGTATTGATCATTTATGACTTCACTGAATGGAATGAGGAGAACCGTTTGGCGGTCTCATTTCCTAATTCGTGCTTCTATAATAATGTTGTTACTCATCGGGGTCTCCGTGTTCTTTCTGTTCTTGCTCATCAGTGTTACTCTTATTCCTTCTGGTTATGTCAGTTCTATTTAGCCCCCTGTCTAGCACTAGAAACCCTCGCTGTCTTTTTCGCACAGCAGACGTTACGCGGGTGTTTGGAGTGAAGTGATGAAGTTGATGGAACTACTAGGCTGGTATCCGGAGCCGCTTTCGCCACTTGCAACGACTTTAGCTGCACTAATCAGCCCCTCAGACCATAGTTTTTCCCTACATCAAAATATTTCACAAATATTTCACTTTATTTTCTCCTGCAAATTCGTTCCTCTCTTGCAAATAATACATCACCGGTCGAGCTTTTTTTACCACATGGTTACTCGTAAAGCTGTGTGAATTTGCTCTACTTTAGTATTATGTGCACATTCATGTGCAAACAAATAAATATCAAAGAATAGCTCTGGACCAGGAGAGTGAGCGCGTGTAGCGCAGAGCAGCTCTCGCTTGCACCGGATACCAGTTTCGGTGCTGGTTCGGATTTCCAGCTTAGGCCCACCAAAAACTTCCATCCCTCCGGGGTCGATGAATTGGTATCAAACTTGTCTGGGAAGGATAAACCGCTGACTTGTTTATCGGCTCATCACTGCAAGTCATTGTATGGCCAAATATGTATAAAGGATAAAGGACGGCGTTACTCAATCCCTTCTGGGATGCGCCAGCGCATTCTACTTCTACGGGATGTCGTGGAGGCGATACGAGTGCGTATTTGGCCAAACAATGACTTGCGGTGGTCAGCGCCCTATCCTTCCCAGACAAGTCCGGTACCAATTCACCGATCCCGGAGGGATGGAAGGCTTGCTTGGCTTGGGCGGGAAATCCAAACCAGGAACCTGGTATCGGGTGCACGCGGCAGCAGGCGCCTCCTCCGACTGCGCTACACGCTCCCCTGGCCAAATATGTACACCCTCAAATTTCCTTCACGATATCTACAGTACCGCTCATAACTACATAATATCGCCCTTCGAGTCGCCGACGCAACAGAGCGTCGTAAAGCGTCGGAATCGTTGATAGTGATCCATCTGGCAAGCTGATTACCGTTGTACTCGCCTCTTCAAGAAGATTCCGAAACCACTTGAGACTTTCACAATCATTCAAATGTGACCTACATGGTTACAGCGGTTCTAGTAGTTTTTCCGCAACGCGTTTCAAAACGGCTCATTCCAAAAACAAAGCACATACTCACGATCCTCGTGGAGAGCTCTTTACAGCGATCTAAAAGACGTGAAGGATTTTCAAAGAACTCATTTTCGTGACCACTATCCCGCTCCGCGGTCGTCTTGCTCGTCTGAGTTATTTGCGCCCACTGGGTGCAATTAGGCGACGGCGAAACCCACTGGACGCCTGTGCAGAAACGCAGTTTTATCCATTCTAATTGATTAATCTGCATTTATGGCGAAATTAGCATCACATCAATACCAAACACCACTATGCCCAGATATTTCGAATACGCTCATCAGTCGAGGTGAAGGCGTATATTCGCAGGGATTTCCTGCTTCTTGCTGTTTTTAGAGTTTGTCTAGAGACGAATCCTATTCAGCTGCTCTTCTAGGACTCAAAGTTGCAGCAGCTGTTGGAAAACGGGTGTCGTACACTCTGGGAATCACATGATTCTGCCCTCACAACATATCACTGTCTGGCGGAGTTCTGACCGCGAAAGAGGATTTCTCCCATACTGGACGGCGGTTTTACAATTGCTGGAAAAACGCTCAGTTTCTCTGGGATCCGCTTGCCTATAAACTGAAACGCTTCGTTTCGACTTGGGGGGATTGTTCCGTCTGGACAGTTTGTTATATGTGCCCAGATTCGCCAGGAATTTTTTGTGAGGTCTGTTTTCTTCAATTGCTCTGCTCTGTTAGCTCTGATTTGAAATTGATCTACATCGGTTTCTCCGCTATAAAATGAGCATTTCCGTGATGCAGAACTGAGCAGATCCGAGTTTGGCCATATTTCTACGTTTTAAGTCCATCACACCAGTCTAGACGCAGGGATGTAAGACTACATAGAATGTGTGACGCATGCCAAAAAAGAATTGACCTAAGCCGTATTTTTTAATTTTGCCCTTATCTGGCCTACAAATACTTTGCGTTGGCCAGCCAATATACAAGTCATTGTTTTTTAACTTTGCTTGAGCCTAGAGCGGCTGGTATAGAAGATACAAGTTGTTAGATGGATGTCTAGTTGCGATCAAAACTCTTGCGCCAGGCGGGACTCGAACCCGCATCTTCTGCTTTCCGGGCAGCGATGTTCGCCTGGATGTGTAAGGCGAACATCGCTGCCCGGAAAGCAGAGGATGCGGGTTCGAGTCCCGCCTGGCGCAAGAGTTTTGATCGCAACTAGACATCCATCTAACAACAAGTCATTGTTTTTGTTTTCCATACAAGTTTGTTACTATTATAATTAGACGAATCTTGGTTGGCCTTGATGGGACAACAACCAAGAACTCCGTTCCGGCAACCTCCTTTGACTGCACAGCATGGTTCTCGAAAGCGTAGATAAAGGATGGCGTTAATAAGTCCTGTGTGGGATGCGCCACGCATTCTACTTTTTCGTTGTGGAAGCGATTTGAGTGCGCATTTTGTCCGTACAGTGACTTGCAGTAGCCAGCCTATGGGCAGCTCAGCTCATTGTGTAGTCTTTTCCGGTCATGTGTGGTATCTACATGCCCGTCGACCGCAGAGGGATGGAAGGCTTGGTTGGTTTGCGACAAATTCGAACCAGGAACCTAGAATAGGGTGCAGACGACAGCCTGTGCCTCATCCGACTGCGCCACCACACGCCTATTATGCAAGATATAATAGCAGTCATGGGCGCGTGGAGCGCAGTCGGAGGAGGCGCCGGCTGTCGTCTGCACCCGATACCAGGTTCCTGGTTCGGATTTCCCGCACAGGCCAACCAAGCCTTTCATCCCTCCGTGGTCGGTGAATTGGTAGCAGACATGTCTGGGAAGGATAAAGCACTGACTTGTTCATCGGCTGGCCCCCGCTAGTCATTGTATGGCCAAATACGCATTCAACTCGCCTTCACGAGCGTTTTTCAATCCCTTTGGGATGCGCCACGCATTCCGTGGAAGTAGAATGCGTGGCGCATCCCAAAGGGATTGAAAAACGCTGTCCTTTATCCTTTATCCTTTATAGTAGCAGTCAGAAGACGCAATTAAATTTAATTCATTTACTCTTTACATCAAAGTGATAAACTACAAGAGTGGAAGAAGAAGACTTACTCGTAATCTCCTTGTGAATAAACCTTCGATTTTTAGGTGAGACCTTCACCCGCTCTAAAATGCCGTCCAAAGAGACAGCTAAGAGCTGAGTGTTATTGGCTCCTGGATGATGCTTGATTATAGTGTAATCGGTTAGATGCGTTTTGAAATCACAGTACCTGGAAGCCAAGCGTGATTTTCGTAGAAAAAAAGGAAAGAGAAAAAAGGGAGAAAAGAAAAGAAAATACAGACGCTAAGCCTAAAACCTACCATGTCTGCGGAGCAAAGTGCCTTGCCACGTACCACACCTCTCGCTCTATGTGCTCCCTTTTCAGAGCCATACGATAGAGCAGATGGAAAAGTCTCTCGGCGAAGCAGAGTAGATCTTCCGCGCAACCCAGGCAGCGGAATTCACGAGCGAACTGATCGGGTTCCCTGAACGTTATTGAGTTACTTCAGCAGAGAAAGGGCACAAGTGCTTAATCTGGTACTTGCTGGGCTTTTGCCATGCCCGGTAAGATCACATTTCGGAGTTACAGCAGGGAGCCAAAACGCATAGAACGACAGAGAGCTATGCGGTACGGAGTGACTAGATAGCTGGTATAGTTGTGTTCATGCAAACATATTCGAATATAGAACTGTTAGATGGATGTTTAAGGCGACTAAAACTCTTCCGCCAGGCGGGACTCGAACCCGAACCTTCTGCTTTCCGGGCAGCGATGCTACGTCTTACACCACCAGTGCTGTCTGACCGTGGTGTAAGGGGTAACATTGCTGCCCGGAAAGCAGAAGGTACGGGTTCGATTCCCGCCTGACGCAAGAGTTTTGGTCGCAACAAAAAACATTCATTTAACAGCTACTATCTTCTATAACAGCCGTTCCGGTTTTAAGCAAAAAAATCAAAGCATATATTCAAATAATTTACACGATGGACTATTCGAATAGCCGAGCAATCGGTGTTTATAGATTTTCAAATATTCGTTCGAATTCAATAATCGAAAGGGAGCCTTATTCGATTATTATTCGAAAATCGAATATTTCAACTTTATTCGAAAATCGAACGATTCTATTCGGATACCGAAATGAACTTCCAATATTCAAGCACAGAAACTGAATCAAGGAAATTGCTCGAACATTGGAATATTCGAATAAACGAATATGAGGCTCATTCGATTTTCGATCAGTCGGAAAAATTAGTGAGCGAATAAGTTCGTTCGTTTATTCGCTTGAAAATTTTCGACATCGAATAAATTCATTCATTCATTTGCTTGATAAAATTCCTCAAAAGCACAACTGTAGTAGTTGGTGCGATCAGGGCTTTGATTGGATGGCGCCTCTCCTGCCACGCCCCTTGCGCATGGTTGGCCAATGGGCAGACAACTGTCTTCCGAAAGTTTCTAAAAAGTGTCTTGGACGCCTGGTTAATGTAGAGGACCGACCACTACAATTGAAGGATTGATCGAATTCAGAGCGTAGTAAAAAGTTGTTTTAAGAACGCACTGGAATCGTTCTAAGGAGATTTTCTTCTATTTTTAAGTGCGTATATGAAAGAAGAATTTATGCCAATGCTTGAGAAAAATCTTTTTTGCGAAGAAATTCGTAACAGCAACACTCACTGAAGGCATTTGTCCACGAATCCGCTCAGAAATCGATCGACTGGATCACGAATAATGGCGAATTTCACGAAACTTCGATGTTTTTCGGCCTCTAGCCGGGATATATTCGTGTAGTAGTTCTCCCAACCACAAAACCTGAATAAACGGCGGTGTAGCAGAGCACCGCGCATGTCGGGGTTTGCTGGAGACTGTTTGGAAGATTCGGAGATGGTTAACCTCAGTAGTAAACTGCTTGCAACTATTTTTTCCTAGGGAAGCCTCCGTTATTGGAGCTCCCAGCTAGTGAGGTCAAACACCAAAATCCTGAATCAAGTTCGATGGAAGACCTTCCCAATTTCTTAGATTTTTTTGTTTAAATTCCAAAGCTTCACTCAAAATCGGTACATTCCTAGTGAAAGTCTATCACGTTTTGCATCTCTTTATTTTTAGCTCAAAGCTCATTTAAAGCAGCTCATCTTCCTTCCGACTGTCTACAGTTTCGTAGCTAGAGTTTGTGCCTAAACTTTTATAGAGTCTTTAAAACCAAGGAGGTCTGCAATTGTACACACAAATCGCGTTTACCACAGTTACCATCCTAACCACAGTGTCTCACACAACCGGCCCTATGAGAGCCTATAATTTTTCCCTCCTCTTTGACGTATTCCTTTGTCTAACCTAAGACCGCTGTCATGACAAGGCTACAGCTAACAATAGGCTTACTTCTTCTTAGCGAAAAGCGGCTAAAAATCCGAGATATTCAGCGCCTTCAAGTGAGCGGTGAACAAGTTTTGAACGGCTTCAAACATTAAACAAAACCTGAAGCGGTGAAGAAAATGCAGTACAACCAAAATATAGGTACCACAAAGCCGGCCCAAAATTATAAGGAGAATTTGGTCCACACAACGAAGACCAAAGTAAGCGGTATTTTTACTCTTCCAAGGCAAGACTATGGCAAATTTGAATACCTGAAGGAATGTAAGGTTTGCCCGCGCCGAGCGATAGTCGAAAAAATCATGTACAACAAGACTATTCCGTTATATGTACTGACTGTAGTGCCGAATATTCTATCCTCATACAATATACATTTGATTAGTTTAGAATATTAGGTTAAAGGAAGGTTGGCCGGACAGCGTACAACAAGGTTGAAAGCGTCTCTCGATTTTTTATTAAAATTTCACCTTTGTAGAGTGTCCTTATAAAAAATTCTACTGCTTAAATAAACACAAAATCCTTATCATTTGACCTCGAACAGTATATTTATGCTCATCCTGACGTGCTGGAGAACAATGAAATTGCTGTTGTGTTTAATGGGGAGACTGGCCCGCCCCTTGTTCTATACGCTACGTTGTCTATTAGGTTGGCCGGAAAGTTCTGGCGGTTTTGAGTGGCCCACTTCAAACGATCACAGAACATACTTCATACTCAACATGGTCAGTTGAAGTGAGCATCATTCGAATCAGGGCACTTTATCCGGGTATAAGCGATACTAGTTCAGTAATTCCATCAGCGAAAAGACTGGGTGGTCAATATGCGACAAATTCTAGAAGGGCTGGTTTCACATGATCCTGAATTGCGGAGGTTCTAACAGCGGGGAAGTTTTGAAAGTGCGCAAAAATGGGGTTGTCGGTAGCCCCAAGGTCTGCTGAGTATGGCGGGTGAGGCAGAACTTCAACTCCTAGTTCGTCTAATTTTCGCATGGTGATTAGCGAAACGCATTGGCAGGCGCTGTCATGCAGAAGAATGGGACCTCTTTCGTTGACCAGTGCAGGCAATAGCTCGCGCAATTTTCGGTGCATCTCGTCAATTTCGTCACAGCAGAATTCTGAAGTGATGTTTCGGCCTGGTTTCAGAAAGTTCTAGTGAATCACGATAGCCGCCGACCACCGCACTGTTACCATCATCTTCTTTTCTGGCTTTGCGAAGTGCCTGGAGCGTTCGTCGTCATCAACCGCTGTGCCGATTTTCTTCGGTTATCGTGCAGAATCCACTCGTCATCTCAGGTGACAACTCGATCCAAAACCGGGGGCTTTGATCCGGAGAACAAAAAAGAAGAAATCTCGAAACGCGACAGTTTCTGGCGGTCACCCAAATCGTGGGGCTCCAATTTTTCGAACTTTTTCACTTTTTCGAGGCGTTTCAAAGCAACTGTAACAGCAGTTCCACTCACTCCTAGATCAATCTGTAAAATATGAAAAAAGATTCATGAAAGCCAATGCATCACAATCCCGCTGACTGTGTGCGGTGGATTGGCTTTCACGAAGGCCTTCAAGTCGTCTTCCTGGATTGCTGTAGGCTTGCCTCTTCGGGGTGCATCGCCAAGGTTGAAATCTCCGGAAGGGAGTTTTTCGGCCCCCACACATGGTTGATTTGCCGGGCTGTTTCGACGGCCGATTGGCCGAGTTGGAAATTGGGATAAAATATTGGGATAAAATATGGGTAATGCAGCGACTCAAACTTGGATAAAATATTGTTCGGAATTTCACTTTCGACATATTTCAATGAGAAATCGATGAAACACAATCAGTAAGCAACGGTGAAACCCAAACTATTCCGCTAGGTAGGGCTAGGAGTTCCATATTAGACATTATATAAAATTTTTAAATAAGTTGAATATTAATTCAGTAGTAAACGAATGTGAAGCGGTTGCCCAAAAACCGCAAGAACTTTCCGGCCAACTTAATAATGGCTTATTAGTGGAATATCCTAACGCCATAAAAACCTCACAGAGCTCTCCTTCTTAACGTCATTAAAAGTTGGATTTGTATAACGGTTGTTTTCCGTAATTTCTCATTCCCTTAATGATCCTAGATCTTTAGAGGCGTGCAAGGCCTACAGCAAAAAGAAGCTCTGCAATTTGCAGGGCCTGTTCGGTTTGCATAAAAACCTGCAGGAGAAATATAGCTGAAGCGTTCTTCTACCTCGTCGACCAGAATTCGCTTTGCAACGTTCGCTTCCTCTGCAGGAACAGTTTCGGATCGGCGAGATAGCAGAAGATAGCATCTCGCATCGTCGTCATCGACTTCTCGATTTGACAAGTGGCCAACCCATACTCGGGCAGCGCCTAGAACAGTGGGGGTTATTGCTTCGAATTCATTTCCAACCCAATTCCGGCCATGAATTCAATGAAAAATGTTCGTTTCAAAAAGGATTCGATTATTTTATTAGTGGGCGCAACCCAATATATGAATGCTTTATCACAACTTTTTAATCAGCTACATTTTAAATGTAACCAGATTATTCTTCTTCAGCATTTGCCTTCAGCGAATCCTTTGAAGTTGGAGGAGGGAAGTACACTCACCTGTTTCCTGATTACAGAACGGACGAGACCTTCAAGAGCGAAAGGTACTATACCAGCCCTATCTCTTGTCCGTCCGGCGCCAAACCGTTTCTTTTGCCCCGTTTTGGCCTAGAAAGCACCGCTGTGTTATAGCTTGGTTCAGAATAGCCCGTTTTGACAAGATGTTTAGAATTATTAGAATAGGTTTTCTATAGCATGGTGCAAAACATTCTCAAAGATTTTGAAGACAAAAATTTGGTGATTGGGAAGCATTGCTCGGATGGCCATTAGACCTAACCGCGCGCTGCCGTGGCAATGTGCCAGCGCCTGCTACAGTATCCCGCAAACCTTCACATCATTCGGGCTGTTGTCAATGGAGCTCGTTTTCGTCGCTCAGGGTGAGTCTGCAGCTGGGTACCGCGCTCGAAGAGCACATACAGCTAGAGCGCATACAGCTGGAAAATGTGCAGAAAACGCCAGCGAATTAGAGTGCAGCTCACACCGCACGGTCAGAAGTGGGCGAAAAAAAGCAAAAATAGCGTCACAATGCGTCGCATGCTCATAACTCCTTCAGTTTTAGGTTTTTTTTTTGAAAAAAGATTGGTACCATTCGATTCGTCTCTTCGAGATCTACACAAACTTGTGTGCAGCTTTACCGGAGCAGCCATATTTTCGCCGTGGGTGGTCCAAAATTGAATGGAGCGGGCTTTTGCGATTAGAGCAGCTTATTTCCAGGGACATGCATGCGTGCTTTCGGAGTATCTCAAGCATGGCGTACGTTGCCAATGCTCTGACAGGCCAGGAATGCCTTGATAGTGCGCTGTGTACAATGCACACAGAATCGAACCTATCAATCGAATGGGGGAGCGCATGTCCACTGCGCTTCTACCTTCTATTACTGGAAATTCCGAAATCCTCAAGACTATTTCGAACCGTTTGGAGAATGTTCTTAGAAATTTCCAGTCACCACACTCAGGATTAGCTCCAATCCGTCCCAGCGAAACTTTGGTGTGCGCCGGTACAATGCGTACAGAGAAGAACCTAGCTAAGGAGTGGATTCGACATCTGGTAGACTGAGCGTTTGGGGAGTTTTGTCAGAAATTTGCAGCCGCCTTAGTCAGAACTTGTTCTAAGGCTATACAGCAGGCCTTTGGAGTGCGCCGTGAACAGTGCATGTAGATTCGAACCTTTCAGTCGAGTGGGCGCGACAGCTTGTAGACGGAGAGTTTGGGGTGTTTTATCAGAAATTTCCTGCCGCCCTACTCAGGAGTTGCTCTAAGGCTGTCCAGCTGGCCTTTGGAGTGCGCCGTGAACAATGCATACAGATTCGGACCTTTTCATCGAGGGGGCGACCACTGGCAAATTGCACGCGCGAGCGTGTTCGGAGCGCAATAGCTCTCTCAGATTGGAATCGTTTTGGCTGCAACTCGGGAGTGTTGCAGGCAGTCGAACGTTCTGTTAGTAAGCCAAAGTAGAATGGTTTAGCTTTGGAGGGGCAATGTTATAGGGGTGTGAAAATGCAGGTGAGGCTTGTGTGAAGCACTTTTTTTCCGATTTCCGTGGACAATTGCGAGGGTGGACCACAACCTAAAAGGTTCCAACTTGACAGAGTTATTGCGCTCCGAACACGCCCGCAATTTGCGAGCGGTCGCCCCTCGATTCAAAGGTTCGAATCTGTATGCATTGTTCACGGCGCACTCCAAAGGCTCGATGGACAGCCTAAGAGCAACTCCTGACTAGGTCGGCTGCAAATTTCTGATAAAACTTCCCAAACGCTCAGTCTACAAGCTCCCCCCCCCCCCCCTCGATTGAAAACTTCGATTCTGTATGTATTGTTCACGGCCCACTCCAAAAGCCAGCGGGATAGCCTTAGAGCAACTCCTGAGTAGGGCGGCAGGAAATATCTGATAGAACTCCCCAGACGCTCAATCTACAAGCTGCCGCGTCCACTCGATTGAAAGGTTCGATTCTGTATGCATTATGCACGGCGCACTATCGACGAATTCCTGGCGTGACAGAGCACTGGCAACGTACGCCATGCTTGAGATACTCCGAAAGCACGCATGTCTTGGGAATTAAGCTGCTCTAGTCGCAAAGGCCCGCTCCATTCAATTTTGGACCCCACGGCGAAATTATGGGTGCTCCGGTAAAGCTGCATACACATTTGTGTAGATCTTGAAGAAACGAATCGAATGGTACCAACCTTTTTTCAAAACACCTAAGACTGAAGGAGTTATGAGCATGCGACGGTTTACGACGCTATTTTTGCGTTTTTCGCCCACCTTTGACCGTGCAGCGTGAGCGGTACTGTATTTGGACCTCAAAACCCCTCGAATCTCAACCACTCAGTTGAAATGCGAAAATCCCCCAACGCAGGAGAACCGAACCCCGACCTTCCTCGCACGAAGCACCGCCACTATCCACTACCCCACGATACTCTTGCCGGGAGTGATATCGCGAGCATACATGACGTCGATCAAATGCCCACCAGGGGTGTGCGTTAAATTTTTTTCGGTAAATTTTTAACGACCGCTTTTTAACGAAAAATGTTTGCGTTAAAAACAGTAAATTCGGCAAATTCGTTAAATAAAATGTCTCTTAGCTGCATCCAGTTTGGCTGCATTTTAGCATGTGAAAAGCCAGACCTTGTTTCCTTATTGAATTTTTTTCGACTCCATCTGCATGACAATTATATAACTATGCCTTCATCTTCGCAGCAAATAACAAAAGTCCATCTATCATCAACAAAATCGCTAAGAGAGAGAAATCAAGAAAATTTTGAAACCAAACAGTAACAAGACTTCTGAAATAGGAAATTTCTTATTATGCCTAGTTCCTTTAGCTGGTAGAAAGTCGTCCAGTTTCTGGGAAGATCCAAGGTGCATCGTATCACGGGTCAACGTTCTTGAGCTTTTCTTTTCCTTCTTGACAGATCTTTTTTTTTACAAAACCTGGGCCCACTAAGCAGGCTTTTGCGACCCAACTGATCAACGTTATGAAAGTAAGTTCGCATATTAGGCGAAAAAAATTCACACACATGAAGGAAATTTCTTGCTAGAGCCGGATCTGCATCTTTAAAGTTATACCTTTTTCGTAAACCTTTGAAGACTGTTATGCGGTAGACAGCTTGTAAAGTACCAGATTTTATACTAACCTACATATACAGTACCGCGCATAGGCTTTGGTCAATTGCCGAAGAGAACGCTTTTGAGCTGGCGCGACAATCTGTAGAGCGAGCGACAACTTGTAGAGTGAAAGTTCAGGGAGTTTAACGGAAATTCTTAGCCGTCCTACTCAGGAATTGTTCTAAGACTGTCCAGCTTGCCTTTGGAGTGCGCCGTGAACAATGCATATAGAATCGAACCTTTCAATCGAGAGGGGAGGGGGACAACTTATAGAGCGAGTGTTTGTAGAGTTTTATCAGAAATTCCTAGCCCTACTCGCATAGCTTGTGTTTCGTAGCGTTTTCATTGCGTTCTCTATGCTTTTTAACCCCACTTACGAAGCAAATATCACAAAAACTCTGAAAAAACTGAATGGTTGGTAATTACGAACAACTAATATGTAGCAATCAAACGCAAGAAACGGACCAGGAAGTCGGAAAGCACGGAACGACCGAGGCGGAGAAATGTGGGGTAGCACGCAAATAAACTGGTTAAGAAGCAAATAAAATGCCAACAAAAGGAAAATACATTGAAACCTGAGAACAATATTGATTGCCTACCCTAATTCAAGTAAGTAGAAGGCTTCCTAGGTGTATTGCGACAGCTCGTACAAAAAATCGTTCAAAATGGATTTACATGGAGAGGATGCAAAATTTTCAAAATGGTCACAAAAAGTCGTTAGTGCAATTGAACGGATTTTTTCGTCGATAATTTCGTTAAAAAGTTTTAACGAAAAATGCCGGTAAATCCGGTAAATCGGTAAATCGTTAATCGTTAAACGCACACCCCTGATGCCCACGTGGAAGCTGACACGATCCGCGATGCAACGGCAGCAGCCGCACGTTACAGTATCGCGGGTTGATTTGCAAACCTGCACACCAAACCGCGACTCCATGGAATGCATCGGCAGAAAGTGTCATAGATCTAAGAAAGACACATTGCTCCTTTTTCCATGAGGAGCTATTGTAGTCGCCTGACAGTCGTGTGGTAATGGCTATCCTTTCGAAAGACTTTCTAGAAATTGATTTTAAAAAGTCCTGTACGGACGTTGGAAAAACGTTTTCTGTGTTGTTCTTCATAGTCCTGCTATAGTAGTACAGCACGCTGCCAACGCTCAGCAAAAAGATGAATGGTAATCATCCTGGCGGAGGAGGGAGGTGTCGGAAGCCTACCGTAGTTTCTAGTCCTACAGCGTAGTTTTCCAACCACCAGATTTTCGTTTTGAAATTTTTGGAAATTCCTTGACCATTTTATAGAAAATCTGGCCTCGATGCTAACCATGAAGGCCTTATCGAGAAAGAACCATACTGAGGCAAGTTACAACAAGACGGCGATTTCTCCAACCCTTGCGGACGGCACTACATATGTTGTCCAACGACGATAGAACTTTTGAGAGCCGGCTTGAAGCGGCTGAGCATCCTCTTGTCTCTGTTCTTCCTTCCCAACGTCCCCCACCAGACTCATTTATAAAGGCATTGCTGGAGCTTAAACAGAGACCTCGTTCAAATTCATGAACCAAGGTTCATGACAACAACATCGCTTTATTGTTCTGTGACAATAACTTCATGGCACCCCGAACGCGTCGTCGTCTTCAGCATTCAGTGTATCTTGCCGTGATAATAAAGGACGGCGTCACTCGATCGCTTTTGGGACTCGCCACGAATTCTACTTCTACGTGGTTTCGTGAAGGTGACTTGGATGCGTATTTTGGCCATAGAATGAATTGCGGTGGCCAGCCGCTGAACAAGTGAATGCTTTACATTTCCCAGACAAGCCTGGCTCCAATTCATCGACCCTGGAGGGATGCAAGATTTGGTTGGCAGGAAGTGTGAACCTAGAAGCTGATAGCGATGGCACGCAACAGTCGCCACCTCATCCGACTGCGCTTCACGCGTATTCCATGATGCTGTAATTATTAGGTTGCAAGGAAAGTTTCCCGCCACTCACTTTGACATTCCGAACAAATTTTTGAAAAGTGTTCTGAAACTTTCTCCCAACTATAACGGCTAACCAATATCCTACACTTACCACCATCAATTATCGCCATATTCCGTTACGACTATGGCGGAGGAAATTGTTCTCGACTGCAAGTTCGACCGCTTCGGCTTTACGAACTCAAAAGGAAAAGGAGTCGCGGCGGATAACATATGTGGAACGATGGGTCCCACCATTGTCTCCTACGACACAGCGAAAGTATGGTTTCGGAAGTTCGAGAACGGAGACTTTTGATTGGAGGACCGATCATTGAGGCCAGTTGCAGCGAATGAGGAGCGCCTTCTGGAGCTGCTTCAGGAGGATCCCCGGCATTTCACCCGTGAGCTATCAGAGGAACTCGAGTGCAGTCATACCACCGCAGCTCAGCACCTGCGTAGTCTTGGGAAGACATGTAGATACGGTGCATGGATACCGCATGAACTTAGTGGCCATCAGCTGCAGGTGCGCCAGGGTGTTGCAAGAACTTCTTGACTTTACGGTGGAATTTTTCTTGGCTTAAGAGCCTGATCACTGGCGACGTAGAGTAGGTAGTCCACGTTAACCACACACGAAAGCGTCAGTGCTCAGTGACCGCGAGGCAGCAATTCCCACTCCAGCGATGTCTACTGCAGGCAGTTGGATTGCGTTGAAGCAGCTCTTCGTGGGAAACAAGACAAGATCTTCTTTCTTCGCGACAATACGCGTCCACAAATTGCAACGGAGACTCACAATAAACTCCAGTGGTTCGGATGGCATGTTCTAGCCCACGCGCCGTATTCACCGTATCTTGATCCAGTGGACTAGAACGGATCTGTTTCTTTCGTTCTCGAACCGTTTGCAGGAGAAACAATTTACCGATAGGGAGCGACTTGAAAAGTGCCTTGCTGGGTTTCTTTCGTCAAAACCCCAGGATTTCTATACAAGCGGGATCTACAAATTACCTGACAAATGGCAATATGTTGTAGATAATAATGGTGCATATGTTCGTAGGGCTCGTGTAGCGCAGTCGGAGGAGGCGCCTGCCGTCGCGTGCACCCGGTACCAGGTTCTTGGTTCGGATTTTCCGCCCAGGCCAACCAAGCCTTCCATCCCTTCGGGGTCGGTGAATTGGTACCAGACGTGTCTGGGAACGATAAAGCGCTGAATCGTTCATCGGCTGGCCACCGCAAGTCATTGTATGGCCAAATACGCATTCATATCGCCTCCACGACATCCCGTAGAAGTAGAATGCGCTGGCGCATCCCAAAAGGGATTGAGTAACGCCGTCCTTTCTCCTTTCTCCTTTATGTTCGCTATTTGTTATATGTTTAGAACGAGAGAACTAAATTTGAAAAATTGCACATTTGGCGGGATACCTTCCTTACAATCTAATAGTTAATTACTGACTCCTTGTTTAGCTTTCAGCGAAGATCGATATTGGTTCAATTCAGGCTAATATTTCGATGTCGTCGATTCTAAATCGTTACGTTTTTCAGGTTCTGAAAGAGATAGAGATGCCGAAACGTTACCTGCTATGCTGGAAAGAGCACAAAACGACAAAAGGAGTACCAGGATGTTCTCTCGTAGGTTCTGAAAGGCTGGGATGGCGTACGCTTCGTGCACCGTTATGTTCGCCAAGCGTGCTACACTGCGAAGGATTTCCACAGACCCTGGATCTAAAAATCGAAGAATAAGCTATTATTCTTACAATTCACAGTGTCCTTTTTATCGTGCTCCTGTAAGCGATGCACAGAATCTGAATAACGTTTCTAATTTTGTCGAAAAATCTGAATTTTCAGGCACATTTAAATACCACAGGTTAAGCTAATCGCTTTCTAAAGAGTTAACGTATGTATGAGCAAAGCAAGTGACATAAACTAATCTTCAGAATGTGGTCGCATAACTACATACAACTTCTTTGTTTTTATTTCGGCTTTTCATAAAGAATCAAAAAAGGCGTTATTGGATTCCTTTTGGGATGCATAAGGCACACGTCTACGGGATACTGTGAGCACAATTTGAATATGTATTTGGTCAACACTCATTATTCTTATAATTACTCAGTTGTTCTTTCCTAAATTGAGGTGCATTATGACACCATAGTATACCTTGAGCAAGCTGGTCTGATTTTCTGTAGTGATCATGTTACTTGTAGGTTGGCTCTCCTACATACCCTTCTTCTGGTTATTTTCTCCCTTTACAGCGCGGGTTCATACATAGATGGTGGGCTTTTCCTCAATGCTCTCGATAGATTTCTTCTTAGTGGTTTCGCTGAGCAAGTTGAGTTCTGAGTTTTTCCTATTCCTGTTTTTTCTGGGCAACGTTTTCGCTGCTTTATTACGATCACTGTTGGCGCATCCTTATGGTGTATTAGTAATAAATAATAATAAGCACAGTGGCTCAGGCAAGAATAATAGCCAACAAGCACAAACTATTTACTCAGAAGGGTCACTGAATTCCCTCCTTCCTTTTATAGTTCAGCAAATGCAAAAAATTGAAGACATATGGAGTCGAACTGAGATCGCCCGTCGTCTTCGACCTCGAAACACAGCTGCTCATAACTCCCTCCTAAGTTAATATTTCTATTGAGTGTAAAAACTCTGGCCAGTCATGGACAAAAAACGTCCTTCAAAAACTATGGGAACATTCACAACATCAAAGCGATGGAAAACTTCGTTTCGATGTAGCAGAACCAAACGAAATCAGGGGTCAACGACTTACATAACTTTAGCTGAGAATTCACAGCGGAATAAACGACTCAAATAACTTTAGCAGAGAATTCACAGCGGAATACTCGGATAACGCGGCTTGTCGCTCACCATATCGCTTGATGAGCCGCACTGTCAGGGATTTCGGCTGTAATTTTCTTTGTTAAAATGCTGTAAGTCGTTGATGAACCCAGCCCCAGAATTGGTTCGAAAGCGGCGTCCTCACAGTGGAACCTTGGGCTGGATTCATCAATGATGAAAAGCATTTTATCAAAGAAAATTACAGCCGAAATCCCTGACAGTGCGGCTCATCAAGCGATATGGTGAGCGATAAGCCACGTTATCCGAGTATTCCGCTGTGAATCCTCTGTTAGAGTTATGTAAGTCGTTGATGACCCGTCGGCAAAAAAGCGTATTGGAGTAGATCACTTACGTGGCGCAAACCGTCTTCGTGCTTCTTTTATCCTGTGCTCGTATTTCATGGCGTAGTATAGGAAGACTAGTATGAAGAATAGAGCAGCGATGACGAGACGTGACTTCTGAACAGTACAAAATTAACTTGTAGTGGACTTTATAGAGATTCCTCCATTAATATCTCATTAATTTTCAATCAATTCGTGCTATGAATATCTCTCTTTGTCCATATTTTTTGTATTCCCCCTTTGCCTGATTTCCTCTACCGTGGAGAAGCCTCCGTAAGATGACTAGCCTCTATACCGCATTAACGCTAGCTACTGGCTGATCTGTGGCATGAATATTCAACATGTTTCTATCGGAAGCTTCATCAAATGCCAACTCTGTCCAGCCCTCTCGTTTCATTAATAGGGTCGGTTGTTCTCGTTGAATTTGTTGCCTATTTGCTCCTCGGTTCCTTTCTCCAGTTAAGGATAAAGGATAAAGGACGGCGTTACTCAATCCCTTCTTGGATGCGCCAGCGCATTCTACTTCTACGGGATGTCGTGGAGGCGCCATGAATGCGTATTTGGCCATACAATGACTTGTGGTGGCCAGCCGAAGAACAAGTCAGCGCTTTATCCTTCTCAGACAAGCCTGGTACCAATTCGCCGACCCCGGAGGGATGGAAGGCTTGGTTGGCCTGGGCGGGAAATCCGAACCAGGAACCTGGTATCGGGTGCACGTGGCAGTGGCGCCTCCTCCGACTGCGCTACACGCGCCCATTCTCCAGTTACTCCTCAAAATTACTTCTTCGTTTGCCTGCTGCCTATTTTCCTCTTTCGTTCGTTCGTATAAAATGTAAACTTATTAAAGGCAAAGTTTAGTAAGGAGACACAAAGCCCGAGAAGATAGCGACGGTGGTTTAAACTCGATTGGATGCGAATCTAGAAGAGCAGCGTGGCATTGGCATGCAATAGTATATACGCTCATCAAACGTTCAACGGCCTGCCGGCCGCCAAACGTCTGGTTGGGGTCAGCAATGCATCTTCAGATGTTAACTCTCGTTCGGGAAAATTCCGATTTAAGGTTCCAGCTCTTCTCTTCTTAAAAACTCGTCATTGCCCTACTAACATACTCAAGTGATGGGCTCGAATTTATCAACGATTTCCCGGCCGGTAACGATGGAAGTTTACGATGAAAACCCTAACCGGCTAGAGCGTTGGGTAAACCAAGCGATGAAGTTCTGGAAACGCTCAGTGCTATTGTCTGTCCCGGTGCCAACGAGTAGGGCTCGCTGCGAAGAGTAGTCGGAGCATGCACAGGGGCGTTTTGTTCCTTTTAGTTTCACCACTTAAGTGTAAGCTTGTTCTTGGATATATCACTCCTGTCATTGCACTGTCTTCGAGCTCCTTTTAGGAATTTACATCGCTGGAAGTGCACCTTTGAGCATAAGTTTCTAGATGTAGCTTGCCATTTCTCCCTTGAATTTTGCGTTTCCCATTCATATGTTAGAAGCTACCCCAACTGCTTCTTCCAGATCGGTGACTTGGTCCCTTATTGATAGAGGGGGGCATTGATATGTCTATGACCAAAGATCTGAAGCAGAAACATAATCCATCTTTAAAATACGAATGTGGAAATACAGCTCCCTCCCGTTATAACGCCCCGGATAAGACGCGACTCTTGATATAACGTAGATTTCCTCTCGTCCCGGCCAGCTTGCCTTTACGCCAGTACAAATCAACTCCACTTAAGACGCGTCGGATATAACGCTACTCTCGTTATAGCGCGGTTTTGGGAGGAACTCTGTGTTCAAAGCCACTCCCGTTATAACGAGACCCGGGCTCATTTCCGGTCCCACACGGAAATTGAAGGAAAGTAAGATACTGCCCTCCTATTTTCTCGTTCGTAGTCGCGACCAGCACCTGTGCGACAATGAAATATTATAGATGCATATAGACGTCTTTCATGCATACGCGGCCCACAAAAGTGGCCATAGTCAGCAATATGTCGAGCACAGTATAAGACTCCCGGTAGTCGCTAGAAGATTTCGTATGTTGGGAGATTTCTCAATCAGAAACGACAGAAGGTGTGGATTAAGGCTCAGATTATTCAAAACAATATCTGGTATAGTGGTCATACGCTGCAACGTGATGTTTAGTTGCGATCAAAACTCCCGCACCATGCAGGACTTGTGCGTGTACCCTCTGCTTTCCGGGCAGGATTACAGCAACAGTGCTGCTTGATCACTGGCAATATCCCGACATCGTGGAAGAGTGCTGAGAGGTCGCTGTAACTGTAACGAAGATATAGCAGATGCGGCGCGCGATTTAGCAACGCTGATGGCGTAATGGGTTGACATCCTGCTTGGAAGGTAGAGAGTGTGGGTCCATGTCCTGCCTGGTGCGGGAGTTTTGATGGCGGCAAAAGATATTGTAACATCAGGTTACACAGTTTGGCTGTTGATAAACTTCTAAATTTCCTCTGATACTCTTATTGCTCGCACATCTGCCATACTTATGCGTATAGCAGAGAGTATCCCTGAGGACAGAAATTCATCAATAATTTAAAGATGCAATTTGCCTTCATCGGCGCGTGGGGCGCAGTCGGAGGAGGCGCCGGCTGTTGCATGCACCCGATACCAGGTTCTTGGTTCGGGTTTCCCGCCCAACCAAGCCTTACATCCTTCCTGGATCGGTGAATCGGTATCAGACTTGTCTGGGAAGGATAAAGCGCTGAATTGTTCATCGGCTGGCCACCGCAAATATGGCCAAATGCGCATTCAACTGGCCTCCACGGCATTCTGTAAAACCAGAATGCGTGGCGCATCCCAATGGGGATTGAATAACGCCGTCCTTTATCCTTTATCCTTATCCTTGTTTGTCTTCGTACTTTCCTCATGGCCACATATTTCATTACTATAGCCAAATTCAGTCATTGTGTGCGATTCTAAATAAATCTACGCGTGAAAGAGTCCAAAAAAGTTCAGCTCCGGTTGGCACGCGACTCCCGTTATAACGCAGATTTTCTCCGGTCCCTTCAAACGCGTTATAACGAGAGGGGACTGTAGCTGGCTTGCAATAAACAAGGAAAATGGGCTCGGGCAAGAGAGAAAAGTACCTATGTGCTCGGATACTGAATAGATTACAATGATACAGGAAGAAATAATGCATTAGACGACCTTGTGCTTGGAATAGCGTCGAGAAGCCAAAACAAGATTTCGAAGTGGTGCACTACCGCCGAGTCTCGTGCCTTCGAAAGGCGTCAAAATTTCGAAAAAGTGCACTTTCGCTGGATTTTCGCCGTTTCGAGTGATAACCTAGCGCACTTGGCGCAATGATTGGTGTGGATGCGGCGAATACGCAACAGCCGTCAACTTACCGATGCAGAATCCTTCGCCAAGTCTTTCGTGAATCACAAGTGCCGGTAAGTTTCTGGTAAAGGGTAAAACTAACGATTTACCGACTTCTTCGTAGATGAATCTGGACCCCGGTGGATTATATCGCCCCTGAGGACGATATCGTCAAATCATCAGGCCATGAAATAAAGGTCCGCTCACTAAGGGTCTCTTGTTTGAGACACAAAGAACTCATACAGCATACGATCTTGATCCAGGAACATTCCCACTTTCCCAAGAAAGGTTGGCGAAAGACCATTTGTGATTTAACCAAGTTAGTCACATTTGTGGTTGACTTGGCGTTTTCAATAAAAACCATAATGACGTCCAGATGGTCACTTTTTAAACCAAAATGGACACTTTTCAAGCCAAATTGAACATTCTTTTAAGCAACCGTGCGTGACGCCTTTGACATCATAATAGATAGGATAAAGATATGGATAAGGCAAATAAAACAATGAAAAATAAAATGCATATAGCTACGCCGCCATTCCCTTA
Source organism: Heligmosomoides polygyrus bakeri (assembly GCA_947359475.1). NCBI lineage: Eukaryota > Metazoa > Nematoda > Chromadorea > Rhabditida > Heligmosomidae > Heligmosomoides > Heligmosomoides polygyrus. The sequence goes on from OX375866.1 coordinate 94,887,269, forward strand.
CCAACCCTGCGAAATAAAAAATTCAATCTGAAAATACTTACACATCGTAGAAAAGAAACGATCTAATTATGAATTCCAGGTTGATAAATGGGTTGATTGGCCTTCCCGTTGATGAATCTTATTCACTTCCTTCTTCTAACACAAGGGGTGTGCAGTGGAAAATCTAGTTTCTTAGGCCAAGAAGCAATATAAGATCGGCATTCTTCATAAGTAAACCTGGCACGGAATTTTCGAAGTTGTCAAAAAAGCACACGATACCAAACTCACAGTATGAGTACAAAAGGCTTGCCGACCGGTATTGTCAGGGTGTGTCTTCGAAGTTTATCGCTCTCTATTCTTCACCGTGCTGTTTTTCTAACTATTCCTGCCCCGCTAGGTTCTCTTATTAGTTTTTTTGCTTTGTTGCATGGAATCCCATTTATAAAATAAATAAATAAATAAATAAATAAATAAATAAATAAATAAATAAAATCCTTAAAAAACGAAGTCTTTTCTCGGTATACTAGAGGCTCTGTGCAAAAAGATAGACCTAGAATATATAATTAATAATATAATAGAACTTAATAAAGTTAGAATTAGGATTAATTCATGGATAGAACTTCCGCTTTTGCTTACTTGGAACAGTTATGTGAATATATATATAGTTTTTTTGATTGTTCTTGTTCTACCGTTGACAGATGTGTAACTCCGTGCAAATAAAATTTTTACCTACAACTAAAGAAAAGCACGCCGTTCTGGTCGACTGCATGGCGCGATCTGTTTTTTTAGCCATAGAATTGCAACCCTAATGCACTTCAAAGCAAACTTTAAGCCACAAAAATCTTGGAAGATCTTGGAAATTCTTTGGTAAAGCTTTAAACTCTTTCAAATTCATCATCCTTTTCATTAGCGTTTCTCCCTCTTGGCGACTGGGTCCGCTCATCTGGTATGGTGACGACATTTCTCCCGATCAAGTGCATGATCCGGATGGGCACCTGATATGTTTAAGTCCAAATTCAATTTCACAAAAAATTATAAATATCATATATTCATATTACGTCATATTAAATCCTCTCAAACAATTTTTTTACCGCTTCCGAGAGTCTGCGATTGAATACGAGAGACACTCGTTTCGATTTCGAAGATATCGTGTTTGATTTCAAAAGCGTCGTAAAGGATAGGATAAAGGACGGCGTTACTCATCCCTTTTGAGATACGCCAGCGCATTCAACTTCTACGGGATGTCGTGGAAGCAATATGAATGCGTATTCAGCCATACAATGACTTGCGGTGGCCAGCCGATGAACAAGTCAGCGCTTTATCCTTCCCAGACAAGTCTGGTACCAATTCACCGACCCGGAGGGATGGAAGGCTTGGTTGGCCTGGGCGGGAAATACGAACCAGGAACCTGGTATCGGGTGCACGCGACAGCAGGCGCCTCCTCCTACTGCGCCACACGTGCCCCTCAAAAGCGTCATGCTTGTTTAAAAGAATGTTCAATTTGGTCTGATTAGTGTCCGGTTTGTTTGAATGGTGTAAAATTCGGAAAAAGCGTCCAATTTTACGTGAGCATACTATATTTCATTTATTTAATATTTACCTCCGAGTCATTGCATACAAATTCTTTTGTCCATGTACGGTTTGTCCACAACATCTCCGAATGCTCCAGCTATGTGTATTTGGGTCGCGAAGTCGACATGGCTAACGACATAGCACCAGAGCTGAGCAGGAGAAAACGAGCGGCTTGGGGAGCTTTCAAGAGCGTCGACGAAGTCGTGAAGAAGACGAACAACGTCCGATTCCGTGCGCACCTATTCGACTCCACTGTTCTTCCTGCCCTAACATACGCCTCAGGGACCTGGGCTATACGAAAGCAGGATGAACACGCGATCAGCGTCGCCCAGCGTGGAATCGAGAGGACGATGCTCAGAGTGACACGAGTCATGCAAGTGAGAGAAGGCCTCCGGAGTTCCGAGCTTCGCCGATGCTGTCGCGTGGGCCACGTAATGCGCTTCGCAGACACCCGCTGGACGAGAGCCGTCAACGACTGGATTCCGCGGGATGTCAAGAGAACACCGGTAAGCCCATCACCGCGTTGTTCGGACTTCTTCGTGAAAGCCCTGAACGACCGCTATGACGCTCTTCGTTTCCCTCAAGCGAGGAGTATCCATTGGAGCACTCTGGCACGCGACAGGGACGAATGGAGACGCTGCTGTCGATGCTCGAGCAAGTCGATGATCAACGGGACGACAGATGATACAGGTGATACTTGTCGAATAATTCCACCAGCGAAAAACTGGGTGGTCGAGATGCGACAAATTCTTGAAAGGCTGTTTTGCGTGGTCCTGATTTTTAAAGACTCTAACAGTGAGAAAGTTCTGAAAATGCTTAAAAAGCTGGTAGTCGGTTGGTGCAAGGTCTGATGAGTTTGCGGGTGAAGCAGGGCTTCATCTCCTAGTTCGTTTGATTTTCGTATGGTGATTTGCGAAACGTGTATGGGAGCTGCTCTGCTGTGATGGTTCGGCACGGTTCCAGAAAGTCGTAGTGAATCACGCCAGTCGCCGACCACCACACTGTTAGCATCCTCTCTTTCTTGTGGGATTTCGGCTTTGGGAGGTATCTGAGAGGGGGTCGCAGTCGTCGATAACAACCCACTGTCCTGATCGTCTTCGGTTAGCGTGCAGAACCCACTCTTCATCACAGGTGACGACTCGATCAAGAAACGGGATCGTTTTGATTCCGGAGAAGCAAAGAAGAACGTAGAGCGGAATGCGAAAATCTGTGGCGATCACTCAAATCGTGAGGCACCCACTTTTCGAGCTTTCCATCATTTCCGAGGCGTTTCAAACCACATGTATCAGCAGTTTGACTGATTCGTAGACTTCCGCAACCTCGCGGACAGTTTGGGATGGATTGCGATGGGCCACGGAAGTCAAATCGCCGTCCCGGATTGCTGTAGGTTAGCCGCTTTGGGATGCATCCTCTTGAAATTTCCAGAACGAAATTTCTCGAGTTACTGTTGCACAGTCCTTTCTCCAACACTATTCGCCCCCCTCCCCCAAATGGTTGATCTGCCGGATTGCTTCGAAGGCAGATTGGCCCAGTTTGAAATTGGAATGAAATATCGTCCGGCATTCATCATTGGACGTATTTCAATAAGTCTTCGAAGAAACACAGTTATTAGGCATGGGTGAAACTATAACCATCCCATCAGGTAGAGCATAGAATTGCGTATTAGACGTTTTATAAAAATGCGAAGTAATTCGAATACCAATTCAGTAATAAAAGTCAGCTGTTTGTACTTGTTTGCGTGACTCGCACGTATACACGTAGAGAATAAATATTATGAATTAGCAAACCGACGAGGATTCTGCTGTTTCGGTTCTCTTCACAACACTCGAGATTTCTTGCCTGTTTGTATAACGAATACAACTTGAAGTGATGTTCGTTGCAACTCGAAATCTTACCTCGGCAGAATGTCGGACCGAGTGCGGGCGTGACTTTTCGAGGTGAGCCATGGGCGATTTGATCATGAAAACAGGAGAATACCGGGACACCATGAAAGACGCGAAACAGAACTGGAGTACAGAAGGGAAGGGCAGGTATTCGACGTGTCTTGTTACGACCCGAATAGGGTCGTTTGATGGCGAAGATTCTACCGATTAGGCCTAATTTCTGCACTAGATCGCTTTGACTCTTGCGACGAATCTGGGTGGTGCTAAATTCGCAATTTCAATTTAACCAGCTCAGTCTACAGAGCTTCGAACAAATGCCTACATTCAGAATTACTTCACAATTAGTTCCGCTTGCATGGAGCTGCTGAGACTTCAGAATTTGTCATACAGTTTACACTGAATTTCTAGGAAGTCTCTAATAATCTACTGATTCCGATGTTTAAAAACATTCCGGCCGTTTTGAATGCTGGACTTCAATCAGCCGTAAGTCCATCCCCTTCTAACCAATTTGAAACCAAAACCCAATGTTGGATACCCTGCGCTCAGCATCGCTTTATCACTAAAGTGTACACAAAGCGTTCCTATGTTTGTAGGAATTCGTGGTGTTAGCGCTCATAAACCCTTCGATATCCCTCTATTTACAAGGGAAATTCTGTGCACCAGATGTTTTTTTTTTAATCGCGGCATCCAATCATGTGCTCAGCCTGTGCGGCTGAGCCGGCGTCTGATTGGCTGTCGTGGTTACGGTAGCAGTAACGGCGTGTACCCGTACCAACGTGACATGTACCCAAAAATCTTCTTCGTTACTCGGGCAGATTCTCAAGCTGACGAACCCCGAAAAAACGCCATATTCCTGTCAAGCTCTGATTTCAAAAATCTAATGAATAAGTACTTAATACGCTAGATCTTCACGGAAATGTTGCTTTTGGTTTTTTATTGTTCGTTTGTGTTATGCACTATTCAGAGTCTACCCAGATGTTTACGAGTAGTTTTAGTCTAGCTCACACTTGCTATGCGTCTACGTTGGACGCCAATGCAAAAATTATTGCACTGTTCGATAAATAATTTTGTATATTTATATTTTTCAAGGTAAATTTATTTATACTAACAACAAACACTAATTAATGATATAATATCATATACATCAAGTCGTTGCATATGAAATGGCTGATGAAAACCAGTGGCGAACTGTGCGTTCCTCAACGAAATCCTCCCCAAATGCAGCGATTATGTTGCGAGCTGCGGACGTGGCGTTGTGTCCATTTTTCCATTCATATAAATGGAGCTGAGATGTGTAGCGCAGTGTGGAGTGGGCGCGTGGAGCGCAGTCGGAGGAGGCGCCGGCTGTCGCCTGCACCCGATACCAGGTTCCCGGTTCGGATTTCCCGCCCAGGCAAACCAAGCCTTCCATCCCTCCGGGGTCGGTGAATTGGTACCAGAAGTGTTTGGGAAGGATAGAGCGCTGACTTGTTCATCGGCTGGCCACCGCAGTTATGGCCAAATACGCATTTAAATAGCCCCCACGATATCCCGTAGAAATGCAGTGCGCTGGTGCATCCTAAAAGGGATTGAGTAACGCCTTCCTTATCCGTTATCCTTTTTATAGGTATCACCCGAATATCACGTTGATTCATACGGTAAAAGCGACGTCAAAAAAGTCGGCAAAGGGCAATTACGTCACTGAAGATGTAAAGATAAGAAAGCGGAGATTTAACGGAAGTATTCATAGCCATGAAAAATCGACCAGAAATTGAGGAGCAAAATCGGCCATTTCATATGCAACGGCCTAATATTGACCATTTTCAAGGTGATTTGTTGTTCAACGTTTTGCAATATTCCGATAGTTTGAAAAAATCCATGTTCGAAGAAGTGTTGGTTTTTAGAAGCGCAGAACCGGTGTAACTCATTTCTAACAGTTTGACTGCAAGCAGTTTTACCATTTAAATAGTTTTGAAGAGGAGGAAGAGGCGAAACAAATGGTGATCTGATGGTGCTAAGTCTGTAGGTTGGATGTGGCGTCAGTTCCCAATTGAGCTCTTCTGATTTTTGACGGGTTGTCAAAGATGTGTGGTGTGGCGTTATCACGATGGAACATCACGCCTTGCAATTTGCCAGTTCAGGACATGTTTTCTTGACTTCTTCGTTCAATTTCGATAGCTTACGACAATAGGCATTCGATTAAAAAGTTTGGTCTCTTAGAAGCAGCTCGAGGTAGACTATACCGTTAATGCGTTTGGTGAGATGGAATTCCTTGAACTCGTGAAGAAGGTACCCGAAAATCCCGTTTGTTTACTCAACCAAGCTGCCGTGAATGCAAGTAAACGGTTGAACTCGATGTGTCCTGCCTTTTTTCCAACTCTCGAGCTGGCATACGCCGGACAGTTCCAGGTACGAGTTGCCGGAAGAATCGAACGTACTGCGATGGTGTTCGGATTTCTCGCCGCTTGAACGTGCAGTGCTGGTGGCCACTGCCTTCCTCTGCCAAACATCGTGCCGCCTATCCCCCTTCCTCACTTCCTTACCCCCCCCCCCCCTCCCCCACCCTGCCATCTACTGCACCATATCCGTGTGTTTCATGATGCTGTCTTTTTTTTATTCTTGTTCGTATTTTTTTCTTAGCTGTATCCCTACTGGCAATATAGTGCTGAATTGTGTACTTAACACTGCAATATTGAATTGCAAATACATAAATAAAAGAAATATAATTATGCAAGTCACGCAATCTCTACAACATAAAAATATACAGTTCACGCTAACTATGGAAAAAACCGCATTAATTATCGAATCATCCAATAATGAAGAGCAGAAGTGATATCAGCAGAAAAGGATTTTAAAACGGAGAAGAGCTTTAGTGCAAGGAGCGAAGCTATGCCGCATAATGTGATGTGTGTTTCAACGGCTGCGAAGCCTTGGCTGGATAAGGATCTTATCTCGGGCAGAACAGAAAACTGGTAATTCAAGCGTGTGACTCTGGTGGTGCACTCTTCGCAGCTTCTTCGTGCGCACAGCAAATGCAATGTGAGATTGGTGATGTGCGCGGCTTCTGTATCCTGCCTTTTTCAAAAAATCATCGCCATTTTCGCTTTAAACTATTCACTTAAAAACGACTTCAGACGTATCGCTAAAGGCAAAGTGGACACGTTTCCACAAGAACTGAAGACTCTCATTGCTTGCATTGCCAAGAAACGGACAAGGATAAAGGACGACGTCATTCAATCCCCTTTGAGATGCGCCACGCACTCTACTTCTACGGGATGTCGTGGAGGCGATTTGAGTGCGTGTTTGGTCATACAATAACTTACGGTAGACGGCCGATGAACAAGTCAGCGATTTATCCTTCACAGATGAGTCTGATACAGGGGTGTGCGCTGACATGCGGCCGATAAAATTTTTACCGTATATTTTTAACGCGAAAATTCGCCGGTAAATTCTGGTAAATTCGGTCAATCCGTTGATGTTTTAAATTTCAATACTTCCTCAAAAAGTTTAGTTTTAAAGGGCGGTGATGTTGAAAAATCACGTTCAGTATACCAAGTGAACTTCACTTCATATTTCATTCTAAAACAAACAACGCCCTAAAAGCAAGGAACATCCCACAACAAGCACAACCATCAGAAGCGCAACAGCGCAGAAGTGCAACCATCTATATTGTGGATACTTCAGAAAAGATAAAGGCTTAGTTGAAGTTCTACAAAAACATTTCTGGAACATCTGACATTCGATCTAATACTGCTACACTTCTTTTGGAATAACAGTCTAACTGTTTTTCGAAATTATCACAATCATCATCTTTTCCATCGATGAAAAAATGACTTACACTTTCAACTACTACTTTTTTGATACATTTAGCTGTGCTTTGGAGCAAAACCAGACACTCGGAAAAAGTGACATGATAGCGAACTTCCTTCTTTTTTCTGTACAGGAAAATAGCTGAAGAGTCCACCAGAAGACTAGGTAGACTAGTAGAGTATAATTCGGTGCCTCACATCTTGGACTAAATTGTGGGAACAAGACAAGAACGTATCTTCAACTCATTCCTCTGGCGATCGTCTAATCTGGCATCTTCTATATCTCTCGTTAAAACAATCGTATGGGGAATCTCAGAACCCGTTGATACTTCTCGACGGGAGCAACGGCAGAGAAGGGAGCAACAGTTCGAAGGATACGCATCCACCAGTGTCGAGCCGTCGCCTGGGAAAAATCGATAGGCATGCTCCGCTTTGTCGTTCCTGTCGCTGCCGTCGCTCCCGTCGCGGAGTATGAGCAGGCCCTCAGCGCGAGGAAGTGTCGCGGTGGAGCGCGTTTTTAACACTGGGCGCACCATCTCCGACTCGTGATGTGGTCATAGATGTTTTAGTGAGGTTGAGGACCAAGACCGCTAACAGCAACTTATCGGAGAAGATAGAAGCAATAACATCTAAACTAGGAACGGTAGTATGTTTTCTTCTTCATGCGATAGATGATGATTTTGCATGATTTGATTTTGATTGATTTTGATTGAACATGATTTTGCACTGTAAGAGTCGTTAAAATTTCCGGTAAATTTGAGAATTTACCGAAAATTTTCGTTAAGAGAATTTATAGCGAAAATTCCGGTAAAACCGGTTCACCGGTAAATGTTAACCGTTAAACGCACACCCCTGGTCTGATACCAATTTACCGACCTCGGAGAAATGGAAGGCTTGCTTGGCCAGGGCAAGAAATCCGAACCAAGAACCTGGTATCAGGTGCACATGACAGTCGGCACCTCCCCCAACTGCGCTATACACGCTCGCTTCAAGAATATTTCTGTAAAAACTCCGCTATGCAGTATGTTCGAAGAAAGAATACTGCTTATTCAAGCACATTTGCATAAGCATAAAACTGCAATTTCCTTAGCAGCGGCAGCATTTTTAGGTTTATTCTGCAGGATTTGCAGGGGGTTTCAGTTTGGAAAGATTTCGTCGAGCTCTCCTGCAGAATGTCGCAGTGCTCATTTGACTTGATTGATCGTGCAAAGGCATTGTTGTTCAGTGGAAACTAGTGGCAAGTTCTTTTTTATTCCGACTGTTTATTTCTAGATTCACACGCATGTAACGTCTGCACTCGATACCACGTTCCTGCTTAGCATACCCCGCTCAGGCAAACTAAGACTTCCATCTTACCCAGTATCGGCGATGGCTGCTGATTTGTCGCGGAAGGATAAAACAGCGGCTCACCCATCAGCTAGCCACCGCCAATCAGCTATAGGTTTAGTACGCATTCAAATTGCCTCCTCGTTATCCCCTAGAATTCGAATGCGTGGCGCATCCCGTAAAGGATCCTCTAACACCGTCTTTTACCCTTAAAATGAAATTCTGCTCGGACTGATAGGGTTGTAGATGTTTCCGACTTTTCCCGGCTTCGAAGAAGGCGAGTTGGGCTGTCACTCTTCTTTACAGCCCCGGAATCCTTTGAAACAATAGAGTTGCTGAGTTGTTCGGTATGAAACATCGTTTTCATTTTTTCAATGTGATTTTACCTATGTTAACAACAAACACTATTCAATGATATATCGACCACTTTGTTGGATGACTTTTCGCAATCTTTCGGTAAACTGAAAAATTCCACGTTCGAAGAAGCCTTATGTTTCAGAAGCGATGAACTGGTGCTGCTCATTTTTGACAGTTTGACAAGAATCAAAGTTTTGCCATTCAAATGGTTTTGAAAAGAGCGAAACAAATGGTAATCGCTGGTGCTAAGTCAGGGCCATACGGTGTGTATGGCATCAGTTCCCAATTGAGCCCTGTTAATTTTTGACGGGTTATCAAAGAGTTGTGGGTTCTGGCGTTGTCATGATTGAACATCACGCCTTTGCGACTTGCTAGTACATGGAAGCAGGTCAAAGTACAGTCGTGCTCAATGACATGGGAGTGAAATCGCTTCATAAACGACTTCATTTATGTGAAGATGCTCACGTCCGCTGACTGAATCTGGCCGGTGGCGCCCGAAGGTACCAATACTAAAGGCCTTCTCTCTGGGTATTGTTGCTTGAATCGCCATGTGATTGGAGAAGCTGGTTCAAGAGTCTGTAACAGTGCTGCACATTTGACGGTTAAGATTCAACGAATTAAACGAATTAACGGTATTTTTCCTTAAAATGTGGCTTTACAACTTAACGAAAATTTTCAGAAATTTAACAAAATTTTTGACGGTCTGTTTTCCAAATAAGTTTATCACTTTTCCTCTTACCATTAGTCTTTACTAGTATTGCAGCGCTCCTGAAAAACTATTGAAATCAGCAAGAATAAACAAAAACTATCCGTTCTGGCACAGCCTCAAATGGCGAGAGTATCACAATTCTAATCTATTTGGGTTTGACCTATGGGTTTGCTCCTGTTAAGTCACACACAGCTCTACTATTTTTTTTATTTCCATGCTATTTTACATATCTTCTATGGCGCACATGAATTTTTAGAAGCAGTGCATTTAGAAACAAGAAAAGTTCCTCGCCGAACCGCCAAGCAAGTCAACGAATCCGAGAACCATAAGATACTGGCCTGGACCCTTCGTAATGTCCCCATTTTTGCTTCTCCCAAGATACTTTTGAGCGCCACCTGGAAGAGACGAGATGGAGAGAATGTTTTCGGCCGATGGTCGTATTATAAACGATTTGCGAAAAGCGCTATCAACACAAAATTTTGGAAAACTACATTTCCTGAAGCTTAGCATTCTACTGGTAGGCCTTTCATTGTATTTTTATTAAATCCCTCACCGCAAAGGATTCGCAGGATGTCACCCTATAGGAGAGCCCTGTACAACGTTTTGTGCTGTACGAAATTAAAATTCAGCACGCTTGTGTTCTGCTCCAATGGAGAACTAAGTGATCTACGCCATTTCTGATGCATCTGGACCAGGGATATGCGTAAATGAGATCCGAAATTTCGTAAATGGTTGATATCTCTCGAGGCTGAGTTGCAGAAGACACAAATGGATATAGATGTTCCTATCTTTAGTAAACTATTCATCTCTGTGTCGTGTTGCCTCTCCTCTTGTTGCGTTATGAGAAATTCATTTAGCTTAAGTGATACTTAGACCATATACCATATGTATATAGTAATGGACCTCAAATGACGACGGTCTCTCCTGCTCAGGCGAAGTATCTCTCCTCTCCGCGTCCTTGTATTGTTTTCTCGTTTTGTTTCATGACACGACAAACGGCGTGCACCACCAGACAGTCAGCCAGAAAGGAAGCACTCCAAGGCACCGAACACAAAAAGCCAATAGTGGTGAATAAAAGGCTTCAGTAGGAGAAAGAAAACAAACAAAAATAACATCAGAAAAGGAAGAGAGCACAATTAGATAGGACCCATTTAATCGGCTAGATAGAAGAAAGAGCGAAATGACAGAATTTTTCATGACCAACTAAACAATAAGAAAGGCAGATTTCATAGCAGATGTTTCACTCCCCCAGCACAGCTTGAAACCAGCTGAGAGGGCTTTAATAGAAGAGCATTTTTTAATAGAAGGAATAACTATTGTAGAATATTAATATTTAAATCAATTATTTATTTGAAAAAAAATCGCGTATGTATAGTAGAACTGACATAGACGGTGTAGGGGCGAGAACCAGCTAACATTCCACGTTAAACACTGTGCAATGTGTTTAGTCCTTAGCTCTCAGGGCACGCACCGCCAGGCGGGTCCCGTCTTTCATAGACCTCATTATACTGGTACGCACCTCAGCGGCGGCCAGGAAGCAAAGGAAAGAAATCGGCTTGTAAAAAAGAGATCAGTCCAAGTACTGGTTAATAGCCAGTATTGGGAGTAGAAAAGAGAAGTCGGGATTGCTATTTATGTAGGAGCCTAATCATAACTAGACCGCACCCCCAGCTTGATAAAATTATGTGAGAGAAGAGTGAAACATCCGCTCAGTTCAAACCCACTGCGAGAAGCAAAATTTTAAAAGAATTCACCAGCTAAACAAAACCATAAATGAAGTAAACTGAAAGCTGAAAACAACAAGTCTTAAGCTAAACAACACCATAGATGAAGTAAGCCAACAGAGGAAGAGGGCTCGATAGCCAGTGCCAGACGAGGATGAATCCATCCTGCGAATCTAAGGTTCATGGCAGTGGAACAGACAACTCTGGTCGGTGGCAGATGACATGCGAAACGGCAGATGTCTGAAACTCACACAAACTCATTTTTTCTTAGTATTGTTCGTGTTCTACAAGAACCATTGAATTGGCACATCCATATGGGTGCATTTATAATAAATAAATAAATGAATGAATATATAAATCGTAAATCCTAATTACGAAAAAATTGTCGTAAATCGTAAATCGTAAACCGTAAGAGTTACTTAACATGTAGTGCAGTACAACTAAATTTTTATAGGTTTTTCTTCTAACGTTAATACAAAGTGATCCAGGATTCATTTATCGTGTTGTCTTTAGCGGTTTTCCTGTCAATTTTTTCTTTTTCAGTTTTACTTCTCCTTATGGTCAGATATCATTGAAATTAGACTCTACATGTTTTAAAATAGTTAAAAAAGTTGCTGGTTCAAAAACTTTTCCTTAACCATGGTGTTTCAACAAAAGCTTTCATTGTTTGAATGACTATTAAATTTCAAATGCTGAGCTAACGCGGGCGCAACTCTATCCTATGACGCACGAGAAGATCTTACCAGAGAAGGGACTCAGGCGGAAATGGATAGTAGTACGAGAATCTCCACCCTTCATATAGTAGAATCATTATGTTTTTGCTGAGTCCTTGAACAGAAGGAACTGCGGGCCCTCGAAGTTGGGGACAGTTTCGCACCGTTAGCGCGTACCCACGGGCATACGTGCACCTGCGCTGATATATGTGGCGAAAGGATCTGCGACAAGCGAAGGCTGACTCAGCAGGGTGCGATGCTGCTTCACAGACGGTTAGCCTTTTTACTAAGTTGTCGGAAAAGTACTGCAAAGTGTCCAAAAACTTTTTAGAATTTAACAGAACATGCCACAGTCTGGCTTAGTGATACGGTCTTATAGCTCGACCAGTCTAGAACATAATTTATTTATTTATTTATTTATTCAAGCGTGGGTTACAAAATCATCACACGCGTAAAAAAAACGATCGAAAATAAAATGAGAAATTCTAGAAAATTACATCGACACAACACAATCTACAAAAAGTTTTTACGAGAAACAAGATGTCTAAAACGAAATGTTGACATGTTAATAACATTTTCATCATCACCTAGAAGTAGGTTGAGCTCCTTAAGATTTCGATGCGTGAGGAAGTTCGACCTAACTTTAGACCTAACAACTCTGGGATACAACCTAAGTCTTCCTATCCGATTTCTGGTCAGTGGCACACCAAAAAACTCTGTAGGGTCTATTGAAAGCTTCCTAGTTATAATTTTAAATAGCATGATCAGGTCCGTTATCTTCCGCCTACTGCACAGGGAGGGTAAACCTAGTTGTCTGGCGCTATCAGCACCATTGGGAATGTCGGCATAGCCCATTCTAAAGCACCTCATAAACAGCCTTCTCGAGTAGTTGTTTTGGACGCTTTCAAGGAGCTTAATAAATTTCGTTTGACAGGGATTAAACACAGTGGTGGCAAATTCCATGATGGGTCTCACATAGCATATGTAGGCACGTAAGAGAGTCTTAGGGTCGTTTGCCTTCAGTACCTTGAACAGGTTATAAGTCCGATAGTTTGCTTTGTTTACAAGCGTTTCGTAGTGCGCACCAAAATTGAGGTCACTAGATATGAGAATGCCTAAGTCCTTAGCTTCCGTAACCTGCTCCAGGTTAATGCCCTTAAGCACATAGATTGGAGAGTACGTCTGGTGCTTAGACTGTATTACAAGATATCGCGATTTCTCAGCAGCAAGAGGAAGCCCTCAGCTTTCTGCCCATTTTTCAATAAAATTGATGGCTTCTTGAACTTCATTGGATACCGCAGGTTTGTCAACCTCTTTGTAAATTTTTACGTCGTCGGCATACATTTTACATGAAACTCCAAATCTGGATACAGCGTCAGGAAGCTCATAGGTGTACAACAAAAAAAGACCGGTGATAGAACTCCGCCCTGCGGTACCCCACTAGAAGCTGGATAGATCGAGGAATAATTGCTTTCCACTTTAACCTGATACGTCCTTCCTGAGAGAAAGTTTAGTCCAGTCCACAATCATAGGAGACTGCCCTATGATTGTGGATTGGATTAGAATAATGCCATACATTCTGATTATTCTAGAGTATAGTATGTTGCTCTCCACTTGAATGGCCTGCGGTCTGTGTGACTTGGACCAGTCGGCGCACTCAGCACCGTTCAGTCTCTCCTTCTCCGCTTTCGTATTAAGAGCTTTCTGATAAACGTGGTGACAGGAGATGAGTTCACCGTCTTCTACGTCAGCCGTACTAGAAGGCGCTCAACGAACCACCTATGAAGTAGTCAAAGCCCCACCTCACCAAAGGAAGGTAATGCAGTGCCGTTGGTGGGACTCCCAGGGAACGTTCTACCACGAGTTCCTTGAAACCGAACACCAGTGATTGCGAACATTTGCGCTGTCCATCTGCAAACGTTTTTGCCACATAAAAGGCCATGCAGTGAAAACGACCAAGACGGAGAAATGTCTACCTTCTTAACGACAACGTTCGGCTATATGTTGCAAACAGATCTTGCCAAAAGTTTCAGAAAAGTTAAGTTGAACTCGAAAAGACTACGCACAACACTGTGACATCTGTCATGATGCCACATAAGACATGGAAAAACCACGCTAAAACAAAGCAGGAGTGGGCGGGCACACATTTCTACCCCGGGCTGCACCTCGTCTTTTGCACGCCGGTTACCCGTAGATCGACAACATTTACGAAAATTTACGACTTATGACCCAAAATGTCGTGAATCGTAAAAAGTGCCAAAAATCGCCGTAAATGGTGAAATTGTAAACCATAATTGGGCACACCCCTGATCTGGACATAGATGTGCCTTCTTGCCAAGATGTATCCATCAAGTTTAATACAAAGCTCATTTGCGCTGTTCCTTCGGTACTTAGCGGGCTGCTCCCGCATTGAGATCGTACATGTTTGTAGTACAGTCGCACAAAACGGTTTCCCAGAAGACTAGGAGAGGAGGGACGAAACTTCCAGGTTTGCCCGATCTAATTGGACCTCTAAATTGTTGCTGAACGCTGTTTTTTTTGTTGTAGAATCCTTGTTCGTTTAAATTGTTCAGTTTACATGGTATAATAAATACACTGCGGTCATTGATCTTTAGTTGTTTATGTGTTAAAGTAGGGACATAAAAGTTTTTCCTGATTTTTTATTTGAAATAATATTTCGCAGCTAATTGTATGTTTTAACGAAATTTAACGATTCACCGGAAATTAAAAAAAAATTCTGTTAAAAAAGTTCGTTAAAAAATTTAACGTCCAAAACATTGTGTGCATTCCTGGTTTGTAAGAACACCGCAATCTGGCCTCTGTGGGACGAGATGTTCAAAGAAGGAGAGCATAGCTTGAGCCGCCATGACATCTGAGTGACCCGCCGCGGAAGGATTATTCTGAAAATACCGTAATGTAGAAATCGGCCACGTTTTTCCTGAAGCTATGCGAAAAAATGCTAAGCCAAGCCGCTTAGATCCTGGTTACAGATAAAGAGGAGATAAAGAGTATATCAGTCACTGTTTAGATCCTTTTACGAAACACACAAACCTCGTTCCACTTTTAATCACCTGTCGCGAACTGCGCAGTCAAGGTGTTGGCAGGGCCGGAACCGCCAGCTCCCAGGGGTGTGGCAGCTCTATAAAATCTGGCTTCCAGCGCCTTCAGGCTTTTGTTCGCAAGTCGCTCCTCGTTCTTCACTTCGCACTTCTCGCCTCTCCAGGCCCTGTCCTCTCTATACCCTGCCCATGCTGTCGACTCCTCATCTCTGTCCCTATTTCGAGGACGAATGAACCTATTGGATGCCATTAGCATCTCGGCTCTACAATGTATAGCTCACGCATTGAGGTAATAATTGCATTGTGTGGATGTAGCCGTAAAAGATTAAACGTAGTCACAGACACACATACATAGGCTCAGGGACGACCACACCTAGAATCACAACGAGATTCTAGACACCACCTCTGGCCTCTTCTAAAATCCGTGCAGAACGGTTTTTTCCGATGTATTGGAGTCGAAAGAAAGTTACCCTCACCTTCCGTAGAAGCCAGCTGAAAAAATGTGCAGAAGAGCCTGACTTTGAGGGGTGTCAAATTGTGGGATGTCAAATTTCAACTAGTCCGTTGAAACGCAAAAACACCACAACGTGCGAGAACCGATCCTCCACCTCCCTCGTATTGAGTAATCCAATGCTCCCAAGCCATTTGCCGACAATCGCATCTGGGGCGTACAAGAGACCCCCGCTTTCGTGAGAGGCCGATTCATCGGTAACCTTAAGGACTTACACTCCTCAGTTCTAACGTCCTGGTAAAAAAGAAACACAAGAAGCGCCATAAACATCATCATATTTTTCGCGTGCTTTTTGTATTTTTTACGATTTTTTCATGTTTTCTTTGTTTTTCCACGTCGTGCTCCCAAAAATCTATGCACCTGTCTATCCTATTCCTTCTCCTGGATGTTCTGATCCGTCTTCTTGTAAATTTTACTAATTCTACCATCTCTTAAAAATGTAGCATTTCTGATCCCGTAGTTTGGTTTTATTGAGCCTATTTTTTTCTCACCTACTTTTCCATACTGATAAGTAATTGGTGACGGGGGACATTGCAAATGTAGGTTCTTGTAGTAAGTTTCAGGACTTCGTAGGTAGAGAATAAAATTCCGTTAAACTTTGTCTTGATGGTTGATTGGGGTGGTGTTCACGAATCTGGCAAAAGCTTTTGTTGTTACGGTACAATAGATGACGGTGAGTAAGTGCAAGTAAAGGGATCGATACAGAGTAGCTGGCAGTGTTGTACTATCGTGACTTCAAAAGTCGAGGAGAGGTCGAATTTTTTTTCGCACAAACATCGCCCAGTACAGCTGTTTTAGGTGCTAAGCACGAATACGGTATCCATCTTTGAAAATTCGACCGACCAGGGTAGGTGTGTGTCGTGAGTAAGGATGACGGGGTCATGATCACTAATTTCGCCCTTTCCTCGTCTATGGAAAATATTTAAGCTGCTGACTGCGAATCTGCCATTCCTTTTTCTAAATTATCTATTTGTTTTATCTATTTGCACTACTTTTAAAGTAGAAGATTGGAAAACAAGCCTGATCATAGCTGAAGAAAGAGATCCTCGCACTGGCATTGGTAACCTTGATCACTCATGAAAATGCGGGATCATGCGATCATGTGAAAACGTTTATCAGATTTGTGATCAGCGCCTCAATTAGCGTACAAGACGAAGTATGGGCAAAAATTGCTTCCGATCTTGAGAGTCGTGGTAGTACAAGTCTCTACACCTTCGATTAGTAGAGACTGATGGGGAAAATAGGCAGCGTCGTTGTTTAATCGTATCATACGGGTTAAAATAAGGTTATAACGTCAGCATGGTGCACTTCATAGATAAGGATACAATTTACATCGGCAAAAGACCAGTGAGCAAGCCCAGCAATGCAGAATCACAACTTCCGGATCCGAATCCGCGACCCTCTTTATGCAAGTCCGCCCCACACCCACTCGGCCATCCAGTCTCTGCCGCCTGGCTCGTGCGCGGCGCAACTCAACGTTCCGCTTTGGTTACTGTATTCCTAACAAGCAAATTGTGAGTTCGCTGTAATTCCGCTACTGGTCCAGCCTCATACCTTTGCTGGATAGATTCTTCATGACATGGCATCTGTTTTCTTTATCGGCCCGCACTAAAGTGACACGGTTTTTCGCAATTTTTGGTCTACCCAGACGCCCGCAGGAAATTTGAAAACCACTATGGTGCTTCTCAGGCGACCACATACAACCCTCAATAGGTCACTTTGAAAATTACCACGGGACGTTCATTGACCTCCCTTGTAAGTTGAAAAATGCTACGTTCGAAGAGGCGCTGATTTTTAGAGGCGATGAAACGAAGCAGCTCTTTCCTAACAGCTTGACCGGAATCAAAGTTTCGAAATTCAAGTGGGTTTAAAAAGAGCGAAACAAATGGTATTCTGCTGGTGCTATGTCAGGGCCATAGGGTGGGTGGTGCATCAGTTCCCAATTGAGCTCCGTTAATTTTTAGCGGGTCATCAAAGAGGTGTGTGGTCTGGTGTTATCATGATAGAACATCACGACTTTGCGATTTGCTAGTTCAGGGTGTTTTTTCTTGTCTTCTCCGGTCATTTTCGATAGCTGACGACAGTATACATTGGACACAACGGCTTGATTTCTTGGAAGAAGGTCAAAATAGAGTCGTGCTCAATGAAGTGGGAGTGAAATGGCTTCACAAATGACTTCATTTAAGTGAAAAAGCTCACGTCCGCTGACTGAGTCTGGCCGGTGACACCCGAAAGCATAATCCCGATACTCAAAGCCTTTCCTCGAAATGTGGTAGCTTGAGTCGTTGTGTGACTCCAGATACCGGCCGAAGAGTCAATAAGAGTGCAGCAATGTAGCTTCTGTGGGACGAGATCAAAGAAGGAGAGCATAGCTTGAGCCCCCCACAAACCTCGTGCACATTTTAATTACCATCGCGAACTATGCAGTTGAGGGTTTTTCAGGGGCGGAGCCGCGAGGTCCTGCGGCGTGGCAGCTCTATAAAAGCCGCGCTCCAGCGCCTCCTGGCTCTTATTCGCACGTCGCTCCTCGCTCTTCACTTCACACTTCTCGCCTCTCCGGGCACTATCGGCTCCCTACACTGTCCCTGCTGTCGACTTCTCCTGACCTCTATCCCCATTTCGAGGAGGGAGAACTCCTTGGGTTCCACTAGCATCTCAGCTCTATAATGTTTGGCTCACGCAATTGAGGTAATATTTACATTGTGTTGATGTAGCCGTAACGGAATAAATGTAGTCACAGCCACATAGATATATAGGCCCAGAGACACAGCTGGAATCACAACGGGATTCTGGACACCACCTCTGCCCTCTTTTAAATTCCGTGCAGAACAGTTCTTTCCGAAGTTATTGCCCCATGTAGGAAAACAAGCTTTGAGGAGCAAGCAGCTTTTATACGCTTTCCGTATTGTGGCCAGTTTTTGTGCTTCATGCAGTTTGTGTCTGTGTATCACTGATATTGCACGTTATGCCATTACTTTGATAAACGAGTTTGATCGACAGGACGAAAACTATCACCATTGGTTTCTGTTGAAAGAGGAACAAGATTAACACCGGCATCTAACTTAACGACATTTTGAAGAATGCTCTGTTTCCTTAAGCTCAAGAACACTTTGAAAATTTAACATGGACCTTTCAACAAGACGGCGCATCCGCTTAAAAGTACAAGAGGACTCAGGACTGATTCGCGGGGAATCTCAAGATTTCGCCCCTTCCGTGCTTCTATCCGACCAA
Source organism: Heligmosomoides polygyrus bakeri (assembly GCA_947359475.1). Lineage (NCBI taxonomy): Eukaryota > Metazoa > Nematoda > Chromadorea > Rhabditida > Heligmosomidae > Heligmosomoides > Heligmosomoides polygyrus. Next base: position 94,906,121 of record OX375866.1, read on the forward strand.
CTCACCAGAAAATCTTAGGAGCTGCTTTGGTTTTGGGGAAAAACCACCCCTAGAAACGAAGTAGCTCATAAGCTCAGCCGTCCGAGCACTACTTCAATAAGGAACGGATACCTTTTTAACCCTTATAAGCAATAACAAACTAGGTGTAAATAGTTCACAATGGTCTCACCAAGAATATGGCCAGGACCCTTGGTTCTTTATGCTGCAAACGAATAGAATCTAAATTTTGGTCTCCACGCGCTTGACTGGCGAAGGAAGAAAGTCGACCTCCTTCTGTTCCACAATATAGCTCACGGCCCGGTAGGCCTGCGTATAAAAACTCTGTGGGCAAAGAGTTCTTCTACGACAAGAAGAAGAATGTCGAAAACTGTCTGCCTAGAGTTGGGAATGACTACAAATAGAACATCTTCATCAAAAGAGTGCTTTCAAAGCACCTACCTCTTGACAAAAAGAAAAATTCCTGTGTGTTGTAATGCATTCAAGGAAGTTGTGGGCAAAATACTGGAGCCAGGACGGCATTCTTGTTTCGTCTATTCTATTTCACTCCAATTTGCTTCATCTTTTTATCTAGTGGTTTTCGATTTTGTCACTTGTTTTACACTTATCACTTATCATTGCAATTGACATTTTCATGTTTATTTTCGTGTTTTTGGAGTTTTACAGTTCGCAGTTTTATTATGGCTTAAGGATAAGAATACTGCCTTTATTCTAGTTTAATTGCATTCCATTTTGTAATTCGCTTTCGAATGTTTTCGGCTCTTGCGGAATTTCACCTAAAAAGGAGAAAAGAACAAAGAAGCACACGATGTCAATGTCGACAAGGAAATTAAGTGAATAGATTGCCAAATGAACTATGCTCACAACGACCATTTACCTGTAGTAGTTTAGACTCAATGGATGATTTGATTGACCCAAAAATGCCCTATTGAAGACAATTTCGTGGATGCGGTCAACCACACCGTAGTCAAAATTTGGAAACACCTGCAAAATATAGTCTTAAACAATTAGAATCTTCAAAGAAATATGGAAGATAATGTTAGTCCAACGCTGGTCGTGTATTTGTATTTCTCTAGGTAGCAGAGGGTCGCGATTCGTGTTTGTCATTTAAAAACGCGTTATGTATGTGTGGAAAAGTGTGACACACATCAGGCGTAATAGTTTAGTGACGAGGTTTCCTGGTTTCTTCTTCTGGAGTTCAAAAATAAGGTGACAAAGACTAGCCATAAGTCAAGAAGATTGAAGATATTAAAACTAATCCAGATAACCTTTCTGCTATCAGATGTGGGCTATCTGATAACTCCTGGAGGTCCCCTAATCTGCTAACACACACTTTCCTATATTGATGACTACAGCAAAAGCTCTCACCGTGGCCGTAGCCTTAGGCCTATGGCATACCACCAGCGACGAGTCCGGCGGCGGCACTGACAACGGACAAGTAATCGACTATTCGTGTTGGGACCTGTCAGAAACAATGGGGAGAGAGCGCGCGCTTGCCGGTTGTCGCTGCCACGTCGACACCTGTGCGTCGTTGGAGAGGGGGCATACCGCGAGCGACCGGTCATAGCTGCGCCTTGCACGGCGGCCAGCTGTCGCCCGACCCTTTGCACCACGCATGCACGCACGCAAGCGTTACTAACCGCGCTCTAACGCCAACTCTCGCACCCGCCCAACACCGTCGCTGCTCCCGTCGCTGAACTCCAGCGCTCTCTCGTCGCTCCGCTCCCCTCGTCGCCGGCCTCGTCGCCGGTGGTATGCCATAGGCCTTAACAAGGGAATCTATAAAATTGCAGTCATACTTAAATTGAGAAAGAATTTATAACTATTACACTAAGAGCATCGTTTTGAAAGCGATTCCGGGAGCCTCAACATTTTAAACATTTTTGAAGCGATCTCTTAATTGTCTTATGCAAAATGCACTTGATAAAATGCTTAATGCCCACTTTTTTTTAAAGAAGTAATTTGCAGCCTTGCTGAGTGAGAGCAGACATCTTTTAAAAGTACATCTCTGCGGCGCAACAAATTCTTAGTAATGCTACTTAAAATTACCTGGTCATAGGATCTATCCACTTTCCTTGCTTCAAGCACTCAGATGTAGACCTGCCAGGCATGTCCAATTTATCGCCACTTTGTAAAGATGAAAATAGTAAATCAACAGCAGCTGTCTTCTGCAAGAATATTATGTTGGGAATATCGTTACGTTGAACAGCTTCCACATTTCCAGGTAATGTTAGCTATTATATTAAACACATATGTCGCTCCTACGTTGTGTCTGAAAATTGCTCGACATACGATTTCGGATACGAAGTTTTTCCTACTTTTAAGAACCTTGCTTTGCAACACTACTGACTTCCAAAAAGCATTTGTTGGTGTATTGCCCTTCCCTAGTGTAGACCGAAGGTCCACTTGAAATAACCAAATTGTTGTTCCTCTTATTTATTCTGATATAACTGGAGTAACAACACATGCCTATTAAAATTACAATTTTTTGACATGAAAATTAGAGGTAAAGATTTCCAACCATTGAGTTTATTTGGTCGAGATGCTTGGTGAGATTTGCTCTACCAACAAGCCATTCTGCCCGTGATAATGATGCTTGAGTGGAGCCCTTCGCAAACTGAAGCGTTGCGCTCAATTGTTGAGGTGTGGCTAAGCCCTCTGAAAGGTTAGAGTTAGCACTTTAAAAAGCGATTCACGTAGAAACTCAAAAATCGGCAAAATGTTTGTTTTGCTTATGGCACTGCACGAAACAACCATATTCACTGTGAGCACCTAGCAAGAAGTGTTGACATAGAAGCGAACCTTACCGACCAATAACGGAATGAGCTCTTGAAAAAGCTAATCTTAAGGATTGCGCAATTTTCGGATAGAAATATTCTATTTAAAAGATGAGCTAAAATAAACTCCTTAGAGGTGCATTACATTGCTGAAAGATGTTGTTTTCTCAACAACACAAGCACCAGCAGGGCATGCTGTAGTGAATGAGTGACCTTGCTGAAGCCTGAGGAAGAACTGGCATAGGGGTGAATCTCCACTCCGTTAAAAATGTAAAAACAGCGGATAAATCATTAAATTCACATCACATATAGCCCTCAAGTCAGCATTTGTTATAGCAAATTTCAAGCTTTAACAAACTGGACATTTCGGATAAGCCGCTGATGTCTGGGAAAAATTTTAACGATAGAGAAGCGCGCGTATTGGTAGTTTCAGCTTACGAGGGAAGGATACCAGGGGCCGGATTCATCAATGGCTTACGTAACTTTAACGTAGATTTCTAAGCGAAAAGCTCGTATAACGCGGCTTATCACCATATCGCTTGATTAGTCGCGTCATTTGAACTTTTCGCTTACAATTTCCGTTAAAGTTACATAAGTCGTTGAGGAATCCGGCCCCAGGTGACTATGGCACTTTAAGATGTACATACCACGGCTTGGAATGCCGACACTAAATATGTCGGCATTCCAAGCCGTGGTATGTACATCTTAAATGGAATTGTGGACCTATATTGACAATAGTGCGGGCTCAATTATACAGGGTTGGTGCGGTGGATGGAGTAGCGACGTGGTGAAGCGAAGTGGTTCATGGTTCGAATCTCCTGTAGTACAACATCTCTAGCACTTCCCAAAAACCAGCCACTACAATCAACCAAAGCACAGTGTGCTGCAGCTGCTGTCCCATGGTGCGAGTGATCTATGTTTAAATTCAGGGGACGTTGATGTGCGGCATGGAATGACCTGCGAAACTGACACTGAATGCTTGCCTCTCCTTACTAGGATAGATCCAAACATACAATACCGCTCAAATTCTTTGCAAAAAAAAAACGCTTTGCGACGGATTAATCCGACACAAAGCGTCGCATTGCCATAACGCTTTTCAAAGTTACTTGTTTAAAATCTAATTAACACCATTAGAAGCCCCGTCTCATTTTCTATCCAGCGATCTGATCATCGTCGAAAACGATTGCACAGTGACCTAGTTATGAAGCTTTTGCTTCCTCGGCTCCGTTAATTGATTTACGATCCCCAGTGGCATGTCCTTAAGGCCTTCCGTTGACGAGGTTCATCGAAACTCAGAAATCCTCTATTGTTTCAGCAGATCTGTATTTGTTACGCATCAGGCGTCATTGTGGTACTAAATAGTGCCAAGTTTGAATAACATAGGCCCGATTTCAGACAAGCGCAAACATGCGGAAACCTGAGATTCAGTTAAGAATTACTAAACTAGTAGCCTGCTACAGAAGACAGTATTCTACTATTCCATTGTGGGAACTATCAGATTAAAGGATAGCGACTCCCCATCTGATGAATCCTACGGGTACATATGTTTCTTTGTCTAGTATAAGTCCTGTATGTATCTTTATTATAAGAGAGCATACAGTAAGTGGATGATAGAGAAGGGGTAAGGTGAGAGGGTAGACTAGTCCCTTCCAGGCAGCTGGCAGCAGACGACCTCTCGGCCTGGGCGACGTAGACGTGACTCCCGTAGCAGGGCGTCGCTATCAGTGCCAGGTCGTCGTCGTCGAGGGGTGCGGATTGGGTGCAACCCGACATCTCCATTCCTCCAGTAAGCTCGTCCTCGAGCTTGAGAACGTCATGATCGTCTTGAGAGTCGGTAGGTATCCGAGAAAAAGAAATGTCGGATATACAGCAGAAGGTTATAGGAACTACATAATAGTTACGTTATAGCTTTAAGCTATATGTTGAATTATCGACTATAGGAGGAACATGTGAGGGTGTGATCAACGGTTCATTTAACGAACGGCATTCGAGGAGGTGGAAGAAGAAGGATCCGCACAATCATTGAGTACAAGCTCGTCCTCGAGCTTGCGTAGGAGGTGGTGGATGAAGTGGATTACATCTCGGAAACAACTTTCGAGTCTTTCGTCTCCAAGAAATAGGCACATGGGGTATGTGCTAGAAGTGTTACATGAAGACGAAGTTTTGTCATTTATGATCCAGGAATGAGGTTGATGAAGGAGAAAGTTATTAAATCAGCACCTTATTCGGTGCAGCATCCAATTTAATGTCAAACCTACACTGTTACGGTAATACAACTTACTTACATACAAGCGTAATTTTGCTATGACTGTATACAAAACAAGGAACAGAAGTGATATAAAATGTTGGACGTTGTGAAGTATACCAAATGATGCACGCAGTGCGAGCGAAAAATGCGAAAAATCTGATATTTCAGTTACAGAATTGACGAAGGAAAAATCTAGATAGTTTTTATTACTATAATATCTCAGTGGCATTTTCAGCATAGCAGAAAGTCAGCGTTGTATAAGAATTACAGTGATTTGTCAGGTATCAGCCTGAGTTTATAAAACTCGGTTTTTCGGTTGATACAGGGACGAATTTTGAAAGGAGTATAAATTAATTTTGATAATTATCGCAATTTTGAAGTTCTTTGAAGTGCCCATTCAAAAAACTTAGTGCTTGATTTGCGCGAGGTAGAGCAAATGAGTTAAAATTAAACTTACACAACAATGATCTAACACCCGCAAAGGTATAGATCACTGTCCATAGTCCATATGTGGTTGATCTAAAGTAGATTTATTTTGCAATCGGAGTGATCTCCACAAAGGTTGTTTCGTGGTGTCCGATGCTTCTTTAGAGCTCTCCAAAATGGAGGCCTTTGCCGGAGCAGAAGTATTGCCAACCTCGGAACGTGGAGAGTACAGCTTCAAACGGTTCATATGAACTGTTTATCGCTTTTGACGATTAACAAGTTCATGAATTGTTGCATTTTGTCGTTCGGCTACTTTGACCATGAACGGACCTTTCCTCTGGTTTGTAAGTTGTTGACGCGTGGTTTCGTCGTGCAGAAGTACTTAATCACCAGTGGAAAGTTCCGTAGGAAATACCTTATGCAACTTGTCATATCCGCACTTGTACTGCTCCGTCTTTGTGGCGATTTGTTCACCCACTGCAATTATGCGTTGCTCCAGACCGGCAGAGAATTGGTCCATCCGGTTGTGAGACGTTGGCCATCGGGTGTCAGCAGGAAGGGAGGGGTAATTAGTTATAAACAGTCATTAGAAAAAAATTGTTTTTTTCCATCAATCTCCCCTAAAGAATAAAGAAAAAGTTTTATTTTCCAATAAACCTAGAACCTAAGAATCTCGCCGGGACCTCCATATCAGATTAAAGGATAGCGACTCCCCATCTGATGAATCCTACGGGTACATATGTTTCTTTGTCTAGTATAAGTCCTGTATGTATCTTTATTATAAGAGGGCATACAGTAAGTGGATGATAGAGAAGGGGTAAGGTGAGAGGGTAGACTAGTCCCTTCCAGGCAGCTGGCAGCAGACGACCTCTCGGCCTGGGCGACGTAGACGTGACTCCCGTAGCAGGGCGTCGCTATCAGTGCCAGGTCGTCGTCGTCGAGGGGTGCGGATTGGGTGCAACCCGACAGAACGATGGTCTTTGAAAAACATGTAAAATGGCTTTAAGAAATAAAGAGAAATGACTACAGGGTGCGTAAAAAGTATTGACGCACCTACTTTTTGTTTCAGTCCCAACTTTCTCTTTCTACTTTTCAAAGTTTTTGTGTGTTATTTTTGTTGTCTATATTGTGCTCAAAAAATAATCTTGTAAAAATCAAAGAAACATGATACCGTCGTGGTTACGGTGGTCCTTTTTTGTTTGTTACCCAAACAGCTGAATATTTCCTTAACAAGAGAATTTGGCGCTGTTCGAAACGGTTGGTGACGAAGGAGGTCAGCAACCCAAACGTCAGCCATGGCTCTGTCATACCAGATAATGATTACAAGATGTCCAAGCACGATAGCGTTCAAATCCAAAATTGTCAACCTCTGTCCGATAATGGCAAACAGATAACGCGCGCAGGTGTGGACAGGTTCTCAGACGAGCACAGCTTGAACATGAATTCGCTGGATTACTCTTTTTAGGCGATTTTAGAGAATGAGGTCTGGGCTACTTTCAACAGAAGTGACCACTTGCAGAAGGCTGTCCTGTTCAAAGCACGGGAAGAAATCCAAGCGAGTACTTGCGGCGCGTGCTCATGAATTTTTCCGTGGTTTTCGCTCCTGTATTCTCAGTAAGGAGCCAATGTCGATTACGAGTTATTCTATCGTGTTTGCAAGATCATTTTCCATAGTTCTCGAGGGATTGTTTCAAAACTTACTACGCAATACTATTTCCAGAGCCGTCATTTACTGCGTCAATACTTTTTACGCACCCTGTAGATTTTCTTTTTTCCAACAAGGGATTGATCCAATCTCAATATGGGGCGTAGTATTTCTCCTATCTTTGAACTTCGGTTGCTGTTGTACAGGATAAGTACGAAAGCCGTGTTTTTTGTGGTCTACAGTAGACCACAAGCACATTTGAATCTAGATAGAACGAAAAGATTTTGACCGTTCAAAGTAGATTTCTATGCGGCCAAGGTTTGACGAAAACAACAAAAAATTTTGTTTCAGTCGCTTACCTCTTTATGGATGCGTTTATTCGAAAAATCAGCTGGACAGCATTTCTCAGCTCGTTGCGAGCTTTCCTTAGATGTAATATTGCCCGTATTCAAACTGAAAACCATTTTCACCTCTCCGGCCGCCGAAACAAGTTTGGGGCTGCGCTTCAGCCCGAGAGCGGGCACGGCTGCTCTTGCGACCTCCCGCGGCACTCGTATCCGGGGTGATCACTGGCGCAGGAGGTGTGAATACTGTACATAGGCGATATACGACATGTGGAGTGCCACGGGAGGTCGCAAGGGCAGCGAACGGCTCGCCGCCGTGCAGAATCGCAGCCCAAACTTGTTTCGGCGGCCGAAGAGGTGAAAATGGTTTTCAGTTTCAATACGGACAATATTACATCTGTGGAAAGCTCGAAACGAGCTGAGAAATGCTGTCCAGCTGATTTTTTGAATAAACTCATCCATAAAGAGGTAAGCGACTGAAACAAAATTTTTTGTTGTTTTTGTCAAACTTTGGCCGCATAGAAACCTACTTTGAAAGGCCAAAATCTTTTCGTTATTTTTAGATTCGAATGCGCTTATAGTCTGCTGTAGACCACAAAAAAAACACGGCTTTCGTACTTATCCTGTACAGCAGCAACCGAAGTTCAAAGATAGGAGAAATACTACGCCGCATATTGAGATTGGATCAATCCCTTGTTGGAAAAAAGAAAATCTAGTCACTTCTCTTTATTTCTCAAAGCCATTTTACATGTTTTTCAAAGACCATCGTTTCCACAATGGAATAGTAGAATACTGTCTTCTGTAGCAGGCTACTAGTTGGGTAATTCTTAACTGAATCTTAGGTTTCCGCATGTTTGCGCTTATCTGAAATCGGGCCTATGTTACTCAAACTTGGCACTATTTAGTACCACAATGACACTTGATGCGTAACAACTACAGATCTGCTAAAACAATAGAGGATTTATGAGTTTCGATGAACCTCGTCAACGGAAAGCCTTCAGGACATGCCACTGGGGATCTCGGAGGGGTTGTAAATCAATTAAAGGAGCCGAAGAAGCAAAAGCTTCATAACTAGGTCACTGCGCAATTGTTTTCGATGAGGTTTAGCTCGCTGGGTAGAAAATGAGAAGGGGCTTCTAACGGTGTTAATTAGATTTTAAACAAATAACTTTGAAAAGAGTTATGGCAATGCGACGCTTTGTGACGGATTATTCCGTCGCAAAGCGTCTTTTTTGCAAAGAACTTGAGCGGTATTGTAGATTTAGAGTCACTTGATCTTCAAAATTATCCACTTGAGGGGGCTGATATTTAAAGCACTGATCACGTATCCACCCGTATTTAGTGGAGTCATGGTCATCGACTTCGCCCAATATCGCCTAGAAAAGTTATTTAAGGTCACCTCATGTAAATGACGCTCATATTTGAAATTTCGATTGATTACGGTGAGCCACGTAAGGTGTGGAAGAGTTCACTCACCCATGCACTCATACCTATATCGACCCACTGTAATCTATCGAAAATTTGAAAAAGGGCCATACAAAACTACCAGCGCCTTAAATAATCTCTCTATGTTATGGGCGAAGAAACATTTCGGTCTCTAGAGTGAAAGCACAATGGTGCCTATGAATCACATTCTTTTAAAGGCAACCTTTCTCGTTGCGACTTTACAAGTTTACGAGTTTTTACGATTTTACAAGTCTACGAGTTTTTAGAGTTCTTTGGTCAACTGTGGCGCATGTTATATAGGGCTGCAAAAATGATGCATCACGGGTGGCCGAACCACGGGAGGGCCGAACCGCCCTTTCCAGCCTACTTCGGCTTGCATTCTTCTGGTTAGTGGACTCCGCGCGAAGGCAGAGGGATAATCAATAATCAGGCAACCAAAAAATTAATGCGCTCCATTCAATATTTGTCCATTTTACAACGTCACGTCATCGTTTGCTAACTACGCGGCTTCGGAGCGCCAGCGCAGTTTTTTAAAATTAGACCGGGGAGCTGAGAGGATGGCCGCAATGTGGCCAAGGAAACCATATTGTAATGACTTCTTATAACCATGTAATGACTGTCTTGACAAGCATTAGACATTGAAACCGGCGCCGCTTTTCGGAAAACCGAATGATTCAAATAGACCAGGTCTCTTAAACATCAGATTTTCGGATGATGCAGATAATGGTGATCTTCAATTGGGCGGATTTTCGGAAGATTCAGACTAACGATTTTTCTTCGAATCGGATATCGGATATCCGATTCTGATTCTCATAGTTCTGATTTTTATAGATATGGAATGTCTAAGCTACCTTCGCGTTAGGAAAAGTGTGTTAATTGTAGTGGTGCTTATTTCGGTTAAATAAGTTGCTTCCAAGCAAAGTTATTGTCTGTTCAAAGTTTCAGTCAAAATCGCTATTTCATATGCAACGACCTCCTATATCAGTGTGGAGGAGCACTTGTATGGACTGAATAAGTGCAAAGCTTCCAGTCCTTTGGGAACACAAGCTGCGACGTCATAATTGCGCAGTCATTGGGATAATGGTGACGATTCTGTTGCGTGAGTTCGATATCAAGAGTGCAAAACGACCACGAGCCCTTCGGACTGAGATAGCCTGACTCTCTATTAGGTTTATTCACTCATTAGCTATCAGGGCACTTATAGCTTGAAATGATTCTTGGTTGAGTAATTTGTCATACTCCTTTTGTCTTTTCCAGGCGCTGAAGAAAGCGGCGAAAGCCGAATAAAACTTTCATGACAATCTTGCCCCAACAGCTTTACAACATCGTGTGCAGCTGTTATGCAACATGCCGAGATTCAATGACAGTAGGACATAGAACATCTTGCGCCACGTGACAGACTCGACTGGTGATGGATGCCTTGTCGCTCGAATTATGCGGCCGCACAGAGAAAACAGACAGATCAAGATCGACAGCTATGTATCTGAGAATGGCTATCAGGAACAATAGGACTATGTCTCAGCTTTTTGAATAATTATAAATCAAGGAGATGTGTTTCGAACAACGTCTGCCCACCACCCTTTGGTAGAGAATTATAGGTAAGCCAAAAGGAGCTTGTGGCCCTATTCATTCTAGAATTAAAGTTACAGCAAAGGTTTTAGCAGTTAGTGGGTGGAATGAACAACAGTGGACAAGGTAACCTTCCTACCTATAATACCACCACTTCTCTACTCGCTGGTGGAAAATTCGCAGGTGGGGGAAGGGTAACCACGAGCGTCACTGTCTTCGACAATGTCTGTCGTCTGTCGCGCGAGGCACTTGTTGCACTGGAAATGGGCCGTAGCTTCGCTGCTAGTGGGTGCCTGTCGTATGACACAGCACGGAAATTTGTCGGCGGCCTGCAGAGGCTATAGGATTCAGTGCGCGAAAAAATCGCGAAAAAAGATAGATGCGCATGGCAGTCAGCTGGGTACCGCAAACATCGCTGCGACTCCGCCACCGCCTTTTCCCAGTTCGCTCCTTTGTGCACAGCAGCCCAATTAGGCGAACGATAAAAAATTCCGTGTGTTGGTTACATCGCTCCTTACGGTGCTGCAAAAAAAAAAACATGGCTAAGCGAACAGCGCTTAATTTAATTGTTTACGCGCAGGGGCTTGAGGAAAGTCAGAGACTTAACGGCGTCGGGGATATTAATGGGGAGTTAGGGATAAAGGAGAGTTTGAGTACTACTGGATAAGAGCATCACAAGACATCCTCTTTACGGTGTGTAAATAGTTATCCATCTATGAGGAGATCGCCAAGCAGCTCCGCTCTCTTAGCCGGAAGTGGACTGGAGAAGTGGAAGGAGAGCCCATGAACTTTCCTCAAAGGTTCTCAATGAGACCTATATGATGTTGTAGGGCATGAAACGAGGAGCACAGATGTGTTTGCAACCTACGCAAATTGCTGCAGTGGTTCTGCATCTTCTGCCACTGTCATGGAATCATATAGGTTTTCCAAATTCACACTATTGTGAACCATTGCATGTTGCATAGTCCATGCATTAGCATATGTCACAGGAAGTGTGATTGACATTATTATTATCCATTGTTTGTTGGGTGCAATCCTTGTTTGTGGCAGCCACTCCTAGCGATTTCATAAAGACGCAAAGTGTTCAGTATTGGAATAAAAAATTTATCCATTCCTTAGCCAACAACTGCATTACCACATTGACGGCATCGCGCGTTTCGCAGAGGGATGCTCGTGGAACAGTTGATTTTTTGAGCTAGCTGTCGCGTACGCATCATTTATGCTGTGTATTGTATCCGACAGTGTTCTGCAGAATCCCTCTTTTTGCTGCCTAACTTTGAACAAAAATCGAGTTGAAAGTTCCCCATCAAAAATGATGCGCGTCGTGCCATGCGACTGCTTTCTTACGCAGCTAAATGCTGCGTGTTGTCGTAAATGTCTTATTGAAATCAAAATGAATAACGCAAAAAAAAACATGATAACATATTAGGGAGTCCGAAAAGTATCTGCAGAAACATGACAATTTTTTCAAAAGGACACAATTTCTCATCAACATTTTATTAATTAACCAAATAATTTTCATCAACATCGACTACTCTTCGCCAATATTCCACAGGACTTTGAAATTTCTGGCGAAGAAATCCGGCGACTTAGAAGAAAAAAAGCTCGGGGGTCGTGGTCACGATCTTCATAACGCTTCCCTTCCAGATGATGCTCAAGTGATCGAAAAAGGTGGTAGTCACTTGGGGCCAGATCTGAGCTGTACGGAGGATGCGGCTGAACTTCCCATCCGAGTTCCAGAATTCTCTGAGAAGTCGTCGAAAAAGAAATCGCCACGGTGAACATGTCGACAAGCACGTATGCGTAGCGGCCGGAGGCAGCGGGAGGTGGGTGTTTTTATGTCTAAATTTCCTTTTTATTTTAGGAAGTAGACCACAATAGTCACAGGGGGGGGGTTCAGGTAAGCATGTTATGTTGCAAGTGTTCAACTCCATTTAGTGTTTGAACATGAGAATGGAGTGCCCCTCGATCGCGGTTATCCTTCCTCCGCTAAGCCGCGAGCGCTCATCGCACGCGCGCACCTGCCGCAATACATCGGCTATTGACATTGACACGAATTGATATCCGCGCGATCGTTCTCACGCATCTTTGTGACAGTTGCGCAATCCTTCCTTCTTAGCCCTGCGCGCTCATGGGGAGTACGCGGCTGGGTTCTGCGCTCTTTGAGCGGAAAACTAGGCTAGGGAAGGGACTCCAGGGTGTGGGCCGCCGAAGCTGATCGTGTGGAAACTGCTTTCGTCGCTCAAAGGAAGTTCGCAGAACAAGGCTAGGGAAGGACTCCGGGGTGCGTGCGATCAAAGCTGCTCGTGTGGAAACTGCTTTCGCCTCCCAGTGGTGGCCCGTAGGGAAGTGACTCCAGGATGTGGCGAAAAAATTTCGCACCGAAGGTGAACCGAACCCCGGCCTCCCTCGCATGCAGCACGCCTCTGTCCACTGCCCCACGATCCGCTTACCGTGTGTGTCAACGCGGGCATATAAGACATCGATCGAACGCGCACGTGGAGGCCGATACGATCCACGACGCAACGGCGGCAGCCACACGCTACAGTATCGTGGGTTGATGAACAAACCTGCTCATCAACCCCACGACTCCATGGAGTGCATCAGCAGAATTTGGTTAGGTCTAAGCCCCCTATCAACGACCCTCCTCCATATCGACTGCCAGTGGTGTCGGTGGATTTCGAAAATTGCCACGTCGACACGACGCGACCGCACGCGGCTTTGCGGAGGAGGGAAAGCAGCCACCGTGCCCCTCCCCGCCTTGGGATTGAACCCTACTTTATTCCTAGCATGTAGATTCATTAAAAAAATGTTTCCGAATAGATGAACAATAATCGACAGCCATCTATCAGCCCCCGGCTAGTCTCATCCGCAGCTCCTGGCGCTGCGGGTGAGAGCCGTCGTGAACTACGGCAGCCCTCGGGGTCTCTGCGACCAGCGACTTCGCGACAACTCGTCCGCGTCATGGCTTCCACCAAGTGCAGCGTGGGTCACCACTGCGTCAGGAGCGATATGGGCGAGTTCTCCGGGTGCTGCCGCAAGACTCCGTAGAGGCTTTACACGCCCCATTTCCCACATTGTACACGTGTGTTTCCGTACAATGTGGATAATTCCACGTCACTATATCCGACTGTTACGCTAAAGGCGGTCGAAGCCCATAGGCTGCCCTCCGATAGCCATTAGAACTAACCACTTGCTCCGCTGGCAATATGCCAGCTCCTGCTGGAGTACCACGCAAACTTGCACATCAATCCGCTCTTCACCGGCATCGGAAATGGGTTGTGCGCTATTCGAGCGCACAACTCGGCTAGGGAGGGGACTCCAGGGTGTGGCCATCCAGGCGGCTCGTGCCAAGAGTGCTTTTGTCGCTGAGGGGGACATCGGAGATGGGTTGTGCGCTCTTCGAGCGCACAACTCGGCTAGGGAAGGGACTCCAGGGTGTTGGCCGTCCAGGCGGCTCGTGCCGAGAATGCTTTCGCTTCACACACGTTTGAACGTTCATTTGCGTTGTCGGCACCAGACACGCACTACAGTATCCCGAAAATCATCCCATCTCCCTGGAGCATTTGGTTAACTTTAAGTAAGACCCTGCCCCCCCCCCCTATCACTGCCCCTACTATTCATAGAGTGTGCAAGGGAGAATGGTTCACAATAGTGTGAGAATGAAAATAATCTTATATGATTTCATGATAGTAATAGAAAATGCAAAATCGTTGCAGCAATTTGAATGTCTCTGAATCCGAAACGTCGACCTCGTGCTCACGAGTCCTCAACGCTTCCCACTCGACTAGCTCGGCACTGTTGGTGAACGGCATCCCGGCAGCCATGAGAAACGATTCTGGCGAAGACACCCCGAATGGTTACAGTATACCGGCTGTCTGCGCCCTCCCGCTTAGAGATCGCGCGTCGGCGTCCATGTTGTCGATTGATCGATCGATGTCTTGTGCGCCCGCGATGGCACCGCTGGCAAGTGGGTCGCGGTGCAGTGGGTAACGGGTTTACTTCATATGTGGGATGTGGGGGTTCGGTTCCCATGCGTCGTGGCACTCTTGCATTTCAGCTGACTATCTAAGATCTGAAGAGTTTTTTGCGCATTGTTTCAGCCGTATGCGCTTCGCCGCTTGAAGAGCGCAGAATCCAGCTGCGGAGTCCTCCTGAGCGACGAAAGCGGTTTGCACAGGAACATCTTGGATGGCACCCACCCTGGAGTCCCTTCCCTAGCGTGAACCCAGATCCGCATTACCTGAACCACGAAAGGTTCGCATGTGTAATGCAAGGCATGAAGGATTTCGCGCGCCACCGCCAACGCACGCCTATATGATACGGCAACCATTCAGTGGTGTCTTCACCAGGATCGTGCTTGTCGGCAACCACATAGGATTGCCTTGCGACAGTTTTTCGTCATTTTCGGACCACACAGTGGCCGTAGCAAAAACGAGAAACACACCTGCGCTCTACTCAGCAGCAATTGGATGGTAGGATGGGCAGCTACCACCTTTTTTTCTGGCCATTTGCTGCTCATCTCCCTGATACCTATTGCGTCGAAGACCTTACGATGCACTCACTTGCCCAAAAAGTGGTCGCCATGAGTGACACCACGACCAGCATTAGCAGCCTTGTCCACATCGTGGTAGACGTTATCGAACAGAGAGCGTTGAGGAATCACTGCTTTTCGTCACAGCAGCGCAGACAATGGCTTCTGCCCTTGACCTAACTGTGTGAAAGATCTACTACGAGTTTGAATGACCTTATCACCTATGTAGTCTTCAGGGACCATATGCTATTTTCGCTAAACCGGCTGCCATGTGGTCCTCGAAAACCTCCCCGGTATGCATAGGCACCGTTGGGCCGTTCCAACGTATCTCAACGATACGTTGGAACGGCCCAAGTGTTGTATGTGGGCGGAATCGCCTTTCTCTGGGAAAGAGCAAAATGCAAATATCTCGACCCTAATCCCACTCTGCGCAGAGTTAGGAACAACAGAAATTGGGCCGCTGGCGGCGTTAGCCGCGGCGGCCCAATTTCTGTTGGCTCAATTGGCTAGAAACAGCAATCATGGGAATTAGGCAGTCCCTCTCTCCATTGCGCCACCACCGCTCCGTGTTTCCAGCCAACTTGATCCCGCCCTTCGCACGGAGGCAGAGGGCTAACCGCGCCAACGGCCTAAATTCCGTCTTCCCTAACTCTGCGCAGAGTTGTATTGGGGTCGAGATACATATTTGCATACTGTTGTATCCCAGTCAGAGACGATTCTGCGGATATACAACACTTAGGCCGCTCCGAATTACCGTTGAGACGGTCTCCTGGTAAGACCCCTAGAACCAGATGGACATTCGATGCGTATCGGTCTCTTGTACGCCCTCGGTGGCGACACTGACAGGTGGATCATGGCACAGTGGATGGTCGCGTTGCTTCATGCGAAGGAGGGCGGAGGCTCCTGCGTCGAGAAATTTTTATATTTCGACTGGCTGGTTGAGAACTGAGGGATTTTGACGTCTACACAATTTTCTGGTGGTTTGTGCTCATTCTTCCAACAATATGCGCCTCTGCGCTCGAAGGGCGCAGGACCCAGCTGCCGACTCTCCCTGGGCGACGAGCTGGTTTAGCACGAGCACACCCAGGAGTCCCTTCCCTAGACCCAGTTGAACGCTGCCCGGCCAAGCAGTTTCAGTGCGATCAGAACCATCAAATGGAGATATGCGTGCCTCAGTGTTTAGACCGTGCGAGGGAAAGCATGCACCAATCGAAGTTTCGCACCCAAAATCTATTCCGGTTGGTTTTAGTGGCCATAGATCCACTGTGGAAATGGGATGCTGGAGCGAGGATTGGTGGCGGAGCGGGCTTTTCCTAACCAAACGCCCAAAGAACGGCTGTAAGGACATAAAAAAGTTCCCGACTGCTCTACAACCGCCGAAAATCAAAGTAAATGAAAAAGATACAGAGCTTTTAACAAATTAATATTGCGTTCGTTCCAGCTAAATGATTATTTATATTTCTAAAAAATTGAGGCCTCTTTCAAATGCAGAATCCGCACTCAGAAAAGTTTTAGGGATCTTTTTCAGCTCGTGTTCATAAAGCTTGAAACGAACTTTTCGCATCATTTCTTAATTCCTTGTCAAAGACATTTAACTACAAGTTAGAAAACTTTCTTAAACACAATAACATTTGAGAAACAAACTATGAATTTGTTTAAAATGGGTCGACAATATTTTGATGGAATATATAATGCTTTCCCAGTGAATGAAATACTAAATCGCTTTGAGAAAAGAAGAGGAATTTCCACTTTATGCAATTCATGTAAGAAGTCGAATGTGCATTCCTTCAAAAAGCATACCATGGCTGTAATCTTTTGTGCACAGCTGACTTTGTATCACTTTTTGCTGAATAAATGTTATATCTTCTGTTCTATGCAGTGAATCCCCCCCCCCCCCCCCCCGGCCGCACTAGAGTTGCGCCGAAAACAGTGAAGTGAAAATACGTTTCTCCAAATACTAGGATACTTGTGGTAAAGAATCACTCAATCCATTCATTACTTATGAGCAGCTCACAGTGCCACTTCAGTCGGGATCCTCTGCGTCTCCAACCTATTGTGCTATCTCTGCCATCCCAGAAGAGCGCCCCGGAAATGTGAGAAACTCGGGGATGATACTCGGGTTTTCGCGCCGGCTATCATCCCGAGTCGGGCAAGAATTGCATACGGCTCCAGGTGCAACTACGAACGTTCCAAGTTCAGGGAATCGATCGCTTTCGAATTGGAGCACGTTTGTTTTTGATAAAGTTTTTGATAACGCCGACCGACAGCCTCCCGCGGTGCATTGCACTACGGAGGTTGTCGGTCGGCGGGGTCGTCACGTGGACGGGAAGTATACCTGCCCGTCCAGAAACCGCCGCCGACGATCCGCGGAAAATGGGTGTTGAGGACTGCGGCTATTGGGCGCGCGTTGGGTCCAGACTAGATTATTCCCGATCCGCGGATACTTCCGCGGAATTATACCATGGGCCTAATGATAGGCTCCCATATCGACTCTTCGCTTAGCGCGATCGATATGGGAGCTTATCATTAGGTTTCGTCGGGGTGAGCGGCGGTATGACATAGGCTTAACGGCATGTCTCGCATTTGCGCGCTTCGTGCGACCTTGCTCCATCACCAATCTTGGGAAATCAATTTTTGTAAAACCTAATGTTCGCTGACGACCACTCTCTGCTTCGTAATTCACTTTGTGAAGCCATTCACAACGTCCGTACGTTCATCATTGGCGTTCTCCAAGGACAGTTAAGTAAGATCACTGGTCTGAGCTGCTCAGCACTCCTGTCCATCATGTTGCTGTGCGACCTTCTCATGCTCAAGTTACATAACATCGTTGACAAGTTTTTCGAAGCTGCACCACGTCTGCGGAACGTTTCCTAAATCCGGACGCTCACCACATGACGCCGGTGACACTTCTTCAGAATCCGAACGCCTAGTCTCCTCACTTTTCCCCTCTTACTGGATGCGCTTGGTGATTCCTATAAGATGTAGCAATTTCTGTTACTATTTATTGCCTCTCCCTTCATTAAATCCTTTCTACTGGCTTCCTTGAGGCACACCTTCAGGTCACTCCTTGTGTTCGCTCTCCTGGTCTACAATTTTGATTTATTTATTTAGTTATTTATTACACGGCTATGTTTATTTGCTAGATTACAACGGATAGCATTTGTCTGCCTTGTTCTCATCGAAGGGATCGCTTGCTAACGCATTACATTTGGCAATCATCTGTGCCTTTAAATTTCGAATCATTTCCTCCAGCTCCAAAAATCGAGCATTGACATACTGAGCCAACATTTCAACGTCGCTCGTTGTTTTCGGCTTAGGAGACACTGAAAATTTTGTAAATGTGATGAGAAATATCTGTAGGCGTAAATCTACAAATCGTTGAAACCTGACACCTTGAAAGTCAATAATGCTGAGATGGCCACCGCCAGGAAGTCCAAGCAAGACGGGCGCAATACTGGTTGGGTGGGCTCTGATAGGTTTAGATGTCTTCGATATACAGTTCACGGCAAGATAGAATATTTCGCTTTTTAGTGGAGAGCTATCTTTACATTAGGATTGTGCTGAAATAGTAAAAATTCATTTTCAATACTCCGCACCCCATAACCGGTATTGCGCCATCCTGCAGCAACTCCCCGTAATGTATTCATGCCAAAACTGCTCACATCGCTCAGCAGCGAAATCTATAGCTCTTCGAGCGAACGAGTAGACATGGGAGGGGACATAAGGATTCCCTCCTATGATCCACCCCTGCTCCCTAGTAAATAATGTGCTCCATTCCTTATCCGTTCTGATTACAAGTGCAGCGTGCTACGTGGCTTGGGATCGCCAGCGCAGATGTACTGTTTAAAATTCCACAGAGGTTGAAAGGGTGACTGTCGCGAACTGCGCGATCAAGGGGGTTTTCAGAGGCAGAGCCATCAGGACCAGGGAGGCCTGGCAGCTCTATAAATCTGCCGGCCAGCGCCTAGGAAGCTCTCTCGTTCGTTTCTCCTCGCTCTTCACTTCGCACTTCGCCCCTCGCTGGGCAGCCGTCGGCTCTAGCGCCTTCGGCGCACCTGGTCCCATTAGTAGAGAGTTAGTGATGATTAAGGAGGGTTTGTGGTTCTTCCACGATAGCTGAGTAAGGGCATCACAAGCCACTACCTCCACAACCTTAGTGTCTATAGTTGATCCACCCATGAGGAGTTCACCAAGCAGTTCTGGTCCTTTAATCTGAAGTGAACTAAGATTGCAAAAATCAGCGAAACTCTCGAGAAGCCTTATAACGTGCTTTAAGTCTGACCATCGTGGCTGCTCAGTACTGTTTCCTTATCAAAGGCCACATTCTGCCAATGGGAGGTGATCTTTGTGACCCCACGCCACATAAGGTTAGCCCTATCCTAAGCAGCATTGGTGTCCTGCAAGCTGTAATTCCTAGCTGCTGAACTTAAACCACTCGTAGTTGCTAAAGTTCGTACCTGTACATCTTCCCAATTCCGCTGCGTTTTGGATAGACTGCGGGACCTAGGCCTTCTATGATAGAGCCATTTGATGTCTCACATTATTGTACACAAATGTCTCCAGCCACAACCTCAGCATGCCTTACACGCTGCATTAGTGTCTTCCGTGAAGGCGTGAAGTCTTCATTGATGAAAATGGCTCTTTGCATAGCCTTGCGAAATTGTATGTGCCCGGCAACAGGTCTAAAGTCATCGACCACCAGCAGGGCGAATACGCAACGCTCAAAAGACTATTAAGGTCCTCTTTGATTTCAGTGCCTTTATCATGGATGGCGAAGGCATTTTTAGAAACCGTCTCTATGACAGCGCGTATATAGCGCACTGATTGTGTTAATGGTGACGATCCTGAAGCGTGAGTTCGATATCTCTGCGCGCAAAACTCTGCAGGTGTTGGGGATAGCGTTAAAGCATCGCAAACCGAAAGAGGAGCAGGTGACAGTAATCCAGGAGCTGGCTCCATTTGTCGACCTCTGTGGGATTGATCCTGGAGTGCAGCAGCCGAAGGAACGCAGAGAAGACGAGGCGAATGGAAATCTCATTCACCGAGCCGTTCTCCATCCGAGCGTGATCAGCCTTTCGGTTGTTTCCATAAGCTCTGGCAGGTTTCCTTACTCACTACTCGTTTCATTCTTCCATTAACTTTCAATGCTTATATAGCTTTAAATAAGGCTTTGACGAGTAATTTCTGTCTTTTTGTCTTTCCAGGCTCTCGAGAAAGCGGGTACGTCGAAGTGTCAACAAAATTAAGAATTGTGCCGATCGTGACTCGCCAGCTTTCACAACTGTAAAGTCACAGCCTCGGGGCTCCGGATTTAGTGTGGTTCAGGTGCGCAATTTAACCCCGATTCTGGACTTTAGAATGGAACTCCGAAGGTGCTAGTTTCATGACTACGAGTTATCAGCTGGCGAAGGCTTGTTTGACCGATGTCCCGGCAGAATGGGGGAGAAGGACTTCAGTTTATGACTGGTTTATTGTGACACCATACTAAGCTTTTCAAAGAAGCCAAAAAGCATCAGTCCATCCATTGAAACGTTAGTCTTATTAGGAGAAAGTATCCTCAGAATAGCACGTAGGAAGATTTCAGAGTAGAATGGAACAACATAAGAGAGAGACAAGCAGAAGAAGAAGCATCGTGGAGAGTATAAGAAAGAGAAAGGGAGAGAAGAGGAGAGAGGATGCGAAGGAGAGGAAGGTGAGGCCGGTGGCCTCGCCTCAGCGGCGGCGATCCAATGTCCTCTGGTGTTTTGAGCCCTCCTTTTATTCGGTTTCTGGAGCGCTGGACTTAACAGTTGCCCGGACTCTTTCTCTTGCTTCCCTATGATCTTCTCCGAAGTCCGCGGTCAACTGTTGTAAGCTGCTGTGTCATAAATCGTCCTTTGGCCCTCTGGTTTCCCGGTTCAGTCGTCCTTTGTGTTTGGGAACGGCTTCTCACAGTCATCGCTTGAACTTCTTTGATTTACGGTTGTTTTCGGTGAGTGGGCGTCAGCTGCTCCTTGGTGTCCTTTTAGCTTCGTTGATTTATTGTTATTCGGGGCGAGCGAGTGGCGGTTGTTCTCTAGTGAACTTTCAGTGTCCTTACACAACATGCACCACTATTAAATAGAAGGATTAATTTGCGATGCTTTGAAATTCGCAACCGGAACCCAATATCCGCTATAGTTCGCTACATTGCGAGTTCAGCTAATTTTGTCCAGTTTTTATAGACTTTATCCGAATTAATGCATTTTTGACTACCACAGACCTTCAGACGGTTAACAAAGGAAAAACTAAAAATTGCATTCGGTTTTGCCGGGGTTGTAAACAGGCAAAGTGGTGTAATCCCAATGAGCAGGCTCCACCATGCAAAGGGACGTGGTCCTACCACTCGCCCCTCTGGCGTGTCTACCCCAATATCCTGAGCTTGCTCGAGAGTCTAGTGGCTGTCTCACGCTGCACATTATGTTGCACGTGTTTCCATTTAAACTACTATTTAAATGTATGTATAGAGTAGACTTAATTAATGGGATTACATCGGCAAAATTATGCGCCCCTCACTATGACAGATCCGAGTTATGTCGGGCTGTGGTCAGCTGTGTTTGAATGCGCCTTGACCGCCGAAACGTCTTTAGAACCGCGGCTGTTTCTTTTTTGCTTGCCTGTTCGATTCTTTGTTTGTCTTGGGTGATATTCTCTCCTATAGAAGTCGCTCCGTCGATCTCAAGCCAATTCGTGGCCTAATTATTAGTTATATGCCTCCTTTCCCTTGGTAATGTCCGTTCCTCCGCGTGGCGCCACTAGAAACTTTTCAGGTTTCGCTGAACACGGACATTTGATTACAGGTTACAGACCGTCGTCACAGGCCGACATACGAACACTCCATTTCACATCACGTGGTGTTTAGCCATAATTTTCGACATTCTTGTAATAAACCTGCCCTTCAGGTTTATTCACGACTTTCCGTAGTGTACACTGCCTCTTCAGCACTCACACAACAGAACACGAAGACGAACATGAGGGTTTTTTATAAGCACAAAAGAAAAACATGAACAGCAACAAGCTGTCTACAAGGAGGTCTGGACTGACACAAAACCAGGGGACAGAGGATCGGAATGTCCTCAGAGGCGGGTAGAGGCCGCAGCCGACACTACGCAGCCGACCATTAAACCCTTCATACCCGGATCCCCGGGAAGCATGTAGCAAGCGACTCGGCTGGCTATGACTAGAACTCCCAGCAGGCCCGGAGAGAAAAGTGGCGGCGGTATAACGGGAACTACGATATATTGTACTACGTTGATCGCTGTGGCCAACGTGTACTCGCAAAGACGAGTGAGTGCGAGAACCATGCGAGGGTCCCCGATGCGAGTGCGGCATCTGACGGAGGAGTGGGGCAACTGATCTAGTCTGAAAGCCCGTAAAGTGCTAAGACCAGGACCTGCTGAATGTTGGTATGGTGATGGCCGTGCGTGTTGGTTGAAGCACTGGAGCATAGAAGAGTTCACTGTGCGGTGCAGGAGACGACATGGTCCTGCATCAAGTCAATTTACATAATGACGTGGCATCAAGGCCATTCTATGTGGAAGTCCCAGGACCGCCAGTGGTGTCGGAATAATGGACTTTGAGCGTTTGCAAGACTCAGTTGTAAGTATCCGACGCTTTGATGATCGACTGATCAAGATCGTTGTCGCCACTGAGAGGCGACTCTAACACTTCTTTTCTGCGTATATTCCGCAGGCTGACTGCTCCTATCAAGCCAAGGATGTGTTTTGGAGTCGACTTCATGAGAAGGCAGCAGAGGTTCCGAGGAAAGATGTCAGCTTAGTTGTTTATCACAGTTGCTTACCTTATTGGGCCCGTAGTGCTACGAAAGACGGGTACAGCTGTAGTGGTGGTTTATGGTGGTTTTGGGTGCCTGTCATGTGATGCCGGTGGCGAGTGTACTTGAATATGCGAAATCGCATGATCTCACCATTTTGAACATCGTCTTTCGAAAACGCGACTCCCACCTCATCTCATATTGCAGTGAAGTTCCAGCTCTCAGATAGACTTTATCCTCGTGAAGGATTGCGATCGAAGTATTGTCACAGACAAGAACATCGTGCCATATAAGATGGTCGCCCCACAACATCGACTGCTGGTCTACACCTTATAAATCACCCCTCCAAAGCCGGAGAGGACTGTGCGAGGCGGTTCAACAAGAGGAGGCGAAGAAAGGAGAACGAAGCTGTGATTTCTCGCGTCCGGTTTGCCGACAGTCTCGAATGCCTATGAAACATGGAGGAGGGCAACCGACAGATACGCCAGGGTGCGAGGTTGGAACTCGGCACTACGAAGCCTAGAGAAAGTTCTCAAGCAGACACTTGTGGGCGGACGATGTGCAATCGAAGGTTCGAGAGAATTTTATCACACGTCCCTCGGTGACAAAACAGCCGATAACTGGCAGAAGCATCAGGAGCTAAAGAAGGCTGCAAAAAAGCCGTTACATTTGCAAAAGCAACACATTACAATAATGTATGCGGAAAGCTCAAGTCAGGTGATGTTGAGCGATATTTGCTCCGACTTGCTAAGACCCGCCATCGCCAAACCAAGGATATTGAAAAGTTCTTCGGCATTAGGCCATCTTTTTACAGACCGCAAAAAGGCGTTGGAGCGATGACGTAATTTTCTTGAGGAAATTTCCACTATGGAATTTCCTCCTCCGATCATCTCTTCTATGGGTCCTGCCCACGATCCCGTTCCCAAGATCACCGTGGAGGAAATAAAACCAACCCTGAAGAAGATGAAGCCCGACAAGGCGACAGGCTCTGATGATCTGGTAGCCAATTTATGGAAATCGAAGCCCTGGTATCATGCTGAATGGTTAACTAAGTTCTTCAACCAAGTAATAAACGAGAAGAAAGGAAATGTCAGCACAACAGTACGACCATCCAGAAAATTGATAGAAGAAGGGTAGTCCTGCAGATAGCGCCAATTATGGTCCGATTCGCTTGCTTTCGCACAGCGTAAAAATTCTCGAGCGAATCATCGATAGAGGAATTCTCGAAATTTTTAATTTCTCCGACAACCAAGGCGGGTTTGCGTCTAGTTGTGGGAGCACTGATGTTATACATATATTAGGGTGATTCATATGTTCTTGCGATTTGGCAACTTGACTTGGCTTTCCTGTTTGAGACGTGTTATCGATTTCGCAATAGGTGATGCAAATGGTCAAAGGTTAGCTTATTCCCATGAACTTATTAACAATCAACTACCCACTTATCTCAAGAGATATGGAATATTCAGAACTCCACCTTCGTCACTGTCTTCTTTACGAGTTCCAGCTGAGGCACACCTCAGCCGATGCTCATCGTAACCCGGTGCATATTTTTGGTCAGGATGTACCTAGTGCACCTACTGCGACAATTGGATGAATCAGGAGATTTTTCATCGTCCGACCAACCCAAGTCTGGACGTTAGCCGATGGTCGACAGCGACTCTCTACTGGCTGCCATGAAAGTAGACCCGTTCCAATCCACTCGTGACTTGCCGACTACCATCTCCTCTAGCTAACGCACTGTCGTTCGTAACTTACGAAAGCTTGGTTTAGTCTGGAGGGGTGAGAAGTGGGTGCTGTCTGTGTCACATACTGCAAGGCATGCTTGTACACCAGCAGAGGAGAAGGCGCCAGCAGTTCCCAAAGTGATCTGCACCCAAGGAAGGAGATGCTGAATGCTTTCTAGGACGTTCGTGGTGTTTTTAACTGTGAGCTTCTCCCTTCAGGTACCACCATTAACAGTCACTTGTACTGCAACCAACTACAAGAACTTAGCCACGCTGTTCACATTAGATGCCCAGAACTCGACAAGATTTATTTCCTCCATGACAATACAAAACCGCATACTTCAACAATGACCCGCAAAAGCCTCCACCTGCTATGAAGGAAAGCGGTTCTTTACCCATCCTATTCAGCAGGCCTTGTCCCAACTGACCACCAATTATCCGATCGCTAGCTCACTTTCTGGAAGGAAAACGATACGATGATCGAGCGACACTTGAATCCGACCTTCGTCACTTTTTCGAATCACAACACCCGAATTTCTATCGCCCCGGCATCCATTTCCTGCCGGAACGATGGAGGATAGTCATCGACAAAGATGGGCGATATTTCGGTGAGCAAGGCTAGTCTGATCAAAATATATAAAATTCTGAAAATATGAAAAAATCGCAAGAGCATATGAATCACCCTAATACCTACCGTCCGCTTGCTGGTGGAGAAGCATCGGAAAAAACAAAAACCGGTGCATACAGCCGTTCTCAACTTCGAGAGGCTATACGATCGCGTACCTCGTGAGGTTTTACAGTGCGCCTTGCTTCAACACTGCGTACCTTAGGAACTTACAGAGTGGGTGCGCGGATGCTTTCCCCACTTTTCTTGTTGTCATGCATGCCATTACGCGATATCTTCAGCAGCAGCTGCTTTATGCTTATGACATGATGTTTGCTTTCGAATACAAGGACGATCTCGAGCGGCAGATGAGAGCTTGGTGCGACTTCCTGGCGATGTTCGGGCTCAAACTGAACGTCAAGAAGACCGAGTACCTTGCGACCAACCTAAACGGATCCAGCTCCAATAATATTAACGATACTGAGCTTGCAAGCACTTTGGTGTTTAAACAGTTGCGATCAGTAACAGCGTCAGACAGCGGTTAGATGGATGAAATGAACTTAAAAGAAAGTGCACCTTGGTCCAAATGGCGCTCGAAGGCAGATGTACTCGACGACAGGACGACAACAGAGAACATGAAGTCAAAAATCTATAGCACCCTCATCAGGCCCGGAGCCAATTCCGAGGCTGAGTGTTTGCCTGCGACCAAGAAAGTTGAAGCCCGCCTCATTGACATGGAGGCAAAAATGCTGCAAATAATGGCTTGTGTCACGCGCATGGATAGCATCCGAAATGAAGTTCGGTGTCGCGGCAACAACTGGCAAGACGCGCGAAGCTCGCTTGCGACGTTACGGTCATGTTCCGCTGGAAAAGATGACAGCGTCGGCAATGTAGGCCTTGAGTTAGAATTGTCAGGAAAGCGGCCTAAAGGACGCCCGAAGAAGTGCAGGTCTGATACATCACACATAGACATGAAAGTAACTGTCGTCCATAGAAGAATCTAGATTACGGAAAAGCAGTGCCGTGTTAGGCCGGGGGCATACTTCCATCGCCGCGATGCCATCGCGGCGCTCAGTTCATGGCCATTCTGCCGCACGCGGTCGAATAATCAAAGGAAACTTCGCCGCGGCCGTCGCAACAGTGGCGGTCGGCATGCGCGACGGCTCCCCGCGCTCATCGCGGGCATGGCATATTTTTCGCGCCGCGCGCGGTGTTTAGCGTTTGTCCCGGGCAGATCGCCGTCGCGCTCCCTTGCAGAGCGAAGAGCGATGCGACGAGCACTGAGAAGTTCAAATTCTTTCGCGTCGCTGTGCAAAACTCATCGCCGCGATTCCATCGCGGCGACGGGAAGTATGCACGAGGCCTTACAGTGATCCATATTTGCGTAAGCGGTGTGTTGTGCATTCACGACACGCCTCATTTCACAGGATTTTCACGCGATGTACAAGGAGCATTCTTTGGGAATGAAGATAAGAAATAGTACGGAATTATCCAGATGTTCAGTATAAAACCAGTTTTATTCGAGGAGGAGCACTTAATTGTTAGTACCTTAAGGTTACCGTCGATGAATCATAAAATTTCTTGTGTGAAATCAGGCAAATGTTTTTCCTAGTCCTCCTTTAACGCTGTTTCTTCTTCTTGGAGCTTGTGATTATCGTAACATTTCGATACCCTTAATCGTAGCACATTGAACCGTTGTTTGTTTCTTGGCATCAGCCAGTAAAGTAGCCAGTAAAGTTTAAAATTGCATTAATGGTCATTTGACCGGGGAAGAATTGACGAAAAACCGTACGGAGCATAAGGAAAGCAGTGGAGCCGCCAAATACAAAGCGTCACCCATAGATGTGCGAGTAGTATAGAGAGGTAGCGTAGCTGTGGTTCCAGAGCTACCTTACGTAAGAAGATGAGGCATTGCATTGCCCTCAAAAAAGGTAAAACAGTGAATTTTCCTCCAGCTTGATGGAGATCTTAGATTAATATTCAGTTTCAAGAGCACCAAGTGGAAGCACAATGCGCGGAGCACGCCGACGCGGTTAAATAATGGTGAATTTAGTGCACATTTATATCTAAAGCAGACCTAGCAAGCGAATTTACTATGGAATAGTTATAGTCACTCTCCGAATTCTATATTGGAACATCTTACGTTGCGGTGAAACGAAGACGTTGGCAAATACTTGTAGCATATAGAAGTATAAAAAGTAAAAGGCAGCCTTATTCCATCCCTCTTGGGATCTCACACACACTCTACTTCTACCTACTACGTGAAAACGTATTTGGCCCTACAATGACTTGCGGTGGCCAGCCGATGTAAAACTTCGCGCGTGAAGTTCTTCCGTCGACGATCTTATGAGTCCCCACGCACATCGGGCGACGTGTTCGGCACGTCTTCTGAACCCCTACGCACATTGGTCGACGTGTTAGGCACGTCTTCTGAACCCTTACGCACATTTGACGCCGTAGACCTTACCACCAAGTCTGTAGATCCGGATAGATTTTATTAAGATTGAGTCTGAGCGGAGATACTTCAATTTGAATGTAACGGCTTAAATCCGACAGCCTTCGACAAAAGTAATAGAACAACAACGTTGAAGTAGATGCGATTCCTTTAAAAATGTAATTCTAGGAGGGCTGCATGAACAAAACCGACTGTGTCACACATAACCTCAGTAAGGAACTGAATTTTGGGTTCAATCCCAATGAGAGGGGGGGCCTACGGCGGCCTCAGGCCGGAATGCATGTGTGCGCGTCGACATCACCGTGGCGATACGTACAGGCTCCACGTATCGACCCACGCCTGCGGGCTCCACGTATCGACCCAGGGGACGGTCAGGAGGTACAATCGCCCTCTGCTGGGGGCGTGCAATCTTCCTCTCATACCCCTTGCTCACCCACCCCAACCCCCTAGGCTTCATCAAGAGTCTAAAGGCCCCCACAGAGTTCTGCGGCAACGCCGCTCGCCCGCTATGGTTAAGGATAGGGCAGGGACGCCGCCGGCGGCGGGCTCTGCGTCTCTGCCCTATGGTTAAGTATAGGGCCGCGGTGCTGCCGCAGAACTCTGTGGGGGCCTTAACGGCAGCCTTACGAAACCTTTGACACGCAAAACAAAAGTTTCCGGTCCGCGGAACAGCGGTGTACCTCCTGTCGCGCTGCCATCGACCCACGGCCGCTGTACCGCTATCCCTGTGCGAATCGCCACGGTGAACCTTCGACGCGCCTTTTTCTCGTCTTTTCGTCCGACGTTTTTTCGTATAAATTTCCTCTTTATTTCAGGAGGAAGACTGCAGAAGCCCCAGTAGGGGTTCAGGTAGGCATGTTATGTTACAAGTATTCATCTCTATGTAGTGTTTCAAAGTGAGTATGGAGTGGCCACCCTCATTGGGATTGAACCGAATTTTGCAACCCCGGTTTATAAGAGCAGTTCAAAAGTGCATTTTCTTCGCTTTCACTCTCTCCCTGTTTCGTAATAGCTGTTGTAGAGTGCATTCCCTTAGCATTCACCGTGAAACAGGGCGTGTCGTGAATGCACAACATACCGCTTACGCAATTTGGCTTACGGTAAGTCGGCACTGCTTTTTCCAATTGCTGGGTCTACTCTTATAGTTAGAGCCGAAAGTGTATTTATAGAGCTTACAATCACCATCGGCGGCTGCGACGCGGGAATTAATAAGGCAACTGAAGCAAACTCAGAGAGTGCGCATGGCATAAGAGCGCACAATTGGAGCTAGAGCACACTTTTTTCCAGGGCCGACGCGACGCACAGGCGGATTTCGTCGGCGTCCACGTGTATGTTCGATCTATGCGTATTCTTCGCTGAGAGACGAGAGCAGTTTTAACATGAGCAGCTTGGGTCGACCACACCCCAAACTCACTTTCCTAGACAGGTTCTGCACTCGAAGAGCGCGGAACCCAGCTGTACACCTCCCGGCTAAGCAGTTTTATTGCGCTCAGAATCATTAAGTGAAGATATGCGTGTCTTAGTGTTAAGTATATGTTGCTGCGCGAGGGAAACAATGCTACAAAACAATTTCGCGCCCCAGAATCTAATCCGATTCCCATTTAGTGACCATAGATCTACTTGAAAGAGATTACATTCACCAACAGCGGCAACGACTGGATGGATGGTTGTACAGCGTACATCCTTTTCCGACTATTTGTTGCTCATCTCCCAGACGTCTATAGCATCGGAAGCTTTACGACACTCACTTGTCCAAGAGCTGGTCACCAGGAGCGACAGCTGAACCAGCATGAGCAGCCTCCTCATCGTGGCAGACATTATAGAACAGAAAGCGTAGAAGAATCACTGCTTTTTGCCACAGCAATGCGAACAATGCCTTCTATTCCCGATCGGATTATCTGATAAGATCTACTGAATTTGAATGACCTTATCACCTATGCGACCTTCAGGCTCATTACGAGCTAGGCGCAATGCGTGTGAGGGGAGAGGAACTGCACTGCTGTGACGGCGGCTTTCGCACACTCTTTTCTTGCTACAATTCCGCTCCTGTCCTTTCGTTTTTGAACGGAATATACGGAAAAAACCGCCGTTTTCCCCGCTTTTCCATAACTGCATTCATAGTAACTTGTTCACAGAATAATTGCAACCCCACAACTCTGACGCGATCTATCCAATGATTTAGGTTGCGTTTACTGATTTCAGAAAAGGCTGATTCGGTGATCTGTATTATATAAACAGCGGCTCGCGCGAGATAATTGCACCGACAGGACACAAATACCTAACCGGCAACTTTTTTTTTTACTAAATTTTTCATTTTCTGCGTCTAGGACGTTTTACATAGTAAACTTTCTCGTAGGTAGCAAAAATCTGTGATCAAGGTCATGTGCTTTTTTGTAAAATTCTCATCGTTTAGGCCACCAAATTTTTGGAAATACTCCATTTTCATGGGATCATACTTGATCTCAGTCCCCGTCATTACTCAAGCACTGGCGTTTAAGTGAGATAATGGTTGTCTACAACGTAACCTAGAGAAAGCCGTTACAATAAAGCGGTTTTAAATCTAGCAGCTACCAAACTCATCTATCTATATAGTTGGTTTTTGATGAGAAATGTGATTTTTCCTAATCCCCTAGGCCCTAGAAGCGTCGCCACTAGGATGGAAAGTCACTGAATGAGATGTCCACGAGAATGCTCTGTCGCTAACCACCTGTGATCTCTTCGGTTTGTGTGGGCAACACACGCATTCACGTGTTGATGCTCCATAGGAGGAGCGAAATGGCTTAAGGATAATGTCGGCTAGAAAAGTTGTTCTGGAACAGAAAACTTTCTTAACCAGTGGATTTTGCAGTCAATTATAAACCAAATAATGTTAGTTTTTACAGTGTTTCACCACTTTAACCATTTTCCGGACTTTTCGGCTTACTCGCTTGACTATGGGGTGCGCCTGTACAACGATTAGCACGACCCCCGCCCTACGCCATCCGCCGGTGTTCTTATCACACGCGACCTCTTTGATGTTTAATGCCACCCAGTCGACATCTTGTCACCTCTGAAGGTCCATCCTTCTTCCCGGCTTGATCCTCTTGCACAACAGCTGGATGCACACATCCTGGAGTCCTTCACTAGCCTGGTTTTTTTCGAGCGCAGAATCCAGCTGGGGATTCTCAATGAGCAACGAAAGCAGTTTCCACTCTATCCGCAGCTTGGATCGCACATACCCTGGCGACCCTTCCCTAGTCTGGTTTCGCTCTCGAAGAACGCAGAACGCAGCTGCGCACTCACTTGAGCGACGAAAACGAGCTCCAATGACAACGGCTCCGATTACGTGAAGTTTTGTGGAGTACTGTAGCAGACGCTGGTACATTGCCACGGTAGCGCGTGGTTAGGTCTAGTGGCTACTCTGTTTCACAGTGTAGCTCACGGACGGGCAGGCCTAATAAATAAATCAGCCGAATAAATCACCTGCGTTCAAAATTGCAATCTATAACAAGGGAAGGCATGTTGAAAATGGGCATGCCTAGGGCTGTTAAAAATTAAGATATTACCTCTTCATCGACTATTTCGAACGCAATTACGTCTTATCGTTACCACAAAGGATCAATTGCCGTAGGTATTAATGCACCGAAGAAAGGGTTGTCGAAATACTGGAGACACTGCGGTATTCGTGTTTCTCCTACACTCCTTCACTTCACTTTGCTTCACCTTTCTAGCTTATTGTTTTTTATTTTGACAGTCTTTTTATTCCTCATTGTAATTGGCATGTTTATACTCATTTTCGTGTTCGTGGTCTTTCACTTTAGTTTCATTTCGGCCAAAGGAAAGTGAAATAGTGAATAGTGAAAAGAATAGTGATACTGGTTCAATTCCCGTTCAGTCGCATTCCAACGTGTATTGGGCATTCGGATGTTTTCGGCTGTTGTGAAATTTTACCTAAAAAGAAAAATGTATGATTATGAAAAGTAATGCGATGTCAACGTCGACAAAGAAGTTAAACGGGTGAAGTGCCAATTGAGATTTTCTCACAACGGATTGTCCCAAAAATGTCCTGTTGAAGATAAGTTCGTGAACACAGTCAACCACACCGTAGTCAAAATCCGGAAAAAAACTGCAAATAGGTTCCCAACTTCTCTCTTCTTGAAACCTCGGCATGGTGAGTTCTTATGTGACAGTATTTTGTGCCACACGAGGTTTGTAGGTGGATCTTTATTTGCGGCCTGACGTTTCGACTTTCCGTCGTCTTCAGAGGCCTAAAAGTGGAGCGGACTGAAATTGGAAGAAATCGTGTCACACAAGGCTAACCTGCATTTTCGCAGCGCCGTATCTTAGTCCAATCAAAAGCTACATTGCTCTTTTTCGGCGCACAATTAGACCATTTTACTGCCTACAAAAGCCACAAGCTGCAACTGGAAAGGTTCACACATGACAGAGTTATCGCGCTCAGAACACAACCGCGCGTGCAATGCAATACAACAACGGTCCATGTTCTCCTCGCTCTTACTCGCCCAGATTACAGTTTTCCCTACTCCCAATAACAACATTCAATTCAGCATGAAAAGCTGGACCGAATGTTTTCTAGCATGGCCCAATTGTAAGATATCGATTTTCTATGACGTCATCGTCCGCGCAGGCTCGGCCTGGGCGTCCACGTCCTCGATGGGAAATCATCGAAAAATCCATTTTTCTGTAATTGGTCGAGAGTGACACCGTTCGATAGAGCTCTTCAAGCTGAAGAAAACGGTACCATTGCGAGAGTTGAAAGCTTAAATCTGGGTGAGTAAGAGCGCAAGAAACTCTAACCGCTATCTTACGCCCCTCTAAACTGGCAGATGAGGCCAAGGCAGTTCAGGAAGCTGAGGAGTTGTGAGCATGTCATCGTAAAGTGCCTTCAATGTGCTGCTAGCATACGCGTTTGCATGCCGTTAGCACGCCGCGTCTTCCTGCAGGGGTCGACTGAAGTCGGAAAAAATCGTGTCACACACGGCTAACCTGCATTTTCGCGCCGCTATAATTTCGCTTGTTTAGAAGCTATAACGCTGCACTTTAACAGACTATTAAAGCTTTGCACGGCCTACAAAATCCACGAGCCGTAGCCGGAATGATTCGATCTCGACAGAGTTATTGCGCTCCGAACATACTCGCGCGTGCAATTTGCGAGTGGTTGCGCCTACTCGATTGATAGGTTCGATTCTGTATGCATTGTTCACGGCGCACTCCAAAGGAAAGCTGGACAGTCTTAAGGCAATTTCTGAGTAGGGCGGCTGGGAATTTCAGTAAAATTCCCCAAACTGTCACTCTACAGGCTCTCGCGCCCACTCGATTGATTATGTCCGGCCCATATGCCTTGTTCATCTCTATTGATTTATATGCCGGATGATAGAGCTTGGCCCGCTGAGCTCAAATATATGTTTCTTTTCACAAGTGCTTGACTTTAACATACCATTCTCTTAATTAATTATAATTTTTAAAAGATCTATTATTTTACACCTTTCTTCACTTCTACGAATTTTACATTTTGCTATGTTTATATTTAAAGAAAGTTATTTAAAAAAGCCGCTTTGGAACGCTCCAAAGCGGCTTTTTCGGGAATTGACCAAAAGACATGCGCGGTACTGTAAGGAAGAAGATAAAAGTATCACACTAAGAGCAACGTTTTAAGAACGATTCCAGGAATCTAAACATTCTAAATTTTGAACCGATCTCCAAATTGTCTTATGCAAAATACACTTGATAAACTGCTTAATGCTCTCTTAAGTTCAAAAAGTAATTTTCAGCCTTGCGGACTGAGAGCAGACACCTTTTTAAAATACTTCTTCACATCGCAACAACTTTTAAGTAATGCAATTCAAAATTACCTGGTTATAGCCTTTGTCTCCCTCCCTTGTTCCAAGCACTTAGATGTAAACCTTCCAGGCATGTCCAATGCATCGCTGTTTTGTAGTGATGGAAGTAGTAATTCATCAGCAGCATTCCACTGCAAGAATGTTATATTAAGCGGATATGTTGCGTTGCACAGCTTCTACTTTAGCCAGGTAAAGTAAACTATTAAGCATGTCGCTCCTGTATTGTGCCAGAAAATTGCTCGACGTACGATTTCGGATACAAATTTTTCTTACATTTGAAAGCTTTATTAACCTTACTGGCTTCCAATAAGCATTTGTTGGTGTATTGCCCCTGGCGTAAACCTAAGGACCACTTGAAATTAACGCATTGTTGTTCCCTTTATTTATTCAGACATGATTAGCGGAACAACACATGCCTATTGGAAGCAGTGTTTTTTTTTGCACGAAAATTAGAAGTAAATTTTTCCAACCCCTGTGTTTATTTGGTCGAGAAGCGTGGTGAGATTCACTGTACCAACAAGCCATTCTACGGCTGCCCGTGATAATGATGCTTCAGTGTCGCCCTTCGCAAACTGAAGCGTAGCGTTCAATTGCTGAGTGTAGCTAGGCTCTCTGAAAGCTTGAAGTTGGGACTTTAAAAAGCGATTCACGTAGACGCTCAAAAAACGGTAAGAGATTTGTGGTGCTTAAAGGAAGTTTTTGAACTAACCAGTTTCACTGTGAGCACCCAACGAAAAGTGTATGCTTAGAAGTGAACTTTACGGAATAATAACGGAGCTGGCTCTTGAAAATGCTAATCTTAAGGGTTGCGCAATTTTCGGACAGGAATGTTTCATTTAAAAGTTGAGCTAAAATAAACTCTTTAGAGGTGTAACACATTGTTGGCAGACGTTGTTTTCAACAACACTAGTACCTGTACGATATGCTCTAGTGAATGAGTGACCTCTCTGAAACCTGAGGAAGAATTAACGTAGTAGTAACTTCCCCTCTGTTGAAAAAAATTACTTAAAAAATAACTAACTGAAAAATAGAAGAAACAGCCAATAAAAAACACTAAGTGAGAATCACATATATTATTCAAACCAACTGTTGTTACAGGAAATGTACTGCATTAGCAACCTTTCATTTTGAATACGCCATAAATACTTAATGAAAATGTTTGATGAAAGAGTTGAGCGCATGGAGCTAGGGACCGTCAACGTTTACCATGGGATCTATAGCACACGTGCTATACTACCGTAAATCGGCTAAAATTTCAAGACGAGTAACATATTCATGATCCCCAAATAAGCCCCTTGTCAGAGTTTTGGTGACAATTTTTCAACCTCTTTTTGACCTCGACCATGGAGCTAGGAATCGCGAAAGTGCAATAGTTTACCCATGATGATCTCATAGTGAGAGTGTAAACTCATGTCACGGCGAACCATCGTCATCAACTTTTTGAAAGATATCTCTGCTCCCATCTTCAATTTAAAAATCTACATATATTTAACATTTCTGAGTGGTCAGTTCACCAGAGACCAACGTACTGCCGTCTAGCGATACTCTAGAAAATGACGGTGACCTATACTCGCTAACCTGCTGGAACTGTTGTAGCTACCTGCCCCGCTTCATCAGTGTGTCTGTACAACTTCGACGGGAAGTAGGTACAGTTAGACTTGTGCAAATCTTCATTGAACACGTGCGGCACATGCTAGGTGTAATCGACCGGACAGCCATTCTCGACTTGGGACTGGTAATGGTGCTTTAGTTATGCTTTTTATGTCTAGCTGGAAAGGTTCATAGCACATGTAGCTCAGGGTCCCATCAAAAATCTATAGAGAATTCAAATTGTAGTATATATGGAAAGTGGATTAATGAAAATCTTTTATTGAACACGAATTCGGCAGCCTGTAGTGGAATATATGCTCATGAGAAGTTGAGAAGGTGATAGATAGCAACAAGCGATGAACATTAAAAACGCAATAGGTTCGGTAAGGCACGGGACTAAAACACCTGGCCCTGCGCATGTGATGCACCGCCACTCCCCATTCAGTCGCCGAGCTGCTTGCACCGGTATCTTTCACCACC
The DNA here is from genome assembly GCA_947359475.1 of Heligmosomoides polygyrus bakeri. Lineage (NCBI taxonomy): Eukaryota > Metazoa > Nematoda > Chromadorea > Rhabditida > Heligmosomidae > Heligmosomoides > Heligmosomoides polygyrus. The sequence goes on from OX375866.1 coordinate 94,941,592, forward strand.
TCCTTTATCCTCATGTTGGGCACGCACAAACGTGCCATGTACATGCTGACAGTGCAACCCAATACTGGAGTTCAGGGACTCCTGGCTCCTTAGGTTCAAAAATATTGTAAAAATAAAACCTACTCTTCTACTATATGAAGGGTGGAGATTCTCGTGGTGGTATTCATTTTTGCCATTCAGACATACGCTAAGGAATGTTTCTGATAGTTGATGTACAAAAAAGGAAACCCGTATAAAGAATACAGATGAAAAGAGGTCAATTCTATGCTCAAAAAATTGATAACAATGCTAGTTTTCTACAGCAGTGGGGGAATTAGAAATTTATAAGGATCACTGAAGATTATGAGCCTTCCGTGATCAACGGCGAGTTAGAGTGCAGCTACCGTAATAGTCTGCTCCAAAACCCTTATCTTTTGATGCAACAAATATTGCAAAAGCCCCCTAGATTGCCTCGAACTAACCGACGAGTGTTTTCTTCAGCGTGATCAAGATTGGTATAACTCTTTATTGCGGCTTATGTTTCGGCGTCGTCGCTTTCTTCAGAGCCTGGAAAAGTCGAAGTCCTCTGAGAAACTACCCTCCCAAATGCCATTTCATTCTGCAGGAACCCATCCAAAAGGCAGAGAGGCTACGAAAACGATGCCATAACAAGTCGAAAACATGGCTAACCTTAGATGTGGACAAAAAGCGTCCACCGTCACCCTGGCTGGACGAAAGATGGGTGAATGAGCTTAGAGCGCTTGGGACCGCCCGCCCTAGGGACCTAACGGGTCATGACCCAGAGGTCAAAACCCGCAGAGGGCGACGTACGGCGCCAGCTCTTGGGTCACAGCCAAGCACTCGTCCTTCCTACTGATTTGGAGGGACCTTGCCGCAATGCAAAGCGCTTCGAGAGTTCGACGCGCTGAAATCTCATCTTCACGCACAAGGATTTTGACCTCCACACCGACGCAGCTGTTCGCGTGCCGCCGTACCCTGTGCTCGCCCGAGGGAGTAGAGATATGGGGCCTGTGCAATCCGTCCAAGTGCTCCTTAATCCTTACGCACAAGGGTGTACCTGTTTCTCCCACATACTCATATCCTCACTCCGTACATGTGATTAGGTACACCACACCATATGTTAGACAGTCACCAGCCCTCCCAGAAGGTCGTGCCCTTGTAAGGATTAAGGAGCACTTGGACGGATTGCACAGGTCCCATATCTCTTCTCCCTCGGGCGAGCACAGGGTGCGGCGGCACGCGAACATCTGCGTCGGTGTGGAGGTCAAAATCCTTGCGCGTGAAGATGAGATTTCGGCGCGCCGAACTCTCGAAGCGCTGTACATTGCGGCGAGGTCCCCCCAAATCAATGGGAAGGACGAGTGCTTGGCTGTCACCAAGAGCTGGCGCCGTACGTCGCCCTCTGCGGGTTTTGACCTCTGGGTCATGACCCGTTAGCTCCCTAGGGCGGGCGGTCCCAAGCGCTCTAAGCTCATTCACCCATTTTTCGTCCAGCCAGGGTGACGGTGGACGTCTTTCGTCCACATCTAAGGTTATCCATGTTTTCGACTTGTTATGGCATCGTTTTCGTAGTCTCTCAGCCTTTTGGATGGGTTCCTGCAGAATGAAATGGCATTTGGGAGGGTAGTTTCTCAGATGACTTCGACTTTTCCAGCCTCTGAAGAAGGCGACGACGCCGAAACGTAAGCCGCAATAAAGAGTTATACCGATCTTGGTCACGCTGAAGAAAACACTCGTCGATTACAACGTCAAAAATGCCAAGATTCATCGAGAGTCGGACGTGGAATGTACTCGAACTAACCGTTTATGAACAGCTTCAGTGAGCGTGCTTCCCACTTCAAGGATTGATTAAAGCGATCAGTTTTCTGTATCCACACGTCATTCGCACCATCAAGCATTTTATAGATCTCCACTAACTCGTAAGGCGACTTAATTATGACATCATAATTCTGCAAAATCTTATATGAGACGTGAACCAGGCGTAGTTGTGGAATTAGCACTGCCCCTTATTAAGAAGCAAATAACACAGGGTGTCTCAAAAAAATGTATTCACTGTTTGAAAGGTGATAACTTTGCTCATAGCAGTCACTGAAGAAGACAAGAGCTCTTACAAAAAATTAAGAAAATAGAAATTTTCTTACATATGAGCGGTATGGGATACGCCATGCAGTAGCCTGAAATTTTGCATTTGCACTCGATTGGTTATGTTTTGTGAATACTTATTATGATTTCGTCATAAAGTATTCTTGTGATTTGTGCTTCTTTTAAGATTTAAAACTAAGAACACACTACGGCTTACGAAAAATGCAGACACAATTCGAAAGATTCTAACACCATGTAGCAACAAGACTGTAGCAAGCATTCAGCCCATGCCCAATCATTCGAGCCTGGGATGCAAGGTTTTAGGCGGTGGCATGCGCAATTTTAACTATTTGCACGCCACGGAAATCTCGTTGCTTTCTGCTTTTATATGAGTGACAAAAATCTTCAAAAGGTTCATTAGCAGCAATGTTAGAATCTTTCAAATGCTACCTGTATTTTTAGTACAGTCTGCATTTTTTCCAAGCAGTACAGTACTTTTGAATAGACGCCGAAAAAACCGCACTTTTGCGGTTTTTGCGTCTTTTTGCTATAACTCGCCCCAAAAGTCATCCATTAGAAAAACCAAGAGTATATTAGAGCTCAGAAGAACGAGCTCTATCGTTTGGTTTATACATTTCATATGGAAGATCAAAGTGGTCAAAATTGAAAACTTGTTCCTCACAATTCCTCTAATTTGAGGTGTTTTGAGAAACGGATGGTACCGTTCGATTCGCCTCTTCGAGATTTACACAACCATGTATACAGCTTCGTCAGACCACCGCGTTTTCGCAGTGGCTGGTCAAAAATGACTGGAGAAGACTTTTGCGTTTGCGATGCTTATATTGCAGGGCTTGCATGTTGTCGGAGTATCTTAAGCATGGCATGGCGTGTTTTGTCATGCCAGGAATCCTCTGAGAGTGCGCCGTGCATAATGCATATAGGATCGAACCTAGTTGGGGGGGGGGACATTTTGTAGAGTGAGCAATTAGGGAGTTTTATGAGAAAATCTCAACCGCCCTACTCAGGAAGTGCTGTAGTCTGTTCCGACAAGTCTTTGGAGTGCGCTGTGCACAATGTATATAGGATCGAACCTATCAATCGACTGGGCGTAACAGCTCGCAAATTGCACCGCGGGCGTGTTCTGAGCGCAATAACTCTGTCAAGTTCGAGTCTTTCCGGCTGCAAGTTATGGATTTCGTAGGCAGTAGGAAGTTCAAGAAGCGCTTTGAAACATAGCGACGTACCTTAAGACTGGACAAATTGAGAGCGGTGCGAATATGCAGGCAAACCTTGTGTGACACGATTTTTTCCGAGTTCAGTCGACTACTACGGGAAGACGAGGCGAGGTGATGGCATCCAAATGCACGGACGAGCACAAGACTGAAAGCTCTTTACGATGACATGCTCGTTGCGGTGGCGAGAACTGTTATCTCGGCGAGCAAGAGCACGGAGAACATAGACCGTTGTTGTGCTAAATTGCACGCGCGGGCGTGTTCGGAGCGCGATAACTCTCTCAGCTTCCAATCTTTCTGGCTGGAACGTGTGGATTCCGTAGGCAGTGATATGCTCTAGTAAAGCGCGGAAGCACAGCAAATTATCTTTCGAATTGGCAAGGTTACGGCGGTGCGAAAATGCAGGTTGGGCATGTGTGACACGATTTTTTCAGATTTCGGTCGACCGCTGCAGTTACACCAGGCGAGCTAACAGCATGCAAACTCGCGGACGAGCAAAGCCCCGAAGGCACTTTACGATGATTTTCCTAAACTGCCTTAGGCCTGAGCTATACTCCCGCGGGAGCATCCGCGGAAGGGCGGGAAGCGCGCCGAGACTCCTCACCTGGCCAATCACCGCGCCTCGCCACGCCCGCCTCCGCCGTGCACCATTGGTCCGCGGACGTTCCGCGGATGCTCCCGCGGGAGTATAACAGAGGCCTTAGCCCCATCTGCCATTTTAGAGCGGCGGACGGCAGCGGAGAAGCTTCTTCCGCCCTTACTCGCCCATGTTCGAGTTTTCGAGCCCCAGCCAGGGTACCATTTTGTTCAGCTCAAAAAGCCCTATCGAACAGTATCAATTTCGACCAATTGTGAAAACATCGATTTGTTGACAGTTTCTCATCGAAGACTGCCTTTAGGCCTTGCCAGACGGACGATGACGTCATCGAAGATCGATGTTTTCCGCAAATGCGCAGACTTGCCAAACAGTTAAGGTACTTTACAATGAATTGCCTGTAACTCTCCAGCTGCCTAGCCTGCCTTGGTCCCAGCTGCCATTTTAGAGCTGCTGAGGGCAGCGGTGAAGTTTCTTCCGCCCTTACTCGCCCAAATTTGAGTTTTCAAACAAGTGATGGTACCATTCTGTTCAGCTCGAAAAGCTCTATCGAACAGTATCAATCTGGCCCAATTCTGGGAAAATTGATTTTTTGACAATTCCCATGGAGGACGAGGGTGCACTTCGCCGATCCTGCGCGGATGATGACGTCATTGAAAATCGATGATTTCGAAATTTGCCAAATTTTCTTATGCAAACCTCGTCCTAGGGGTTAAATGGGGCGTTGATTATGAATCCGACGTCCGTTTTTGAAAATTCCGCCGATTTCGATAATTTTTGGATTTTCTTCTGGATAATTGAGGGTGGTCGAGTCAGGAACACCGATTTTGCTCAAACTTCGTTTAAAGGCAAGGATTATTCAGGGTGCCGAATACGATGCCGAAGTCTATTTGGCCGATTATGCCAGGAGATCACCAACACCGAAAACTGAGGGTGGTCAGTGATCTTGACCCTAACAATCTCAAATGGCTGTAACATGCCAAAATCGGTGGAATTTTCAAAAACGGACGTCGGATTCGTAATCAGCGCTTCAAATAACCCCTAGACGGTTTTGGAGTTTGGACATGAAAATTTGGCAAATTTCGAAATCGTCGACTTTCGTTGATGTAATCGTCCGGGCAGGCTCGGTGAAGAGCGCCCTCGTCCTAGAGGAAAGTTGTCAAAAAATGAATTTTCCCGGAGTAGGCCGACATTAATACCGTTCGACGGCGCTTTTCGAACTGAACAGAACGGTATTATTTCGCGTGTCAAGAGCTCAAATGTGAGCGAGTAAGGGCGGGAGGAACTTCACCACTCACCGCTGCCCTCCGCAGCTCTAAAATGGCAGCTGGAACTAAGAGAGGTTAGGCAGCTGGTGAGTTATCGGCACTTTATCGTAAAGTGCCTTAACTGATTAGCTAGCCTACGCATTCGTAGGCCGTTAGCTGATCGCGCTCACAGTGGTCGACCGAATCGGGAAAATTGTGTCACACAAGGCTAAGCTGAGTTTTCGCACCGCAGTAACTTTGTCCAATCATAGGCTATGTTGTCGTGTTTATTGGGCTCTCTACTTGTTACAAAATCCATGCGTTCCAGTCAGAAAGATTTGAAGCTGACAGAGTTATCACGCTCCAAACACGCCCGCGCGTGCAATTTAGCACAACAGCGGTCTATTTTCTCCGTGCTCTTACTCGCCGAGATAACAGTTCTCGCCACAGCTACGAGCATGTCATCGTAAAGTGCTTTCAGTCTTGTGGTGACCCGTGCATTTGAATGCCGTTAGCTCGCCTCGTCTTCCCGTAGTAGTCGAATGAACTCGGAAAAAATCGTGTCACACAAGGTTTGCCTGCATTTTGGCACCGCTGTAACTTTGTCCAGTCTTATGCTACGTCGCTATGTTTCAAAGCGCGTCTTGAGCTTTCTACTCCTACAAAATCCACAACTTGCAGCCGGAAAGACTCAAACTTGACAGAATTATTGCGCTCAGAACACAATTGCTCACTCTACAAACTGTCCCCCCCCCCCCAACTAGGTTCGATCCTAAATGCATTGTGCACGGCGCACTCTCAGAGGATTCCTTTCATGACAAAACACGCCATGCCATGCTTAAGATACTCCGACAACATGCAAGCGCTGGAATATAAGCATCGCAAACGCAAATGTCTTCTCCAGTCATTTTTAACCACCCACTGCGAAAACGCGGTGGTCTGACGAAGTTGTATACATGGTTGTGTAAATCTCGAAGAGGCGAATCGAATTGTATCAACCGTTTCTCATAAAACCGTAAATTAGAGGAGTTGTGAGCCTGCAACTTTTTCGGTGCCTTGCGGCCGATAACTCGTCCGCGAGGATTGCTAAGTGACGCATGTAAGAGCCGCTCTTTAAAGGACGGCCGGCGTACAGTACCGTATCATTTCTCATTGGAGCGCGCCAACTCACCGCAACTGATTACTACCACTCAAATTTACCCTTATTCAATAATTCTTCAGCTAACCCCAACCATTATTTGTTTATTCTTGTAGAGTCTCCACCTTATAGAAATGCTTTCGTCACTATTAGCTATGGATATTACACGTTTTATGTCCAGAGAGTCGTGTACATCCATAAAAACCTTCCATTATCCTCCCCAGTTCTTTCCTAAATCTTCGGTTGTTCCATTACTCTTATTGTATTGCAGTCTAATTCTGATTTTCTGATTTTACAGATATGAGCGAGTCCACGGGATCATCAGCACAGTGCCCAATTTGCTTAAAGGGACCGTTCCTACTGAGCAACCTGTACAGACACATGAAGGGTATTCACGGCTGTGACGAGAAAGAGGTACAGCAGATGAAAGATGACGTGAAAAATACGATATTTCACGACAACGGCACGGATCCATGCGAAATTTGCGGGAAAATGTACTTCTCTCGTCCTGAAAAGACCATTCGTATGACGGTAAGCGTTCGATATTAGTTTTAGGACTAAGATATCCTTGAAATAATTGCTCCAGCATTTTCAATAGCATTTTGTACATACAGGAAGCGCATGGCATTGAAAAGAATGGAAACGTTGTCAGTTGCCCCGGATGCCCTTGTACTTTCGGGAGACAGATTGAACTTTCCCGACACTGCTTCGAACAGCACAGTGATGAAGGGGGCGACTTTATCGTGAGGAGGAATTCAGCAGTGCAGATATGTCCGAGGTGAGCTAGCTGGACGCCATGGGCACCCTATTTGTGCCACGTTATTGCTGTTGACGATATTTCATTTGACAGAGTTGGAAGAGTGACAAGGAACGTAAAACTTTCACACGGCTCGCAACGACTCATACGTGGACAACATTAAATGGAACGTCTACAATGTTCGTATGCGATCGGTCACGTGGGGAGGGCTTCGCACTGAACATGTCAGGAAGGAGAATTAGAAAGAGAAAGCGTTTCATCAGTCATTGTCCCTGCTTCCTGAAGGTAAACATTATTTGGAATTCATAGTATCTTCATTTATTACAATTCCGGATTTTTAGGTGAATAGACGGACAGATGGTAGGATTGAGACCGTCGCCTGTTTCGGGCACTACGGCCATGACTGTTCTGCTTGTACACCCATTTCGACAAAAGATGAAAACAAGCTCAAAGGCATGCTTCAAGCTGGAGTTCCTCAAAAAACGGTGCTTAAATTTTACTGAGTTTCTGTTTATTGATCTACGTTTGCAACGATCTTTTGTGAATGTGTCATCCATTGCTTACTTAGATTATGTCCAAAGTGTTATCGAACTGGGCTCCCGAAGAGGCAGACGAGGGACAGAACCCTTCATGCTACCTTACGATGAAGGACATTTCGTGGGTATAACATTGTCCACGATATCCCTCTTATGCATATGTTCTAGGAACATTGCTCAACGTCATGGGCTTATTGACGGCAGGACAAGCAATGACGATCTGCAGTCGCTCAAGACCCTCCTAAAGGATAAAGCCGATGACATTTCGGCTCTATTTTTCAAGGAAGCCACTAGTCAAAAAGGAGAGGGCTTTCTACTGGGTAGATCACTACAGCTTGAATAATATTTTAAAATGTTGCCTTATTCAATTTCAGCATTCATTTCAACGAATGGCAGAAAATATTTGGAACGATACGGCTATCGAGGTCTCGTGCTCGATGATACTTTTAACGTCACACGATATCCGTTCCGATTAACAACTTTGCTGGTCACCGACGATGCCGGTAATGGATTCCCATGCGCTCACTTGTTATCGTACAGTGTGATATCCAAAGAGGTGCAAGTGCTGTTCAGGCTGGTAAAGGTATTTCTTCACTTGTCTTCCATCCGTAGCTGGTTAATTGTCGACTTTTTGCAGGAAGTCATACCCCATTTCGATACGCAATTCCTCATGACCGATGATACGTGCGTCTTTTCCAATGCCTTCGCAGCTATATTCCCCTCAAGCAAAGCTGAGAAGATATTATGTTCATTCCATATTGCGCAATCATTCAAGAGGAAACACAAGGAGTTAAGAAAAGTTTGTTGAATCGAGTTTACTTCAACCTTTTTTCATGGCGCTAAATTATACTATATTGTTTATTATATCGTATTTATTATTTTACGTCTTATGTTATATTATGTTACATTACGCTACGTTGTATTGCATTTTATTTCATTGCAACTGCATTTTATCAGAATGAACAATGCTCCCTCGGTGACCGATTGATCGGAAGAATGCTGCGTGAAAGTGATGTTTCTGTGTTAGAGACGTCTTACTCGGCGTATCTCACATGGCATTCAACAATAGACGCAGTGAATATGCTAGGGGTTGGGTTTGCATATTAAACGTTTACGCCCTTTTAGTTACTATCTAAGAGAAATTACAATATATTGAAAGAAACTATTCGGCGAGGAGAAAGGAATGGGCGACCTGCTATAGAAAGCAAGCTCCTTTCATGACGTCTAATCATGCGGAGTCATGGCACGCACGCTGAAGAACATGCTACTGAGCAAGAAACAGAACGGCAGGCTTGACACTCTGATTAACTCATTGCTCTTGTATTCCAAAGAGCGTTCAGCTCAGCTGGTTAGCAAGGTAGTGGTCTCTCTATTTGCGCTTCGAAGCCATGAATTTTAAGATGATCAGTTTAGCGGGTAAGAGGAAATGTCACAGGACGTCAGGGTCGCAGCCTGCGATGCCATAAGGATACTATGGATCGCTACGCCGGCAAAGAAGTAGGCTGATTTACTTTCAGCGGGACTGCATATACATTGTATTACATTGTAGAATTTCATCGAGGAAGTTGGAGAGTACGAATGGAAAGTATTTTTGCAAAGTAGAGACAGCGTTTATTACACAGTGGCGATCAATGAATTGCCGTGTAGTTGTGATGAAAAGGTACTTCCATTAGGTTTTCTGAGTGTTACAGAACCCACTGTGCTTCGACTTTAGATGAATTCCCACTGCGAAATCTGCGGGGCATGCGCATTCCGAATGAAGTGCAACTGCCAGAATGCTTATCAAGCAGGCATTTCATGCATTCATGCGCATGCAGTCGCAACATTTATGGATCGAGGTATCTAGCTGTCACTTGTTTGGTGTGTTATTGTTTCGACCCAATGTTTATTGCAGCTGCGGAACTTGTTGCTCCGGTGCGCAAACGGTTTTCGAGTGGATGCCATACTTCGCGATCGAGCACCAGTTACTGCTTTGCAAAGACTACGCTCTCACCCTGGGCTAGCCAATCGAGGTACTTCCTGGAGTTTGCTCCTGACGATCATGAAGAGCAACCACCCACTGAAGTCGTCGAGCAAAACATCAATGAAATGCAAGCTCTCATTGAAATTGTCGAGCAAGACAATCTCAAAGAGACATACCAAAGTTGGGAAGGGGTAGGTGAAATAAATGTGAGATATTTATGGGGTTTGTTATAAAAATTCTTTTAGACGTAGCCTTGCTCGGTGGATTCGTGCGCTCACTACTGAAAAATAAACGACGGGAGGACATCGCCGCTGCTAATGCAGCCGTAATGGAATTTTTAGCATCAAAAGAAGTTAGCGTGATTCAGTCTCTAGTGAGTCGGGCAGCACTGCAAGATTCCGGCCCCGCTTTGAAAGCAAAGCCAATAGAGCAGTCTTACAAAAGGGTACAGTTACTTCAAAAATCCATAGATCGTTGATCTATTTTGTTTGCAGAGGGGCAAGCTGAACTCCAACGTGGCTCAATCGCCAGTGAATCCAGTTTCCAATTCCTCTCTTCATGCGAAACCAATCGAGCATTCATACGAGAGGGTATGGTTCAACTTTTAAAATCTTCGGATCGTTTCTTTACTTTGTTCAGAGCAAGCTGAATTCTGAAAGGAGGACGAAGCGAAGATGTAAGGCCGATGATGAGGACTTGGACGTAGAAGCAGACAAGATATGCTCGACTGATCGTGCTCTTCTGCAGAGCTGTTTTGTCTGCGGAAAGCGTGTTCCAAATGATGAAACGGAGACACAGGCGACGTTGAGTGGGTGAGATGCTCCAACCCCAATGTGTGTTTCACATGGGCCCATCTGACATGTTCTGATATTGGTGGGGAGTGTTCCATCTGTAAAAATGGTGTCTGGCAATGGGAGCCACCTAAGGAAGGGTAGACTGCCCAGTACGCATCCTTTTTGTTTGCCGTCGTACATAGCCTTACTAAAGGATCCCTTCTACTGCTTTGCTGTTGATGTTGCGTGTTATCCTCCTCTGGGTTATGGCGCGAGATGTTATTACCTGTTTCAGTCGCATTAAGTCACTATCCTCCAGTAAGTCCGTAGTATTACCACTACGTAGAAATTGTTTTGAAGAATGAGCAACGTGGTCCCTCTGTGTGATTATCTACTTCGTACCACTACTAGAGAATGCAGATTGCTATGTTACTGTTTTCGAATTGACATATAAGTTGTTTCTAGCCGTTTCTCGAATTATCTTTCATTGCGCTTTAATTCTCGGATATTATTCTAGCCTATGTATTTGTTGCAATACATACATGTTAAGTGCTCCGTCAGATCTCTTCCGATCTCCGTTTCTGCTCAACTCAACGATCTCCGCATTACTTATTTGTTCTATTTCGTATTTTGGAGTGATTTATTGTAAAATCTGAGGTTGCCCAATAATGAAGAGGTATTAAAATATGTGTCAATAAATCTAGTTCTACTGATAAGCTACTACCCTACGAGAGGAAATAGTGGTGTTCTGCCTTAGCATGTATTTCTATTTTGTATTTCTATTTTTTTCATCTTTTTTCTATCTAGACCTTGTTAAGCTAACACGATTTCATTGTTATTTCCATGGACATTGAGCAATCTCTAGCATTAAGAACCCATTACCCGAACATATGTCCCCTCACAAACTTCACCGCAGTCATAGGACAGACACATTCATGTTCTCATCATCCTGAAGAGCTAGAGAAGCAATTAGGATCCCCGCATTGACCTGGTAGGTTGGCGCGCTCCAATGAGAAATGATAAGGTACTGTGCGCCTGCCGCCCTTTAAAGAGCGGCTCTTACATGCATCACTTAGCAATCCTCGTCCGGGCCGGCCTTCTCAATGGAGCGCAAGTTTTCAATTTTGACCATTTTTGATCTTCCATATGAAATGTATACACCAAACGATAGAGATCGTTCTTTTGAGCTCAAGTATACTCTTGGTTTTTCAAATGGATGACTTTCGGGTGAGTTATAGCAAAAAGACGCAAAAACCACAAAAGTCGGTTTTTTCGGCACCTATTCAAAAGATGCGTCCGGTACTGTAGTGTGTCTTTAAGTTTTACGTCTTAAAAAAAGCACAAACCAATCAATGCGGCCACTTCGTTAGAAATTATAACAAGTATTCAGGCAAAACAAAATCAATCGATTGTAAAATGCAAAATTTCTGACGAATGCATGGCGTATTCCATAACGCTTATATGTCCGAAATTTTCTATTTTTTTAAGCTTTTACAGAAGCTTTTAACTTCTTTAGTAACTTTACTGTCAGAAAAGTTATCACGTCTCAAACAGTGTATACATTTTTTGAGACACCCTGCATATAAACCCAGTCAGAAATAACGAAGTAATACCGTCAATAGTATAAAAAGGTATACCAACAGCGTATCAACAAACAACATAACGTATACAGTGGAAATACTATATGACAATATGCATGATATGGTATGATATGATAGGTTTAAATAATATGATAGTTTTTTTAATGCGACATTAAAATAAAAGGGATTACCAGAAGAAGTATCATGTACTCCCATCCAATTCTTTTTGATAACGCCTTCATGCAGCGGTAGTGGGCTTTGCTAAGGTAACGACCATTATGCTGGAGGAAGTGGCTATCGAATTCCTGTGAACGAAAGGCGTTGCTGAACGTCGCGCTAGATCAGAGAAAGGAGACCACACGATGATCGGTTCTGATATGGTGTTGAAATTCAACAAGGGATTATTTTTCTCCTATCTACAAATAGGTAGAAACGATTGAAACTCCAACTGGCGAACCGTATGGAATACGCTTCACTGTAACCGAATGCTACTCAAAACGCTTTGGAAAATCGTTGGACTACACTACTCCTTTGTTTCTTTTTTCTAGAGAAATGAGGACGAATTCAATCATTAAGCAGTTTTCAATATAGACAAGAATGTTTTGCGAGCCATGGAGCAACGCTGTTACAGTAAGATTGCGCGTTGGCTTAAGTGTGCCCGGTGTAGCGGTGGAAACACGCGGCCGAGCGCTACAGTATGCTAATATTCGGCCGCTGCGGCTGTTTCGCATCCGTTTCGGAACATACGCGTACCAGGCATCAGAGGATGATGTATTAGCCCTGAAAGTAATCGCTCGGGTCCAATGGACTACACATACAAGGCATAAGAAGATTAAATGTACAGCGTTATCTAACAATAACATGTATGCCATAGTGGTGTGAATACTATTATCACGCGGTTACTCCGTAGAAGGTTTCATCACGCCTTTAATAAATTAGATTTTTGATTCTCCAGCTCAAGTAGCAGTGTCGATCATAGGAAAAGGCGCAAATAGGGTCCGGGGGGGGGGGGGGTCACTCCCTACTCAGTGGTTATACGCCTTGGTAAAAAGGCACATGTACAGTTACATCATAAATGGTCTACCTCAGTTCACTGAAGGGGTAGAACACACTATTGCTACAAAAAAAATCCGGTTTCAAAGGGCAAATAG